>CM057338.1:601245444-602475414 GCA_030015575.1 Agapanthus africanus | reverse complement strand
TAACTATGGTTGCATTTCTAACCTCATATATGAGTTTCATTATTCATCACAAAAGGATCACTATTCTTCTTTTTCTTCCTTGAGCTTTTGAAAAGCTTTCTAGGTTTTTCTTAAATGATGAAAATGAGTGAGTTAAAGAAAACAAATGAGAGCTAAAATCCTACTTCATCATCTAATCTATCCTAGCCATTTAGATTAGGGTGTTCACTTCATTTAGTGAGTGAGAGCTTGTGTTAATGAAACTTCAAGGTAGATCATCTTTGTTATCGAAGATCGGAAGCAAGCTTGCGTCTTTCTCTTCGTGTAGCCTCTCGAGAGTCCGAAACTTGATGATCGCAGTGAAGGGACCACAACACGGAGGTTATGAAGTGAAGGACTGGACTACAAAGGTTGTAATCCCAAACTCTTAGATGTTAAAGTGTTTAACATGCTTTGTTTTGCCTAATCTCTAGTCTAAGATCTTGGTTTAGGGTTGTTCGGCACGGCTAAATTTTAAAATCGGGCATGGTTTATACCTTATAAACCCTTGTGCGTGTGCCTAGTAACCCTACATTCCAAATGTTGTAGTTTTTCACTTTCTTTTTTGCGACCGTAAGTGTAATATGTGGTGGATCGCCGGTTTCATTGCTATACATCAACGACAATTGGGATATGCATATTTACTTACGTTGATGACATGTGATGTTATGTGTTGCTGTGATATGTTATATTGGATTGTCGTTTTTTGAATAGCCGGGGGTTTTATGTGAGATGAGGGTTTTTATTTTTATTCATTAAAATTCATTATATGTAATATTCTTTTATTGGGCACTTCCGGGTTGAGGATGATGTCACCATTGTATATTGTTTACTTTTCCGCATTAGGATAGACCCAAGTAGGGGAGCGCAAGTAACCGGGTTCTAGGGTCCAGTGGGAGGCCATCTCGAGGAGTCGAGACCGGGTCTCTTAACCCGAGAATTAGTAGGGTTGCTTGCCGCTCTCGTAGGGGTCTATGGATGTGGTTTGGTTATTCATCACGACCGTGGAATCCGTGTTTTATACAGGCTAAAAATAAAACACGGACCTCCTACTATATCCAATATTTCATATGTTATCTTCTGCTGCTGATATACTGTGATGTGATCATTCTATATGCGTGAGACGAATGCTTTATTATTGTATATTTAATATATAATAAACGTTGCTTATGTTTTGCACCCGTGCTAGTCCCGTCCCGGTATGCCGTTAGTTAAGTAACCTAACGGTGCATAACGGGACATTATGGCGAATGCGGATGGTATAAGCGTACGTTGTATTTTCGTTTCTTCTGTGATGCTTAGGAAGCATAAATGATGGGATTTATTAATGAGATTAATGAAAGAAAAGAAACCTAAAAGATGTTGTAGAATCAAATTTTCAAAAAGGGTAGCTACAGTTCTTGCTTTGCACAGCAGTATTGTAACATGCTAGGTTACAAATGCAACTAAGGTTTATGAGATTAAACCATGCTAGGGTTTAGATTAGGGTTAACATTTTGTTTTTAGTTAATTCTAAATTATGGATTAAAGTTAAGATATTTTATTATGTTGACTTTGTCCACTTTTTAGATATTTACTAGATATTTGTTAACTTAACCTTTTAACCCAACCCCATGGTTTATTCTCTACAAGGGTTAAGCATGCCATGCTTAACCCATGGTTGCATTTCTAACCTCATAACATTTTTCATTCATCACTTATCTTCTTCTTCCTCCTCACAAAAGCTTTCTAGCTTTTCATTTTGTGATGAATGTTTGTGAGAAATAGAAAACAAAAGAGAGCAAAATTCCTACTTCATCATCCTCTTCTATACTAGCCATATAGATTAGTGTTAGCTTCACTAATCTCTAATTAGTGAAGTGTTAGCTTGGGTTTGTGATTCCTCAAGGTAGATCATCTTTGATTATGAAGATTACTAGCAAGGATGCATCACTCACTTCATGGAGACTCTCTAGAGTCCGGGAGCATGATGATCACAGCGAAGGGACCTCAACTCGGAGCTTATGAAGTGAAGGAACGGACTACAAAGGTTGTAATCCCTCTCACTTAGATGTTAAGTTGTTAAGTTGTTGTTTTAGTTTGATTCTCTAGTTAAAGATCTAGGGTTAGGGTTGTTTAAACATGACAAAATTTTAAAATGGCATGGATGATGCCATCCGGAACCTTGATGTTGTGATTAATAACCCTACAAACGGTGCACGAAAACAGAGATCTAGTGCAACAAATGCACCAAAAACATAATCTCAGGTGCACTAGGTGCCTGGAAACTCATCAATATCTCAATACGCACAAAAACAACACCGAGCATGCCAAGGTGTATTAAAATATATGCGTGTGCAACTGCGTACACAAAATCCATATCAATGCACTGCGAGCACATGTAAGCTATACCGAGTGCATAAATCAAATCGAGTGCTACAACACGTAAAAAATCACATCAACAGTATCGAAATCCACAGAATCAAAAATATGTGCAGCCAAGGCACAAAATCGATATCAAGTGCAATAGATATGCACAAATCATAAACCAATGTAACGGTGTATAAAAGATAAATCAAGTGCAATAATCGTGCACGATTGAAAATATCTAGTAGGTGCAGCCATGGTGCACGAAAACAAATATCATGAAATTCAATCATCGAAACTCAAGTCCAAGCGATAAAAGTGTGATACTCGGATCACAAAACGCAAATTGCAATAAATGATATTGAGGTACACCTCTTTTAATGTCGAAAAATGCCGGTAAGCCTAAAGCTGGCAGAGCATGAACACCCGCTTGCCTCCTGCTCACGGTCTGGCGTCTTCTTTCTCTAGGTCCTCATTTTCTCTGTGGATTACCAATCTCACAATCTTTCCACTCGTCGGCCCGGTTAGGTTTAATAACGAAACAGTTCCGCTCTGGCACTCCTCTGATCATTTCTTGGCCAATCAACATGATCACTCACAATGGCACGTCACTGATGGCGGCATCTGGCCCTCTGAATATGCGTGATATAATTGATCCTAGGTGCAAGTCTTTATCACTACGGTATCCTGGAAAGAACCTGCTCATGATCTCTTCCGATCTCACCTATGCTGAACTATACGGAGGTTGGCACTCTTTACTTAAATCTTTTTCTCATATCCGGACGGCTGCGTCCTCAGCACGACTTTTCCTCAGGAATTTGGCCGTATCCAACGCCTCTGCATATATATCAATCCTCTGGCATAAACGAGGAGTAACAACAGCTCGTTAATATCGCGCACGAACCTATGGTCCAACCTGTCTTCATCATCATCCACTTCGATGTCATAACTTGCAGGCTAAGTACAACAATTCGTTCTCGGCTACAGTCATTCCGGAGTCTCTCACACGGACTCGAAATTATGAACTTGGGTATCTTCACCACTCTATGGAAAATATCTAGCCGATAGCGTTCTCGGGAACTCGTCCAATTTATCGGAGGAATAGGCTTCATTCGTCCATTCTTAGATCAACTCACAACGCGTCTGGGTGAGGTCTTTCTATCCGAAGCTGGTCAACTTACCGATCTCACATCGGAGCATCCAACGAACAATGTCCTCTCTTGCTCGATTTACTCTAGATCTGAGTAAGATCCTTCAAACTGGAATTCTTCAACTTAACTGAGCCTACGTCGGCGCATCAGATCAGACGAATCATCTCAGTCGCTCAACTCAAGATAGACTAGCTATCTTCTGTCACATCTCTATCTGAAAGCTCCAGCGGTTTCAGCTCTTAAACTTTAGAGGCGACATCCCATCAATTTCAGCAACAGCTGGGTCATCTGTCTGCACGGTAGACAACATCGCGATTTCTGAGGTGGGCTGTACATCAACAGTCCTCTCGATTTGGCAGTCTCTATCAATGGCCCGATCATCCAGTACAGATCCGAACACTCGCCTCAAACGAGAGATCTCAACACAAACAATACATCGATACATTCCTATGTCACTAGAAGAATATTATGGCCAGTCCTCATTTGTGACAAGCTCGCTCTGACCGCATCTCTAGCAGCAGCTCTCTCTTTGCGCTCAAACCCTGGGGACAGGAACCTCAAGCAAGTATCGATGAAGATAGATCAATGAAACAAATAGAAATACAGTGTATAAGAAATGTACATCCTAAGGCTACTTAAGCGGAGTATCGTATCGTCAGTATGCCATGGAACATATGCACGGTACGTCACTCTACTCAAGCTACCTACTCCATCAATCAAGGTCAACCTATGTAACGAAAGTTCGGGTCTAATACCCCCCTAGTCAAGTCAAAGTTCCGTAAGGTCAAGCCTAGGTTCCGAAATATATATATGCCCTAGACTCCGCATAGTCAAACCTAGACTCGAACCAAGGTTAAACCTAACGCTTTGATACCAACTTTATCATGACCCGGAATTTAGCTCGTGATCGGCACTTAAATCACGCAACGTTTAAAGGCGTAACGTAATTCAAGTAAGCCGAAACCCAGAAATCTAAACCTTTTTAGGGAAAATAATAGAGGTGAAGTTTTTAAAATAAAGGTATAATGAAATCAAGTTTTTCTTTAAATGCATAACTAATAATATATGAAAAGGTAAGTGAATTATATACTAGTTGAAAACATATTTTTCGTCATTTTAAAAATTTGGGCAGCACCTCCATTGTAATTTTTGATCCAAAACCCCATACAAGCAATATATATAGGCATCCCCAAGCGAGGGCTAGCTCTTCGCCAATTGACGGAATCACAACCACGGAATAAACATATATACGACGCCTTACGGCGAAATCAACACAGAAAGAATAAATAGAGCAAGACATCATCATCTCAAACAAGCGAACATACACCCATCGCTCTAAGTCTCGCAAATACACCAGTTTGTCCAGATCTACCAATATACAAATTCTAGTTTCTGATTGATAGAGTTTATCTAGATACAATAGAAATAATAAGTACAAGAGTGGGCACGATCCAACGTGTGTCCCACCTACCATAGCAAAACACCCTGGGTGAAGCTGTGTACCAGCGATACCGCTACTGATCCAAAGTGGTCAAACCTGCAAGAAAGCTATGGCACAACGGGGGTGAGTTGCCAACTCATGAGTAGAAAACATCAGCAGGTAAAAATCAAATAACAACAATTCCTAGGTCATACTTTATCATGAAGGTAATACTATGATATCTAGGGTGACCATGTATGCATATATGTCAACAATAGAGTCAATGCCAATGGAATGTCGAAATAAACATTTGAAATCATATGCCTATATGCATGTGGATATCATCCACGTGTGTCCATCAACGACACATCAATATCATGGAACCTGAGTGTCCAACATCGACACTCAAAATATCATGAAATCATATGCCTGTATGCATGAGGATTTCAACCAACGCGTGTCCATCAACGACACACCAAATCATGGAACCTATGTTTCCAATACCGACACTCAAAACATCATGAAACCCGTGTCTAGCATCGACATGAAAATCCTCATATCTCGGGCTCCTTCAGTCTAGATCGACCCATGGGCTTCGTCAGTCCGGATCGACCCATATCCATCTGATCTCACGACCACGGTCAGTATCCTCCGGATATCCTCCATGCCAAACTATCACCGGTAGGTAGTGCTCCCTCCTGCCAGGCTCATCGTCTACATCTCGAGCTTCTTTTCCCGGGATACCATACCGGGTCCACCATGTACCCGCAGACGGTTCATCCAACTCCTCGAATCGGGTCTCGAAAACAATCTCATAACCGAGAAAACTCATAGTAGACGCCTCGAAACCACATCACGAGAAACCGCGTTTTTAAAACAATTTATAATTTCCTTTGAAATATATCCACGGTTCTCAAATCCAGAAATCTTAAGAAAACAGTATCTCAATGCATATAACTATAAAGTACAATGTATGCAAACATAGAACAGTAATATGAGCATATCAAGTGATAGTACTGAACAATGAATGTACTTTACGGTTATGAATAATATCATGATATGGCAGTTCAACTGTGCAAGTGGCATGGCAATTACCGATGATGAATGTGTATGAGCTGGCAAATCTGTGTAAGTGTAACGTGTGCATCATCGATAATTGTGCAGGTGTACTAGCAGATGATATCATAACAAATAATGGAAGCACATGCATATATATAAAATGCAATGAGAGTAAAATGAACGTAGCAGAAAGGTAAATAGTAACACAACAAGCTAAGATATACCTCGATATACGAGCCATACAATTATTGTATCTAAAATAGCATGAATCTTTATTTTTAGAAAAGTAGGGACTACGGCGTTTTTTTAAAGAAAATAAATATCTTTTGAAATCCGTAGCGTCTCTCGGTTTGTCTTTTTGAAAATGTACACGATTCGTTAGTTTTGAAAATAGGTATGATTCGAACCTATTCTAACATCTACTTAAGTAATTAAAAGACTAAAAGGCTAAACTAATCTCGAGTTAAAAGTGTTGGATATAGTGCCCTCAAAGTCAATTATTTGATCGCATGCACGGGATTGCAATGATTGAGGGAGGACCTATACCGGTAGGACAGTCTTACTCAAGATGATAGTATGCTATCTGGTTTGCTTTTATCGTCGTGTACAGCTTTAGGTGACATGATCACTATTACACGTTGATAGAGCCCTTAAGATCCTGCTTGATTACCAACTGTATGATGGCGATCATATACGTGAGAGTTGGGTAGTCCATAAGCACATCCTTAAAAGTGGTCCCTACTCGTGGGAGTTTCAAGACAGGGCATCGATACTCCAGAGTAGACTAGTGTATACAGTCGAGACCCCGACGAGGGGCGGTGTCCGGTCTCACAAGCCACTGGTGTCAGTTGGATCACCTAAGATGTATACAGGTGCTCATTGGGTTATGAGTACACCGGACAGGACTCGCCGGGAACCTGCTAGTTGGTATTTATACCTATCGTCAGATAGCAGTTCCCTAGTGACATGTGTACAGGTTAGTTCATCGACCTTAGGTCGTCATTTGTCTCGTGTGAGTTCCCACTGTGCTTTGATTTCTACCCTACCACGGCTCAAGGAGTCGTGCAAACAGGTCTTTTTTGGGTACAGTCCCGAGCCACATGGAGGCAAGTGAGCGGATCGGCAGGGGATTCGTCTCTCCAAGTATTGGGAGTGAGATCGTGCTGTGTCTAGGAAGGCCATTACACCAAGTCCTTGCCCAAGGCAGGTGAGAATTACTGGTAGGTATTCCAGTAGTTTCTCAGGGTGTTCAGGGCTTGTCTCTGACACGACTTATACCGCTATTGGAGGTCTGACGTTTCCAGCCCCCTAGGCCCGATATGCGATACTCATAGACGAACGGACCGGACTGTATGTATATTGTCACTGTTAGGCTCAGTAGGGTTCCAGGATGAGTTCGCACATCGGCTTCCCTTGAGGTCAGTACATGGGCAGCCATTACGCACTGCTAGTGCCGCTGACGTGCTTGTGGTTAAACCCACTGCCAGGGTACTGATGAGTCATTAGAGTCCCCCACAGATAGTTTCCCAAGTTCGGGAGAAACGTTGTAGAGGCCGTATGGTTTTATGGCAGGGTTCGGAAAATGCACGTGCATTTATGCACGTGTCATATTTCAGGTAGATAATACTGATAGGCTTTGGTTTAAGCCGGATCCATGTATTATATTGGGTCGGAATATTTTAGTCTCTCGTATTCGTATTCGGTCGGAATACGTATATACATGTGAGGGGTATTTTCGTAATCCGTTACGAGAATATTTTAGAAGATGCATTTCTTTTTGGATTAATCATTTTGGTTTAAATGATTATTTGGTTTTGGAAATGGTGACTCATTATGGATGACACATTATTCTAGCATGTTCATTACTGACTCATGCTAATGAGTTACTAAGAGAGTCATGAAGAATTAAATATGTTTTGTTTTGGCTTTGGATATTTGAGGAGATATTTTCATTAGATATTTGTTTTTGGTTTTGATTATATATCCTCTCATATCTATTCATAAGAGAAGAGAGATAGAACACAGGTTTATGAGCTTAGTTTTCTTTTGGCTCACTAGTGTTTCTTGAGTTCACCATTTCCAAACCCTAGCATCTTCTACAACCTCCACTCTTACCCTCTCATGTGATGAGAACCAAAGAGTGTTTTGAGACAAAGTATTTTACTCGTTATCTACTTCATCTTGGTCATCTCTTTTAGCAGACTTGATGACCGAGTTACCTCGGTATAGAGGCGGGAGCCCGTTTAAAGATCCGTAGATGTGGTGCCACCTCGACGAGGACCAAAGAGATCGGAGTTGCCGCGAGGAGCGTGGGATGATGGCTAAAGGCCGAAGGACTCAGATCGATCGGTATAGCCTTTTTACCTCTTTACAGTTTGTTAGTTTAGCGTTAATGGCAAGATCCGGGTTATAGTATGCGATAGCGCCAGTTATAAATGTTTTTGTTCCGCGTTTGGCGTCAGAATGACGGCCGGGGCGCTACCGTAGACTTACATGGTATCAGAGCCACGCCATTAACCTTTACTAACTTGTTCTAACGTGTTTAAAACAATGATCGAGCGAAATTTCTGAAATCGCGTTTTTCTTGCTCAAGTTTCTGTCGAATTTTTAAACAGGTCTAAAAATCATTTTGAGCATCTCAGAAAATCGAGCAGGCTTTTTTAAGAATTCTGATGAAATTTGGTCGACTGAAACCACTGTACTGCCGCGGAACCGCCGCACAAACCATGGTTTGGCCGCGGTACTGCCCCCAGTTTGTGGGAACAGTAAACCCTATTTCTACAGTAATGTCTTGTATGGAAAATTATGGTTTCTGGAATATTTTGTTTGGGCCCAGATTTTATTTGTGTACTGCAGATGTACGTGGGGCCCACTTCGGGAAGTTTTATCGATCGAAATTTTAAACTTGTTAGTTTACAGTACTTACATTATATCTCCGACCGTGAATTTCATTCGAGCGGTAAATTGCGTCTAATTGCTATAGTCCTTTTAGACGGGTTTGCGAACGTGACATTCCCGTTGATGTTCTGTGTCGTGCTATGATGTTGCGGATTTGTCGTGGTGGATAGCAGTGTGCAATGGTAGTGTAGTTTGAATTTATTTGTATATTTGATATTGCGGGGCGAGCGTCCAACATGTGGACTGCCGTCACTGCCTGTTTGTATAATATTCTTTTGGGGCACGACCGGGCTGAGGTCGATGTACCCGTTGTACATATTTTTCATTACTGTACTAGGTTTACCCCGCGACGGAGTGCACGGATAGCCGGGTTCTGGAAAGCTATGGGTCCGCATCTCATGGCTTTGAGTGGCAGAGGGCCTCACTCTAGAATTGACAGACTATTCACCGCACTCGTAGGGGGTACAGGTTGACCCAAGGAGGGGTGCTCAAGTTACTGGATTCCGTAAAGTGCAGGGTGGTCCATTCACTATGCTGTAGGGGCTGCCTCTCTTCAGGTTTTGGCGGGTAACTTGCTACACCCGTAGGGGTCTAGGTTTCATTGCACAGGCTGTCCACACGACCAGGGGAACGTCGGGTTTCAGCAGCGGCTCTGTGAAACCCGGGGATCCCAGATTATCTGTATTGTTCTGTGATGCTTATTACTTTTCTGTAATTTTGCATATTATCATGCCTGGAGCGATTATTGTATATTGGTATATATACTAGTAGATGTTGTATATGTTTTGCATCCGCGCTAGTCCAGTCCCCGCTCTGTCGTTAGTTAAGTAACCTAACGGGCAATGACGGGACCCAGTGGCGAATGCGGATGGCATATACGTACATTATATTTTCGTTCTTTTCTGGTGTGATTAATTGATAGGACTGCGTTGATTCTGATCAACGCAAAGGAAAACAAACCTGTTTGGACGTTGTTGGAACAGTTTTAAAAAGTGTTATTACAAGGACGTTTTCTTTTGTTTTGCCTAGTGGTATTCATTTGGAATATCCTGCACCTCATTCGACGAGGCAAGGGCCGAGATCCCTTCACCGGGAGTGACCCCTTGGGCAGAAGTTTGCATCAGGGTAATAGCTTCACTATAGTCAATAACATGTTGCTATGCACCGCGGTATTCAGATGGAATATCCTGCACCTCATTCCACGAGGAAAGAGCCGAGATCCCTTCACAGGGAGTGACCTCTTTAGCAAAGGTTTTCGCCACTATATTTTTTTATAAAAAGCTATCAGGTTCCTTCAAACGAGATCAAGTTCGTTACGTTAAAGGTTTTTCGCCAAAAACCAGCCGTAGCCCTCCGTCATTTCATTTGGGTATTTAGTAGTATTCAAGCTATGTATTTTGACCAACGCCAAGTCATAGTGTTTGGTAGCTGCTGGGTATTCATCTGTTGTATAGATAGATGAGTTGGTTTGGGACAGTCGTTCTGCCATTTGGCCAACGTCAGGGGCATGTGCAGATGGGTTCAAATTGACAACATAATGATGGGTAGAACTTGGCATGTGACTTATGGCATTTTGGCCAACGTCAAGGTCATAAGAGCATGGGGCAAAAATTCATATCGGGAGTTTCTAAAGAAACTGAAACTTGCCAAGTATGCGCATAACTTCTGGAGTGTGATAACATGAGTGGATTCCTTCACGTTATCATGTGATGAGAGTTGGATCTCGATTCCCACTGATGAGTTGGTTTACTCTTCGGGTGATCCCGATTGATTCTTCTTTTAGGTTTGGAGGAGAATTTGACAGTACAGTGGGATATTTCCTGATTAGATAAATTGATAACCATTCTGATCTAGGTTAGAGTGCACGCAGAGTGTTTCTTTTCTCTCTCTCTTTGGAAGCGACCTTTGACCGATCCTAGACTATGACTCAGTGACCAAGTTGACCGAACCTTCTTAAAATACTGGCTTTTGGATTGTCTAAGTTGCATAAGTCATTGCCGCTCCTTCTTTTACCCTTTGCATTTCTCAGAACACCCCGTATCACTACGAACATCCACTTTTATTGGATAGATCCATCGTATGGTTATATACGAACTCGAAGGGACTTCTTCGAGGATGGATCCAGGTTCAGGAGAGATTGAATTGGTTTATTCGGTTGTCTTTTATCATCACCTTCTCTCAGGTTGCGAGGGCTCCTTAGTTTAGGAGAGTACACCTATTACGCTTATTGGATAGTCTTCTTCCAAACCGTAGGCAGGTGCCGAAAGGTAGGGAATGAAGAAAACCAATTAGCCTAAGTAGGGTGTACAGAAGGTAATAAGTAAAGTCAAAATAAAGGGATTAGAAAGAGGGCAAAGTAAATTGCGACTGCTATCATTCACGACCAAACCGCGTACTTCATCGCCACTCCTATTTCACCTTTGCTTTTTCCCCAGTTCGGGAGAAATAGAATAAGGTATTATTCAGTTGTCTTTTATCATCACCTTCTCTCAGGTTGCGAGTACTCGGTTTAGGAGAGTACACCTATTATGCTTACTGGATAGTCTTCTTCCAAACCATAGGAGCCGAACGGTAGGGAAGGAATAAAACCACTTAGCCTAAAGGGGTGTACAGAAGGTAACGACTGAAGACAAATAAAGTGATTTGGAAAGACGGCAAAGAAATATACGGTTACAATCATGAATTGGATTATGGAAGAGGCATTACTAGAAATACCAGGATACCCCTACGAAACATTTTCATGTTTCAGTTTCACTGTGCATTGTTAAAAGAAAACTGATTTCCCGATTAGATACTTACTCCAGGGTATGTATTTACCAGGTATGATTCTCACATCTGTATGGTTTTACAGATGATGAGTGGGAGTAAGTTATTGGGAATTAGGTGATCATCCTCATTTTATCGGAATTTGTTGTAATTGGTGATATTTGAGGAAGTCGCCTGGGTTTTTGCCGGACGGCATGTATTTGGTTTTGAGTATCCGTAGTTGTGCACGAATTTCAAACTGATATATCTGTATGTTTATTTTTATAAAGTGAGATATAACTTTTTGAAATTATGTCCATGACATTTACCTATATCAGTTGACGATTGGGTAAGGAGCATTGAACAGCGGAGTAGTTCTTAACCAAAAGTACAGTTTTCAACCTACGATGCACAGGTTTTGAGTTATTCAACTCAGCGGACTTATACAGAGTATTGTATGTTGTCCAGTATCCATCAGGACAAAGGGGTTGGTCCTAGTACTATGTTCTGTTTACTTATGACTTCTCTAGTTTTTAGACAAGTGTTTCGTAGAAATACAAGGTCTAAGTTTTGAGAAGTTGTGGGTATAGGAATAAAGTAGTGAACCAGATGTCGCAAGTATCGGGATTCTTCAAAGAGATCGAAGATGTAGATACTTGTGATTGGTATTCAGTTGATAGTAATGGTTTTGAGAAACTTGTTTCTCTTTCAGGTTACTCATAATTGGATGGATTCCTAAGTTGAGTAATGCTTATTAGCCTCTCTCCATTAAAGTTGATATGCACTGGAGACAGCTGCATGATTAGAATCTGGTTCCAATTAAATAAGTGCCAAAGTTTCTATATTGGATATAGAATGGTTCATATCTTAACGATGTTAAGGTACGGAGAGTTGTCCGGCTTATGCTTAAAACCAGACTCTGGATAACTCAGGGCATGTTTCTGTAATGGCAGTTTGTGGGTTGACCTAGGCTATGACGAGGGTTGACTTTCTACCATCTGGAAGATCAATGGTGATATTGTTCTTGACTCGCCACAGTTTTAGTAAAATGGATTTTTTTCAGAAAACAGTAGTGGGAGTATGGTAGAACTGGAAGTGATTCCAGAACCGCAAACGATTACGGAAAATTTAATAGGACCTATAGATTCAATCAGGTTTGACATTCCATTAGACACCCCGCAGATATGGTAGGTAACCTCAGACACCCGAGAGGTACTTCGGTAGCCTCAAGGACGGTGACAGGGAGATTCTTGTTTACCCAGACTTGACACTACTGTTGTTCCAGGCTATGAGACCCGACAGGAGGTTAAGTATAGCATCGTTCTAAACTAGCTTTAGAAGTGCACATATATATTATTCTGCCAGAGGGTTGTTATGGTCAGTGGGAGTAGCGGAAGGATAGTGGGCAAGTAGCTTATGTCTATTTATAGACTTAAGCAGTTATAGCGGAGATAGATCATCTATTTTTGATGTGACAGTCATGGGTTTGACTTCATCAGAATAGGGGATGGATCTGTTAAGAAGGTAGTAGGGTGTGATGTCCTGGTATTTTGATGATATACACAGAGTAGGAAGTAAAATTCCTATACTATGATCGGTTATACTGTGGTCGTCACACAGTTGTTTCTCCACAAAGGATATGGATATAATATTTGACATTCTGGTTACTAGATCTATGGTTTGAGATCTAGATTTGGGTAGTTTCCCAATGTGGGTACTTTGACAGTATTCTAAAGGTATTTAGAATAGATGACTCCTGGTATGGTGGTGTACCTGTAGGTGATGGAGTCACCCTCTCTAAAGGTGTCTTACAGACTAAAGGGGAGAGGGATGTGCATGATTGGCAGATCACTTGCTTAGGCAATTGAGTCAATCGTGAGATGTCAAGTACCACACCAGATGTTGTTTTTGCATAAGATGCGATAAGTTTATATTAATCCAATCCTGAAGAAACATAAGGAAGTAGTTTTAGAACATAAGTGAATGTTCTAGGGATTTGATAACGGCAGCCTCCTTCGGGGGACGGTTATCATTCCAGGCTTCAAAGGTGACATGGATGACAGAGTGATTGTCAGAGTTATAGTTTTCCCTCTGACGAGGGGCAGTATTATGGACAGGTGGTCCAAGAGGATACTATGGGAGGCATGGTACTGGATACTGATTAGGTTCAGTTGACGATACAGTCTAAGAAGTTTGGATTTGGAGTTCATTTATGAACTAGGTCCCATCAGATATCCAGACATATTCTATGACAGGTATTACTCGATTCGGGAGATGGTTTTCTCCGCGAACTTGAGATTAAGAGAGACAAAGAAAGAAACATCAGGGCAGATCCACTCATTGAGGCTATTTCTCGAACACAAGAGTTTTACAAACGAGCTTTGTGAAACTGATTAGTAGAGGAGTTGGGTGTTCGGTATCACACGGGCTGTGAGTATGCGACATCGCAATAATTAGCCTTAAGTGCAAGTGGGAGATTGTTGGATATAGTGCCCTCAAAGTCAATTATTGGATCGCAGGCACGTGATTGCAATGATTGAGGGAGGACCTATACCGATAGGACAGTCTTACTCAAGATGATAGTATGCTATCTGGTTTGCCTTTATCAGTCGTGTACAGCTTTAGGTGACATGATCACTATTACACGTTGATAGAGCCCTTAGGATCCTGCTTGACTACCAACAGTATGATGGCGATCATATACATGAGAGTTGGGTAGTCCATAAGCACATCCTTAAAAGTGGACCCTAGTCGTGGGAGTTTCGAGACAGGGCATCGATACTCCAGAGTAGACTAGTGTATACAGTCGAGACCCCGACGAGGGGCGGTGGCCGGTCTCACAAGCCACTGGTGTCAGTTGGATCACCTAAGATATATACAAGTGCTTGATCAGTCGAAAATACTGCATTTTTAACACGGCAATTTCCCTATCTTTTGCATCCATCTAGAGGTGTTCGGTATTCATATTGCACATATTAGCAAAACACCTGTAAAATACTAAAATACCTGTACTGTATACTAAAACCGGAATTTTTGGGGAAATTGACTGTATTTCATGACATCATATCATCCTTGTATTGTGCAACACTTGTTTCGAAGTCTGTGCAGGAAATTCCAGGAGAAAGGTCAAATTTGTATAACGGTGCTGTTGAAAAAAATACGCCAACTCAATGACTTGAGATCTGGAAATGAACTAAAGGGTATTACAAAATTCAGCACATCAGAAAATAATCCCAAAGACAGAAGAAGACATACCATGAAGTTTCAAGCCCTAGCTCTCCTATTGGACCGCGGATCCGCGGCAGGAGCCAGCTTGCTCCGCGGATCCGCGGTGGCGTTGACACGTCATGTTAGTTGTATGTATGCCCTAGAGGCCAGTATTGTACAGATGATGTATATTATATTGGATTCTTGGACATATATATAGAGGACTTTCTTGCTCGATATGATAGTATGCTATCTGGTTGCTCTTGACTTTAACATGTATACTTGTCTCTTTATACTGTCTTATAGTTGCATGTTGGTAAAGCCCTTAGGATGTGTACTTGACTACCTGGACTATGATGCTGATCATAGTAGTCCATAAGTACATCCTTCAAGGTCCCTAGTCGTGGGTGTATCGAGACGGGGCATCGATATACCAGTATAGACTAGCGTATACGCTTCTCGACCCATGAGATGGGCGATGGATGATCCCATATCCATTGGTGTTTGACATCAGAGATGGTATACGAGTGCTCAGTAGAGACTGGGTACACTGGACGGACTCGCCGAGAACTCCCAGATGGTATTATACCTTACGTCAGATGGCAGTTCTCTGGTGACACTTGTGCAGGTTAGTCTGTAGACCCGAGATCGTCATAGAGTCTTGTGTGATTCCCACTGTGCTTTGATCTCCACCTTACCATGTCCATGAGGGCGTGCAAAATGGTGGTTTTTGGGTACAGTCCCGAGTCACATGGAGGCAGTGAGCGATAGGAGGGGTTTCGTCTCTCCCGGTATTGGGGGTTGATGTTGCGCTGTGCTCGATTGGCCGTGACTGGGAAGTCCCTGGCCAGGGCTGATTTAGAGATTTACTGGTAAGTGTTACCAGTAGTTTCTCGATCCGTTATGAGCCTCACATCGGCACGACTTATCGGTTATTGGGGTCTGACGTTTACCACCCCTAGACTTGATATGCGACATATCAGACGAGGAGACTGGACTGTACGGGAAGTGATACCGGCAGGCTTTTACAGGAGTTGGAGCGGGCTTGCTTGCTGATCTTCTGATTGCTCAATACCCGGGTAGCCGTTACGTCCAGCTAGTACCGCTGACGGCTTGTGGGTGCTTGATGTGATCATCACCTACTGCCGGCGTATTGACGAGTCTTTAGAGTCCTACATAGAGGTTTTACTGGCTCAGGCAAAACGAAATAGGAGCGCATATGTGATATGTCCGAGATCGAGAATAATGCGTGTATGTGATACCGTATTTTATTCTCGCGACTTTTTGTATCGGTCGGTTATATATGATATAGCCGGGTTATCGAATCAAGTGTTGATTCGATAAGTCGATACAATGGATGTTAGCCGGTTATATGAGATATGACCGGATTATTAAGTCAAGTGTTGATTTAATAATTAATTTTATAATTGTATATTAGATATACTAATTTACATTTACTAACACTTGTTCACTTTAGGGTTTTTCTCACTTGTACACTACTTTAACATATATATATGATATATGTTAAAACGTGTTATCTTTTTGTATCATGGTTGATGATACAACATTCATGTGTGTATGAGACATACACCATTCTATGAATTATGGTGGGTTATGATTATTTAAGATAATTACAAAATTAGTGGAGTTTTGGAATGAGCATGAAGCTTGTAGAAGCTTACTTTGCTTTGACAAAGTCTACTAGTTTTGTCTTTACCTTAGATTCCTTTTAACCCAACCATAATCTATTAGCTATGGTTATGGCTCTACAAGAGTTAGTATATGATACTCACTCACCATGGTTAGACTTCTCACTTGATCATAATCATTATCCTCATTTCTTTTCTTTGGTTCATCATCTTCTTCTTCATTGAGCAAGAGAAAAAGCTTGCTAGGGTTTTGAAAAAAGTGAGATAGATTGTGAGAAACAAAAATCCAAAGAGAACTCACTTCCTATTTCTCCATCCTCTACTAGATTAGCACTTTAGTATAGGGTGTTTGCTTCACTAATTCTCTAGTTAGTGAAGTAGGAGCTTGAGTCGGAATTCCCTCGACGTAGATCATCTTCGGCCTCGGAGACTTCAAGCAAGGTCGCACCTTTCGCCTCGTGAAGCCATGCAAGGGTTCGGAAGAACCACGATCGCAGCGAAGGGACTTCATCAAGGAGCTAAAGAAGTGAAAGGACGATCTACAAAGGTTGTATATCGCATCCCCTTAGAGTAAAGTTGTTTACTTGCTTTTAGTTTCTCCTAAACTCTAGTATACGATCTTGCTTAGTGTTATTCGGCACCTAAAAATTTAATTTTGGCATGGTCGATGCCTTGTAGAGATTTATTAGTGTGCCTAGTAACCCTACAGTGGTATCAGAGTCTAGCTAGAGCATTAGGCGATGTGTTAACGAAGTTAAAACTCCGAACGAACCCGAACACGTCAAAATCAACCCCTCTCTGGACATTTTTTCAAATCTGTGATTTTTCTAAATTAAAAATACCTAAAAAATCAGCAGGTAAATATTAACATTAATATAGAAAATGAGCCCATGAACAGTAAAGCCCACCGCGGAACCGCGGCCAAACCTCTCTTGGGCCGCGGATCCGCGGCAGTACTGTAGCCATGGGCTTTGTATTTTCTACAGTAATGTCTATTTCTGGCTGTATAACTTTCTGGGCATTTTGTATTCTGACTCCAGTGTTAAGTATTTTGGGGTTTATTTTGAAATCATCGATTCGATCGGAGAATTTAATTTTGTTATGTTATTCCGGATAATTTAGAAAGTATTAAAATGTTCGAACGGATATCATTAACTCAATTTTTCCCGGCACGAAAAACATTCAAGTGTTGAATTTTTCTCGGGTTTAAATCTTTCGGAAAAACGTGCATGTGACGCGATGGACCCTCTAGAAGACAACAAACCTTAACTCAATTATGTGACCGTCTTGAACAACCCTTTGAACCTTAGGATTTGGGGCCGTACGGCGTGCCACATGTGAGGCGTTGGCTTGACCCTTCTACGGCTGGACCGTTGCTACTGTGACGTATTCTGGAATTCTTGAACTCCGCTCAAGTGTTGAGCTATTTAGGAAATCTTGGGTATTTGATTATTCGATCGGAAAGTTTAATACTGTCTATTTATCTGGAATGTGATACAATATGTGGAATTCACAAGGTTAGGCATGAAATGCGAAGTATGTGATATTTCGGATTTACGATGTCTAATGAGATTGTAGATTCCAAATGTTGTAGTTTTACACTTTCTTTTCTGCGACCGTAAGTGTAATATGTGATATCGCCGGTTTCGTTGCTATATGTCAACGACAATTGGGATGCGCATATTTACTTACGTTGATGACATGTGATGTTCTGTGTTGCTGGATATGTTATATTGGATCGTCGCATTTTGAATAGCCGGGGTTTTTTATGTGAGATGAGAGTTTTTATTTTCATTCATGTAAAATTTAAATGTATGTAATATTCTTTTATTAGGGCACTTCCGGGATGAGGTCGTTGTCACCATTTGTATATTATTTACTTTTTCGCACTAGGATAGACCCAAGGAGGAGAGCAAAAGTAACCGGGTTCTGGAGTCCAGTGGGAGACCAACTCGAGGAGTCGAGTCCGGGTCTCCTAACTCCAGAATTGGTAGGGTTGCTTGCCGCTCTCGTACGGGTATAGGGGTGTGGGTTTGGCTATTCATCGCGACCGTGGAATCCGTGTTTTATAGAGGCTTAAAATAAAACACGGACGTCCTAGTATATCCAATGTTTCATATGTTTCTTCTGCTGAGATATCTGTGATGTGATCATGTGATGTTCTGTGATAAATACTGTATATAGTATATATATGATATATTATATAGGCGTTACTTATGTTTTACACCCGCGCTAGCCCTGCCCTGCTCTGCCGTTAGTTACCTAACCTAACGGTGCACGAGGGGACATCGAGGCGAATGCGGATGGCATAAGTGTACGTCGTATTTATCTGTGATGTTTAGGTGACTTAAATGATGGGACTTCATTAATGTGATTAATGAAAGAAAAGTAACCTAAAAGATGTTGTAGAATCAAATTTTAATAAAAAGGGTAGCTACAGTTTTGCTTTGCATAGTGATATATATGATATATCCCGCACCTTATTCGATGAGGAAAGAGCCGAGATCCCTTCACCGGGAGTGACCTCTTTAGCAAAACTGGCAGATGCTACAACACTCGGTTTGAATTTTGACTGCTTTTGGAGTTTTGCTTTGCATAGTGATGTATATGATATATCCTGCACCTTATTCCATAAGGAAAGAGCCGAGATCCCTTCACCGGGAGTGACCTCTTTAGCAAAACTAATAAAAGCCTCAAAATCACTCCATTTCAAAATTCACATGATTCTACGACGATATCAAGTTCATTACGTAATAGGTTTTCAGAAAAACCTGACGTAGCCCTTCGTCATTTCAGATAAGAACTGTTTAGTATTCATGCTGCGTTTGTTGGCCTTTGTCAAGGCGTAGTGTGCGGTAGCTGAATGGTGCTTATCTGCTTATGAATATGATGCAGATTGTTTTGGGGTAGTTGTACGACCTTGTTGGCCTTTGTCAAGGGTCGTGCGGGTGGGTTTGATTCAATCAAGAAATGACGGGTTGAACTTGACTAACATCCTATGATTTGTTGGCCTTTGTCAAGGTCATAGGGGTTAGGGGCAAAATATTATCGGGAATTTCAAGTGTTGAGATTTGCAATGAGATTGCACACCTTCTATGAGATAGTTGGATCCCGATACCCACTGCGAGTAATTGTTACTCCCGGGAGAGTTTTACACAGGACAATCAGCCGATCAAGTAGGTGTCTAGAAAGGTGTCAACGGGGTTACGCCTCCGGGAAAACGAGGTTTACTTTAATTAGGTCCGTGCGAAAGCATGGGGAACCTCCCTCAAAGTACCGACACTGGCCTGGCTGAAAGATCGGCGAAGTTGTAGGGTGTAATTAATCCCGGCTAGTCTTTCCTTTTAGGGTTTGAAGGAAGATTTGATAAAAACAGTGGGAGTCATCCTGCTTAGATAATATAATAACCAATCTGATCTTGCAAGAGCATACGCTAAAGTGTTTTGTTCTCTCTCTCTCCAGCTAGCGACCATATCATGCCTTAATCAAGATAATAATATGGATGTATTGACCGAACCCGCATGTTATACTGTGCTGGGGAACGTTGGTTCTGTTCTTTCTTATAAGAGTTATAGGACTGAATGGGATATAAGAGAATACCAGGATTCCCATGCCACCCGTATGAAGAAAGTACATGTTGATGCATTTTCTTCGGGTGTGTTCGTTACAGAGAACTGTTTCTCTATTTCCTCTACGTTCTGGGTATTAGATACCGGGTTAGGATCCCATATATATAATCAGTTACATGGGCTTAGGAAAGGTAGAGAACTTGGAGAAGGTGATAAAGACATAAGGGTTGGAAATGGTGCAATTGTTGCAGCTAAAACCGTCGAGGAATATCACCTTGTATTGCCAATTGGTAATACATTGGTTCTGAACGAATGTTATTACATGCCGAACCTGATATGCAACATTATATCGGTATCTTTACTAAGTAAAGAGGGATAAAATTTTGTATTATAGGATAATGTTATGAACATTTTCCTTAACCAAAAGTTGGTTGGATCAGGCACGTTGTGCAATGGCATTTATGTTCTAAATCAATCTACAGTTCTGAGCATAACAAACACACACAAGAAAAAGAGTTCAGAACTGAATGAATCCTTCTTGTGGCATTGTAGACTCGGTCATATAAATGCTAAATTGCATAAGGATGGATATTTAAATCCGTTTGAATTTTCATCTTATGACACTTGCCAGTCATGTCTCAAAGGCAAGATGACCAAAACTCCGTTTACGGGACACGGAGAGAGAGTTACAGAACTCTTGGGACTGGTACATAGTGATGTATGCGGCCCCATGTCTACACATGCCAGGAATGGTTCTGCGTACTTCATTACATTCACTGACGATCTCTCTAGATTCGAATATGTGTTCCTGATGAAACACAAATCAGAAGCTTTTGAGAAATTTAGAGAATATAAACAAGAAGTCGAGAACCAAACCGGGAAAAGTATTAAAATCCTTCGATCTGATCGAGGAGGTGAATACTTGAGCAATGAATTCCTGGACTTCCTAAAAGAGAATGGGATTCTCTCTCAGCTGACTCCTCCATATACACTACAGCACAACGGTGTATCAGAACGGAGGAACCGCACCCTATTAGATATGGTGCGCTTTATGATGAGCACAACTGAGTTACCTATTTCCTTCTGGGGGTATGCGCTGGAGACAACAGCATACCTATTGAATCAAGTTCCATCTAAATCTGTACTTACCACACCATATGAGATATGGAGTGGGAAGAGACCATGTCTTAAACGAGTTAAGATATGGGGTTGTTCGGCCTATGTTAAAACGCAAAATCCGGACAAACTCGAGGCACGGTCAGTTCTATGCAAGTTTGTGGGATATCCCAAACATTCACATAGATATCTTTTCTACCATACTGAGGAACAAAAAGTGCTTGTTTCTCGACATGCCACCTTTTTAGAAAAGGAATTTCTTACAAAAGAAATTAGTGGCGAAAAGGTAGAACTGGAAGAAATTCCGGCTACACAAACTCAAACTGAAGATTTAGTGGAACCGGAGGATTCGGTAGTTCCCAACGAAGCTCAGCCTCTCCGCCGATCTAGTAGAGTTTCTCACCCACCTGAGAGATACTACGGTTTTCTCATGGACGGTGGGAGTGAGGATTGCATCATGGTTGATGATGACCCAACTAGTTTCGAGCAGGCCATCACGAGTGGGGACTCAGTGAAATAGCTGGATGCAATGCGGTCCGAGATGGAATCCATGTACACCAACAAAGTATGGACTTTGGAAGATGCTCCTGAAGGGGTAAAACCCATTGGGAGCAAGTGGATCTTCAAGAAAAAACTTGGTGTAGATGGGAAAGTGGAGACTTTCAAAGCTAGACTTGTTGCAAAGGGTTTTCGTCAAAGACCAGGTGTGGACTATGACGAAACCATTTCTCCAGTGGCTATGCTTAAATCCATCCGGATCATGCTTGCCATCGCTGCATATCATGACTACGAAATCTGGCAAATGGATGTTAAGACCGCCTTTCTAAACGGTGATTTAGAAGAGTGCGTGTACATGACTCAGCCAGAGGGCTTCGTAGATAGTGGGAGCAGCGGGAAGGTGTGCAAGCTGCTTAAATTCATTTATGGATTAAAGCAAGCATCGCGGAGTTGGAACATCTTCTTTGACGTCTCTATCAAAGAGTTTGATTTCGTCAAAAACGTAGATGAACCTTGTATCTAAAAGAAGGTGGCAGAGAGTAAGGTTGTCTTCCTCGTATTGTACGTGGACGACATACTCTTGATAGGAAATGACATTCCTATGCTGCAATCGGTGAAGCTCTTCTTATCACAAAGATTCTCAATGAAAGATCTTGGTGATGCCTCCTGCATATTGGGAATTATGATCTGTAGAGATAGATCTAAACGGATATTGGGATTGTCCCAATCCAGGTACATTGACACCATACTAAAGAGGTTTAGTATGGAAGAGTCCAAACGTGGGTTTTTACCCACGATCTCTAGGCTTACTCTCTCCAAAGAGATGTCTTCCAAGACTGATTTAGAGAGAGCTCGCATGCAAGGGATACCCTATGCTTCGGCAGTAGGCTCTATCATGTACGCGATGCTATGTACCAGACCCGATGTAGCATACTCACTAAGTGTAGTGAGTAGGTATCAAGCTGATCCTGGAGAGAGTCACTGGACAGCTGTGAAGAGCATTCTCAAGTACTTACGAAGGACTAAAGAGATGCTCTTGGTGTATGGTAACGGAGAACTCCAAGTGGAGTCCTTTACCGATTCGAGCTTCCAGAGTGATAAGGATGACTCTAAGTCACAGTCGGGATTTGTCTTTACCTTTTATGGAGGGGCGGTTAATTGGAAGCGTTCCAAGCAGGAAACCGTGGCAGACTCGACGATGGAGGCTGAATACATCGCTGCCAACGATGCTGCCAAAGAGGCTGTCTGGATCAAGAAGTTCATTACTGAACTTGGTGTGGTTCCATCCATTGAGCATCCAATACCTTTGTATTGTGATAACAATGGAGCAGTGGCTTTGGCCAAGGAACCCAGGTCCCATCAGTGATCCAGGCATATTCTGAGGCGGTATCACCTGATCTGGGAGATAGTTGATCGCCGGGAGATCGAGGTCAGGAGGGTTGACACGAAGAACAACACAGCGGATCCACTCACGAAGGCCATTCCCCAGATAAAGTTTGAGAGACTCTTCGGGATGCTCGGTATGCGATACTACAGCAGCTGGCCCTAGTGCAAGTGGGAGATTGTTAGTTGTATGTATGCCCTAGAGGCCAGTATTGTACAGATGATTTATATTATATTGGATGCTTGGACATATATAGAGAGTGTTAGGTCCACGTTACCTCTCCCGGTACTTTCGGGGATGCGGAAACGGTAAGACAAAATTTTTTCTAAACTTTGTAACATGGACCGTAAAAGCCGGATCTTTGCTAAACCATACACTAGCAACCTAACTTGAGATGTATCTACTCGGTTAGGGGTTATACCTAACTTGAACTCCTTCTTCTTGAAACCTAGTAGAGGTAAATGGTTCTCTCCTCGTCGCCTTCTTCCGTCAAAGATGGATCCACCTGAGGGTTCAACCTTCGGGCTCTTTCTCGAACTTAGAGTGAACTAGGATCTCCGGCTTGCCAAACCTTGAACCCTAGAGAGAGTACAGAGTATCTATGGGGTGTTTTCTTTTCAAGGAGAGGGATTCTCAACACATGAGAAGGATTCTCATTGAGCTTGAGGAAGAAGAAGATGAAGTGAGGAGAGAGAATCAATATGATAGAATCAGCTCATTTTCCTTTTGCAACCATAACAAAAGGAAAAAGAATTATCTAATTAATAATAATAATTCAAAATGAAATAGTTGATGGTTGTTTTTGGAATGACCACTATCATCACTTCATTAAATGAATGTAAGCTAGAATCAAGGAGTATCCTTGCAAAGTAATGATGATGGTCAAACATTCAACCATGGTCAACAAGTCAACCATGGTCAACAAGTCAACAAAACCAACCATGACACAATTTCATTTAATTACTATTATTAATTGATATTTCATAAATCCATTAGGGTTTGGAAAAAGACGACTGTCAACTGTGCATACGCACCCGTTCCGAAACCCTAATGAAAGACCTCTTCCTCCGCCTCAAACAACTGTGCATACACACCTGCATTCTCGTTCCGAGGAACAAGAATACTGAGAGATAAAAGCAACCCCAAAACATATACCAGTATCTGGCTCAAACCAGAGCCTGCTAGTATAAACCGTCCGGACTCCAAACGTGCACAAGTGCGCGGATGAGAACGAACCCTGCCGCAAAACCATACGACCTCTACTCAGTTTTGCCCAGAGGCGAATAGCCCTCTGTGTGGGACTCTAAAGACTCGACACTACGCTGGCAGTGGGTTTAACCACAGACAGCAAGCGGCACTAGCTGTGCGTAACGGTCCCTAGGTAGATGCCGATAAGAAGATTGACGAGGTAAAACCCATCTGAACTCCTACTGAGTCTGAATGTGACATTCTCCGTACAGTCCGGTCTGTTCGTCTGATACATCGCATGTCGGGCCTAGGGGGACGGCAAGCGTCAGACCCCTAATAGCGGTACAAGTCGTGTCGGAGTGAAGCCCAGAACACCCTGAGATAGCACTGGAACCTACCAGTATATCTCGCTTGCCCTGGCCAGGGACTACTTATGTAATGGCTCTCCTAGACACAGCGCGATGTCAACCCCCAATACCGGGAGAGACGAATCCTGTCTAACCGTCATTGCCTCCAAGTGCTTCGGGACTGCTCCCAACTACTACCTGTTTGCACGACTCAGAAGAGCCGTGGTTGGGTAGTAATCAAAGAACAGTGGGAGCACACTCGAGGCGGAGTGACAGTGTCAAGTCAGCGGACTAAGCTGTACTCATGTCACCTGGGAACTGATAACTGACGATAGGTATAATACCAACCATCAGTTCCCGACGAGTCCTGTCCAGTGTACTCGTAACCTAACGAGAACCCGCATACTATCTCAAGTACGACGTACCGACGGCTGTGGGACAGACCGTCTCCCGTGCTGGGATGAGAAGCGCATACGCTAGTCTACTCCGGAGTATCGATGCCCTATCTCGATACTCCCACGACTAGGGACGTGTATAAGGATGTGCTTGTAGATTACCCAGCCCCCACGAGTGTGATCGCCATCATAACGCCGGTAATCAAGCAAAGATCCAAAGGGCACTACTAATGCGTATAGGTGATATAATAAATAAACACACAAGTACATATTAAAGCAGAGACAAACCAAGTAGCATACTACTATATTGAGCAAGATTGTCTGTACAACTGTGAATATCCCAAGCTTCCATCAAGTAATATACATACTAGTATGATACAGTAATGGCCTCTAGGGCATATACACTAACAATCTCCCACTTGCACTAAGGCCATGTACAGGCTTATCGAAGACCTATCATCTCGATCAGCCGCTCGAACTGAGTCTGGGGTAAAGCCTTCGTGAATGGGTCCGCAGTGTTGTCCTTTGTGTCCACTCTCCGCACCTCGATCTCCTGTCGATCAATGATCTCTCTGATCAGGTGATACCGCCTTAAGATGTGCCTGGATTTCTGATGGGACCTTGGTTCCTTCGCTAAAGCTATAGCCCCATTGTTATCGCAATACAAAGGTATTGGGTCAACAATGGACGGAACCACCTGAAGTTCACTAATGAACTTCTTAATCCAGACCGCCTCTTTTGCGGCATTGCTTGCAGCAATGTATTCAGCCTCCATCATCGAGTCTGCGACGGTATCCTGCTTGGAACTCCTCCAACATACCGCCCCTCCGTTGAGGGTAAACACAAAACCCGAGACAGACTTGCTGTCATCTTTGTCACTCTGGAAGCTTGAATCGGTAAAGGACTCGACCCTGAGGTCTCCATTACCGTAAACCAGGAACATCTCCTTAGTCCTTCTCAGGTACTTGAGAATGTTCTTCACTGCTGTCCAGTGGTCCTCCCCTGGGTCTGACTGATACCGGCTTACCGCGCTCAATATGTAAGCTACATCTGGTCTTGTACATAGCATCGCATACATTATAGATCCTACAGCCGAAGCGTAGGGTATAGTGCTCATGCGAACCCTCTCCTCGTCAGTCTTAGGAGACATCTTCTTGGAGAGGGTAATTCCGTGCAATGAGGGTATGTTACCGCGCTTGGAACCCTCCATACTAAATCTCTTTAGTACGGTCTCTATGTACCTGGACTGCAAAAGTCCCAATAGTTTCTTGGATCTATCTCTATAGATCTTGATCCCCAGAATGTACGAGGCATCACCCAGGTCTTTCATGGAGAACCTTTGTGACAAAAATAGCTTGACCGATTGTAGCATAGGAATATCATTTCCTATCAAAAGATTGTCGTCCACGTACAAGACTAGGAATACGACAGTTCGTCCTACAATCTTCTTATAAACACAGGGTTCATCTTCGTTCTTGATGAAATCAAATTCCTTGATTGCCTCATCAAAACAGATGTTCCAGCTCCGCGATGCCTGCTTTAATCTATAAATGGATTTAAGCAACTTGCACACCTTCCCGCTGCTCCCACTGTCTACGAAACCTTCTGGTTGATCCATGTAAACGCACTCTTCCAAACAACCGTTTAGGAAAGCCGTTTTAACATCCATCTGCCAGATTTCATAGTCATGGAAGGCAGCAATGGCAAGTAGGATCCGAATGGATTTGAGCATAGCCACCGGAGAAAAAGTCTCGTCATAGTCCAAACCAGGTCTTTGACGAAAACCTTTTGCAACGAGTCTAGCTTTATAGGTTTCCACCTGCCCATCTACACCAAGTTTCCTTTTGTAGATCCATTTGCATCCAACGGGTTTTACCCCAGGTGGAGCAATATCCAAGGTCCACACTTTATTGGCGTACATGGACTCCATTTCGGATTGCATTGCTTCCTGCCACTTATCATAGTCCCTACTGATAATGGCCTGCCTGAAACTGGTAGGGTCATCTTCTTCCAAGATGCAATCCTCTCGATCCCCGTCAATGAGAAAACCGTAGTATCTCTCGGGCGGATGAGAAATCCTACCAGATCTGCGGAGTGGCTGAGGTTCGTTTGGGGTTATTGAATCTAGCGGTTCCTCCAAATTTTCAGTTACATTTTGTGGTCGCTGAATTTCTTCCAGTTCTACCGAACTCCCACTAGTTTCTTTTGCAAGAAACTCCCTTTCTAAGAAGGTAGCGTGGCGAGATACAAATACCTTCTGTTCCTCAGTGTGGTAGAACAGATATCCCAGTGAGTCTTTAGGATATCCCACAAATTTACACAGAACTGACCGTGCCTCCAGCTTGTCCGGTTTCTGTGTTTTCACATAGGCCGGACAACCCCATATCTTAAATCGCTTAAGATACGGATTTCTTCCACTCCATATTTCATATGGAGTCTTAGGCACTGATTTGGATGGAACATAATTCAATAGGTATGCCGCTGTCTGAAGCGCATGTCCCCAAAATGAAAGAGGCAACTCAGCACTACTCATCATGGAGCGAACCATATCCAATAGGGTACGATTCCTCCGCTCCGAAACACCGTTGTGCTGTGGTGTATAAGGAGGAGTAAGCTGAGAGAGAATACCATTCTCTTTTAAGTAATCTAGGAATTCCGTGCTTAAGTACTCCCCTCCCCTGTCTGACCGGAGGATCTTGATACTTTTGCCTGTCTGGTTCTCTACTTCGTTTCTAAATTCCTTGAATTTCTCAAAAGCTTCAGATTTGTGTTTCATCAGATACACATATCCGAACCTAGAGAGATCGTCAGTGAATGTGAAGAAGTACGAGAACCCACCCCTTGCATGTATAGACATCGGACCACATACATCACTGTGTATGAGTCCCAAGAGCTCTGCTGCTCTTTCTCCATGTCCGGTGAACGGAGATTTGGTCATCTTCCCTTTGAGACAGGACTGACAAGTTTCATAAGATGAAAACTCGAATGCATTCAAGAGTCCATCTTTATGCAACTTACTCAGTCTTTTCTCTCCGATATGACCAAGTCTACAATGCCACAAGTAGGATTCATTCGTATCTGAATTCTTCCTCTTACGTGTGTTTTGTATATTGAGAACTGTATTCTGATTTAGAACGTAGATACCATTACACAGTGTACCCTCTGCAACCAGTACCTTATGAAGGTAAATGTTCATGATATTCTTTTCAAGAACAAAGTTATATCCATCTTTATCGAGTAAAGAAACTGATATTATGTTGCAAACCATGGAGGGTATATAGTAGCAATCGTTCAAAATCATAGTCTTGCCATTTGGCAATACTAGGTGATATTCACCGACGGCTGCCGCATTAACTTGTGCTCCGTTCGCTACTCTGAGCGACATATCACCCGGTGCAACTTTCCTACTTTTTCTCAGTCCCTGCAATAAATTACAGATATGAGATCCTGATATCGGTATCTAGTATCCAGGAGGTAGGGCTGACCGTAAAACAGTTCTCAATAACAAGAACACCTGAAGTAGATGCAAAACCATGCTTCTTCTTCAACTGGGTATCCTGGAAATCCATACAATCCCCTTTCCCATTCTCATACTCATGACTGTTGTCACAAGTTAGAGCTGAACCAACTTTCCCCAGTCCCGAATAAGAATTCGGATCGGTCAAGCGATACATTTTATTATCTTGATTAGGGCGTGAAAAGGTTGCTGCCTGGAGAGAGAGAAAAGAAACACTCAGCGTATGCTCTTGCAAGATTAGATTGGTTTATTAATTTATCTAACCAGGATGTCTCCCACTATTTACTCAAATTCTTCTTAAAACCTTTTTAAAAGAAGAACTAGCCGGGTTTTTAATTCACGTCACAATACTTGCTTAACCTTTCAGCCAGGCTAGTGTCGGTACTTCGAGGGAGGTTTTCCAACGCTTTCGCGAAGTTCCTTAATTTAAGAACCTCTTTTTCCCTGGGGGCGTAACCCTGCTAACACCTTTCTAGACACCTACTTGGTTTATAGCATTGATCGTTAAGTGAAATAATCTCCCGAGAGTAATCCAACTCATCAGTGGGATCGGGATCCAACTGTCATTGTGTGATGACCTAGATGGAATCCACTCTAGTCACCACACTCCAGAAGGTATGCTAAATCTGCAAGTTTCAGTTCTTTTGAAACTCCCGATGTGGTTTTTGCCCCTAGGACCCAAGTGATCTTGACGGAGTCAACAAATCAAAGAGTCCTAGTCAAGTTCAACCTGTCATTATCTGGATTGCATTAAACCCATCCGCATAACCCTTGACGGAGTCAACAAGGTTATACGACTGTCCTAATCAATCCCATATACCGATACAAACAAGCAGCACTTAGCTACCGTACACTACGCCTTGACGGAGTCAACAAACGCAGCACGAATACTAAGTGTTACTTGTAAGAAATGACGGAGGGCTACGGCTGGGTTTTTGGCGAAAAACCCGTTAACGTAATGAACTTGATATCGTTGAAGGAACCTGGTAATCTTTTTGAAAATATAGTGGCGAAAACTTTTGCTAAAGAGGTCACTCCCTGTGAAGGGATCTCGGCTCTTTCCTCGTCGAATGAGGTGCAGGATATTCCAAAATGAATACCTCAATGCAAAGCAAGAATAATCGACTATAGTGAAGTTATTACCCTGACGCAAACTTTTGTCCAAGGGGTCACTCCCGATGAAGGGATCTCGGCCCTTGCCTCGTCGACTGAGGTGCTGGGCATTCATAACCGAATACCGCGATGCAAAACAAAAATTGAACGTCCTTGCAATAACAGCTTTTTTTTTTTTGAAAAATTGTTCCAACAACGTCTTTTAGGTTTATTTTCTTGCATTAGTTCTTTTAATGCGTCCCATCATTTAAATCCTACCATTGCAGAAAACAACCAAAATATGACGTACGCTTATGCCATTCGCATTCGCCACGGGGTCCCGTCATCACCCGTTAGGTTACTTAACTAACGACAGAGCGGGGGCTGGGCTAGCGCAGCTGTAAAACATAAGCAACGCCTAAATAGTTATAAATATAGCAATGATAGACATTACAGATCACAGATGAATACATTGGATATACTAGGAATCCGCAATCTGTTCGAGCCTGCAACGAAAAGCGGATTACACGGTCGCGGTGAATAGCCAAAACCCCACCCAAGACCCCTACTGGTGCGGCAAACTACCCGCCAAGTACCCGGTAGTTTGTGCACCCCTCCATGGGTCTATCCTAGGAGCAAAAACAGTAAAAATAATTATACAATGACGGCTACAACCCCGACCCGGTTGTGCGGCCATACAAATAATATTATTACATCAATTTACATATTACAAATGAATGAAAGAAAAACAAAAGCTCATCTCACATCCAACCCGGCTATTCACCCGCGACAGTCCAACACATTCATATACACATTCCAATATCAAACACAGATCACAGAGATGTATAACCCCGACTAATCGACTTATAGCGATTAGCCGACGTTCAATACATGCAAACATCACAGATATAACCAATATAGCCAAAGTGTAGCGAAGTTCGAAAAAAATACGGATTTATAGGACCCCAAAAGTAAATTTCTTTTCTGGAAAATCTGGGCACAAATAACATATTTGAAAAATCCCAAAACCCTACCAGAAGAACACTGCACAAAACACGATCACATGAAGAGCCCAAACGGCGGCGGATCCGCGGCACAAAGAATAGCTATGGCCGCGGATCCGCGGCGCTTTGAAGGATTCATGGGATCATTTTTGGTGGGTGTTCTCACAAAATCCTGAGCCGATTTTAGGAGTAAAACTTTTTACTTTTAGAGCACAAAAAATTTCAACAGAAACTTAGGGTTTTTGATTTCCGGTTTTTGTGATTTTTCCGTTTCGAACTTCCATACACTTCGCTACCAAGCTAGTTTAAGTTTAGTTAGGCTCTGATACCACTGTTAGGTCCACGTTACCTCTCCCGGTACTTTCGGGGATGCGGAAACGGTAAGACAAAATTTTTTCTAAACTTTGTAACATGGACCGTAAAAGCCGGATCTTTGCTAAACCATACACTAGCAACCTAACTTGAGATGTATCTACTCGGTTAGGGGTTATACCTAACTTGAACTCCTTCTTCTTGAAACCTAGTAGAGGTTGATGGTTCTCTCCTCGTCGCCTTCTTCCGTCAAAGATGGATCCACCTGAGGGTTCAACCTTCGGGCTCTTTCTCGAACTTAGAGTGAACTAGGATCTTCGGCTTGCCAAACCTTGAACCCTAGAGAGAGTACAGAGTATCTATGGGATGTTTTCTTTTCAAGGAGAGGGATTCTCAACACATGAGAAGGATTCTCCTTGAGCTTGAGGAAGAATAAGATGAAGTGAGGAGAGAGAATCAATATGATAGAATCAGCTCATTTTCCTTTTGCAACCATAACAAAAGGAAAAAGAATTATCTAATTAATAATAATAATTCAAAATGAAATAGTTGATGGTTGTTTTTGGAATGACCACTATCATCACTTCATTAAATGAATGTAAGCTAGAATCAAGGAGTATCCTTGCAAAGTAATGATGATGGTCAAACATTCAACCATGGTCAACAAGTCAACCATGGTCAACAAGTCAACAAAACCAACCATGACACAATTTCATTTAATTACTATTATTAATTGATATTTCATAAATCCATTAGGGTTTGGAAAAAGACGACTGTCAACTGTGCATACGCACCCGTTCCGAAACCCTAATGAAAGACCTCTTCCTCCGCCTCAAACAACTGTGCATACACACCTGCATTCTCGTTCCGAGGAACAAGAATACTGAGAGATAAAAGCAACCCCAAAATATATACCAGTATCTGGCTCAAACCAGAGCCTGCTAGTATAAACCGTCCGGACTCCAAACGTGCACAAGTGCGCGGATGAGAACGAACCCTGCCGCAAAACCATGCGACCTCTACTCAGTTTTGCCCAGAGGCGAATAGCCCTCTGTATGGGACTCTAAAGACTCGACACTACGCTGGCAGTGGGTTTAACCACAGACCGCAAGCGGCACTAGCTGTGCGTAACGGTCCCCAGGTAGATGCCGATAAGAAGACTGACGAGGTTAAACCCATCTGAACTCCTACTGAGTCTGAATGTGACATTCTCCGTACAGTCCGGTCTGTTCGTCTGATACATCGCATGTCGGGCCTAGGGGGCGGCAAGCGTCAGACCCCTAATAGCGGTACAAGTCGTGTCGGAGTGAAGCCCAGAACACCCTGAGATAGCACTGGAACCTACCAGTATATGTCGCTTGCCCTGGCCAGGGATTACTTGTGTAATGGCTCTCCTAGACACAGCGCGATGTCAACCCCCAATACCGGGAGAGACGAATCCTGTCTAACCGTCACTGCCTCCAAGTGCTTCGGGACTGCTCCCAACTACTACCTGTTTGCACGACTCAGAAGAGCCATGGTAGGGTAGTAATCAAAGAACAGTGGGAACACACTCGAGGCGGAGTGACAGTGTCAAGTCAGCGGACTAAGCTGTACTCATGTCACCTGGGAACTGATAACTGACGATAGGTATAATACCAACCATCAGTTCCCGGCGAGTCCTGTCCAGTATACTCGTAACCTAACGAGCACCCGCATACTATCTCAAGTACGACGTACCGACGGCTGTGGGACAGACCGTCTCCCGTGCTGGGATGAGAAGCGTATACGCTAGTCTACTCCGGAGTATCGATGCCCTATCTCGATACTCCCACAACTAGGGATGTGTATAAAGATGTGCTTGTAGATTAGCCAGCCCCCACGAGTGTGATCGCCATCACAACGCCGGTAATCAAGCAAAGATCCAAAGGGCTCTACTAATGCGTATAGGTGATATAATAAATATACACACAAGTACACATTAAAGCAGAGACAAACCAAGTAGCATACTACTATATTGAGCAAGATTGTTGTAAGTGCACGACGGCGCCCCGGCCGTCAATCCGACGCCGGAATGCGGAAGCGGTGATAAACTTAAATTTTGCGGACTTTGCAAACCGGCACCACCGCGCACTAAACTCCGGATCGTAACCATTAAACTAGTCTAGCTAACTAACAAGAAAGGGAAGAGATATACCGAATGATCCGAGTCCTCCGGTCTTCTCGTCGTCGTCCCGATCTCCTGCGGAAACTCCGGTCGTCGCCACCTCGCCGGAAGGGCACCACATCGCCTGTTTCTTTTACGGGCTCCCGCCTCTATACCGAGGCAACTCGGGCGCGAAGTTGGCTGGCCGACGCGTCCAAGATTTGCTGTAGAATAGTGTAGAATAGTTGTCTCTTTGGGGTTTAGTAGGGTTGCCATGATGGAGGAATTTTGTGCACAAGAATTTTCATGGATGCTAGAGGGAAAAATGGAGCAAGCTAAGAAATTGGGCTCGGCCAGAAAAACAACAGCACCCCCATTTTTTTTTTGCTCTCTGCAAAAAACATGAAGCAAGCTCCTTCTTAATTCTTTTAGAATGAAAAATGTGAATGAATAATTCCCCAATTCAAAACATTCCAGCACCCACTTCTAAAGTCAATGTAACCATTTATATTTATCTCATTTCCATCATCAATCCAATAATGCAATCTCACAGCACACATACAAAATGGGGGGGGGTCCACCAAATTAACAAGAAGGGAAAAATCCACACAATTAAACTTCACTCCACTCATGCTCACATGAAATGGCCGGCCCCACCCAATGACCATCACCAAACAGTGGCCGGCCCAAGTTTCCATTTTCCATCACAAAACCCATACTCTATCAAATCCTAATTAATGCAAGAAAAGCCAAAAAAAAGATTTCATAATAAAACCTTTTACAATAAAACCCCTCCACTAAAGTTATTTGCACAATTGCAAATAACCCCCTCCATCGGAAAAGTCCGGCCGGGAAAGAACAAAGGAAAACCGGCTGGAACGGAATGCAAACTGGCAACTCCAGAAAACTGGTCCCGTAATAAATTACAGGAAAAACCCCGATACTGTGCATACACACCCGCATCTGTATTCCGTCCGGATACAAATGCAAAGAGACAAAACTACACTATTTAAAACTAGAATCCGGCTTAAGCCAAAACCGGCTAGTAAAAACCGTCCGATCACGATCCGTGCAACACCGCACGTATCTGATCGAACCCTGCCATATCTCCATACGGCCTCTACAGCGTTTCGCCCGAAAGCTTGAGTAACTGAAAGTGTGGTGGACTCTAAAGACTCGTCAATACTATGGCTATGGATTTAACCACTAGCCCGTCAGAGGTATAAGCCAATACGTAACGGGCCACCAGCTATTGACTAAAAGGGACGTCGATGAGCGAACTCATCCTGACACCCTACTGAGCCTGTCAGTGACAATATCCGTGCAGTCCGGTCCGTTCGTCTATGAGTATCGCATGGCGGGCCTAGGGGGTTGGTAAAAGTCAGACCCCCAAAAGCGGTACAAGTCGTGTCGGAGTGTAGCCCAGAACACCCTGAGATACTACTGGAATACCTACCAGTAAATCTCCTTGCCTTGGCCAAGGACTTTGTGTAATGGCTCTCCTAGACACAGCACGACCTCACCCCCAATACCGGGAGAGACGAACCCCTGAAGATACGCTCACTGCCTCCATGTGGCTCGGGACTGTACCCAACTAAAACCTGTTTGCACGACTCCTTTGAGCCGTGGTAGGGTAGTAATCAAAGTACAGTGGGAACTCACACGAGACAAATGACGATCCCCAGGTCGATGAACTAACCTGCACACATGTCACCAGGGAACTGCCATCTGACGTCTGGTATATGACCAACTAGCATGTTCCCGGCGAGTCCTGTCCGGTGTACTCATAACCCAATGAGCACCTGCATACATCTTAGGTGATCCAACTGACACCGGTGGCTTGTGAGACCGGCCACCGCCCCTCGTCGGGGTCTCGACTGTATACACTAGTCTACTAATGGAGTATCGATGCCCAGTCTCGAAACTCCCACGACCAGGGACCTTTTAAGGATATGCTTGTAGACCCCCAGCTCCCACTTATATGATCGCCCTCATACTGCTGGTGGTCAAAGCAAGAATCCTAGGGGCTCTATCAACGTGTAATAGCGACGTGTCATGTCACTTAAAACAGTACACGATGATAAAGGTAAACCAGATAGCATACTATCATCTCGAGTAAGACTGTCCTACCGGGATAGGTCCTCCCTCAATCATTACAATCACGTACCTGTGACCTAATAATTGACTCTGAGGGCACTATCTCCAACAATCTCCCACTTGCACTCAAGGCTAATTATTGCGATGTCGCATACTCACAGCCCGTGTGATACCGAGCATCCAACTCCTCTACTAGTCAGTCTCACAAAGCTTGTTTGCGAAACTATTGCGTTTGAGGAATAGCCTCAGTGAGTGGATCCGCTTAGTTGTTTCTTTCTATGTCTCTCTATATCTCAAGTTCGCGGAGAAAGCCATCTCCCGAAATGAGCAATACCTGTCTTAGAATGTGTCTGGATGTCTGATGGGACATAGCTCATAAATGAACTCCAAATCCAAACTTCTTAGACTGTATCGTCAACTGAACTTAATCAGTATCCTGCGCGCCATGCCTCCCTCAGTATTGCCTTGGACCACCTGTCCAAAATACTGCCCCTCATCAGAAGGAAAAACTATAACTCTGACAACCTCCTTGTCGTCCATGTCACCTTGGAAGCCTGGAATGATAACTGTCTCCTGAATGAGGCTGTCGTTATCATATCCCTAGAACATCCACTTATGTTCTAAAACTGCTTCCGACTGTTTCTCCAGGATTGGATTAATGTCAACTTATTGCATCTAGTGCAAGAACAACATCTGGTGTGGTACTTGACATCTCATGATTGACTCAATTGCCTGAGCAAGTGATCTGCCAATCATGCCCGTCCCTCTCCCCTTTAGTCTGTAAGACACCTTTGGAGAGGGTGACTCCATTACCTGCAGGTACACTACCGTGCCAGGAGTCGTCCATCCTAAATACTCTTAGAATGCTGTCAAGTACCCTGATTGGGAAAACACCCAAATCTAGATCTAAAACCATAGATCTAGTAACCAGTATGTCTGATGTAAAATCCAAGTCCTATGTGGAGAAACCACTGTGTGACGACCAAAGTATAACCGATCGTAGTGTAGGAGTTTCTTTTCCTACTCTGTGTATATCATCCAAATACCAGGATATCACACCCTACTACCTTCTCAACAGATCCATCCCCTATTCTGATGAAGTCAAACCCATGACTGTCATGTCAGAAATAGATGATCTATCTCCGCTACATCTGCTCTAGTCTATAAATAGACATAAGCAACCTGTCCACCAATGCTTCCGCTGCTCCCACTGACTACGACAACCCTCTGGCAGAGTCATATAGACGTACACTTCTAAAACTGGTTTAGAACGACGCTATACTCATCCTCCCGCCGGGTCTCGTAACCTGGAACAACAGCAATGGCAATTGTGGGTAAACAAGAACTTCCCTGTCACCGTCCTTGAGGGTACCGTAGTACCTCTCGGGTGCCTGAAGTTACCCACCTTATCTGCGGAGTGGCCAATGGAATGTCAATCCAGATTGAATCTTTAGGTTCCTTATCAAATCTTCAGTAATCGTTTGTGGCTCTGGAATCACTTCCAGTTCTACCATACTCCCACTACTGTTTTCTGAAAAAGTCCATTTTTAATAAAACTGTGGCGAGTCTAGAACAATATCGCTATTATTCATCCAGATGGTAGAAAATCAACCCTCGTCATAGCCTGGGTCAACCCACAAACAGCCATTACAGAAACGTGCCTTGAGTTGTCCAGTGTCTGGTTTTAATCATAAACCGGACAACTCCCCGTACCTTAACATCGTTAAGATATGAACTGTTCTATATCCAATATAGAAACAGAGGCACTGATTTAATTGAACCAGATTCAAATCATGCAGCTGTCCCCAGCGCATGTCAACTAAATGGAGAGAGGCCGATCAGCGTTACTCAACTTAGGAATGCTTCCAATTATGAGTAACCTGAAAGAGAAGGAATTTCTCTTTATCATTACTATCAACTGAATACCATACACAAGTATCTACATCTTCGATCACTTTGAAGAATCCCGATACTTGCTACACCTGGTTCTCTACTCTATTCAAATACCTACAACTCCTCTAAACTCAGACCCTGTGTTTCTACGAAACACATGTTTAAGAACTAGAGAAGTTAAAAGTAAACAGAATATAGTATGAGGACCAACCCCTCTGTCCTAATGGACACTGGACAACATACAATACTCTGTATAAGTCCGCTGAGTCTAACAACTCTTTCACTGTGTGTCGTAGGTTGAAAACTGTACTTATGGTTAAGAAGAATTACACCGCTGTTTAATACTCCTTACCTAACCATTCACTGATATAGGTAAATGTCATCGACATAATATCAAAAGGTATATCTCACTCTATGAAAATAGACGTACAGATATATCAATTTGAAATTGGTGCACAACAGCGGATATTCAAAACCAAATATTTGCCGACCGGCAAACAGCCCAGGTGATCTCCTCAAATATCACCGATTACAACGAATCCCGATATAATGAGGATGATCACCCAATTCCCAATAACTTACTCCCACTCATCATCTGTAAAACTATACAGATGTGAGAATCATACCTGGTAAATACATACCCTGGAGTAAGTATCTAATCGGGAAATCAGTTTTCTTTTAACAGTACACAGTGAACTGAAACATTGAAGTGTTTCGATGGGGTATCCTGGTATTCCTAGTAATGCCTCTTCCATTATCCAGATTCACAACTATAACCGTATAATTCTTTGCCATCTCTCCAAATCCCTTTATATGTCTTTAGTCGTTACCTTCTGCACACCCCTTAGGCCAAATGGTTTTCTTCCTTCCCTACCGTTCGGCACCAGCCTATGGTTTGGAAGAAGACTATCCAACAAGCATAATGGGTGTACTGTCCTAGTCCTAGGAGCACTCGTAATGCGAGAGAAGGTGAAGATAAAAGACAACCGAATAAACCTTATTCCTATTTCTCCTGGACCAGAATCCATCCCCGAACTGGAACAAGTTCCTTTCGAGTTCGTATATAACCATACGATGGAGTATCCAATAAACTGTGGATCTTCGTAGTGATACGGAGTGTCCTGGAGAAATACAAAGGTGATTTAGGATTGGCGAAAAAATACTTGGTTTGGTCGTGAATATCAGTCGCATTTTACTTTGCCCTCTTACTAATCCCTTGCTTTGTCTTAATCTTAATACCTTCTGCACACCATCGTTATGCTAATTGGTTTTCTTCATTCCCCACTGTTCGGCACCAGCCTAAAGTTTGGAAGAAGACTATCCAATTTGCGTAATAGGTGTACTATCTCCTAAACTAAGGAGTACTCGTAACTTGAGAGAAGGCAAAAAGGAAAAGACAACTGAATAATCCTATCCGTTTTCTCCAGAACCGGAAACCATCCTCGAATTCCTTCGAGTTCGTATCTAACCATACGATGGCTTTGTCCAATGGAAGTGGACGTTCGCAGTAATACGGGGTGTCCTGGAGAAAAGGGTAAAAGTAGGAGTGGCAATGAGGTCTGCAACTCTGACAATCCAAAAGCCAGTGTTTAAGAAGGTTCGGTCAACTTGGACTGAGTCATAGTCTAGGGTCGGGTCAATTGTCGCTGCCAGAGAGAGAGAGAAAAGAAACACTCAGCGTGCACTCTAACCTAGATCAGAATGGTTACCAATTTATCTAATCTGGAAACCTCCCACTGTACCTCAAATTCTGCTCCAAACCTGAAAGAAGAATTAGTCGGGGTCACCCGAGGAGTAAACCAACTCATCAGTGGGAATCGGGATCCAACTATCATCGCATAATAACGTGACGGAATCCGCTCACGGTATCACACTCCAGAAGGTATGCGCATATCTGGCAAGTTTCAGTTCTTTTGAAACTCCCGATGTGATTTCTGCCCCATGCTCTTATGACCTTGACTTTGGCCAACAAATCATAAGTCACATGTCAAGTTCTACCCGTCATTCTCCAGGTTGATTCGAATCCACCCGCACAAGCCCTTGACTTTGGCCAACAAGGCTATACGACTGTTCCAAACCAACGCATCTATCTATGCTGCATATGAATAACCAACAGCTACCAAACACTGTGCCTTGACTTTGGCCAACAAACACAGCTTGAATACTATTGACTACCCATATGAAACGACGGAGGGCTACGAATGGTTTCTGGCGAAAACCTTTAACGTAATGAACTTGATATCGTCGAAGGAACGGATAGCTTTTAAAAATATAGTAACGAAAACCGTTGCTAAAGAGGTCACTCCCGGTGAAGGGATCTCGGCTCTTTCCCCGTAGAATGGGGTGCAGGATATTCCAACTGAATACCACGATGCAAAGCAAAAGTAATCGGCTATAGTGAAGTTAATGCCCTGACGCAAACTTCTGTCCAAGGGGTCACTCCCGGTGAAGGGATCTCGGCCCTTGCCTCGTCGACTGAGGAGCAGGATATTCCAAATGAATACCACGATGCAAAACAAAAGTGAACGTCCTTGCAATAACAGCTTTTTGAAAAGTGTTCCAACAACATCAGAATAGGTTTGTTTTTAACTTGCATTGATCCGAATCAACGCAGTCCCATCAATTGATCACACCAAAAAGAACGAAAATATACTGATGTACGTATATGCCATCCGCATTCGCCACTGGGTCCCGTCATTACCCGTTAGGTTAGCTTACTAACGACAGAGCGGGGACTGGACTAGCGCGGATGCAAAACATATACAACATCTACTAATATATATACCAATATATTATATTCGCTCAAGGCGTGAATAAAATGCAACATCACAGAAATGTACAGCATCACAGAACAATACAGATATCTGGGATCCCCGGGTTTCACAGAGCCACTACTGAAACCCGACGTTCCCCTGGTCGTGTGGATAGCCTGTGTAATGAAAACCTATACCCCCTACGAGTGCGGCGAATAGCCAGCCAATCCTGGAGTGAAGCCCCCTCCGTCCCAATGCCATGAGATGCGGGCTTGTTGCCTTCTAGAACCCGGCTATCCGTGCACCCCTCCGCGGGGTAACCCTAGTACAGAAAGTAAAATATACATACACCGGGTACATCGACCACAACCAGGTCGTGCCCCAAAAGAATAATACAATCAGGCAGTGACGGCAGTCCACATGTCGGACGCTCGCCCCGCAAAAACAAATGTACATAATACAACAGCACTGTACTAGCATTGCATCCAGGCTATCTCCACGACCAATCCGCAACATCACAGCAAATACATAGAACATCAACGTGAAAGTCACGTTCGCAAATCCGTCTAACCGGGCTATAGCGGTTAGACCGGATTTACCGATCGAGTGACATTCACGGTCGCAGATATAATGTAAATACTGTGAAAAATGTGTTTAAAATTTTCCGATTGATCAAACCTTAACAAGTGGGCCCCCAAACAAAACTGTAGCACTCACAGAAATCCTGGGCCCACTTTTAATATTCCAGAAAGCACATTTTCAACTCAGGAACATTCTGCAAATTTTTGGGAGCATGAACAGTAAAGGTTGCTGCGGAAGCGCGGCCCAAGTAGGGGTTTGGCCGCTCTTCCGCGGTGGAATGGTGGGTTCATGGTACCAACTTTTTACAGTATGCTTCTAATTCCCTGCACATCACTCTGAGACAACCTGAAAAAATTTTGGAGACCAAAAAAATTTCAACAGAAAACTGTCGCTAGCAAAAATGTAGATTTTGGAATTTTGGTCGATCGGAAAAGAAAAACACATTAAACCAAGCTAGACTAAGTTAATGGCGAGGCTCTGATACCACTGTAAGTGCACGGCGGCGCCCCGGCCGTCAATCCGACGCCGGAATGCGGAAGCGGTGATAAACTTAAATTTTGCGGACTTTGCAAACCGGCACCACCGCGCACTAAACTCCGGATCGTAACCATTAAACTAGTCTAGCTAACTAACAAGAAAGGGAAGAGATATACCGAATGATCCGAGTCCTCCGGTCTTCTCGTCGTCGTCCCGATCTCCTGCGGAAACTCCGGTCGTCGCCACCTCGCCGGAAGGGCACCACATCGCCTGTTTCTTTTACGGGCTCCCGCCTCTATACCGAGGCAACTCGGGCGCGAAGTTGGCTGGCCGACGCGTCCAAGATTTGCTGTAGAATGGTGTAGAATAGTTGTCTCTTTGGGGTTTAGTAGGGTTGCCATGATGGAGGAATTTTGTGCACAAGAATTTTCATGGATGCTAGAGGGAAAAATGGAGCAAGCTAAGAAATTGGGCTCGGCCAGAAAAACAACAGCACCCCCATTTTTTTTTTTGCTCTCTGCAAAAAACATGAAGCAAGCTCCTTCTTAATTCTTTTAGAATGAAAAATGTGAATGAATAATTCCCCAATTCAAAACATTCCAGCACCCACTTCTAAAGTCAATGTAACCATTTATATTTATCTCATTTCCATCATCAATCCAATAATGCAATCTCACAGCACACATACAAAATGGGGGGGGTCCACCAAATTAACAAGAAGGGAAAAATCCACACAATTAAACTTCACTCCACTCATGCTCACATGAAATGGCCGGCCCCACCCAATGACCATCACCAAACAGTGGCCGGCCCAAGTTTCCATTTTCCATCACAAAACCCATACTCTATCAAATCCTAATTAATGCAAGAAAAGCCAAAAAAAAGATTTCATAATAAAACCTTTTACAATAAAACCCCTCCACTAAAGTTATTTGCACAATTGCAAATAACCCCCTCCATCGGAAAAGTCCGGCCGGGAAAGAACAAAGGAAAACCGGCTGGAACGGAATGCAAACTGGCAACTCCAGAAAACTGGTCCCGTAATAAATTACAGGAAAAACCCCGATACTGTGCATACACACCCGCATCTGTATTCCGTCCGGATACAAATGCAAAGAGACAAAACTACACTATTTAAAACTAGAATCCGGCTTAAGCCAAAACCGGCTAGTAAAAACCGTCCGATCACGATCCGTGCAACACCGCACGTATCTGATCGAACCCTGCCATATCTCCATACGGCCTCTACAGCGTTTCGCCCGAAAGCTTGAGTAACTGAAAGTGTGGTGGACTCTAAAGACTCGTCAATACTATGGCTATGGATTTAACCACTAGCCCGTCAGAGGTATAAGCCAATACGTAACGGGCCACCAGCTATTGACTAAAAGGGACGTCGATGAGCGAACTCATCCTGACACCCTACTGAGCCTGTCAGTGACAATATCCGTGCAGTCCGGTCCGTTCGTCTATGAGTATCGCATGGCGGGCCTAGGGGGTTGGTAAAAGTCAGACCCCCAAAAGCGGTACAAGTCGTGTCGGAGTGTAGCCCAGAACACCCTGAGATACTACTGGAATACCTACCAGTAAATCTCCTTGCCTTGGCCAAGGACTTTGTGTAATGGCTCTCCTAGACACAGCACGACCTCACCCCCAATACCGGGAGAGACGAACCCCTGAAGATACGCTCACTGCCTCCATGTGGCTCGGGACTGTACCCAACTAAAACCTGTTTGCACGACTCCTTTGAGCCGTGGTAGGGTAGTAATCAAAGTACAGTGGGAACTCACACGAGACAAATGACGATCCCCAGGTCGATGAACTAACCTGCACACATGTCACCAGGGAACTGCCATCTGACGTCTGGTATATGACCAACTAGCATGTTCCCGGCGAGTCCTGTCCGGTGTACTCATAACCCAATGAGCACCTGCATACATCTTAGGTGATCCAACTGACACCGGTGGCTTGTGAGACCGGCCACCGCCCCTCGTCGGGGTCTCGACTGTATACACTAGTCTACTAATGGAGTATCGATGCCCAGTCTCGAAACTCCCACGACCAGGGACCTTTTAAGGATATGCTTGTAGACCCCCAGCTCCCACTTATATGATCGCCCTCATACTGCTGGTGGTCAAGCAAGAATCCTAGGGGCTCTATCAACGTGTAATAGCGACGTGTCATGTCACTTAAAACAGTACACGATGATAAAGGTAAACCAGATAGCATACTATCATCTCGAGTAAGACTGTCCTACCGGGATAGGTCCTCCCTCAATCATTACAATCACGTACCTGTGACCTAATAATTGACTCTGAGGGCACTATCTCCAACAATTGTCTGTACAATTGTGAATATCCCAAGCTTCCATCAAGTAATATAAATACTAGTATGATATAGTAATGGCCTCTAGGGCATATACACTAACAGAGAGGACTTTCTTGCTTGATATGATAGTATGCTATCTGGTTGCTCTTTACTTTAACATGTATACTTGTCTCTTTATACTGTCTTATAGTTGCATGTTGGTAAAGCCCTTAGGATGTGTACTTGACTACCTGGACTATGATGCAGATCATACTAGTAGGGACATAGTAGTCCATAAGTACATCCTTCAAGGTCCCTAGTCGTGGGTGTATCAAGACGGGGCATCGATATACCAGTGTAGACTAGCGTATACGCTTCTCGACCCATGATATGGGCGATGGATGATCCCATATCCATTGGTGTTTGACATCAGAGATGGTATACGGGTGCTCAGTGGAGACTGGGTACACTGGACGGACTCGCCGAGAACTCCCAGATGGTATTATACCTTACATCAGATGGCAGTTCTCTAGTGACACTTGTGCAGGTTAGTCTGTAGACCCGAGATCGTCATAGAGTCTTGTGTGAATCCCACTGTGCTTTGATTTCCACCTTACCACGTCCATGAGGGCATGCAAATTGGTAGTTTTTGGGTACAGTCCCGAGTCACATGGAGGCAGTGAGCGATAGGAGGGGTTTCGTCTCTCCCGGTATTGGGGGTTGATGTTGTGCTGTGCTCGATTAGCCGTGACAGGGAAGTCCCTGGCCAGGGCCGATTTAGAGATTTACTGGTAAGTCTTACTAGTAGTTTCTCGACCCGTTATGAGCCTCACATCAGCACGACTTATCGGTTATTGGGGTCTGACGTTTACCACCCCTAGACTTGATATGCGATATATCAGACGAGGAGACTGGACTGTACGGGAAGTGTTACCGGCAGGCTTTTACAGGAGTTGGAGCGGGCTTGCTTGCTGATCTTCTGATTGCTCAATACCCGGGTAGTCGTTACGTCCAGCTAGTACCGCTGACGGCTTGTGGGTGCTTGATGTGATCATCATCTACTGCCGACGTATTGACGAGTCTTTAGAGTCCTACATAGAGGTTTTACTGGCTCAGGTAAAACGAAATAGTGTTAGATATGTATGCCCTAGAGACCATTATTGTATAGTACTGGTTTGTATAATACATTTTGGAGGCTTGGGATATATATATGGTTTTACGACAGTCTTGCTCGATATAGTAGTATGCTACTTGGTTTGTTTCTATCTTAATATGTGTATATGTTTCTTTTAACATATCGCTAAAAAAAATATTGGTAGAGCCCTTAGGATCTTTTCTTGACTACCGGCGTTGTGATGGCGATCACACTAGTGGGGGCTGGGTAGTCTATAGCACATCCTTAATTTGGTCCCTAGTCGTAGGATTATCGAGACAGGGCATCGATACTCCAGAGTAGACTAGTGCATACGCTTCTCTTCCCAGCGGGGGAGATGGTCTGTCCCACAGCCATCAGTACGTCGTACTGGAGATAGTATGCAGGTGCTCGTTAGGTTACGAGTACACTGGACAGGACTCATTGGGAACTGTTGGTTGGTATTATACCTATCGTCAGTTAACAGTTCCCAGGTGACATGAGTACAGCTTAGTCCGCTGACTTGACACTGTCATTTCGCCTCGAGTGTGTTCCCACCGTTCTTAGATTACTACCCTACCACGGCTCTACTGAGTCGTGCAAACAGGTTGTAGTTGGGTGCAGTCCCGAAGCACTTAGAGGCAGTGACGGTTAGACAGGATTCGTCTCTCCCGGTATTGGGGGTTGATATCGCGCTGTGTCTAGGAGAGCCATTACACAAAGTCCTTGGCCAGGGCAAGCGAGATAGACTGGTAGGTTTCCAGTGTTATCTCAGGTGTTCTGGGCTATACTCCGGCACGACTTGTACCGCTAGTAGGGGACTGACGTTTACCGCCCCCCTAGGCCCGCCATGCGATATTCTTAGGCAAACAGACCGGACTGTACGGAGATTGTCACATACAGGCTCAGTAGGAGTTCGGATGGGTTCACCTCATCAGTCCTCTTATCGGCATCTACCTGGGGACCGTTACGTACAGCTAGTGTCGGTTGCGGTCTGTGGTTAAACCCACTGCCAGCGTAGTGTCGAGTCTTTAGAGTCCCACACAGAGGGTTATTCGCCTTTGGGCAAAACAGAGTAGAGGTCGCATGGTTTTGCGACGGGGTTCGTTCACATCCGCGCACCTGTGCACGTTTGGTGACCGGACAATTATTACTAGTGGGCTTTGGTTTAAGCCGGATCCTAGTTTATGTTTTAGGGTTGGTTTTATCTCATTGTATTCATGTTCCTCGGATCACGGATGCGGGTGTTTATGCACAGTTGACTGGGGTAGAGGCAGAGTATTCTCATTAGGGTTATGGTACGGGTGTGTATGCACAGTTGACTGTTGTCTTTTTCCAAACCCTAATGAGAATAGGAAATATGATTAATAATATTAGTTAACATTTTTGTGCCATGGTTGAGTTGAATTCTTGACTTTTGTTGACTTGTTGACTTCGTTGACCGGTTGACCAAAGTAGACTTGTTGACCATCATCATTTGTTTTCAAAGATGCTTCTTATTCTTTGCAAAAGCATTTAATGAATGAAATGATAATGGTCATTCATCAACTCACCATCACAAATTGTTAATTATTATTATTATTATTATCATTTTTCTAAATTATGAGAGCATGGTTGTAAATTGTATCATTCTCACTTGCATCTTCTCTCTCATCCATTGCTCTCCTTCATCCTCTAGCTCAAGGAAATTCCTTCTCATGAGTTGAGAACCATTTTCCTTTGAGATAAAATACCAAGACTACTCTCTACTCTTTCTAGGGTTCTAGGTTTGGCAAACCAAGCACCTTAGTTACCTCTAGGTTGAGGTAGGAGCTCAAGTTTGAACCCTCGGGTGGATCTATCTTCGACAAAGAGGAGACGACGAGGAGGAGCCGTACAAACTACTACAAGGAGCAAGTAAGGAGGATAACAACAAGAAGAGAAGGAGTTCAAGAGAACAACAAGAAGAGAAGGAGTTCAAGGCTAGGTATAACCATTCTACATAGTAGTTAAAACTTGTAGATTTTATGTTAGTTTTGTTGAGCAACGATCCTTCATGAAACGGTCCATGTTACCTAGCTAGGAAAAAAATTTCGTTTTGCCTATTCCGCCTCCCCGAAAGAACCGGGGTGGGTAATGTGGACCTAACAGTGGTATCAGAGCCTAGCTAAACACAAACTAGCATGTTAGCAAAGTATCCAGAATTTCGATCGGACAAAAATCGCAAAACACGTCCGGAAAAACCATGTTTCTGCCGATTTTTTATACTGCTCTAAAAATGATTTAACATACATGAAAAATCGGCTCAGGGTTTTGTAAAAACACAGAACAAAAACGATCCATTGACTCGGTCAAAGCGCTGCGGATCCACGGCAAGAACATACTTTTTGCCGCGGAACCGCGGCCGAGTTGACTCGGCCGTGGATCGGGTTTTGTGCAGTGTTCTTATTTGGAAGTTTTAGGATTTTTAGTATATGTTGTTTCTGCCCAGATTTTCCAGAGAACAAATTTGTTTTTGGGGTGGTTACAAATCCGTATTTTGATCGAACTTCTCTAGACTTTGGCTAATGGGTTATATCTGTGATGTGATATATGCACTGAACGTCGGCTAATCGCTATATGTCGATTAGTGGGGGTTGTGCATATCTGTGATCTGTAATGTTGATGGTTTGTGTATATCGTTGGATTGTCGCGGATGAATGGCCGGGGGTTGTGAGATGAGAGTTTTCTTTATCTTTCAATTCATGTAATATGTAAATTGATGTAATATTATTTATTTGGCCGCACAACCGGGATGGGGTTGTAACCGTCATTGTATAATTTCTTTTACTGTTTTTGCTCCTAGGATAGACCCAAGGTGGGGTGCACAAACTACCGGGTACCTCGAAGTGCCGAGTCGCCTACTCACGGCATTGAGGGAGGTTGCTTCGCTTCGGGTACTTGGCGGGTAGTTTGCCGCACCCGTAGGGGTCTAGGGTGGGGTTTTGGCTATTCATCGCGACCGTGTAATCCGCTCTTCGTTACAGGCTCTACGGAATGCGGATTCCTAGTATATCAAATGTGTTCATCTGTGATCTGGAATGGCTATCATTGCATCTGACGAATGTGTATATATCTATATGATATCTATTTAGGCGTTGCTTATGTTTTGCATCCGCGCTAGTCCAGCCCCCGCTCTGTCGTTAGTTAAGTAACCTAACGGGTGATGACGGGACCCCGTGGCGAATGCGGATGGCATAAGCGTACGTCATATTTTCGTTGTTTTCTGCAATGGTAGGATTAACTGATGGGACGCATTAAATTAATGCAAAGAAAAATAAACCAAAAAGACGTTGTTGGAACAATTTTCAAAAAAAAGATGTTATTGCAAGGACGTTCTCTTTTGTTTTGCATAGAGGTATTCAGTTATGAATGCCCAGCACCTCAGTCGACGAGGTAAGGGCCGAGATCCCTTCATCGAGAGTGACCCCTTGGACAAAAAATTTGCGTTAGGGTAATAACTTCACTATAGTCGATTATTCTTGCTTTGCATCGAGGTATTCAGTTTGGAATATTCTGCACCTCATTCGACAAGGAAAGAGCCGAGATCCCTTCGCAGGGAGTGACCTCTTTAGCAAAAGTTTTCGCCACTATATTTTCAAAAAGGCAATCATGTTCCTTCAACGATATCAAGTTCATTACGTTAAAGGGTTTTTCGCTAAAAACCCAGCCGTAGCCCTCCGTCATTTCTTACAAGTAACTCTTAGTATTCATGCTGTGTTTGTTGACTCCGTCAAGGCGTAGTGTACGGTAGCTGAGTGCTGCTTGTTTGTAGCAGTATATGGGATTGGTTAGGACAGTCGTGTAACCTTGTTAACTCCGTCAAGGGTTATGCGGGTGGGTTTAATGCAATCCAGATAATGACGGGTTGAACTTGACTAGGACTCTTTGATTTGTTGACACCGTCAAGGTCACTTGGGTCCTAGAGGCAAAAATCCACATCGGGAGTTTCTAAAGAAACTGAAACTTGCAGATTTAGCATACCTTCTGGAGTGTGGTGACTAGAGTGGTTTCCATCTAGGTCATCGCACAATGATAGTTGGATCCCGATCCCACTAATGAGTTGGATTACTCTCGGGAGATTTTTTCACTTAACAATCAATGTTATAAACCAAGTAGGTGTCTAGAACGGTGTTAGCGGGGCTACGCCTCCAGGGAAAAGAGGTTATTTAATTAAGGAACTTCGTGAAAGCGTTGGAAAACCTCCCTTGAAGTACCAACACTAACCTGGCTGAAAGGTTAAGCAAGTATTGTGACGTGCGATTAATCCTGACTAGTTCTTCTTTTAGGGTTTGAAAAAGAATTTGAGGAAACAGTGGGGGCCATCCTGATTAGATAAATCAATAAACCAATCTAATCTTGCAAGAGCACACGCTGAGTGTTTCTTTTCTCTCTCTCCAGGTAGCAGCCATTTCACGCCCTAATCAAGATAATAAAATGTATCGCTTGACCGATCCGAATTCTTATTCGGGGCTGGGGAACGTTGGTTCAGCTCTAACTTATGACAACAGTTATAAGTATGAGCAAGGGAAAGAGGATTTTATGGATTCCAAGGATACCCAGTTGAAGAAGAAGCATGGTTTTGCATCTACTTCAGGTCTTCTTGTGATTGAGAACTGCTTTACGGTCAGCCCTACCTCCTGGGTACTTGATACCGGATCAGGATCTCATATCTGTAATTTATTGCAAGGACTGAGAAAAAGTAGGAAAGTTGTACCTGGTGATATGTCGCTCAGAGTAGCGAACGGAGCACAAGTTGATACTGCAGCCGTCGGTGAATATCACCTAGTGTTGCCAAATGCCAATACTATGATTTTGAACGATTGCTACTATGTACCTTCCATGGTTTGCAACATCATATCAGTTTCTTTACTCGATAAAGATGGATATAACTTTGTTCTTGATAGAAATATCATGAACATCTACCTTCATAAGGTACTGGTTGCAGAAGGTACACTGTGTAATGGTATCTACGTTCTAAATCAGAATACAGTTCTCAATGTACAAAACACACGCAAGAGGAAGAATTCAGATACGAATGAATCCTACTTGTGGCATTGTAGACTTGGTCATATCGGAGAGAAAAGACTAAGTAAGTTGCATAAAGATGGACTCTTGAATACGTTTGAGTTTTCATCTTATGAAACTTGTCAGTCTTGTCTCAAAGGGAAGATGACCAAATCTCCGTTCACCGGATATGGAGAAAGGGCAGCAGAGCTCTTGGGACTCATACACAGTGATGTATGTGGTCCGATGTCTATACATGCAAGGGGTGGGTTCTCGTACTTCATCACATTCACTGACGATCTCTCTAGATTCGGATATGTGTATCTTATGAAATACAAATCTGAAGCTTTTGGGAAATTCAAGGAATTTAGAAATGAAGTAGAGAACCAGACTGGCAAAAGTATCAATATCCTCCGGTCTGATAGAGGAGGGGAGTACTTAAGCACGGAATTCCTAGATTACTTAAAAGAGAATGGTATTCTCTCTCAGCTTACTCCTCCTTATACACCACAGCACAACGGTGTATCGGAACGGAGGAATCGTACCCTATTGGATAAGGTTCGCTTCATGATGAGTAGTGCCGAGTTGTCTCTTTCATTTTAGGGACATGCGCTTCAGACAGCGGCATACCTACTGAATTACGTTCCATCCAAATCAGTGCCTAAGACTCCATATGAAATATGGAGCGGAAAAAATCTGTATCTTAAGCGATTTAAGATATGGGGTTGTCCAGCCTATGTGAAAACACAGAAACCGGACAAGCTAGAGGCACGATCAGTTCTTTGTAAATTTGTGGGATATCCTAAAGACTCACTAGGATATCTGTTCTACCACACTGAGGAACAGAAGGTGTTTGTATCTCGCCACGCTACCTTTTTAGAAAGGGAGTTTCTTGCAAAAGAAACTAGTGGGAGTTCGGTAGAACTGGAAGAAATTCAGCGACCACAAAATGTAACTGAAAATTTGGAGGAACCACTGGATTCAATAACCCCAGACGAACCTCAGCCACTCCGCAGATCTGGTAGGATTTCTCATCCGCCCGAGAGATACTACGGTTTTCTCATAGATGGGGATCGAGAGGATTGCATCTTGGAAGAAGATGACCCTACCAGTTTCAGGCAGGCCATTATCAGTAGGGACTCTGATAAGTGGCTGGATGCAATGCAATCCGAGATGGAGTCCATGTACACCAATAAAGTGTGGACCTTGGATATTGCTCCACCTGGGGTAAAACCCGTCGGATGCAAATGGATCTACAAAAGGAAACGTTGTGTGGATGGGCAGGTGGAAACCTATAAGGCTTGACTCGTTGCAAAAGGTTTTCGTCAAAGACCTGGTTTGGACTATGATGAAACTTTTTCTCCAGTGGCTATGCTCAAATCCATTCGGATCCTACTTGCCATTGCTGCCTTCCATGACTATGAAATCTGGCAAATGGATGTTAAAACGGCTTTTCTGAACGGCTGTTTAGAAGAATGCATTTACATGGATCAGCCAGAATGTTTCGTGGACAGTGGGAGCAGCGGGAAGGTGTGCAAGTTACTCAAATCTATTTATGGATTGAAGCAGGCATCGCGGAGCTGGAACATCTGTTTTGATGAGGCAATCAAGGAATTTTATTTCATCAAGAACGAAGATGAACCTTGTGTCTATAAGAAGATTGTAGGACGAACTGTCGTGTTCCTAGTCTTGTACGTGGACGACATTCTTTTGATAGGAAATGACATTCCTATGCTACAATCGGTCAAGCTATTCTTGTCACAACGGTTCTCCATGAAGGACCTGGGTGATGCCTCGTACATTCTGGGGATCAAGGTCTACAGAGATAGATCCAAGAGACTATTAGGACTTTCGCAGTCCAGTACATAGAGACCGTACTAAAGAGATTTAGTCTGGAGGATTCCAAGCGCGGTAACATACCCGCATTGCACGGAATTACCCTCTCCAAGAAGATGTTTCCTAAGACTGACGAGGAGAGGGTTCGCATGAACACTATACCCTACGCTTCGGCGGTAGGATCTATAATGTATGCGATTCTATGTACAAGACCAGATGTAGCTTACGCGCTGAGCGTGGTGAGCCGGTATCAGTCAGACCCAGGTGAGGACCACTGGACGGTAGTGAAGAACATTCTCAAGTACCTAAGAAGGACTAAGGAGATGTTCCTGGTTTATGGTAATGGAGACCTCAGGGTCGAGTCCTTTACCGATTCAAGCTTCCAGAGTGACAAAGATGACACCAAGTCTGTCTCGGGTTTTGTGTTTACCCTCAACGGAGGGGCGGTTTGTTGGAGGAGTTCCAAACAGGATACCGTCGCAGACTCGACGATGGAGGCTGAATACATTGCTGCAAGCGATGCCGCAAAAGAGGCGGTCTGGATAAAGAAGTTCATTAGTGAACTTCAGGTGGTTCCGTCCATTGTTGACCCAATACCTTTGTATTGCGATAACAATGGGGCTATAGCTTTAGCGAAGGAACCAAGGTCCCATCAGAAATCCAGACACATCTTAAGGCGGTATCACCTGATCAGGGAGATCATTGATCGCCAGGAGATCGAGGTACGGAGAGTGGACACAAAAGACAACACTGCGGATCCATTCACGAAGGCCCTCCCTCAAACACAGTTCGAGCGACTTTTTGAGCTATTGGGTATGCGGTACGCCGGCAGCTGGCCTTAGTGCAGTCGTTGGGTATGCGGTACACCAATTACTGGCCTTTAGTGCAAGTGGGAGATTATTAGATATGTATGCCCTAGAGGCCATTATTGTATAGTACTGGTTTGTATAATACATTTTGGAGGCTTGGGATATATATATAGTTTTACGACAGTCTTGCTCGATATAGTAGTATGCTGCTTGGTTTGTTTCTATCTTAATATGTGTATATGTTTCTTTTAACATATCGCTGAAAAAACATATTGGTAGAGCCCTTAGGATCTTTGCTTGACTACCGGCGTTGTGATGGCGATCACACTAGTGGGGGCTGGGTAGTCTATAAGCACATCCTTATTTTGGTCCCTAGTCGTAGGATTATCGAGACAGGGCATCGATACTCCAGAGTAGACTAGTGTATACGCTTCTCTTCCCAGCGGGGGAGATGGTCTGTCCCACAGCCATCGGTACGTCGTACTGGAGATAGTATGCAGGTGCTCATTTGGTTATGAGTACACTGGACAGGACTCGTTGGGAACTGTTGGTTAGTATTATACCTATCGTCAGTTAACAGTTCCCAGGTGACATGAGTACAGCTTAGTCCGCTGACTTGACACTGTCATTTCGCCTCGAGTGTGTTCCCACTGTTCTTAGATTACTACCCTACCACGGCTCTACTGAGTCGTGCAAACAGGTAGTAGTTGGGTGCAGTCCCGAAGCACTTGGAGGCAGTAACGGTTAGACAGGATTCGTCTCTCCCGGTATTGGGGGTTGATATTGCGCTGTGTCTAGGAGAGCCATTACACAAAGTCCCTGGCCAGGGCAAGCGAGATAGACTGGTAGGTTTCCAGTGTTATCTTAGGTGTTCTGGGCTACACTCCGGCATGACTTGTACCGCTAGTAGGGGACTGACGTTTACCGCCCCCTAGGCCCGCCATGCGATATTCTTAGGCGAACAGACCGGACTGTATGGAGATTGTCACATACAGGCTCAGTAGGAGTTCGGATGGGTTCACCTCATCAGTCCTCTTATCGGCATCTACCTGGGGACCGTTATGTACAGCTAGTACCGCTTGCGGTCTGTGGTTAAACCCACTGCCAGCGTAGTGTCGAGTCTTTAGAGTCCCACACAAAGGGTTATTCGCCTTTGAGCAAAACAGAGTAGAGGTCGCATGGTTTTGTGACGGGGTTCATTCACATCCGCGCACTTGTTCACGTTTGGTGACCGGACAATTATTACTAGTGGGCTTTGGTTTAAGCCAGATCCTTGTATATGTTTTAGGGTTGGTTTTATCTCATTGTATTCGTGTTCCTCGGATCACGGATGCGGGTGTGTATGCATAGTTGACTAGGGCAGAGGCAGAGGATTCTCATTAGGGTTATGTTACGGGTGTGTATGCACAGTTGACTGTTGTCTTTTTCCAAACCCTAATGAGAATAGGAAATATGATTAATAATATTAGTTAACATTTTTGTGCCATGGTTGAGTTGAATTCTTGACTTTTGTTGACTTGTTGACTTCGTTGACCGGTTGACGAAGTAGACTTGTTGACTATCATCATTTGTTTTCAAAGATGCTTCTTATTCTTTGCAAAAGCATTTAATGAATAAAATGATAATGGTCATTCATCAACTCACCATCATAAATTGTTAATTATTATTATTATTATTATTATCATTTTTCTAAATTATGAGAGCATGGTTGTAAATTGTATCATTCTCACTTGCATCTTCTCTCTCATCCATTGCTCTCCTTCATCCTCTAGCTCAAGGAAATTCCTTCTCATGAGTTGAGAACCATTTTCCTTTGAGATAAAACACCAAGACTACTCTCTACTCTTTCTAGGGTTCTAGGTTTGGCAAACCAAGCACCTTAGTTACCTCTAGGTTGAGGTAGGAGCTCAAGTTCGAACCCTCGGGTGGATCTATCTTCGACAAAGAGGAGACGACGAGGAGGAGCCGTACAAACTACTACAAGGAGCAAGTAAGGAGAAGAACAACAAGAAGAGAAGGAGTTCAAGAGAACAACAAGAAGAGAAGGAGTTCAAGGCTAGGTATAACCATTCTACATAGTAGTTAAAACTTGTAGATTTTATATTAGTTTTGTTTAGCAACGATCCTTCATGAAATGGTCCATGTTACCTAGCTAGGAAAAAAATTTCGTTTTGCCTATTCCGCCTCCCCGAAAGAACCGGGGTGGGTAACGTGGACCTAACAAATAGGAGCGCATATGTGATATGTGCGAGACCGAGAATAATGCGTGTATGTGATACCGTATTTTATTCTCGTGACTTTTTATATCGGTCGGTTATATATGATATAGCCGGGTTATAGAATCAAGTGTTGATTCGATAAGTCAATATAATGGATGTTAGCCGGTTATATGAGATATGACCGGATTATTAAGTCAAGTGTTGATTTAATAATTAAGTGTATAATTGTATATTAGATATACTAATTTAGATTTACTAACACTTGTTCACTTTAGGGTTTTTCTCACATGTACACTACTTTAACATATATATATGATATATGTTAAAACGTGTTATCTTTTTGTATCATGGTTGATGATACAACATTCATGTGTGTATGAGACATACACCATTCTATGAATTATGGTGGGTTATGATTATTTAAGATAATTACAAAATTAGTGGAGTTTTGGAATGAGCATGAAGCTTGTAGAAGCTTACCTTGCTTTGACAAAGTCTACTAGCTTTGTCTTTACCTTAGATTCCTTTTAACCCAACCATAATCAATTAGCTATGGTTATGGCTCTACAAGAGTTAGTATATGATACTCACTCAACATGGTTAGACTTCTCACTTTATCATAATCATTATCCTCATTTCTTTTCTTTGGTTCATCATCTTCTTCTTCATTGAGCAAGAGAAAAAGCTTGCTAGGGTTTTGAAAAAAGTGAAATAGATTGTGAGAAACAAAAATCCAAAGAGAACCCACTTCTTATTTCTCCATCCTCTACTAGATTAGCAATTTAGTATAGGGTGTTTGCTTCACTAATTCTCTAGTTAGTGAAGTAGGAGCTTGAGTCGGAATTCCCTCGACGTAGATCATCTTCGGCCTCGGAGACTTCAAGCAAGGTCGCACCTTTCGCCTCGTGAAGCCATGCAAGGGTCCGGAAGAACCATGATCGCAGCGAATGGACTTCATCAAGGAGCTAAAGAAGTGAAGGACCGATTACAAAGGTTGTATATCGCATCCCCTTAGAGTAAAGTTGTTTACTTGCTTTTAGTTTCGCCTAAACTCTAGTATACGATCTTGCTTAGTGTTATTCGACACCTAAAAATTTAATTTTGGCATGGTCGATGCCTTGTAGAGCCTTGTTAGTGTGCATAGTAACCCTACACGTCAGTACCTCTGCTTCACTCTTTTATTCTTCCCTCAGGTCCTACAACTCATCAAGCCACTGCAATTTCCAGAACAATCCAGAACATTCTGCAAGATCAGAAAGGGCTCTTTGTGCAAACTAATGATGTCCAAGCTTTCAAAGCAAGCTTCACCCTAACTACCTTAAAAGCCTAGAACCTTCCCCCTAACCTCCTAGCTTAAGATGGAATCTAAACCCTTACTAACTAGTTCTAGAGGCTTCTATCTAACTAACTAGCTTACAAGGGAAGCTAACCTAATCCAAGCTTCTTAAGGAAGCTAATCATTCCTAAGCCTATAAAAGGGACCCTAGGCCTCACTTGAAAAGGTTGTTCAACAATTCTCCCCACAAGTTGAGTGACACGACTTGTGCCTCAAACCCTAACCCTAATCCAATCAAAAAGCCAAAAGTTCAAGATCTTTGAGTTCAATCGAAGCAAGAATTCTTCAAAGCCTTTAGAAGCGAAGCTGGACTTCATCGGAGCAAGTGATCAAGCCGATCCGCGACTCAAGGAGCCTAAGCAACGCCAAATTCGACGATCTAGTTCCTTCCTTTTGTAAATTCAAAAGAGTTGTAACGAATTTGTCGATAAATAAAGGTGAAATTCTTTTATCTTGCTTTCTTTGAATTCAATCATTATGATTCAATCTAGATTCCTGAATGTGTTCTTTGTGATGATGCTTGAGTAAACTCCGCTCGTGGAGGAGTCGAAACAAATCAATAGATGATGAAGTTGACGAATCTTTAAACATTTTCTTAAGTCCTATAATGTTTGTAAATTCTTGAAAATTGAATGATCGATGATCTAGTTTCGAGGCGAAATGCTTTCTTGATTATTTTCGCATGGAACTAGAGATCAACGATCGATCATTTGATTTCCTAGAAGCTATCTTGTGAATGAGATTCATCGAAAGGACAAAGGATAAGATGAGGAAATCCTAATTCTTCACAAGATCTTTAATCCTCGATAAATCGTCATTGATCTAGCATCAATTCGTTAATGGATAAGAAAAGGTAATTGCTAATCTTCTTCACATCTATAGATTTAATTGACTCCTACGAGCTTCACTTCAATTCTTGAAACTTAAATCGATTGGAATTCTATCACTTCTTGATTCTTGATTTTTAACGTTTTCTTGATTCTTGATTAGATCTAGTTGATTCTTGAAATTCATTGATATAAATCTTGAATCGTTTTCTTTTCTTTTCTATTAAATTTTCAATTCAAACAAAACAAATACGAACGAATCTCACAATCCCTGTGGACGATCCGCACTTACTAACGCGCTACATTCGACACCGTTATTGATTGCGGTCAAAATAATTCTTTGATTGTGAATTCTATTCATTTTCTAAACCGACACACAAAGAAAAGATCAATCAAATGGCGCCGTTGTCGGAGATCATGCGCTAATTCGTTCTTTATTGAAATTTGAATTGAAAGATTTATTCTATTATAATTTTGAGATCAAAATTCGTGCAAAATCTAAACGTGTTGTTGTGATTTGATTACGAGGAAATATGGAAGCTGTGGAGCAAGTGAATTTTTTTCCAGAATATTGCAGAGGACTCAGGGGCTGAACAGAAGCTCTCTGTAAAAATCTTGTGCAGTGAACTATTCACAGCGCGGCGATTCCGTGGCATTAGGTGACAACTGCGGCGGTTCCGCGGCAAGCTTGCTGAGTTACTGCACCAAAATTTCTCTGTAAACTTCTAACTTTCTTATCTCCTTCCTCATCTGCTCCAATAACAATTTTCTGCAGGCTTCTTTGCAAAAATCGCAGCGCCGCGTGTTTTTGATTTTTTTGTGGTTGTTTGCATATTAATACGGAAATTAAGGGGCACGGCCAAATGCAGATTAGGTGGGGAGTTCATTACCCTTCCTAAGCCCCAAAAATCACAAACTTGCATCCGCATTTACCCTCATTAACTAAAATAAATCTAGAGATGACTCTAAGGACCGTCGCGCTCACTTAAGACAGAAGAAGGCCGTGGGTAATTCATTTCTTATCCACATTTCTTTTGTGGTGTCTAAGGCAAGTGTGTCGAAGGCTAGTGGTTACTTAATTAGGCCTACTACTTACGTAGTGGAGAACCTCCCACTTACCTGGCCACAGGAGAGACAAAGTGGCAGTGGAGGATTTATCCCGCGACTTGTCTTTTGGCAGTTAGGAGCGGTCTAGAGCTTTGACCTAGGTGACCACTAGATTTTAGGGTAGCTTGTTGCATTTGTTGTGATCGCATCATTTTTTTTTCAAAATTCCGTATCATTTTTCAAAACAAACACCGCATTCATTCATTTCCCCTAATTATAAATCTACGCTGCCACTTGTACTAACCCTTTTTAGTGCAAGATAGGCTAGACACGGGATTCTAGTGCCCGTTTAGTCCGCGTTCCCTTGATCGACTCCGAAGTCGGCATTTCTCCATTTACTTCTTCTTTACCCACCACCACACCCACACCGATGGATCCGTCTCCATCAAACCTCTTTACCACTACTCTGCCGCCGTCCGTTGGTGCGCAGAATCCACCCCGCATCTCTCTCCAAGAGAGGTGCTATCCTTTGTGAGGTCCTCTTTCAACCTGCTTATCCATTCCACCAGCCAACGGGGTTAATTTTGAGATTAAACCCCAATACATCAACCTTCTACCCAAATTCCACGGTCTCGAGACTGAAGACGCATACGTCTTTATCACCAAATTTGAAAATGTATGCGCAATGATGGGTACGTCAAAACTTTCTGTGGATGCTATGCGTCTACGTCTTCTTCCATTTACCTTGTGCGATATAGCCGAGAAGTGGCTGTATAACACTACCGCACATTCCATTACAAATTGGGAAGAATTCGTTGCGGCATTCCTTAAGAAATTCTACCCTATGCAAAAGACAGCTCGAATCCGTAGCGAACTAAATCAATTCACCCAGCTTCCGACTGAACCATTCTCGAAATGCTTTGAACGTTTCAAGGATCTTTTGGTTCAATGTCCACATCACGGCATCCCGAGATGGGATCTTTGCCGAATCATATATGAGGGCATTAACCCTACCACTAAACAAAACCTTGAAAACATGTGTCAAGGCACCTTTATGACCAAGGATGATGGGGAAGCTTGGAAATTTTTAGAAGAGTTCGCTGAAAAATCTTTACAATGGGAGAGTGGAACCCAGTCATCGACTAGGGGTGGCGTACACCAAATTGATGTGTCTATAGGTGTTCGAGCTGAGATGGTAGAAATGCAAAAGAAGCTCAAGGCTATGGAACATAAATTTTTAGCAGCCTCCCTAAGACCAATGTCGCTCCCCAAAACTGTATGTGGGTGCTGTTCTGATCCTTCTCACTTAACGGAAGAATGTCCATTAAACTCTCCGTTTCAAGGTCACGAGCATACCAATGCCGCATTTCAAAGACCTAGAAACGATCCATATTCTTCCACGTACAATCAGGGTTGGAGGAATCACCCGAACTTTGCTTGGAACCAATCCCAATCTCAAAACACGGTTCCAATCCAAAATCAATTCCAAAGGGCTCTTCCACCACAACAGCAACCACTTCAACTCACTCAGCACCTCTACCAGTCACAAAATTTTCAAAACCAGGTCAATCCTCCTGCACCGTCTAAACCTATGCAGTTGACCTGTTCTGACGAATTCTCTCAATTCACTCAAACCATAAAATCACTCTTGTCAAATTTCATAGAGGTGTCGGCTGAGGTTAGATCTTCCGTCAGTGAGATAGAGAAAAACTCAGCGTCCCAAGCTGAGAGTATCAGATCGATGGAAGCTGAAATTGCACGACTTAAAGACGAAATGAGTGCGAGAGAAAAAGGGAAACTTTCGTCTCAACCCCTACCGAATCCTGGGCATTACAATGTAAAAGCCATCACAACGTTGAGATCAGGAAGAGTGCTGAATAACCATGTTGGGGAAGAAATTGATGATATTGAAAATCCTATCAATAACACCCCGGCTGAGACCTTTCCACACACACACACTTCTACTTCTGTTCCTTGTTCTTCTACCCCACCGCCTTCTTACGAGCCTATTCTCCGTTTCCCTCTAGGCTCGACACCTCAGCACAAGTCTTCTAGTTCTCCACAGACGATCCCCACTCCTTTTCTGGGATCACGTTTACCCCCACTTCCTTCTCCTATGATGGACCCAGCGCTTATTGCGAAAGCTCCTTACTCGAATCGGTTAAGGGATAACAAATCAAGTCCACATATGGAGAAAATTATGGAAATGTTCAAACAGGTTAACATTAATATCCCTCTCCTAGATGCTATTCAACAAGTCCCCCGCTTATGCGAAAATTCTTAAGGACTTCTGCACTAGGAAGAGGAAGACTCAAGTGCCGAAGAAGGTCTTCATGTCTAATAACATTAGCACTGCTTTTATCCTACAGCTACTAAAGAAACGTAAGGACCCAGGATGTCCTACGATATCGATTTCTATTGGGGGTAAAAATATCAACCGTGCTCTTTTAGACCTTGGCGCAAGTGTTAACCTACTTCCATATTCTGTCTATGAGCAGCTATGGATTGGAGAGTTGAAACCAGCTCACTGCACTCTCCAAATGGCAGACCATTCAATCACCAAACCTAGAGGTGAACTAGAGGATGTGTTGATAAAGGTCGGGGAATTTGTATTCCCTATAGACTTCATTGTACTCGATACACAACCTGTAGCAAACCTCCGGAGCCAAATTCCGGTGATTTTGGGTCGACCATTCCTTGCCACTTCCAATGCTGTCATTAACTGTAGAAATGGTTCAATGAACTTATCATTTGGAAATATGACCATTGAACTAAACATCTACAAAATTGGAAGTCAGCCATCAGAACCCTCTGCTCATATCCTTGATGTGTGCTCTGTCCACGAGATTGCTCCCGAAAGTTGCGGAGTTGAGGAACTTTGCTTTGAAGATCTCGATGACACTACCACATCACTATTTGATCTTGCACACTATCTTAGTGAGGACACCATTTCCATGCTTGAGTCTGACACTCCTGACTCATCACCATCCGAGTCTGTATCTTTTACAGGCTATGAGCTTCTTTGTGACACCGAAAATCAGTCGATGATCCCACCTTCTATTATTTCTCCGCCAGCATTAGATCTCAAAATTTTGCCTTCTCATCTTAAATATGCATATTTAGGTGAGAATGAGTTTTTACCGGTTATCATATCCGCTTCTCTAGTATCAGAGCAAGAGAATGCACTTTTATCGGTATTGAGATCTAATAGGGAGGCGTTTGGTTGGACTATGGCGAACATCAAAGGGATTAGTCCCTTGATAGTAGAACATCATATACATGTGATGGATGATGCCAGACCAACTCGAGAACCACAGAGACGGTTGAACCCCGTCATGAAGGAAGCGGTGATGAAAGAAATCGTCAAATGTCTTGATAATGGTATTATATACCCAATCTCCGATAGCCAATGGGTGAGTCCAATACATGTCGTCCCTAAGAAATCTGGCATCACTGTTATTACCAATGAGGAAAATGAGTTGATTCAGACACGCGCCCAAACTGGGTGGCGTGTACGTATTGATTACAGAAAACTCAATGCCGCTATGAGGAAAGACCACTTTCCTCTACCTTTCATTGATCAGATGCTGGAACGCTTAGCTGGACGTGAGTATTATTGCTTTATGGACGGATACTCTGGCTATAATCAGGTCTCCATAGCCAAAAAGGATCAAGATAAAACCACTTTTACTTTTCCTTTTGGTACCTTTGCTTATAGACGCATGCCCTTTGGGTTATGCAATGCTCCCGCTACATTTCAGCGGTGTATGATGGGGATATTCTCTGACATGGTCGAGAATTTTTTGGAGATTTTTATGGACGATTTCTCGATTTTTGGAGACTCTTTTTCTGACTGCCTAACGAATCTTGACGCAATTCTTACTCGTTGCAAAGAGAAGAACTTAACCTGGAATTGGGAAAAATTCCATTTCATGGTCCAAGAGGGAATTGTGCTTGGACATGTTATTTCACGGAAAGGCATTGAGGTTGACAGAGCTAAGATAGATGTTATTCAAAACCTTCCTCATCCCAAAAGCGTCAAGGATATCCGATCATTTCTTGGCCATGCGGGCTTTTATAGGAGATTCATTAAGGATTTTAGCAAAATTGCTAGACCTTTAACTCTTCTCTTGGCCAAGGATACGACCTTCTACTTTGACTCGGATTGTGAGGCAGCATTCGACTCACTTAAACACTCCCTCACTACAGCCCCCGTTCTATCGTCTCCAAATTGGGACTACCCCTTTGAGACCAGTTGGAATTCTATCACTTCTTGATTCTTGATTTTTAACGTTTTCTTGATTCTTGATTAGATCTAGTTGATTCTTGAAATTCATTGATATAAATCTTGAATCGTTTTCTTTTCTTTTCTATTAAATTTTCAATTCAAACAAAACAAATACGAACGAATCACACAATCCCTGTGGACGATCCGCACTTACTAACGCGCTACATTCGACACCGTTATTGATTGCGGTCAAAATAATTCTTTGATTGTGAATTCTATTCATTTTCTAAACCGACACACAAAGAAAAGATCAATCAGTGCTCATTGGGTTATGAGTACACCGGACAGGACTCGCCGGGAACCTGCTAGTTGGTATTTATACCTATCGTCAGATAGCAGTTCCCTGGTGACATGTGTACAGATTAGTTCATCGACCTGAGGTCGTTATTTGTCTCGTGTGAGTTCCCACTGTGCTTTGATTTCTACCCTACCACGGCTCAAAGGAGTCGTGCAAACAGGTCTTTTTTGGGTACAGCCCTGAGCCACATGGAGGCAAGTGAGCGGATCGGCAGGGGATTCGTCTCTCCCGGTATTGGGAGTGAGATCGTGCTGTATCTAGAAGGGCTATTACACCAAGTCTTTGGCCAAGGCAGGTGAGAATTACTGGTAGGTATTCCAGTAGTTTCTCAGGGTGTTCAGGGCTTGTCTCTGACACGACTTATACAGCTATTGGGGGTCTGACGTTACCAGCCCCTTAGGCCCGATATGCGATACTCATAGACGAACGGACCGGACTGTATGTATATTGTCACTGTTAGGCTCAGTAGGGTTCTAGGATGAGTTCGCTCATCGGCTTCCCTTAAGGTCAGTACATGGGCAGCCATTACGCACTGCTAGTGCCGCTGACGTGCTTGTGGTTAAACCCACTGCCAGGGTACTAATGAGTCATTAGAGTCCCCCACAGATAGTTTCCCAAGTTCGGGCAAAACGTTGTAGAGGCCGTATGGTTTTATGGCAGGGTTCAGAAAATGCACGTGCATTTATGCACGTGTCATATTTCGGGCAGATAATACTGGTAGGCTTTGGTTTAAGCCGGATCCATGTATTATATTGAGTCGGAATATTTTAGTCTCTCGTATTCGTATTCGGTCGGAATACGGATACAGGTATGTATATACAGGTGAGGGGTATTTTCGTAATCCGTTACGAGAATATTTTAGAAGATGCATTTCTTTTTGGATTAATCATTTTGGTTTAAATGATTATTTGGTTTTGGAAATGGTGACTCATTATGGATGACACATTATTCTAGCATGTTCATTAGTGACTCATGCTAATGAGTCACTAAGTGAGTCATGAAGAATTAAATGTGTTTTGTTTTGGGTTTGGATATTTGAGGAGATATTTTCATTAGATATTTGTTTTTGGTTTTGATTATATATCCTCTCATATCTATTCACAAGAGAAGAGAGATAGAACACAAGTTTATGAGCTTAGTTTTCTTTTGGCTCACTAGTGTTTCTTGAGTTCACCATTTCCAAACCCTAGCATCTTCTACAACCTCCACTCTTACCCTCTCATGTGATGAGAACCAAAGAGTGTTTTGAGACAAAGTATTCTACTCGTTATCTACTTCATTTTGGTCATCTCTTTTAGCAGACTTGATGACCGAGTTGCCTCGGTATAGAGGCGGGAGCCCGTTTAAAGATCCGTAGATGTGGTGCCACCTCGACGAGGAGCAAAGAGATCGGAGTTGCCATGAGGAGCGTGGGATGATGGCTAAAGACCGAAGGACTCGGATCGATCGGTATAGCCTTTCTACCTCTTTACAGTTTGTTAGTTTAGCGTTAATGGCAAGATCCGGGTTATAGTATGCGACAGCGCCAGTTATAAAAGTTTTTGTTCCGCGTTTGGCATCAGAATGACGGCCGGGGTGCTACCGTAGATTTACAAAAAGTACGGATCAATCATCATATATACATCTCGTACGGTATAGTCCGTCGTACGGCCTCCTCAAAATCGAGGGTACGGGTCAAATATCATATATTATAATTCGTACGGTATGGTCTATTGTACGATATCATAATCATGGGTACAGATCTAAGGTCACGTACATCACATCACTCTTTATACTCATATACATATATGTACACATATATCTCAAGTCACATCTGCATCAATCTCATATCATGTCTTGGCAAAAGTATCTATTTTCTCATATCGCCTCACATCCGTATATCGACATATTAAGCCAAATTATTTTACTTCATCATAATCTATTTTTCTCATAGCAATATCCCACATCAAGTCATCTTGTATATATATCAAATTCTCATTTGTATGTATGTAAAATCTCATATCATCTATTGGTATATGAATATAACATGTACATTGCCTTACATCCTCAAGCCAACATATCCACTAATGTCATCTTTTATCATATCATCTCATATTAAAACCTTTAATCATATCCGTAAGTTTGTAGCATATCTTATCTCCAATCATAATTTATATATCGATTTCCATATCAATGGTTGCGGGGGTGCGATACGCCATCCACCCGACTTCCCCCGTAAATATAAATCTACTCATCTGCTAAACTCCTTTCTTAGCCGAGGTCTATGTGCTTCGTCGTCTCGGAATCCACGTGAAGGTACCTACAATCTATACACAATAGTAGCGTTATTAGAACCAAGTCCGAAAACCGATACAGCATACGAATTATTTATAGGTTAGAACCTATATCTTACGCATGCAAGAACAACCATATAACCCTTGTCGTTGACGTACAAACGTCCAACGACCAAATCACATCAAGAAATTGATAAATCCAATTTTCAAATATAAGAAAATATTTTCAAAACCAACTTAAAAGCTTCCAGATTTTAGCACAGGTAGACTAGGACAAAACAACCAATACAGTAGCTAGGTTATAAGGAGTGTGAGCTATAGGCAAAACCCCATCACTAGAACCCAAAATCGGGCCTGTGAGATATGCTACAGTAACGGGTGGCGCCGGCTATATCTTTGAATTTGGGTCTTGTTTTTCGGTGGTGGTCTTCTAGTGGTCTAACTAGGTCAATATAGTTGTTTGATTTTCTTATGAACATCCCAAGTTGCTCCAGATTTCCTGTAAATCCCCAAAACTCCATAAACCGACATGGGAAAATTCTAAGTTCGTGTATTGGTTTCTAGACTCTGTTCTACGCCAGTAAACATAACTAGAGTCATGAAAAACACCCACTACACCTCAAATACACCTTCACAATTCATAGAATCCCCTAACCCTCTTCTAGGAAATATCAAAGATCACTAATCTATATCGGTTTTACTCTAAACTACTATAGGGTGTAAAGAAACTAAAAACTTAACTAAAGGAATAGAAATATACCTCATTTGGCAACTCAAGAAATTTCTTGGGTTGCCCATAATGCTCAAAACCTTGACTTGATCCTACCATAGTGTTTGTAGTGAGCTTGTGCACAATATTTGTGAAGGGGTATAAGGTTTGGCTAAGTTTTGGGGGTGTTTTTGTGATGATAGAGGAGATGGAGGGATGAGGAAGATGAAGGAACAAGAATGGAGGAGATGAAGGAAATGAAAGGTCAAGGGAAAAATGAAGAGTGAAGTAGTAGCCATGGTTCACTCTCTCTCTCTCTCTCTTAACCTCTCATGCCATACCTACATGTCCTGTCTTTGACTTTTCTTTTTCTTTTCTTTTCTTTTTCTCATTTTCTTTTAAAATCAACATAAATATAAATGAAACCAACATGTAATCAAAATGCAACATGTCATGGTGCACTAACCATGGATATTAAAAAAATACGGATTTGGCATAATCGTGATTAGTAGTGCACTAATCATGTTTAATTTAAACTCGCATATAATAATTGCACAATTATTTATAAAATGCCAAAATCCAAATAAATACCTTTTTAATAACTAAACCATATTAATCTCTAATAATTTTTCAAATATTGGTATATAATTATACCATTTTACGAAAACCCCAATTCGCAAATCGAATAGTTTTCGTGAAATATATTATTTTAATATTTAAATTCCAAAAATAATATTTTATATTTTTGAAATTTTACAGTTTGCCACTTTGCTCTTTAGACGTATGTGAGTCTTCCAGACGTCTACTTGAAAGTCTCGGGTTGCATTTAAATTGTTCTTCAGATGTCTGTAGATTTAAGCTTCAGACACCTGTCCTTTAAACAAATGTTTGTCTAACGTTTGTCTTTAAGTCTCTAATTGGATTTTGGCTTATGGCTAGACGTCTTCCATTGAGAGCTGCAGACGTCTGCCCTTCATAATTTTTGACAGTTTTGATCGTCTTCGTTGTATTTCATTTTATTGGGTTTGAATTGATTTTAATGGAGTTTCTTTGCATGTTTATGACTAATTTGGTTATAGGGACGATAGCGGGGACTTTCAAGACGGGGAGGAAGGGCCAGATGGTCGTCGGCTTCGACTAGCTCGAGACAGACTTCGGTGAGTAGATTTATATCTACAGGGAAAGTCGGGTAGATGACGTATGGCACCCACGAAACTTATTCTAGGGAACACCTAGTTGTATAGAAAACATATATACGTAACCTGAATAATTAGCCTATTAATAGATAAATTAGTCTATAGTTTGTTAACTATGTAGTTAGTAGATAACTCATAACTAGTATATATTATATATGTATATATATGATTATTGTATGTGTCGTACGCGACTTGAGGTCCATACTGATTGAGATTAGATATTTGGTTGATATCATACGATGGAGATTCCGTACTTGATGCGATGAGGATAGATTGCCGAATGCGGCCGATGATTATTTGACTCGTGGAGTCATGCTTTTATTCCGATTAGGATATTATGATGATGCTAAGATTATACTATTTATAAAACTAACGATTTGTTTTCTATTTTAAACTCTAATGCGAGAATGTGCTACTGATTTCAAATGAATATCTATATTAAAAACATTACAGCCTTCTCCTTTTCAAACAACGTTTCGTTCTATTTTAAACTGTATAATCGTATATATAACACTTGTTCATGTTACGTTTATTCTACTCGTTATACGCTTGAGTTTTGTTTAATTTGTTAAGCAACACTACGCTTATAGTATTTGTGTAACACCCCAGCACGTTCTTACAATATTAATTGGTATTTTAAAACTTCCTTTGTATTTCTTTTATTTTATTCTTTTAGGTTGCGATCGTTTCGAATAGTAAAGGTAGTTATCCGACCCAACCCGCATGTTTGAAACCCACCATGGTGCTAGATTATATCTAATATTTACCGATAAACTAAATCCATGTGAATCTAGTATAATATACCTATATATAATATCTAAATCACCATATATCTTTTGGGTAGCCACAAATTAAGGATAATTTGTAATTGTTAACCGCTATCATATTTTTTTTGCTTTTACTTATTACCTTTAAATCTCAAGATATCTAATAGCAAATATTTGTTAAATCTAAATATATATTTTAAAATCATTTTTAATCTTATTAGGGGGTATAATTTATTTAAATTATATTCTTGTGTTATGGTTTAAAAGATTATGTATAAGTATTATTTTCCAAAATATATTTTTGATGAGATTTTGGTGGAGATTGGCTGAAATTTGATAGTATTTGTATACTATTAACTATAATTATATTATAATATATATATATATATATATATTTATAATTTAACTTATAACATACTATATATATAATACTCTATAGATATTTTATATAAAAACACACACACACTCTCTCCATCTTCGTTCTCCTTCAATCCCCGAGCCCTAACCCACGCTTCTGACCTCCGACCTCGCCTTCATCACCTCACCGCCATCTCCTTCCTCCTCTGGTCACCGTTCTCCTCCTCTTCTTCTTCCCCTCGCATCCATCCTTGACTTCACCCGACCAAGAACCCCGAGCTCATCATCATCATCTTCGTCGTCAACCTTACCACCTTCGCCATCGATCCCAGACCCCATCAGAATCACCAACCCTCCTCCCCCTTCCTCGCCTGAATCCAGACCACACTTCACCATTATCTCTCTCTTTCTCTTCTTCTCAAATAACCGAGACCCCATTTATCCCCCGACTTCATATCACGACCCAAATTAGGAACGCGATCGGCACTTAAATCACGCAGCCTCTAGAGGCGTAACGTAATTCGAGTAAGCCGAAAACATAGAAATCTAAACCATAAAGGATATTGTCGTAAAAACAGTAAAAACATTTGTTTAAAACATTTAAAACTTAAGTTAATTTCCTTAAAAATTTTGGCAGCATCTCCTTTGTAAAAAATAGCCCCAAATGGGTAAAAAAACATAGAATATAAAAAGCATCCCCAAACGGGAGCAAGCCAAAAGGCGAAACACAACCACAACAAGATATAAACATACGACACCGTAGCGAAGGAAAAATAAATAAGGAGTAAAACAACATCGCAATATAAAATAAAAGCCGGCTCACACGAGCGCGACAACCAGAGTCATAAAATATACAAATATCGAACCTCTCTGTCTCGACTCTAAGTCAAATACATATAAATGGTGGATGGAGAGCACTAGATACAAAATAAGATATACAATAGAGTCATACGGATACTCACAAAAACCCACCTACTCCAAAAGGGTCTCACACCCAACAGCAGCGGTATCCACCAAAAGGAATCAATAAGGAGTCTGTCGCGACTACGCTGAGGGTCAAACCTGCAAAACACTGTGGCACAACGGGGGTGAGTTGCTAACTCGTGAGAAGTAAATAGCATCGTACAGGTAATCACATGTATGCACAATAAATGATCAATCCTACATATGCTGTCATGACAGTACATGTGCAATAATATGAGATGCAGCAAAAATCAAATCCAGGTACTACATCAAAGTACAACAACCATATGTACAAAATATGTCATAAAAGTCCTGAGTGGGGGATTATAACAGAGTCATCCTCAATAAATCATCATCATGAAAATCCGATGTCCATCAATGACACCCCAAAATCCCAATATCTCATGCGCCGCCACTCTGATCGGCCCTCATATCTATCTCATCTCATAACTCCGAACGGTATCCTCTGGATAACCGCCGATTTTTCATACAATCACCGGTGGGTAGTGCTCCTTCCGTCGGGCTCACCGTCTAACTCTACGAGTCTTCTTGCCCCGGGGTACCTCACCGGGTCCACCATGTACCGGCAGACGGTGCCTCCTCTCTCCTCGAATCGGGTATACTCATAGCTCAGAACCGAGAAAACTCATGGTGGACACGAAATATCGTATCAAGGGAAAAACCGCCTTTTTAAATATTCTAAGTTTTCAAAAGGTACTTTGCGGTTTCCCAAATCCACGAAACAAAAATCTCATGAAAACATCATATGAGATATATCACTATAGCAAGGTATGCCCGATGCAAATCATGATGCGTACTAGTACAAAATCAACGTCTAACCGTCAATATAACATATGTTTATCCATGGCAATTTCTATAGTGTGCGTGGCATGGCAATTACCAACAGTGTGTGTGTGGCATATAAATCTGTGCTCGTGCAACATGAACGGTCAATAATGGTGCAGTGTCCTATTAATGATATCTGAAAGTACAACAGGCAGTAGGGTTTGCAAAAAGATACTCATGCACAAACACAACACATATATGAGTGTCACGACCTGAAAATATTGTTCGTGACCGACACTTAATTCACGCAACGTCTAAAGGCGCAACGTAAATCAAGTAAGCCGAAGCCCAGAAATCTAAACCTTTTTAAGAAAATAAAAGAGGTGAAGTTTTGAAATAAAGGTATGTTGAAATCAAAAGTTTTCTTAAATGCATAGATAAAGGAACATGAAAAATGCAAGTGGATTTACCAGTTGAAAAACATGTTTCATCTTTTAAAAATTTGGGCAGCACCTCCTTTGTATATTTTGATCCAAAACCACAAATACATGATAATATAAAAGGCATCCCCAAGCGGGAGCTAGCTCTTCGCCAAACGACGAAATCACAACCACGCAAGTCATAAAACATGTATACGACGCCCAACGGCGAAGATCAACACAAAGAATAATGAATAAAACAAGACATCAACCCAATAAGCGAACATATAACCCATCGCTCAAGTCTCGCAACTAAAAGTCTTGCTATGTCTTACTACTTATACAAATAATAGTTTCTGATTGATGGAGTTAACTAGATATAACAGAAATAATAAATACAATAGGGGTACGATCCAACATGTACCACCTACCAAAGAAAATCATCCGAATGCAAGCTGTGTGCCAGCGATGCCGCTACTAATCCATGCAATCAACCCGCAAGAACTATGGCACAACGGGGGTGAGTTGCCAACTCGTGAGTAGAAAACATAATCAGGTAGAAATCAAATAAACAACGATTCCAAGGTCAACCATATCATAAAGGTAATACTATGATATCTAGGGTGACCGTATCTGCATATGTACCAACAAGATAATCACTGCCTATCAGCATGTGGATAACATCTACATGTCCATCAATGACACAACAACATCATGCATGTAAAATCATGAAAGCATATGCATGTAAATATGAGGATATCAACTTGTTGGAGATAATGCCCTCAGAGTCAATTATTAGGTCACAGGTACGTGATTGTAATGATTGAGGGAGGACCTATCCCGGTAGGACAGTCTTACTCGAGATGATAGTGTGCTATCTGGTTTACCTTTATCATCGTGTACTGCTTTAGGTGACATGACACGTCGCTATTACACGTTGATAGAGCCCCTAGGATTCTTGCTTGACCACCAGCAGTATGAGGGCGATCATATAAGTGGGAGCTGGGGGTCTATAAGCTTATCCTTAAAAGGTCCCTAGTCGTGGGAGTTTCGAGACTGGGCATCGATACTCCATTAGTAGACTAGTGTATACAGTCGAGACCCCGACGAGGGGCGGTGGCCGGTCTCACAAGCCACTGGTGTCAGTTGGATCACCTAAGATGTATACAGGTGCTCATTGGGTTATGAGTACACCGGACAGGACTCGCCGGGAACATGCTAGTTGGTCTTATACCAGACGTCAGATGGCATTTCCCTGGTGACATGTGTGCAGGTTAGTTCATCGACCTGGGGATCGTCATTTGTCTCATGTGAGTTCCCACTGTACTTTGATTACTACCCTACCACGGCTCAAAGGAGTCGTGCAAACAGGTTTTAGTTGGGTACAGTCCCGAGCCACATGGAGGCAGTGAGCGTATCTTCAGGGGTTCGTCTCTCCCGGTATTGGGGGTGAGGTCGTGCTGTGTCTAGGAGAGCCATTACACAAAGTCCTTGGCCAAGGCAAGGAGATTTACTGGTAGGTATTCCAGTAGTATCTCAGGGTGTTCTGGGCTACACTCCGACACGACTTGTACCGCTTTTGGGGGTCTGACTTTTACCAACCCCCTAGGCCCGCCATGCGATGCTCATAGACGAACGGACCGGACTGCACGGATATTGTCACTGACAGGCTCAGTAGGGTGTCAGGATGAGTTCGCTCATCGACGTCCCTTTTAGTCAATTGCTGGTGGCCCGTTACGTATTGGCTTATACCTCTGACGTGCTAGTGGTTAAATCCACAGCCATAGTATTGACGAGTCTTTAGAGTCCCCCACATTTCAGTTACTCAGCTTTCGGGCGAAAGGTTGTAGAGGCCGTATGGAGATATGGCAGGGTCCGATCAGGTACGTGCGGTATTGCACGGATCAGGATCGGACAGTCTGTACTATAGGCCGTATTGGTGTATGGCAGGGTTCGATCAGATACGTGCGGTATTGCACGGATCAGGATCGAACAGATATTACTAGCCGGCTTTGGTATAAGCCGGATCCTTGTATAGTACAGTGTAGTGTTTGTCTCATTGCATCTGTATTTCGGTCAAAATACAGATGCGGGTGTGTATGCACAGTATCGGGGTTTTCCTGTAATTTATTACGGGACCAGTTTTCTGGAGTTGCCAGTTTGCTTTCCGTTTCGGCCAATTTCCATTGTTCCGTTCATTGGCCGAAGATTGGTGGAGGAGGGTTTATTTGCATTGTTGCAAATAAGCTTTTATGGAGGGGGTCTTTGTATATTATCATGTCATGATACTTGTCCCATCATTTGACTTCATATCTTCATGATGGCTTGACTTTATGTAACCATCATGGTTGTTGATGATGGTGGTGTTGGAGTGAGGGTTTTCTTGTGATCATTGGTTTTTCTTTCATCATCTCTTGCTTGCATCATTGCTATCCAACCACCCTCTTGACCTTGTTTTTCTCTCTCCAATCAATCTTGAGAAAGGGGGGGGGCCGGCCAATTTCCAAAAAGGTGGAATGGGATTCATTTTCTTGTGGTGGGGGAAAAATTGGGATTCTCATTCTCTTTGTATGCTACATTTTTCCCCACCTCTCTCCAAGCTCTCTTCTCCTCCACAAATGGCAACTCCACAACCCCAAAAATGAGACTTCTTCTACTACACATTCTACAGCGATTCTTGGGCACGTCGAGTAGCCGGCTTCGTGCCCGAGTTGCCTCGGCATTGAGGTGGGAGCCCGTATACATAGTAGGCGATGTGGTGCACTTCCGGCGACGAGGAGGAGACGGGACTTTTCCGCAGGAGATCGGGACCATGACGAGAAGACCGGAGGACTTGGATCGTCGGTATATCTCTATTCCCATTCTTGTAGATAGCTTAGACTAGTTAATGGTTCGATCCGGGTGTTTAGTGCGCGGTGGTGCCGGTTTGCTAAGTCCGCAAAAATTTAAGTTATTCACCGCTTCCGCATTCCGGCGTCGGATTGACGGCCGGGGCACCGCCGTGCACTTACAGTGGTATCAGAGCCTCGCCATTAACTTAGTCTAGCTTTGTGTAATGTGTTTGCATTTCCGATCGATCAAAAAGTCCAAAAACCCGTATTTTGTCGCATCAGTTTTCTGTTGAAAATTTTTGGTCTCGAAAATTTTTTCAGGTTGTAAAATATTAATGTACTGGAGATTTCAAGGCTACTGAGAAAATTCGAGAGTGTCAGTCAACAGTACAAGCGCGGAAGCGCGGCCTGACCTTCCTTAAGCGCCGCCCTTCCGCCGCTTACTGTTCTGATCCCTGCATCAAATTTCTTCAGTAGTTTTCTGGGATTAAAGTATGGGTTTTGGAATATTAAAATTGGGCCAATTATTTCTGTGACTGCTACAGTATTCTTTGTGGGCCCACTTGTTAAAGTTTGATCAATCGGATATTTTAATCACATTTTTCACAGTATTTACATTATATCTGCGACCGTGAATGTCATTCGATCGGTAAATCCGGTCTAACTGCTATAGCCCGGTTAGACGGATTTGCGAACGTGACTTTCACGTTGATGTTCTATGTATTTGCTGTGATGTTGCGGATCGGTCGTGGGGATAGCCTGGATGCAATGCTAGTACTGTGCTGTTGTATTATGTACATTTGATATTGCGGGGCGAGCGTCCGACATGTGGACTGCCGTCACTGCCGGATTGTATTATTATTTTGGGGCACGACCTGGTTGCGGTCGATGTACCCGGTGTATGTATATTTTACTTTCTGTACTAGGATTGCCCCGCGGAGGGGTGCACGGATAGCCGGGTTCTGGAGGGCAACAAGCCCGCATCTCATGGCATTGAGACGGAGGGGGCTTCGCTCTAGGATTGGCGGGCTATTCGCCGCACTCGTAGGGGGTACAGGTTGACCCAGGAGGGGTGCCCAAGTTGCCGGATTCCGTGAAGTGCTGGGTGGTCCATTCACGGCGCTGAAGGGGGCTGCCTCGCTTCAGGTTTTGGCGGGTGACTTGCCGCGCCCGTAGGGGTCTAGGATTTCATTGCACAGGCTATCCACACGACCAGGGGAACGTCGGGTTTCAGCGGCTCTGTGAAACCCGGGGATCCCAGATATCTGTATTGTTTCTGTGATGCTGTTCATTTTCTGTGATGTTGCATTTTATTCACGCCTTGAGCGAAATATAATATATTGGTATATATATTAGTAGATGTTGTATATGTTTTGCATCCGCGCTAGTCCAGTCCCCGCTCTGTCGTTAGTAAGCTAACCTAACGGGTAATGACGGGACCCAGTGGCGAATGCGGATGGCATATACGTACATCAGTATATTTTCGTTCTTTGTGGTGTGATCAATTGATGGGACTGCATTGATTCGGATCAATGCAAGTTATAAACAAACCTAATCTGATGTTGTTGGAACACTTTTCAAAAAGCTGTTATTGCAAGGACGTTTACTTTTGTTTTGCATCGTGGTATTCATTGGAATATCCTGCTCCTCAGTCGACGAGGCAAGGGCCGAGATCCCTTCACCGGGAGTGACCCCTTGGACAGAAGTTTGCGTCAGGGCATTAACTTCACTATAGCCGATTACTTTTGCTTTGCATCGTGGTATTCAGTTGGAATATCCTGCACCCCATTCTACGGGGAAAGAGCCGAGATCCCTTCACCGGGAGTGACCTCTTTAGCAACGGTTTTCGTCACTATATTTTCAAAAAGCTATCAGTTCCTTCAACGATATCAAGTTCTTTACGTTAAAGGTTTTCGCCAGAAACCATTCGTAGCCCTCCATCATTTCAGTTAAATATTCGGTAGTATTCAAGCTATGTATTTTGACCTCACGCCAAGGCATAGTGTTTGGTAGCTGCCGGGTATTTATCTGTTGCATAGATAGATGCGTTGGTTTGGGACAGTCGTACTACTATTTTGGCCTACGTCAAGGGTATGTACGGGTGGATTCAAATTAACCTGGATAATGATGGGCAGAACTTGACATGTGACTTATGATATTTTGACCTCACGCCAAGGTCATAAGAGCATGGGGCATAAATCACATCGGGAGTTTCAAAAGTACTGAAACTTGCCAGATATGCGCATACCTTCTGGAGTGTGATACCGTGAGCGGATTCCGTCACGTTATCATGCGATGAGAGTTGGATCCCGATTCCCACTGATGAGTTAGTTTACTCCTCGGGTGACCCCGACTAATTCTTCTTTCAGGTTTGGAGGAGAATTTGACGGTACAGTGGGAGGATTCCAGATTAGATAAATTGGTGACCATTCTGATCTAGGTTAGAGTGCACGCTGAGTGTTTCTTTTCTCTCTCTCTTTGGCAGCGACCATTGACCCGACCCTAAGACTTTGACTCAGTGACCAAGTTGACCGAACCTTCTAAACACTGGCTTTTGGATTGTCAGAGTTGCAGACCTCATTGCCACTCCTACTTTTACCCTTTTCTCCGGGACACCCCGTATTGCTACGAACGTCCACTTCCATTGGAAAAAACCATCGTATGGTCAGATACGAACTCGACAGATTTATTCGAGGATGGTTTCCGGTTCTGGAGAAAACGGATAGGATTATTCAGTTGTCTTTTCCTTTTACCCTCTCTCAGGTTACGAGTACTCCTTGGTTTAGGGGTAGCACACCTATTACGCAAATTGGATCGTCTTCTTCCAAACCATAGGCAGGTGCCGACCGGTAGGGAATGAAGAAAACCAATTAGCATAACGATGGTGTGCAGAAGGTATTAAGTTCAGACAAAGTAAGGGATTAGTAGGAGGGCAAAGTAAATTGCAACAGATATTCACGACCAAACCAAGTATCTCTTCGCCAATCCTAACATCACCTTTGTATTTCTCCAGGACACTCCGTATCACTACGAAGATCCACAGTTTATTTGGATATTCCATCGTATGGTTATATACGAACTCGAAAGGAACTTGTTCCAGTTCGGGGATGGATCCTGGTTCAGGAGAAATAGGAATAAAGTACATTCAGGTGTCTTTTATCTTCACCTTCTCTCGTGTTGCGAGTGTTCCTAGGATTGGGACAGTACACCCAATATGCTTATTGGATAGTCTTCTTCCAAACCATAGGCTGGTGCCGAACGGTAGGGAAGGAAGAAAACCATTTGGCCTAAAGGGGTGTGCAGAAGGTAAAGACTAAAGACATATGAAGGGATTTGGAGAGGTGGCAAAGAATTATACGGTTACAGTTGTGAATTTGTATAATGGATGAGGTATTACTAGGAATACCAGGATACCCCAACGAAACATTTCAATGTTTCAGTTTCACTGTGTAATGTTAAAAGAGAACTGATTTCCCGATTAGATACTTACTCCAGGGTATGTATTTACCAGGTACGATTCTCACATCTGTATAGTTTTACAGATGATGAGTGGGAGTAAGTTATTGGGAATTGGGTGATCATCCTCATTATATCGGGATTCGTTGTAATCGGTGATATTTGAGGAAATCACCTGGGTTGTTTGCCGGTCGGCAAATATTTGGTTTTGAATATCCGCTGTTATGCACCAATTTCAAATTGATATATCTGTACGTCTATTTTCATAGAGTGAGATATACCTTTTGATATTATGTCGATGACATTTACCTATATCAGTGGATGGTTAGGTAAGGAGCATTAAACAGCGGTGTAATTCTTCTTAACCATAAGTACAGTTTTCAACCTACGACACACAGTGAATGAGTTATCAGACTCAAGGGACTTATACAGAGTATTGTATGTTGTCCAGGGTCCATCAGGACAGAGGGGTTGGTCCTCGTACTACATTCAGTTTACTTATGACTTCTCTAGTTTTTAGACAGGTGTTTCGTGGAAACACAGGGTCCGAATTTGGAGAAGTTATTGGTATTTGAATAGAGTGGAGAACCAGGTATAGCAAGTATCGGGATTCTTCAAAGAGATCGAAGATGTAGATACTTGTGTATGGTATTCAGTTGATAGTAATGATAAAGAGATCTTGCTTCTCTTTCAGGTTACTCATAATTGGAAGTATTCCTAAGTTGAGTAACGCTGATCGGCCTCCTTCCATTTAGTTGACATGCGCTGGGGACAGCTGCATGATTTGAATCTGGTTCAATTAAATCAGTGTCTCTGTTTTCTATATTGGATATAGAACAGTTCATATCTTAACGATGTTAAGGTACGGGGAGTTGTCCGGTTTATGATTAAAACCAGACACTGGACAACTCAAGGCACGTTTCTGTAATGGCTGTTTGTGGGTTGACCCAGGCTATGACGCGGGTTGACTTTCTACCATCTGGAAGATCAATAGCAATATTGTTCTTGACTCGCCACAGTTTTAAATTAAAAATGAATTTTTTCAGGAAAACAGTAGTGGGAGTATGGTAGAACTGGAAGTGATTCCAGAACCACAAACGATTACTGAAGATTTGATAAGGAACCTAAAGATTCAATCTGGATTGACATTCCATTGGCCACTCCGCAGATAAGGTGGGTAACTTCAGGCACCCGAGAGGCACTACGGTGGCCTCAAGGACGGTGACAGGGAAGTTCTTGTTTACCCACAATTGCCATTGCTGTTGTTCCAGGTTACGAGACCCGGCGGGAGGATGAATATAGCGTCGTTCTAAAACTAGTTTTAGAAGTGTACGTGTATATGACTCTGCCAGAGGGTTGTCGTAGTCAGTGGGAGCAGCGGAAGCATTGGTGGATAGGTAGCTTATGTCTATTTATAGACTAAAGCAGATGTAGCGGAGATAGATCATCTATTTCTGACGTGACAGTCATGGGTTTGACTTCATCAGAATAGGGGATGGATCTGTTGAGAAGGTAGTAGGGTGTGATGTCCTGGTATCTGGATAACATACACAGAATAGGAAAAGAAACTCCTATACTACAATCGGTTATACTTTGGTCGTCACACAGTGGTTTCTCCACAAAGGAAATGGATTTTATATCTGACATACTGGTTACTGGATCTATGGTTTTAGATCTAGATTTGGGTGGTTTCCCAATCAGGGTACTTGACAGCATTCTAAGAGTATTTAGGATAGACGACTCCTGGCACGGTAGTGTACCTGCAGGTAATGGAGTCACCCTCTCTAAAGGTGTCTTACAGACTAAAGGGGAGAGGGACGTGCATGATTGGCAGATCACTTGCTTAGGCAATTGAGTCAATCATGAGATATCAAGTACCACACCAGATGTTGTTCTTGCACTAGATGCAATAAGTTGACATTAATCCAATCCTGGAGAAACAGTCGGAAGCAGTTTTAGAACATAAGTGGATGTTCTAGGGATATGATAACGACAGCCTCATTCAGGAGACGGTTATCATTCCAGGCTTCCAAGGTGACATGGACGACAAGGAGGTTGTCAGAGTTATAGTTTTCCCTCTGACGAGGGGCAGTATTTTGGACAGGTGGTCCAAGGCAATACTGAGGGAGGCATGGCGCGCAGGATACTGATTAAGTTCAGTTGACGATACAGTCTAAGAAGTTTGGATTTGGAGTTCAATTATGAGCTATGTCCCATCAGACATCCAGACACATTCTAAGACAGGTATTGCTCATTTCGGGAGATGGGTTTCTCCGCGAACTTGAGATATAGAGAGACATAGAAAGAAACAACTAAGCGGATCCACTCACTGAGGCTATTCCTCGAACGCAATAGTTCCACAAACGAGCTTTGTGAGACTGACTAGTAGAGGAGTTGGATGTTCGGTATCACACGGGCTGTGAGTATGCGACATCGCAATAATTAGCCTTGAGTGCAAGTGGGAGATTGTTGGAGATAATGCCCTCAGAGTCAATTATTAGGTCACAGGTACGTGATTGTAATGATTGAGGGAGGACCTATCCCGGTAGGACAGTCTTACTCGAGATGATAGTGTGCTATCTGGTTTACCTTTATCATCGTGTACTGCTTTAGGTGACATGACACGTCGCTATTACACGTTGATAGAGCCCCTAGGATTCTTGCTTGACCACCAGCAGTATGAGGGCGATCATATAAGTGGGAGCTGGGGGTCTATAAGCTTATCCTTAAAAGGTCCCTAGTCGTGGGAGTTTCGAGACTGGGCATCGATACTCCATTAGTAGACTAGTGTATACAGTCGAGACCCCGACGAGGGGCGGTGGCCGGTCTCACAAGCCACTGGTGTCAGTTGGATCACCTAAGATGTATACAGGTGCTCATTGGGTTATGAGTACACCGGACAGGACTCGCCGGGAACATGCTAGTTGGTCTTATACCAGACGTCAGATGGCAGTTCCCTGGTGACATGTGTGCAGGTTAGTTCATCGACCTGGGGATCGTCATTTGTCTCGTGTGAGTTCCCACTGTACTTTGATTACTACCCTACCACGGCTCAAAGGAGTCGTGCAAACAGGTTTTAGTTGGGTACAGTCCCGAGCCACATGGAGGCAGTGAGCGTATCTTCAGGGGTTCGTCTCTCCCGGTATTGGGGGTGAGGTCGTGCTGTGTCTAGGAGAGCCATTACACAAAGTCCTTGGCCAAGGCAAGGAGATTTACTGGTAGGTATTCCAGTAGTATCTCAGGGTGTTCTGGGCTACACTCCGACACGACTTGTACCGCTTTTGGGGGTCTGACTTTTACCAACCCCCTAGGCCCGCCATGCGATGCTCATAGACGAACGGACCGGACTGCACGGATATTGTCACTGACAGGCTCAGTAGGGTGTCAGGATGAGTTCGCTCATCGACGTCCCTTTTAGTCAATTGCTGGTGGCCCGTTACGTATTGGCTTATACCTCTGACGTGCTAGTGGTTAAATCCACAGCCATAGTATTGACGAGTCTTTAGAGTCCCCCACATTTCAGTTACTCAGCTTTCGGGCGAAAGGTTGTAGAGGCCGTATGGAGATATGGCAGGGTCCGATCAGGTACGTGCGGTATTGCACGGATCAGGATCGGACAGTCTGTACTATAGGCCGTATTGGTGTATGGCAGGGTTCGATCAGATACGTGCGGTATTGCACGGATCAGGATCGAACAGATATTACTAGCCGGCTTTGGTATAAGCCGGATCCTTGTATAGTACAGTGTAGTGTTTGTCTCATTGCATCTGTATTTCGGTCAAAATACAGATGCGGGTGTGTATGCACAGTATCGGGGTTTTCCTGTAATTTATTACGGGACCAGTTTTCTGGAGTTGCCAGTTTGCTTTCCGTTTCGGCCAATTTCCATTGTTCCGTTCATTGGCCGAAGATTGGTGGAGGAGGGTTTATTTGCATTGTTGCAAATAAGCTTTTATGGAGGGGGTCTTTGTATATTATCATGTCATGATACTTGTCCCATCATTTGACTTCATATCTTCATGATGGCTTGACTTTATGTAACCATCATGGTTGTTGATGATGGTGGTGTTGGAGTGAGGGTTTTCTTGTGATCATTGGTTTTTCTTTCATCATCTCTTGCTTGCATCATTGCTATCCAACCACCCTCTTGACCTTGTTTTTCTCTCTCCAATCAATCTTGAGAAAGGGGGGGGCCGGCCAATTTCCAAAAAGGTGGAATGGGATTCATTTTCTTGTGGTGGGGGAAAAATTGGGATTCTCATTCTCTTTGTATGCTACATTTTTCCCCACCTCTCTCCAAGCTCTCTTCTCCTCCACAAATGGCAACTCCACAATCCCAAAAATGAGACTTCTTCTACTACACATTCTACAGCGATTCTTGGGCACGTCGAGTAGCCGGCTTCGTGCCCGAGTTGCCTCGGCATTGAGGTGGGAGCCCGTATACATAGTAGGCGATGTGGTGCACTTCCGGCGACGAGGAGGAGACGGGACTTTTCCGCAGGAGATCGGGACCATGACGAGAAGACCGGAGGACTTGGATCGTCGGTATATCTCTATTCCCATTCTTGTAGATAGCTTAGACTAGTTAATGGTTCGATCCGGGTGTTTAGTGCGCGGTGGTGCCGGTTTGCTAAGTCCGCAAAAATTTAAGTTATTCACCGCTTCCGCATTCCGGCGTCGGATTGACGGCCGGGGCGCTGCCGTGCACTTACACAACTATCGTGTGTCCATCAATGACACATCAAAATCATGGAACCTGAGTGTCCAACACCGACACTCGAAACATCATGAAACCCGTGTCCAATATCGACACGTAAATCCTCATATCTCAGGCATCACATCATCAGATCGGCCCTCAGGCGCCGCAATACTCTGGTCGGCCCTCATATCCATCTCATGACTCCGGTCGGTATCCTCCGGATAACTGCTAGGTCCAAATACTATCACTGGTAGGTAGTGGTCCCTCTGCCAGGCTCATCGTCTACACCACGAAAATCATATCTAGCCCCGGGGTACCATACCGGGTCCACCATGTACCCGCAAACGGTGCCTCCCGCTCCTCGAATCAGGTTTCACATGCCAATCTCAGAACCGAGAAAACACATGGTGGATGTCTCGAAATATCATATCAAGAGAAACCGGGTTTTTAAAACAATACATACATTCTTTTGAAATAACCTCGGTTCTCAAATCCAGAAATCTCATGAAAACTGCATCTCAGTGCATATAATCGTAAAACATGATATATGCAAACATATAACAGAAATGTGAGCATATCCGTATATCATGCAACATGGAACAGTGATGTGACAATAGCAAGTATATCGTGCAACATAGCATAATGATGTGAGCATAACAATATATCATAGCATGATGTAGCAATTCTACTATGTAAGTGACATGCAATTATCGACGATGAAGGTGTGTGAGCCGGCCAATCTGTGTAAGTGTAACATACGCATCATCGATAATGGTGTAGGTGTACTAACACAGGTATATGTAATGCAATGAGAATGATATGAACGTAGCATAAAGTAAATCGTGGGTGCAATGCTATAAGGTATACGTATCTAATCTAACATCTACACCTGAACCATACGATCAGTTTTTAAAAGATGCGAATCGTAGTTTTGAAAGTAGGGGCTCGGTGTTTTTAAGGAAAAGACATCATTTGAAAATCCGTAACGTCCCGCAAGGTATCTATTTAAGAGATGCATACGATTCTTCAGTTTGGAAATATGTATGGTTCAGATGACATATTTACGTCGGCTACTTAGTCTTATAATATCCGATACGACAACATCATCGAACATCATCCTTAAATCACGAGCGCGGATCATCCATCCAGTAACTCACATCGCGTACGGAAATCCTTCGTACGGTGACATTTACCAAAAATAGGGATCTATCGACCTATACGACAATGAGGGTACGGATCTCAAGTCTCGTATGGCATATCACTCATTATTCTCATAAATATGGATATATCTCAAGCCACATCCGTATCAAATCTCATATCCTGTTATTTTGCATAAATGTCATACCTTATTGTATATAACGTTCTCATAACATGCCACTATAAATCTTATATCAATCGTATCCGCTCGTATCGTCTTATCTCATCATATTGATATCTCAATCTCGTCATCACATCTTAATCATATCCTATCACTTCTAACTATCCTTTTAACCATATCCCTAGTTTCCTAACATAGGTTTCCTTAACCATATCCTATATATCGGTTTCCATCAAAATTTGCGGGGGTGATATACGTCATCCACCCGAATTCCCCCGTAGATATAAATCTACTCACCTGCGGATCTTCTTGTCAGCCATAGTCGATGTGCTTCGTTGTCTCGGAATCCACGTGAAGGTACCTACAATAAATACACAATCGCAAATGCTATTAACATCAATTCCGGAAAACCAATACGGCACACGGTGTGCTCATAGGTTAGAACCTATAGCCTACGCATGCAAAAACCACCAAACAACCCTCGTCGTTGACGTACAAACATCTAACGACCAAATACAAATCCAAACATCAAAACCAAGCATTAAAAACTCGGAAAACATAGCCAAAACACCCTAATATGCTCCCAGATTTATCTCAGGTCAAATTGGGACAAAACCAGCAAGTATAGGGTGTTGTATATAGAGTATGTAAGCTACTGAACAAACCTAGACACCAAATACCCAAATTTGGCCGGCCACATTGCCTGAAAAACCGGCCTGCTCGGCCCAATAGGCTCCGTTGGGGTTCGTCTTCTCAGGGTGGTCTCCTATTAGTCTAACTAGGTTTCTGGAGTTGTTAGTTTTTCTCGTAAACGTTCCAGGTCATCCCAGATTCCCTGTAGTCCCCAATTTGTACACAAAACTGACATGGAACAAATCTTAAGTTCGTATTCTCGGTTCTAGGTCCACAAATCGATCTCTAGGGTCTTGTACACACTCCTTATAGATCACAAGTCCATAAGTCACCCAAACCCTCTCTAGGAATTTCCAAACACCGCATAACCAACCCAAACCAACTTCTAACTAAACTAGGATATAAAGAACTAAAAACTAAACTAAATGAAAGAATATATACCTCATTTGGGAAACTCAAGAATATTGGGATTCCTTAGCACCCTACTAGGTTTTCACAGCAACTACCATACCAAATTAAAAAATTCTAAGGTGCTAATCAATCCTAAGCTAGGATCAAGATAGAGTAAATAGACAAAATAACATGTAATCAACCATTACATCTAAGTGAATGAGGAATACAACCTTTGTATACCGGTCCTTCACTTCAATAGCTCTGTGTAGTAGTCCCTTCGCTGCGAGTTATGATCTCCCGAACTCTAGAAAGAGTTCTCTCGGAGAAATGAACAAGCTTGCTCGAAGTCTTCGAGGCCGAAGTTGATCTACGTCTAGGAGACTCAAGCTCATGCTACCTCTTCACTAATTGTAAAATTAGTGAAGCAAACACCCTAAACTAAATGACAAGTAGTAGAGGATGATGAAGTAGGAAATGGGCTCTCTTTAGTTTTATTTTTCTCACAATATTTTCATCACTTCACAAAAGCTAGTGAGCTTGAGGAAGAAGATGAATAATTCTCTCATGGAATTAACCAAGTGAAGAATGTGAACCATGAGTGAGTTAATATCTATATTAACCCATGTAGAGACTTAACCATGGCTAATCTAATGGTTGGGTTAATAAATATCTTAAGTATGACAAAATTAGTGGACTTGGTAAATGGTTCCACAAGCTTCAACCATCAATCCAATTTCCACCTAATTTTGTTTAACTTAAAATAAATAAAACCCTTCATTAATCTAGCATGGTGTGATTCTCATACACCCAAGTCACATGTGTCATCTAACACGACACAAAATATGTACACAAATATATATCACATATATACATAATGCACATTCAAGTGAGAAAAAGAAATCATGAGTGAGCAAGTATTAGTTAATGTAACTTAATTTATCAAATATATAATTATATATTAAATTATTAAATCAACATTTGATTTAATAATCCGTCTATATCACATATAACCGACTAATATCAAATGTAACAAATTATCGAATCAACACTTGATCCGATAACCCGGCCATATCATATATAACCAACCTATGTTACAAATCGCGAGAATAGAATGCGGTATCACATACGCGCATTAATCTCGGTCCCGCACATATCACATATGTGCTCCTACTCCGTTTCGAATGAACCAGGAAAGCTCTGTGTAGGACTCTAAAGACTCATCAATATGCCGGCAGTAGGTGATGATCATATCAAACACCCACAAGCCGCAAGCGGTCTTCTAAACGTAACGGCTACCCGGGTATTGAGCGATCAGAAGATCAACAAGCAAGCCTGCTCATACTCCTGTGAATCTAATCAGTAACACTATCGTATAGTCCGGTCTTCGTCTGATATGTCGCATATCTAGTCTAGGGGGTGATAAACGTCAGACCCCAATAACTTGATAAGTCGTGCCGATGTGAGGCTTATAACGGGTCGAGAAACTACCGATAAATCTTACCAGTAAATATCAAAATCAACCCTGGACAGGGACTTCCTGTTATAGCCAATCGAGCACAGCGCAACATAGACTCCCTATACCGGGAGAGACGAATCCCCTCCTATCGCTCATTGCCTCCATGTGACTCTAGACTGTACCCAAAAACAATATTTTTGCACGATCTCTTGACCGTGGTATGGTGGAAATCAAAGCACAGTGGGAATCACACAAGACTCTATGACGATCTCGGGTCGACAGACTAACCTATACCTCTGTCACAAGAGAACTGCCATCTGACTGAGGTATAATACCATCTGGGAGTTCTCGGCGAGTCCGTCCAGTGTACCCAGTCTCTACTGAGCACCCGTATACCATCTCTGATGTCAAACACCAATGGATATGGGATCATCCATCGCCCATCTACATGGGTCGAGAAGCTATACGCTAGTCTACTCTGGTATATCGATGCCCCGTCTCGATACACCCACGACTAGGGACATTAAAGGATGTACTCACGGACTACCTTTGTCCCACTAGTATGATCCGCATCATAATCCTGGTAGTCAAGTACACATCCTAAGGGCTTTATCAACATGTAACAGAGAGACAATCAGTGTACATGTTAAGATAAAAAGTAACCAGATAGCATACTATCATATCGAGCAAGACAGTCCTCCCTATATATGTCCAAGCATCCACTACAATATATATCACATGTACAGTAATGGCCTCTAGGGCATACATATAACTAATAATCTCCCATTTTCACTACGGCCATCATATAGCAGTGGTTGTAGTATCGCATACTCAACCATCCCATAAAAGTCTCTCTTGGGAAAAGGCCTTTGTGAGTGGATCCGCCGTGTTGTTCTCTGAGTCTACTCTCCTAACCTCGATCCCCTGGAGATCAACCATCTCCATGATTAGGTGATACTGCTTTAGAATATGTCTGGATCACTGATGGGATGGGGGTTACTTGGCATAAGCCACAACTCCATTGTCGTACAATGATAGGAACGAAGTTCATCTCATGAACTAATATACACCTAGACTGCCTCTTTGGTAGTATCGTTGGTATCGATGTATCCAGCCTTTATCGTCTAGTTTGCCATGGTATCTAGTTTGGAACTCTTCCAACATACCGTCCCTCTACTGAGGGTAAAGCCAATGCCTGTGACTGACATTCAGTCGGCCTTACCACCCTGGAAGCTATCCAGTGATTCTCCCCAGGATCGATTGATACCATCTTACTACACCTAGTGAGAATCCTAACATCCACTTAGATCTATCTCATAGATCCAAAACCTAGGATTTAGGAGGTATCAGCTTGATCCTATATGGAGAATCAACGTGATAAGAGGAGATTGACCGAGTGTAGCATAGGAAACTCTTTTCCTATCAAGAGTATGTCATCTACGTACAATACGAGGATGACCACCTTACTCTCTACTACCCTTTGTGTATATACACGGTTCATCTACCATTTTGATGAAGTCAAACACTTTGACTACCACATCAAAATAGATGTTCCAACTCCGCGATGCCTGCTTTAACCCGTAAAGAAACTTGCACACGTTTCCGCAGCTCCCACTGTCCACGAAGCCCTCTGGCTGTGTACTTATAGACACTCTCTTCTAAATCACTATCTAGAAAAGCAGTCATGACACCCAACCGCCAGATATCGTAGTTATGGTATGTAGCAGTGGCAAGTAGGATCCGGATGGACTTAAGCCTAGCCACTAGAGAAAAGGTTTCATCATTATCCATACCTGGTTGACGAAGAGAATCTTTTGCAACAAGTCTTAGCTTTGAAAGTCTCAACTTTTCCATGTACACCAAGTAATCTTCTCAAGATATACTTGCTCCTGATGGGGATTTAACTCTTCAGATAAAGCAACCAAAGTCCATACTTTGTTGGTGTATATGGATTCCATCTCTGATCGCTTAGCATCCAGCCATTCTTACAGAGTCACCACTCCTGATGGCCTGCTCGAAACTAGTTGGGTCATCATCTCATGATGCAATCCTCGCTCCCACTGTCATTGAGAAAACCGAAGTATCTCTCAGGTGGATGAGGAACCCTACCAGATCGGCGGAGAGGCTGAGGTTCGTCGGGAGCTATTGAATCCTCCGGTTCTACCAAATCATCAGCTGTAGTTTGTATAGATGGAACTCCTTCCTGTTCAACCTTATGACCAAAAATTTCTTTCCAAAATAAATTCCTTTTCTAAAAAGGTGGCCATGCCGAGAAATAAAACACCTTTTGTTCCTCGGTGCGGTAGAAGATATTCCCTTACGAATGCTTGAGATATCCAACAAACTTCCACAGAACTGACCTTGCCTCGAGCTTGTCCGGATTTTGCTTTTGATATAGGCCGGACAACCCCAAATCTTAACTTACTTAAGAGATGGGCTCTTCCCATACCATATCTCATATGGAGTGGCAGGAACCTGATTTGGTTGGAACCCAATTCAATAGGTATGCATCTTCTCAAGTGCATAACTCCTAAAAGGAAATAGGCAACTCAGTAGTACTCATCATAGAGCGCACCATATCTAATAGGGTGCTATTTCTCCACCCCGATACACCGTTGTGCTGTAGTGTATTCGGAGGTGTAATGCTGAGAGAGAATCTCATTCTCCTTTAGAATAGTCCAGGATCTCCGTGCTCAAGTATTCTTCTCCCTGATCATATTAAAGGACATAATACTTATACCTTATTTGGTTCTATACTTCTGATTTATATTCTTTGAATTTCTCAAAAGCTTCAGACTTGTGTTTCAACAGTAACATATGTCCGAATCTTGAGAGATCATCAGTGAGTGTAATGAAGTATAAAGAACCAGTCCTGACATATGTAGACAGGGGACTTACATCATCATGTATGAGTCCCAAGAGTTCATTAACTCTTTCTCTATTTCCAGTAAACGAAGCTATGGTCATTTTATCTTTGTGACATGACTGGCAAGTTTCACAAGATGTAAATTCAAACTAATTTAAATATGCATCTTAATGTAACTTAGCTAGTCGGGTCGCATTGATATGACTTAGTCTACAATGCCTCAAGAAGGATTCGTTCATTTCTGAATTCTTTCTCTTGTGTGTGTTCAATACGTTAAGAACTGTTGTTTGATTTAGAACGTATATGCCTTTAGATAACATGCCTGAACCGATCAACTCTTGATATAGGAAATGTTCAAAACATTATCCAACAATACAAAATTATATCCTTCTTTAGTAAATAAAGAGACTGATATGATGTTGTATATCAGGTTCAGTATCTAATAACATTCGTTCAGAATCAATGTATTTTAGTAATACAGGGTGATAACTGTCAACATCTTGGCCGCAACAATTGCACCGTTTCCAACTCTTGAAACTTTATCACCCATTCTCAGTTTTCTACCTATCAGTAGCCCATGTAGCAGATTACATATGTAGGATCCTGATCCGGTATCTCATATCCCGGACGTAGAGGATACTGAGAAACAGTTCTCGGTAATGAACACACCCGAAGAAGATGCATCATCATGCACTTTCTTCGTTTGGGTGGCACGGGAATCCTGGTAATCCCATATTTTCTGCTCGGTCTTATAACAATTATAATGTGGAGCGGGACCAACGTTCCCCAGCTCAGTATAACAAGCGGGTTCGGTCAATACATCCATATTTATTATCTTGATTAAGGCGTGACATGGTCTCTAGCTGGAGTGTAACATTTTAAAAATAATTAAATAAATAATTAATTAAATAAAATTGTTTAAGTGAATTTTATGATTTTCGGTAAAGCAAAATGTATTTTTCGTAAAATCAAACCGCAATTGTTTTTCATTATAAATTCAAAAATACCTATTTAATTATGTAATTACTAGTAAATAGTGTTTATTTAGCCACTTATAAATTTTTAGTTTAATAAAATATTTTTCCTAAATTAATTATTTTAAATATTAACATAAGCTTTATTTTTACACTAAATTAGTGTAAATTACAAATTTGAATGGTTTTAATTTGTAAAAATGAATCATGGTATATTAGAATTTAGTGTGTATCATGCAAAAATTATTTGCAAATTTTTCCTAATTTCTAGAGCTTTCTTGAGTTGCTATAGTAAATAAATAAATAAATAATTAAATAAAGCATGAAAAGACTTTATGTGATGTTTTCTCCTCTTGAAAGTTCTACACACTTTCACACTCACTTCTTTCTCTCCCTTACCTCACCAAGGCCGGCCACAAACCCCCCATGGCTGCCTTCCCCATTTTCCACCTCATTTTGTTCAAAATTCATCAAAAATACTTCAAAAATTCAATTAAAATTCCACAAAATCCTAATTTCTTCATACCCTTTATTCTCTACCTTCTTTATATGGATTTTGGAGTGGAAAAGAATGTATTTTGGAGGCTCATTTCTTGTTGGGATTTCATATTTTGGGAGGTATAATTTCTTTCTTTTGATTTATTGATTTAGATGTTCATTTAAGCTTAATTAGATTTAATGAATTAATTCTATGTTTTAAAAAAAAAATGCAAGTTAGGGTTGTAAATTCAAGTTAGGGTTTTTAATAATTAATTAGGGTTATAATAGTTAGTTTAACACTTTTAGAATTGGAAAATATTGCATGGTTGTTAAATTGTAAAATTTTCATTTAAAATTGTCTTAAATAAGGAAATTAGCTAACTAGATTTTTCTAAAATGTGTTTGTGGGTAATATAAAATTCCAATTAAAGTTGCTATCATTAGATGGTAGTTCTAATGAGAATATTAGCATATTAATTGAATGAAAAACTTAGTTTGATCACTAGATTACTTTGATAATTGGAAAAATAGTAATAAAATGCTATTATTTTGTAAACTAGATTTTAGGAATTTCTAAATAAATGTGATTAAAAATATAATTTATGGTTTCATTGAATCATTATCATTATGAATTGTGGTTTAATACATTAATTCATGCAAATCATGTTTTGTGGTGGAATTGTGGTGCTTTGCTTGAAAAATGTTGAAATTTGTTAAATGTTGCAAACTAGAAATTTCAAATTAATATAAATTTGTGTAATAAAAATATAGTAACGGTTTGTATAGTCTAGTTATGCTATATAATGAGTTTTATAACTATTGGTTTCATTTAAATGTCAAGTTTTGATGAAAAACGGTAAATTGGCAATTTCGGTTTTTACGAAATTGGGCGGTTTGATGGATTTTAGGGTTTCGATAGATTTAATCGTGTTTTATGGTATAAGTAATGTGTTTTAAAAACTACAAGTTGTTTGATGATGTTATCTCGATCCATCGGAGTTTGTACGCCGATATCGAGCGGTATTTGGTTCTTTTGCGTGGACGGGACATAGGTTTTAACCTATGCTTGCTCCTTTAGATCGTTTGACTTTCGTATGTGATTCAGTTTACGATGCTATTTATATGTTTGCGTCTAGGTACCCCCCCATGTGGACTGCGGGCAATGAAGAGGAGTATGGCGACACCGTCTTCGGCAGACATGGACCAGGTGAGTAGATGTATATCTACGGGGGGAAGTCGGGTGGATGGCGTTTAGCACCCCCGCAACGTAGAATAGGAATAGTACTTATTGACATTAGGAAACCCGATGTGACCCTAGATTCTTACTAAGCAGGACCCTAGTAATGACCCTAGGCGGGACTAGACTGATTTAGGAAAACCATACCTGAGGATGAATACTTTGGGAAAGGTTCGTAGGTTTCTGATAGAAACACACACGCACACACTAAAACTTGAAATGGCGTATACGTATATGTGTGTATATATATAAAACTAGGTATAGGTGTATATATATACACCACACGTATATGGGATTCATTGATGTGATATGATATCCGAGGTATGATGAAACAGTATAACTGGGCTTGATCTTGACTATACAGTCGTAATAAAGTGTTAGCGGATCATTAGAGAATGAGATAATGAACATGAATATATAAATTATAAAGAGTGGTGGTGATATTGATGTACATGGGACGCTAGAATAGTACCCGGACTGTAACTTGTGACTGATCACGATATGATATATGTATAACTTGATTACGACATTATATTGGTGTGACCTGATGCCGATATCATATAAGTATGACCTAGTCACAATATGATACATATGACATGATATTTTTGAGGATAAACTAATGATGCTTATCATGATGGCAATGATATATGATTGATGTATGCGATCACAGTTTAACACCTTGATCATGAGATGTGCTGATGATGACATTATACGAATGAGGAGACACCTAGGAGATACTTGACCGTACCCCGATATTGGGATGCCGTACGATGGATTTTACCGTATGAGGCTTAGATTTGATGATTGATCCGCACTCTTGATTCGAGGAAGCCGTACTACGTACGTGACGCTATTGAGGCGGGATCGCCGACTATTAGAGATATTGATTCAGACCTTAGGTAGACTCTAGTTTCTTACTGACTAGTCTATTAGGTTTAGTTCCTTAGGATATTAGATGGACACTGGTTTAGGTTTGACTCATATAGTAGTAGTTGTACTCGTATCTCGCAGAGGAGTGGGTAATGCACATCTGTATTTACATTCATACTGTAATTATCATGGTGCATGTTCTTTTATATGTTGCTATAATCAGTATAAACTTTACCTGTTAGGACACCAGCACTATTACCGATGATGCGCATATTCCACGCACACTTATTTGCCGGCTCACACACATCATCATCGGTAATTGCTATATCACGTACACTTTAGATCATATTGACTTTTATGGATAGAATCAGTTAACAACTAGACTGCTATAATATTGTGATTATTCTCTGACATTAGTACAGACATGATATTTATTGCTTAGACATTCATGCATTCATATTTTCATGTTATCATGCAGTATTATGGGCATATGCCGACACTTATCATATACTTACTCATGATTTTGAGATTTGGATTTCTATGAGATTTCTGGATTTTTGGGGAAAACCGCAAAAATATATAAAAACTTCTCTTTCTCTCTCCTCTTCTCTTTTTAATATAAGATGCGGTTTTCTCGTGATGTATATGTCGTCCACCATGAGATTTCATGTTTTCTATTGGATTTCGAGACCCGATTCGAGGAGTGGATGGACCGTCTCGGGTACATGGTGGGCCCGGTATGGTACCCCGGGGTAAGAAGATCGAGTTGTAGACGATGAGCCTGGCAGGGGAAGGCTACCTACCGGTGATGTCTGGCGCGGCGGATATCCGGAGGATACCGACCGTTGTCGTGAGATTTGATGATATGGGCCGATCCGGACTGACGGAGCCCGAGATATTGAGACTCGAGATTACATGTGTTGTGTCGATGTTTGACACGGATTTCCATGGATTTCATTATTGAGATTTCAGATTCTTATACACATTCTACTATGATAACAGCTAAAGATTTCTTATACATATATATCTGGATTTCAGGATTTTGTTACTTTACATTCATGGTGCATGCATTTCATTCATATGACATAGTATTATATGAGGTACTGACACGACACGGAGTAGTTGCACTTACACGTAGTATTACCCTACTATTACTGGATGTTTGGGATATAGTAGTGTATTATTATGACCTAGGATAGCGTCGTGCATTCAATTTCTTTTCGTAGATGTCTTCTACTCACGAGTTGGCAACTCACCCCCGTTGTGCCAAATTCTTTACAGGTTCGATGTACAGGTTTCCGTGGCAGCTTGTTGGCACATCTTTTCTTCAGGGTGATTTGCACGGTAGGTTGGTTCACTTGTATCCGAACCACCATTGTACTTTTATTCATTCATTTGTATCTAGTAAGCTCCATCAACCATATTTGTATTACTTGATAAGTTTATTGGACCAGTTGTTTATTTCGACCTTAGAGTCGCGCATGTGTTATTCTGATCTGGTGGTTTTTGTTTTCTTTTGAGATTTGAGCCTCGCCCTTTGGCGTTGTATATTATTGTGATTGTTGTGGTTGTCTCCGCCTGTTGGCGTTGAGCTAGCACCCGTTGGGGATGCTTTTTATTGTTTATGTATATTATACTTGTTGTACCCGTTTGGGGGTCAGTTTTTACAGAGGAGACTCTGCCGAAATTTTTGGAAAAAATTGCTGATGTTTTTATACTTGTTTTCTTTTCTTTTCTTCTTTTTCTTCTTTTATGGTTTAGATTTCTGGACTTCGGCTTACTTAGGTCACGTGGCGCCTCTAGACGCTTTGTAATCTAAGTGCCGGTCACGTTCCGTACTTTCGGGTCGTGACAAAGTTGGTATCAGAGCGCTAGGTTTAACCTTGTATAAGTCTAGGTGACCCTTGGTTGATGGAGTAGGCGATTTAGGTAGAGTAACGTATCGTGGGTATGGTCCGCGGCATACTTACGATACGCTACTCTGCTTAAGGAGCCCTAGGATTTACATTGTTTGCACCGTATTCCATTCGTTCTTTTGATCTATCTTCGCCAATGTCGGATGGTGGTTTCTGTTACCACGGGCGCACGGGCAGAGGAAGCTGCGGCTCGAATGCGATAACCATTAGAGTATTGGTTATTCTTGAGGATTGAAGCATTGCTTAGCGTGCGGATGAAGGGTATTCACATGCCGTCCGGATGAAGTTAAAGGGTTCGAACGATTATCAGAAAACCATTTTCCTAAGTTTAAAGTATTCGGAAGAACATGCAGGTATTTCGATGGACCCTCTAGAAGAATGAAACCCTAACTCGACATAATGACCACAAGAACGCCCTTGAACCTTAGGGTTTACGGCAGTTCCGCTGTGCCATTAGTGAGGCTTGGGTTTGCCCTTCTACAGCTGGATCATCGATGCCGGGGTATGTACCGGATATTTTTAAACTGTACTTGAGTGTTGAGCTCTCGGGGAATTATGGGATTTTGATGGATCGATCGAAAAGTTTAATGTAGTCCGGATATCAAGTGAAGGGATCGACTATGTGGGAGACTCTAGACATGAGTATTGCCGTTGGTAGCGCAGTCAGCACGCCTATGAAAGAACGAGTTCGAAGCAGTCGACATCAGAGGAAAGAGGCGCACATTGACGATATTGTTTACGATTGTGATTTAGTGATTTGAATTTCCTATTTTCGTTGATTGGATTTTTGTATTTTGAGGACTTGTTCTACGATTGGTATTTCCTGTGTGTACCTTCATTCTATCTGTGTTTCATATATCAGTTGTATTGATGTGGTTTAGTACGCACCCAGTACACTTGATTTGGTTTTATATATTTTGAGATTTTTGATTTGATTTCGTGCATAGGGGTCACACATGATTTTGACATATGTTTTGACTTAGTTTTCATGTATTTTTGTACTGTGATTTTGATTTTGATATTCGAGGTATGTTTTCGTGCACCATGTGCACCTGATTAGGATTCTTGCGCATACTTGGCGCACTTGATGCGATTTTGTGCACACCAGATGCACTAAATCGGGGTTTTGTGCAGATTAGATGCACTTGATATTGAGTCGTGCACGCCCGTTGCACTTGACAGATGTTTTTGGTGCACACCTGTTGCACTTAGTTTTGTTTTTGTGTGTATTCATGGTATCTTTAGTTGGTTTCGATTTCAGTGCGCACCGGACGCACATGATATTTTTATGATGTGATTGGGATTGATTTCAGTTTGAGCAGTATGTTTTCATAGTCATTATTATTTGATTTAGTAACCAGGCGGGACGTGTATGTTAAATAAAAGATATATATATAGCTATTTTTTTAAATTAAACGTCCGCTACTTATGCCGTGACACGTGCATCACACGGCAATTTTCAAAAAGGGATGTTTGCATATTTCCTTATCCAGATATTTGTACGGTTTTACTATGATACGCACTATATATAAGTTACAGATTGATGTATATTATGAGGGTTTTCATATTGGGTTATGATATTTTATTATCGCCATAACTCCGATAATTGCTTGACGGAGTTGATTTTTGTTATGTATGCTTGACGGAGTTGATTTTTGTTATGTATTGATGATTTCGGAGCCCCGACGATTTGAATGTTTTGCTAAACGTTTTAGTATTTGGAGGGGGAGTTTTAATTTAAATTCGGGGACCGAATTTCCTAAAGGGGGGAAGATTGTAACGTTTTAAAAATAATTAAATAAATAATTAAATAAATAAAATTGTTTAAGTGAATTTTATGATTTTCGGTAAAGCAAAATGTATTTTTCGTAAAATCAAACCGCAATTGTTTTTCATTATAAATTCAAAAATACCTATTTAATTATGTAATTACTAGTAAATAGTGTTTATTTAGCCACTTATAAATTTTTAGTTTAATAAAATATTTTTCCTAAATTAATTATTTTAAATATTAACATAAGCTTTATTTTTACACTAAATTAGTGTAAATTACAAATTTGAATGGTTTTAATTTGTAAAAATGAATCATGGCATATTAGAATTTAGTGTGTATCATGCAAAAATTATTTGCAAATTTTTCCTAATTTCTAGAGCTTTCTTGAGTTGCTATAGTAAATAAATAAATAAATAATTAAATAAAGCATGAAAAGACTTTATGTGATGTTTTCTCCTCTTGAAAGTTCTACACACTTTCACACTCACTTCTTTCTCTCCCTCACCTCACCAAGGCCGGCCACAAACCCCCCATGGCTGCCCCCCCCCCCCATTTTCCACCTCATTTTGTTCAAAATTCATCAAAAATACTTTAAAAATTCAATTAAAATTCCACAAAATCCTAATTTCTTCATACCCTTTATTCTCTACCCTTCTTTATATGGATTTTGGAGTGGGAAAGCATGTATTTTGGAGGCTCATTTTTTGTTGGGATTTCATATTTTGGGAGGCATAATTTCTTTCTTTTGATTTATTGATTTAGATGTTCATTTAAGCTTAATTAGATTTAATGAATTAATTCTATGTTTTTTAAAAAAAAATGCAAGTTAGGGTTGTAAATTCAAGTTAGGGTTTTTAATAATTAATTAGGGTTATAATAGTTAGTTTAACACTTTTAGAATTGGAAAATATTGCATGGTTGTTAAATTGTAAAATTTTCATTTAAAATTGTCTTAAATAAGGAAATTAGCTAACTAGATTTTTCTAAAATGTGTTTGTGGGTAATATAAAATTCCAATTAAAGTTGCTATCATTAGATGGTAGTTCTAATGAGAATATTAGCATATTAATTGAATGAAAAACTTAGTTTGATCACTAGATTACTTTGATAATTGAAAAAATAGTAATAAAATGCTATTATTTTGTAAACTAGATTTTAGGAATTTCTAAATAAATGTGATTAAAAATATAATTTATGGTTTCATTGAATCATTATCATTATGAATTGTGGTTTAATACATTAATTCATGCAAATCATGTTTTGTGGTGGAATTGTGGTGCTTTGCTTGAAAAATGTTGAAATTTGTTAAATGTTGCAAACAAGAAATTTCAAATTAATATAAATTTGTGTAATAAAAATATAGTAACGGTTTGTATAGTCTAGTTATGATATATAATGAGTTTTATAACTATTGGTTTCATTTAAATGTCAAGTTTTGATGAAAAACGGTAAATTGGCAATTTCGGTTTTTACGAAATTGGGCGGTTTGATGGATTTTAGGGTTTCGATGGATTTAATCGTGTTTTATGGTATAAGTAATGTGTTTTAAAAACTACAAGTTGTTTGATGATGTTATCTCGATCCATCGGAGTTTGTACGCAGATATCGAGCTGTATTTGGTTCTTTTGCGTGGACGGGACATGGGTTTTAACCTATGCTTGCTCCTTTAGATCGTTTGACTTTCGTATGTGATTCAGTTTACGATGCTATTTATATGTTTGCGTCTAGGTACCCCCCATGTGGACTGCGGGCAATGAAGAGGAGGATGGCGACACTGTCTTCGGCAGACATGGACCAGGTGAGTAGATGTATATCTACGGGGGGAAGTCGGGTGGATGGCGTTTAGCACCCCCGCAACGTAGAATAGGAATAGTACTTATTGACATTAGGAAACCTGATGTGACCCTAGATTCTTACTGAGCAGGACCCTAGTAATGACCCTAGGCGGGACTAGACTGATTCAGGAAAACCATACCTGAGGATGAATACTTTGGGAAAGGTTCGTAGGTTTCTGATAGAAACACACACGCACACACTAAAACTTGAAATGGCGTATACGTATATGTGTGTATATATATAAAACTAGGTATAGGTGTATATATATACACCACACGTATATGGGATTCATTGATGTGATATGATATCCGAGGTATGATGAAACAGTATAACTGGGCTTGATGCCGCGATTCTTGACTATACAGTCGTAATAAAGTGTTAGCGGATCATTAGAGAATGAGATAATGAACATGAATATATAAATTATAAAGAGTGGTGGTGATATTGATGTACATGGGACGCTAGAATAGTACCCGGACTGTAACTTGTGACTGATCACGATATGATATATGTATAACTTGATTACGACATTATATTGGTGTGACCTGATGCCGATATCATATAAGTATGACCTAGTCACAATATGATACATATGACATGATATTTTTGAGGATAAACTAATGATGCTTATCATGATGGCAATGATATATGATTGATGTATGCGATCACAGTTTAACACCTTGATCATGAGATGTGCTGATGATGACATTATACGAATGAGGAGACACCTAGGAGATACTTGACCGTACCCCGATATTGGGATGCCGTACGATGGATTTTACCGTACGAGGCTTAGATTTGCTGATTGATCCGCACTCTTGATTCGAGGAAGCCGTACTACGTACGTGACGCTATTGAGGCGGGATCGCCGACTATTAGAGATATTGATTCAGACCTTAGGTAGACTCTAGTTTCTTACTGACTAGTCTATTAGGTTTAGTTCCTTAGGATATTAGATGGACACTGGTTTAGGTTTGACTCACATAGTAGTAGTTGTACTCGTATCTCGCAGAGGAGTGGGTAATGCACATCTGTATTTACATTCATACTGTAATTATCATGGTGCATGTTCTTTTATATGTTGCTATAATCAGTATAAACTTTACCTGTTAGGACACCAGCACTATTACCGATGATGCGCATATTCCACGCACACTTATTTGCCGGCTCACACACATCATCATCGGTAATTGCTATGTCACGTACACTTTAGATCATATTGACTTTTATGGATAGAATCAGTTAACAACTAGACTGCTATAATATTGTGATTATTCTCTGACATTAGTACAGACATGATATTTATTGCTTAGACATTCATGCATTCATATTTTCATGTTATCATGCAGTATTATGGGCATATGCCGACACTTATCATATACTTACTCATGATTTTGAGATTTGGATTTCTATGAGATTTCTGGATTTTTGGGGAAAACCGCAAAAATATATAAAAACTTCTCTTTCTCTCTCCTCTTCTCTTTTTAAAATAAGATGCGGTTTTCTCGTGATGTATATGTCATCCACCATGAGATTTCATGTTTTCTATTGGATTTCGAGACCCGATTCGAGGAGTGGATGAACCATCTCGGGTACATGGTGGGCCCGGTATGGTACCCCGGGGCAAGAAGATCGAGTTGTAGACGATGAGCCTGGCAGGGGAAGGCTACCTACCGGTGATGTCTGGTGCGGCGGATATCCGGAGGATACCGACCGTTGTCGTGAGATTTGATGATATGGGCCGATCCGGACTGACGGAGCCCGAGATATTGAGACTCGAGATTACATGTGTTGTGTCGATGTTTGACACGGATTTCCATGGATTTCATTATTGAGATTTCAGATTCTTATACACATTCTACTATGATAACAGCTAAAGATTTCTTATACATATATATCTGGATTTCAGGATTTTGTTACTTTACATTCATGGTGCATGCATTTCATTCATATGACATAGTATTATATGAGGTACTGACACGACACGGAGTAGTTGCACTTACACGTAGTATTACCCTGCTATTACTGGATGTTTGGGATATAGTAGTGTATTATTATGACCTAGGATAGCGTCGTGCATTCGATTTCTTTTCGTAGATGTCTTCTACTCACGAGTTGGCAACTCACCCCCGTTGTGCCAAATTCTTTACAGGTTCGATGTACAGGTTTCCGTGGTAGCTTGTTGGCACATCTTTTCTTCAGGGTGATTTGCACGGTAGGTTGGTTCACTTGTATCCGAACCACCATTGTACTTTTATTCATTCATTTGTATCTAGTAAGCTCCATCAACCATATTTGTATTACTTGATAAGTTTATTGGACCGGTTGTTTATTTCGACCTTAGAGTCGCGCATGTGTTATTCTGATCTGGTGGTTTTTGTTTTCTTTTGAGATTTGAGCCTCGCCCTTTGGCGTTGTATATTATTGTGATTGTTGTGGTTGTCTCCGCCTGTTGGCGTTGAGCTAGCACCCGTTGGGGATGCTTTTTATTGTTTATGTATATTATACTTGTTGTACCCGTTTGGGGGCCAGTTTTTACAGAGGAGACTCTGCCGAAATTTTTGGAAAAAATTGCTGATGTTTTTATACTTGTTTTCTTTTCTTTTCTTCTTTTTCTTCTTTTATGGTTTAGATTTCTGGGCTTCGGCTTACTTAGGTCACGTGGCGCCTCTAGACGCTTCGTAATCTAAGTGCCGGTCACGTTCCGTACTTTGGGGTCGTGACATGGAGAGAGATAGAAGAAAACACTCAGCGTATGCTCTTGTAAGATTAGATTGGTTATTATTTTATCTAATCAGGATGGCTCCCATTGTTTTTATCAAATCTTCCTTCAAACCCTAAAAGGAAAGACTAGTCGGGATTAATTACACCCTACAAGTTCGCCAATCTTTCAGCCAGGCCAGTGCCTGTATTTTGAGGGAGGTTCCCCATGCTTTCGCACGAACCTAATTAAAATAAACCTTATTTTCCCAGGGGAGTAACCCCGTTGACACCTTTCTAGACACCTACTTGATCGGCTAATTGTAAAGTGCAAAACTCTCCCAGGAGTAACAATTACTCGCAGTGGGTATCGGGATCCAACTATCTCATAGAAGGTATGCAATCTCATTGCAAATTTCAACACTTGAAATTCCCAATAATTTTGCCCCTTGCATCCTATGACCTTGACGAAAGCCAACAAACCATAAGCCACTAGTCAAGTTCAACCCGTACATTTCATGATTGAATTAAACCCACCCGTACGACCCTTGACGAAAGACAACAAAGTCTCACGGCTACCCTAACTCAATCGCATCATATGCTTTTGCAGATAAGCATAAATAGCTACCGCACACTACGCCTTGACGAAAGCCATCAAACGTAGCACGAATACTATGAAGTACTTATCTGAAATGACGGAGGGCTACGACAAGTTTTTAAGAAAACCTTTTGCGTAATGAACTTGATATCGTTGTAGAATCAAATGATTTTAAATGGAGTGTTTTTGAGGCTTTTACTAGTTTCGCTAAAGAGGTCATTCCCGGTGAAGGGATCTCGGCTCTTTCCTCGTCGAATGAGCTGCAAGATATTCATAATACCACTATGCAAAGCAAGAACTAGAAAAGCAATCAAAAGACGAAACCGAAGGTTGTAGCACCTGCCAGTTATTGCTAAAGAGGTCACTCCCGGTGAAGGGATATCGGCTCTTTCCTTATCGAATAAGGTGCTGGATATTCTACAAGGAATACCTCAATGCAAAGAAAGAACTAGAGCTACCTGTTTTTGAAAATTCGATTCCACAACATCTTTAGGTTTATTTTCTTTCATTAATCTCATTAATGAAGTCCCATCATTTAAGTTACCTAAGCATCACAGATAAATACAACGTACGTTTATGCCATTCGCATTCGCCTCGATGTCCCGTCATGGACAGTTAGGTTAGGTAACTAACGACAGAGCGGGGCAGTGCTAGCGCGGGTGAAAAACATAAGCAACGTCTATATAATATATCACATATACTATATACAGTATCCATCTCATCATATACAGTGATCACATCACAGATAATCGCAGCAGAAATCAACATATGAAATATTGGATATACTAGGATTTCCTGGTTTTATATTAAGCCTGTATAAAACACGGATTCCATGGTCGTGATGAATAGCCAAACCCACATCCCTAGACCCCTACGAGGGTGGCAAGAAACCCTACCAATTCTAGAGTTAGGAGACCCGGACTCGACGCCTCGAGATGGTCACCCACTAGACTCTAGAACCCGGTTACTTGTGCTCCCCTCCTTGGGTCTATCCTAATGCGGAAAAGTAAATAATATACATCAACGGTGACATCTTCCTCAACCCGAAAGTTTCCCAAATAAAAGAATATTACATATAAGTTTTTACATGAATGAAAATGAAAATCTCTCATCTCACATAAAACCCCCCGGCTATTCAAACACGACGATCCAACATAACATATCACAGCAACACATAACATCTCATGTCATCAACGTAAGTAAATATACGTATCCTAATTGTTGTTGACATATAGCAACGAAACCGGCGATACACCACATATTACACTTACGGTCGCAGAAAAGAAAGTGAAAAACTACAACAATTGGAATCGTCACTGCCCTTAGACATCATAAATCCGGAATATCACATATTCTCGATTTCATGTCTAACAATGCAAATCTTACATTTAGGTCTCAACTATGAAACACTTTTCAAAAGAAGTCGGGTAATTCAACAAGATTCCCGATTTCACCCGAGACCAAAATGTTAAACTTGCACGCAACTAGATAGATTCCAATTATTGTATCCCATCATAAATATCCGGACGACGTTAAACTTTTCGATCGATTAATCAAAATCCCATAATTCCCCGAGAGCTCAACACTTGAGCCCAGTTTATAAATACCCAGAATCATGCTACAACACCTATGGACCAGCCGTAGAAGGGCAAACCCAAGCCTCATTAATGGCATCGCGGAACTGCCCCAAACCCTAAGGTTCGAAAACGTTTCCATGGTCATTATGTCGAGTTAGGGTTTCATTCTTCTAGAGGGTCCATAGAATTGCTTGCATGATTTTCCGAATACCCTAAACTTGGAAAAATTGGTTTTTGACATTCGATCGAACTTTTTAACTTCGCCTAGATAACATGTGAAATACCGAAAACAATGTTAAACTACGAATACGAAACACTCCAAATTGTCTATACTATAATACCGCATCATATGCAATTATAGAAAAATCAAACAACACCTGAAACACCAAAATACAGAGATGGGAACATGACAAAAATTTGAACACAAACTGCCTTGCCTGGGCCGGCAACAACTCCCATCTGCTCGGCCAAAATCCGAGCTTTGGGCTTCAAATTTCTGTCATGCTCATATTTTCTCTCATATATCATTCTGCAATTATTTAAAAAAAATTTCGAGGCCATATAAAAATCGATAGAACCTAGAATTCGGTGTTTTAAGTTTCGGAGTAGTTTCGGTTTTGTAATCTAACAAACATCGTCTAATACTCTAGCCCGTATTTGATACCACTGTTAGGATTCCTTAGCACCCTACTGGGTTTACACAGCAACTACCATGCCAAATTTAAAAATTCTAAGGTGCTAATCAATCCTAAGCTAGGATCAAGCTAGAGTAAATAGACAAAATAACATGTAATCAACCATTACATCTAAGTGAATGAGGAATACAACCTTTGTAGACCGGTCCTTCACTTCAAAAGCTATGTGTAGTAGTCCCTTCGCTGCGAGTTATGATTTCCCGGACTCTAGAAAGGGTTCTCCCGGAGAAATGAACAAGCTTACTCGAAGTCTTCGAGGCCGAAAATGATCTACGTCGAGGAGACTCAAGCTCATGCCGCCTCTTCACTAATTGTGAAATTAGTGAAGCAAATACCCTAAACTAAATGGAAAGTAGTAGAGGATGATGAAGTAGGAAATAGGCTCTCTTTAGTTTTATTTTTCTCATAATATTTTCATCACTTCACTAAAGCTAGTGAGCTTGAGGAAGAAGATGAAGAATTTTCTCATGGAATTAACCAAGTGAAGAATGTGAACCATGGGTGAGTTAATATCACATATTAACCCATGTAGAGACTTAACCATAGCTAATCTAATGGTTGGGTTAATAAATATCTTAAGTATGACAAAATTAGTGGACCTGGTCAATAGTTCCACAAGCTTCTCCAAGCTTCAACCATCAATCCAATTTCCACCTAATTTTGTTTAACTTAAAATAAATAAAACCCTTCATTAATCTAGCATGGTGTGAGTCTCATACACCCAAGTCACATGTGTCATCTAGCATGACACAAAACATGTACACAAATATATATCACATATATACATAATGCACATCCAAGTGAGAAAAAGAAATCATGAGTGAGCATGTATTAATTAATGTAAATTATTATATCAAATATATAATTGTACATTAAATTATTAAATCAACACTTGATTTAATAATCCGGCTTTATCACATATAACCGACTACTATCAAATATAACAAATTATCAAATGAACACTTGATCCGATAACCCGGCCATATCATATATAACCGAACTATGTTACAAATCGCGAGAATAGAATGCGGTATCACATACGCGCATTAAGCTCGGTCCCGCACATATCACATATTGTTGTGTTTACCTAGCACCTCAGAAGGGTTCGTAATGCATCAAACATGATACAATTAAATTTTTTAGGGTGCTAAGAAAACTAACCTAGGATCAAACTAGAAATTTAAAGTAACATATGAAGTAGTATCACATACTACAAGTAATATAACACTAATTAAATAGAATACAACCTTTGTAGTTCTCTTTTCTTGACTCCTTGGCTACTTGAGAGTTGGAACGAGCTTGCTTGTGATCTTCCGAGTCCACGATGATCCACCCGGAGTCCTCTTTGTCCAAGATCCTAGCTCCACTTGATCAAAAGATGAAGATGAAGCTAACACTCTAAACTAATTGGCTAGACTAGTGTAGAATGATGATGTGGTTTTTTTCTCACTTCAAAACCCTAACTTTATCACTATCTCACTCACTTGCAAAGTCAAGAGAGCAAGAGAAAGGAGGAAGAAGAAGATGGCAACTCAAGAGCTCAAGTTATGATAATCATCATCAATAAAAATGAGAATAGAAATTATATATAATTTCCACTCTCATCCCAAACCATGGGTTAATAAATATCTAGATATTTACTTTGGAGAAAAGAGAGCCATAGAAAATTAACTCATGGTTAATTCGAGGTTAAGTGAAGAATGAAGGATAAATATCAACCATGAATTAATTCTATTTTCCTTTAACTCAAAAATAAATATAAAGATAAATACTTCCATGTGAGTATTGCATTGCCATCACTAGTGTATCAACAACCATGATACACATAAGTGTATGCATGTATGTGTGCATGCATATCAACATGTGTATCAACATAAACATATGCATACATGCATGCATACAATAAAGAAAAGGGTTTAAAAGAAGTGAGCTAAAAGTCAATGTTAAATCAACACTTGATTTAACAAACCGGTCATATCACATACGACCCGACCAATAGTAAACGCCCGATTAATATACGGTATCACATACGCGCATTTAATCGGGTCCCCACGCATATCTCATATGCACACCACATCGTTTCGTCTGGGCTAGGAAACTCCTCTGTGGGACTCTAAGACTCGTCAACACGCCGATAGTGGGTGATGATCATATCAAGCACCCTCAAGCCGCAAGAGGTCAGCTAAACGTAACGGCCACCCGAGTATTGAACGATCAGAAGAAAACAAGCGAACCTGTCAAAACTCCCGTCGAGCCAACTGGCAACACTACCGTACAGTCCGGTCTCTTCATCAGATATTCTGCATATCAAGTTTAGGGATGGCATCGTCGACCATAATAACTCAATAAGTCATGCCGATGTATGGCCTATAATCAGACCGAGAAACTACTGATAACACTTATCAGTAAATCTCAACAGCCCTGGCCAGGGACTTACTGATATAATCAATCGAGCACAGCGCAACATCAACCCCCAATACCGGAAGAGACGAAACCCCTCCTATCGCTCATTGCCTCCACAATTCTCGGGACTGTACCCAAAAGACACCTGTTTGCACGACTCAGCAGAGCCGTGGTAGGGTGGAAATCAAAGCACAGTGGGAGAACACGTGAGACTCTATGACGATCTCGGGTCTACAGACTAACGGTTTATGTTGCACGAGCACTAATCTGTATGCTACACACACACACACCGTTAGTAATTGCCATGATACACTCACTGTAGAACTGCCATGATTATATTGCTGTAGTTCATTTCATATATGATTCGATATGACTTTCATGGAAATTGGGAGCCGCATGATATCTTTAAAAACGGAAACTAATTTTAAAAGCAGTTTTCCCTTATACCTATATCATGGATTGATGTACATAGCACATCGCATTGGATTTACTTCTTGGTGTTGGATTTTCATGTGATTTCTGGTTTTGAGGACCGTGGGATTTTTAAGAAAAGATGCACTATTTGAAAACCCGGTTCCTCGTGATATGATATTTTGGTGCGTCCACCACGCGTTTTCTCGGTGCTGAGACGTGTGCTTGAAACCCGATTCGAGGAGATGGATGATCCGTTTGCGGGTTCGTGGTGGACCCGGTATGGTTCCCCGGGGCGAGAAATGTTTTTCGTGGAGTAGACGATGAGCCTGACAGGGTGGCGAGTACCTACCGGTGATTGGTTGGACCTGGCGGTTATCCGGAGGATACTGACCAGAGTCAAGAGATGGATGCGGGATGATCCGTACTGCTGGGGCCGAGGGCCGATACCGCAGACGGAGCCCGTGGACTGATCCGGACTGACGGAGCCTGATATATGAGGATTTGCGTGTCGATACTGGACACGAGTATTTTATGATATTTTGGGTGCCGATGTTGGGCACTCGTGATTTCTCAGAGATTTACAGGATTTGAGGGCCGATGGGTGTGCCGGCGCCTGAGTTATTTGGGATTTAGGTGCAGTTGTGGGCACCGCTTGTTTTCCACGTTGATATTCCATGTGGATGTTGTTTATTCAATGCTCAGCATTGATTACTATATATCTCATCCTGTAGTTATTTTACCTGACAGAGCATCTGCATTTTTATTGCACATACTGCTTATTTCGCATTGATATCATCTGCTGGCATTGGTTAGAGTAGCGCAGTACGTGCATGCTCGCGGTTACCTTTATATGTTATCTCTATTCACGAGTTGGCAACTCACCCCCGTTGTGCCACAGTATTTGCAGGTTGCCCTCAGCATAGTCGCGGCAGGCTGTCTTTTGCATCTTTTGGCTACAGATACCACTACAGTTGCGGCGAGAGCTGTTTTGCATTTAGGTGGGTTGTGGTATCTGATTACTTTTATTGTATCCCTTTTTTTTGTATCTAGTACTCTCTATCTACCATTTATGTACTGGACTTAGATATTGTGTGAGGACGATGATGTATATTTTGTATTCTGGTGTCGAGCTCGTGGGAGCCGACTGTTTTTATTTGCAGTTTATATTCTGTGATGTTTACTTATTGCTCATTCTTCGCTACGGCGTCGTTACTACTCTTGTGATGGTGGTTTCCGCCGTTGGGCGTGATTGCTCCCGTTTGGGAATGTTTTGTTTCATTATAGTTCATTTTTCACTCATATCCTGTTTTGTACCTGGTCTCGGGCTACTTTTACAAAGGAAATGCTGCCAAAATTATTTAAATGATTAAGTAACTTTAAAAGGAACTTATTGAATTATTTAAGGTTTTCTAAATGCTTTAACTAAATGTTTTCAACACTCACTTTTTTTTAAGGGTTTTGATTTCTGGGTTCGGCTTACTTAGTCGCGTTACGTCTGTAGGCGAAGCGTGGTTAAGTGCCGGTCACGAGTCGAAATACTCGGGTCGTGACAAAGTTGGTATCAGAGCGTAGGTTTTACCTTCGGAGTGTAGGATGACCCTGGTATGATGGAGTAGGTAGCTGCAGCAAGGTAGCGTAGCGTGTGTATGTTCCGCGGCATGCTCACGACACGGTACTCCGCCTAAGCGACCTTAGGACTTATTGATTTAATTCTTTCTTGAGTAGATATATATATTCTTGTGATTCGATTTCCGTATTCTTATCGAATCCTAATTTCCTTTCATCCATTATGCCGCCAAAGACTACGAGGGCGCAGAGAGCGGCCGCGAGGGCCGAGATTCGAGTTGACTCGTCCGTGACGAGGACTGATCCGGACAGTGCACCCGTTGTACCCGAGCAGACTGTTCCTCCCGTGACAGATCAGATTGCCACACTAGGGGCTAGTGTGCAGGAGATACGCCAGACGGTGGAATCCAGCATGCAGGAGATGCGCCAGATGATAGGATCACTAGTTGAGACGCTTCAAGCACAGCGACCAGAGGTAGCTCCACCCGTTCCAGAGACCGTGATGGTACCTACCGCACAGCCATTTGCCCCTGCAGCCACGGAGGTGATTACAGTATCGCTATCAAAGTTCATGAGGCTGAAGCCTCCGGTCTTTACAGGCACCGATACAGCCGAGGACCCACAGTCTTTCATCGACAGGATGGCCCGGATATGCCGTTCCCTCAGATGCGCAGATGCGAGATGGGTTGAGTTCGCGAGCTTTCGCCTGGAAGGTCTTGTGCAGAAGTGGTGTGATTCAGTTGAGAAGGGCAGAGCAGCAGGTCTTCCTCCTATGACCTAGACGGAGTTCGTGACAGCATTTCTAGCCCGTTTCCTTCCCCAGAGTGTTAGGGATGCCCGAGCATGCAGATTTGAGTCCTTGCGCCAGACGCCATGGATGACAGTAGCAAAATATGACGTGCTATTTACAGAGCTAGCAGTCTATGCCCCATATTTAGTGGCTACCGAGGAGTTGCGAGTCAAGAGATTTGTTCGAGGCTTGCTTACACCACTGTTCCTTGCGATCAGCGTGCAGCACTACGAGACCTATGCAGCAGCTGTAGACGCAGCCCTATTAGTCGAGGAGCACCTTGCTGAGACTTCGGTAGTTCCAGAGCCGAAGAGAGTTCGTACCAGTATATCCGCACGGAGGCAGTCATTCAGACGCCGTGACAGGTATCGTTCTGGTACGAGGAGTAGTAGAGATTCGGGACGAGGCCAGATGTTTAGTTCGTATCCCCAGGAGAGTCAGCAGTCGCCGCGGGGTTGCTTTAGATGCGGCAGTCTACTTCACCTCGTTAGAGATTGTCCTGAGATACACCGGAGGGAGGCGGCAGCACCGCATGTTACCTTACCACCTTCACCACCCCAGAGGGCGTTGCCTGTTGTACCTATCGTTGCTCCACGCCAGACTCATACGCAGAGAGGTCGTGGGCGTGGGGGAGTTGCTCAGAGAGGACGGGATGACCGAGGAAGAGGGCAGTCAGTCGCAGGTGGTGGACAGGCGCGGGTTTTTGCTTTGACGCATCAGGACGCGCAGGCGTCCAATGCAGTGGTTTCAGGTATCCTCCAGTGTGTTCAGTTGATGCACACGTTTTGTTCGATCCCGGATCTACGCACTCGTACGTATCCACACACTTTATGCCGAGTTTGGGTAGAGAGTCCGGTTTGCTCGATCACCCGCTTGTTGTGACCACTCCTGTGGGAGAGTCGTTTGTTGCTAGGCACGTGTTCCGATCCTGCATCGTCTGTATTGGCGAGAGAGAGTTGCCTGTCGACTTGATCCTTCTGGAGATGTTGGACTTCGACATTCTTTTGGGCATTGATTGGTTAGCCACGTGCTATGCTTCTGTGGGCTGCCGTGAGAAGACAGTTAGATTTTGTTTTCCCGGCGAGTCGGTTTTTGTTGTGTTGGGGGACCGTAGTGCCGCCCCTCACAGTGTGATTTCTTCTTTTCGCGCTGGACAGCTTTTGAGGAAGGGATGTCAGGGATTTCTCGCCTATGTTTGCGATGCTAGCGCTACACAGGTTCCATTGGATCAGGTTCCGGTCGTTAGCGAGTTCCCTGATGTGTTCCCTGACGAGCTTCCTGGGGTACCGCCCAAGCTTCCTGGGGTACCGCCCGAACACGACATTTCTTTCTGTATTGATTTGGTTCCTGGCTCGGGGCCTATTTCCATACCGCCTTATCGGATGGCCCCGGCGGAACTTAGAGAATTGAAGGGTCAGTTGCAAGATTTGCTGGACAAGGGACTTATTCGACCCAGTGTTTCTCCTTAGGGTGCTCCAGTCCTGTTCGTCAAGAAGATGGATGGCAGTTTGCGTCTGTGTATCGACTACCGCCAGCTGAACAGGGTGACAGTGCGGAACAGGTATCCTTTGCCGCGCATCGATGATTTGTTCGACCAGCTTCAGGGGGCAGGGTACTTTTCGAGGATCGATTTACGATCGGGCTATCATCAGCTGCGGGTTCGACAGGAGGACATTCCCAGGACAGCTTTCCGTACGCGCTACGGCCATTATGAGTTTTTGGTGATGTCGTTCGGACTCACCAATGCGCCAGCAGCATTCATGGACTTGATGAACCGTATTTTCCGGCCATATTTGGATCTATTCATTATAGTGTTCATTGACGATATCTTGGTGTATTCCCGGAGTAGTGAAGAGCACGAGCAGCACCTGCGGATTACACTGCAGACTTTGAGGGAGCACCAGCTTTATGCGAAATTCTCCAAGAGTGATTTCTGGCTGGACAGCGTAGACTTCTTGGGGCATGTGATTTCATGAAACGGTATATGTGTGGACCCGAGGAAGATCGAGACCGTGCAGCGTTGGCCCAGACCCACATCGGTTACGGAGATTCGCAGCTTTTTGGGGTTGGCCGGTTACTATAGGCGATTTGTGCAGGACTTCTACAGTATTGCTACACCTTTGACCGGTTTGACCCGGAAGGGAGTCCCTTTCGATTGGACGGAGGAGTGCGAGCACAGTTTTCAGCAGCTACGGACTCGGCTGACGACGGCACCGGTATTATCATTACCTTCAGGCTCAGGAGGATTTGTGGTCTATTGTGATTCTTCTCGAGTGGGGCTAGGGTGCGTTTTGATGCGGCATGACAGGGTGATCGCGTATGCTTCGCGACAATTGAAGAAACATGAACAGAACTACCCCACTCATGACTTGGAGATGGCTGCAGTGGTCTTTGCACTTAAGATCTGGCGACATTACCTTTACGGCGAGTCGTGCCAGATATTCACGGATCACAAGAGTCTAAAATATATATTTCAGCAGCGGGACCTGAACCCTAGACAGCGCCGATGGATGGAGTTAGTGAAGGATTACGAGTGCGAGATCTTATATCACCCGGGCAAGGCAAATGTGGTGGCGGATGCTTTGAGCAGGAGGCCCGGGGGTAGTCTATCTTGTTTGAGCGCAGTACAGGGGCAGTCGTCGGCAGATTGGCAGATATTATGCGACAGCCGGATACAGTTCGAGTTCATGCCGATTGGAGGACAAATCGCGCATGTTCGTGCACGCCCACAGTTACTTGACCGCATACATGAGGCACAGCGCAGTGATGACCGATGTTCGGAGATCATGGCACAGATTGGACAGGGCAGATTTTCCGAGTTCGTGATCGATGATCAGGGGGTACTATGATTTGGAACTAGACTGTGCGTACCAGATGCTGAGGGACTGAGGCGTGAGATTCTTGAGGAGGCACATCGATCGGTATATAATGTTCATCCCGGTTCCACCAAGATGTATCATGATATGAGAGATGTTTACTGGTGGGATGGAATGAAGAGAGACATCACAGATTTTATGTCGAGATGCCTGACTTGTCAGCAAATCAAGGCTGAGCACCAGAGGCCCGCGGGAGAGCTACAGCCGTTACCCATTCCGGAGTGGAAGTGGGAGCAGATTTCGATGGATTTCGTTGTGGGTCTACCCAGGACTAGGCAAGGGTACGACTCCATTTGGGTGATCGTATATCGTTTGACGAAAGCGGCTCACTTCCTGCCAGTGAAGACGACTTTCGGATTTGCTCAGTACGCCCAGATTTACATTGACGAGATAGTACGACTGCACGGAGTCCCGACGTGTATTGTGTCCGACAGAGGCACCCAGTTTACCAGCCGATTATGGCAGAGGCTTCAGGAGGCTTTGGGCACTCGCTTGAGTTTCAACACAGCATTTCGTCCGCAGACCGACGGACAGTCAGAGCGGACTATTCAGACTCTCGAGGACATGCTCAGAGCTTGTGTATTAGATTTCGGAGGTAGCTGGGATCATCACTTACCCTTAGTAGAGTTCTCCTACAATAACAGCTACCAGGAGACCATTCAGATGGCACCATTTGAGGCTCTTTATGGGAGGAGATGCAGATCGCCCGCCTGTTGGACAGAGCTCAGTGAGAGCAGTATCTTAGGGCCACAGATTGTTGAGGAGACGACCACGAAGATCCAGTTGATTCGCGATAGGATGAGAGCAGCGCAGAGTAGGCAGAGATCTTATGCGGATCGTCGGCGGCGCAGACTTGAGTTTTCTGTTGGTGATCATGTTTTCTTGAGGGTCTCCCCTATGAAAGGTGGGATGAGGTTTGGGAAGAAGGGGAAGCTCAGTCCCAGATATGTGGGCCCCTTCGAGATCCTCGAGCGTGTTGGTGCAGTTGCGTACCGGTTAGCCCTTCCGTCCAGTTTTCCAGATGTGCACCCCGTATTTCACGTATCGATGCTCCGTAGATATCTTCATGATCCCTCGCATGCGATTCAGCATCCGACGATCCAGCTTAAGCGCGACCTTTCCTATGCAGAGCAGCCGGTGATGATCTTGGATCGACAAGTGAAGAAATTGAGATCAAAGGACATTCCATCAGTCAAGGTACTTTGGCGTGGTCAGGGCCGTGAGGAGGTCACTTGGAAGACCGAAAGCGAGATGAAGCAGAAGTATCCCCATCTTTTCGAAGGTACGTGTAGTTAGATTTTGAAATTTGGGGACGAATTTCTTTAAGGGGGAGAGATTGTAACACCTTAGGATGTGTTTAGTGACTATTTATATTTAAGTAATGGGTTTTTAACAAAAAGTTTACCAAATTGTGTTTCAAATATTTTTCCTAATTTAATAAATATTTTTCTAAAATTTTCCTAGGCCTGCACACACATGTGCATGTAAACTAGGGTTTTTAAATGAGTTATTACCATGATTAGTGACCATGGTGGGTTAATCATGGGGATTAAGTTTTTTGGATTTTAATTAAGTTTAAATTAGTTAATTAATAGTTGCTTTAATTTGAATTTCCTTAGGGTGTTGACTTGGTGAGAGAGAGAGAGAGTGCATCATGGCTTAAGCCATGCTTGCAATTAATGAGGAGAGAGAGAGTGAAGGGTTGACATTGGTGGTTATGATTTCCTCTCATTTGTTTTGTTCTTTTCTCTCAACCTCACTCTCTCACTCACACACACACACACACACTTACCTCACAGCAGCAGCAGCAAGCATCCACAGCAGCAGCAGCAGCAGCAAGCATCTCAACAACAGCACCAGCACCAGTAACAACAGTTAGCAGCAGCAACAGCCACAACTCCAGCTGCAGCCCCTTCCCTTCACTTCTTCTTCCTCCTCCAGCTCCCTAGGGTCGAGTGTGGGGTATATTTCCTAAACTTACTCCCTAGTTTTCTTGTTTAGTGTAGTTTTGCTTCGGTTAGTGGTTATTGATGCGTTTTAGTGCGATATGAGGTGTTTAGTGAGAACCTTGGCCAAGTGATGTGTGTTTTGGTTTCAGTAGGTTGATAGAGTGTTGTTAAGGCCATTTTAACCCAGCTTAAACCCCAATTGCACAAAAATACCACCAGATCCCTATTTGATGCAAATTCATCGTTTTTAAGCAAATTTGAGTTTCTGAAAACTGCTATTGACCCGGTGAGTTCAGAATAATTTTGAGAAGACTGCAGTATGTTGGTTAGGTGCTGATCCCCCAGGTAGAACCCGACCCCCAAATTCCGTACAGTGGCCGCCGAAATATTCGATCTGGCCGCAATTTGCGGCCAGATGGGTAGGGTTTGGGTTGGGGTTTGGTCCTATGGGTGTCTGCTGCTATGTGGAGTTTTATGATATACATATTTTTGTAATTTAAGTTCTGTATAAAAATCTGGGACTAAATACCTATTTCTCGTATTTTAAACCTTCACGACACGCGTGATACGTGTGTGGGTTTGGGGTTTCTGCGTATCGTGACGCGTCAGGATAGTTTCAGGCGCGTGATCACACGTTTCAGCGTATCGCGCACACGCGCGATTGGTTTACGACACGGGTGTCTAGTTGCACCGTAATATCACGTTTTTGTGAAATTGAGCTTATGTGTGATATATGTTATGTGATTCTAGGTTCGCAGGAGAGTGAGACGGACGCTGCGAAGAAAGGCAAGCAAGTCGTCGGCTGCACTTAGCGCGAGACTACGGTGAGTAGATTTCACATCTACGGGGATATCGCCCGCATGGCGTTATGCGTCAGGGCTGATAGGACCTTATTATTATATGTTGCATTTACCTCATGGACTGTCATTGCATGTTGCATTCCCTGCTATATATATGCTTAGAATTGATAGAACACCGCACAATTACTAACGGTTTATGTTGCACGAGCACTAATCTGCATGCTACACACACACCGTTAGTAATTGCCATGACACACTCACTGTAGAACTGCCATGATTATATTGCTGTAGTTCATTTCATATATGATTCGATATGACTTTCATGGAAATTGGGAGCCGCATGATATCTTTAAAAACAGAAACTAATTTTAAAAGCGGTTTTCCCTTATACCTATATCATGGATTGATGTACATAGCACATCGCATTGGATTTACTTCTTGGTGTTGGATTTTCATGTGATTTCTGGTTTTGAGGACCGTGGGATTTTTAAGAAAAGATGCACTATTTGAAAACCTGGTTCCTCGTGATATGATATTTTGGTGGGTCCACCACGCGTTTTCTCGGTGCTGAGACGTGTGCTTGAAACCCGATTCGAGGAGATGGATGATCCGTTTGCGGGTTCGTGGTGGACCTGGTATGGTTCCTCGGGGCGAGAAATGTTTTTCGTGGAGTAGACGATGAGCCTGGCAGGGTGGCGAGTACCTACCGGTGATTGGTTGCACCTGGCGGTTATCCCGAGGATACTGACCAGAGTCGAGAGATGGATGCGGGATGATCCGTACTGCTGGGGCCGAGGGCCGATACCGCAGACGGAGCCCGTGGGCTGATCCGGACTGACGGAGCCCGATATATGAGGATTTGCGTGTCGATGCTGGACACGAGTATTTTATGATATTTTGGGTGCCGATGTTGGGCACTCATGATTTCTCAGAGATTTACAGGATTTGAGGGCCGATGGGTGTGCCGGCGCCGGAGTTATTTGGGATTTGGATGCAGTTGTGGGCACCGCTTGTTTTCCACGTTGATATTCCGTATGGATGTTGTTTATTCCATGCTCAGCATTGATTACTATATATCTCATCCTGTAGTTATTTTACCTGACAGAGCATCTGCATGATTATTGCACATACTGCTTATTTCGCATTGATATCATCTGCTGGCATTGGTTAGAGTAGCGCAGTACGTGCATGCTCGCGATTACCTTTATATGTTATCTCTATTCATGAGTTTGCAACTCACCCCCGTTGTGCCACAGTATTTGCAGGTTGCCCTCAGCATAGTCGCGGTAGGCTATCTTTTGCATCTTTTGGTTACAGATACCACTACAGTTGCGGCGAGAGCTGTTTTGCATTTAGGTGGGTTGTGGTATCTGATTACTTTTATTGTATCCCTTTTTTTGTATCTAGTATTCTCCATCTACCATTTATGTACTGGACTTAGATATTGTGTGAGGATGATGATGTATATTTTGTATTCTGGTGTCGAGCTCGTGGGAGCCGACTGTTTTTATTTGCAGTTTATATTCTGTGATGTTTACTTATTGCTCATTCTTCGCTACGGCGTCGTATATTACTCTTGTGATGGTGGTTTCCGCCGTTGGGCGTGATTGCTCCCGTTTGGGAATGTTTTGTTTCATTATAGTTCATTTTTCACTCATATCCAGTTTTGTACCCGGTCTCGGGCTACTTTTACAAAGGAAATGCTGCCAAAATTATTTAAATGATTAAGTACCTTTAAAAGGAACTTATTGAATTATTTAAGGTTTTCTAAATGCTTTAACTAAATGTTTTCAACACTCACTTTTTTTAAGGGTTTTGATTTCTGGGTTCGTCTTACTTAGTCGCGTTACGTCTGTAGGCGAAGCGTGTTTAAGTGCCGGTCATGAGTCGAAATACTCGGGTCGTGACAGCTATGCTTGATGGAGTTGATTTTTGTTATGTATTGATGATTTCGGAGCCCCGACGATTTGAGTGTTTTGCTAAATGTTTTAGTATTTGGAGGGGGAGTTTTAATTTAAATTCGGGGACCGAATTTCTTAAAGGGGGGAAGATTGTAACGTTTTAAAAATAATTAAATGAATAAAATTGTTTAAGTGAATTTTATGATTTTCGGTAAAGTAAAATGTATTTTTCGTAAAACCAAACCGTGATTGTTTTTCATTATAATTTCAAAAATACCTATTTTAATTATGTAATTACTAGTAAATGGTGTTTATTTAGCCACTTATAAATTTTTAGTTTAATTAAATATTTTTCCTAAATTAATTATTTTAAATATTAACATAAGCTTTATTTTTACACTAAATTAGTGTAAATTACAAATTTGAATGGTTTTAATTTGTAAAAATGAACCATGGCATGTTAGAATTTAGTGTGTATCATGCAAAATTTATTTGCAAATTTTTCCTATTTTCTAGAGTTTTCTTGAGTTGCTATAGTAAAGAAATAAAAGAAAATAACTAAAAGCATGAAAAGACTTTATGTGATGTTTCTTCTCTTGAAACTTCTACACAATATCACACTCTCTTCTTTCTCTCCCTCACCTCCCACTAAGGCCGGCCACAACCCCATGGCAGCCCCCCCATTTCCCACCTCATTTTTATTCAAAATTCATCAAAAATACATCAAAAAATTCAATTAAAATTCCACAAAATCCTATTTATTTCCTACCCTTCATTCATTGCTCATTTTTATATGGAATTTGGAGATGGAAAGCATGCATTTTGGAGGCTCATTTCATGTTTGGATTTCATGGTTTGGAGGTATAAATTTCTTTCTTTTGATTTATTGTTATTAGATGTTCATTTAAGCTTAATTAGATTTAATATATTAATTCTATTTACTACTTTTAAAATTCAAGTTAGGGTTTGAAAAATCAAGTTGTGATTTTTATTAATTAATGAGGGTTATAATAACTAGTTTGACATATTTAGAAGTGGAAATTCTTGTAGGGATGGTATGTTGTAAATTGTTAATCTAAAATTGATTTAATTATACTTTTTAGCTAACTAGTTTTTTATAAAATGTATTTGTGGGTAAAATAAAATTCTAATTAAGGTTGCTATTATTAGATTGTAGTTTTAGTGAGAATATTAGCATGTTATTGGAAAGAAAAAAAACTTAGTTTGATCACTAGTTTCCTTTGATAATTGGAAAATAGTAATAAAATGCTATTATTTTGTAAACTAGATTTTGGAAATTTCTAAATAAAAGGGATTTAAAATATAATTATGGTTTCATTATATCATTATCATCATGAATTGTAGTTTAAGAAATTAATTCAAGCAAAATCATGTTTTGTGGTGGAATTGTGGTATTTTGCTTGAAAAATATTGAAAATTGTTAAAGGTTGCAAACTAGAAATTTCAAATGAATACAAATTTGTGTAATAAAAATGTAGTAATGGTTTGTATAGTCTAGTTATGCTATTTAATGAGTTTTATAACCATTGGTTTCCTTTAAATGTCATGTTTTGATGAAAAACGGTAAATTGGCATTTTCGGTTTTTACGAAATTGGACGGTTTGATGGATTTTAGGGTTTCGATGGATTTAATCATGTTTCATAATATAAGTAATGTGTTTTAAAACTACGAGTTATTTGTTGATGTTTATCTTGATCCATCGGAGTTTGTACGCCGATATCGAGCGATATTTGGTGTTTTTGCGTGGACGGGACATAGGTTTTAACCTATGCTTGTTCCTTGCGTTGTTTTGACTTTTTTATGTGATTCAGTTTACGATGCTTTTTATATGTTTGCGTTTAGGTACCCCTCACGTGGACTGCGGGCGATGAAGAGGAGGATGGCGACACCGTCTTTGGCAGACATGGACCAGGTGAGTAGATGTATATCTACGGGGGGAAGTCGGGTGGATGGCGTTTAGCACCCCCGCAACGTAGAATAGGAATAGTATTTATTGTCATTAGGAAACCAAATGTGACCCTAGATTCTTAATGAGTAGGGCCCTAGTAATGACCCTAGGCTGGACTAGACTGATTTAGGAAGACATATCAGAAGATGAATACCTTGGAAGAGGTTTGTAGGTTTCAGGTAGAAACACACACACGCACACACTGAAACACGACATGGTGTATACGTGCATGTGTATATATATATATAGGACGAGGTATAGGTATATATATATATATATATATATATATATATATATATACACACACACAACACGTATATGGGATACATTGATGTGATATGATATCCGAGGTATGATGAAACAGTGTAACTGGGCTTGATGCCGTGATTCTTGGCTATACAGTCGTATTAAGTGTTAGCGGATCATTAGAGAATGAGATAATGAACATGTATACTTAATTATAATGGGTGGTGATGATATTGAGGTACATGGGACTCTAAAATAGTACCCGGACTGTAACTTGTGATTGATCACGATATGGGATATGTATGACTTGATTACGACATCATATAGGTATGACCTGATGTCGATATCATAGTGGTGTGACTTGAGAACGATATGATATCAGTATGACTTAATCACAATATGATACATATGACATGATATTTCTGAGGATAAACTAATGATGCTTATTATGATGGCAATGATATATGATTGATGTATGCGATCACAGTTTAGCACCTTGATCATAAGATGTGTTGATGATGACATTATACTAATGATGAGACACCTAGGAGATACTTGACCCGTACCCCGATATTGGGATGCCGTACGATGGAATTTACCATACGAGGCATAGATATGATGATTGATCCGCACTCTTGATTCGAGGAAGCCGTACTACGTACGTGACGCTATTGAGGATGGATCGCCGACTATTAGAGGTAGTGATTCAGACCTAGGTAGACTCTTGTTTCTTAATGACTAGTTTCTTAGGTTTAGATCCTTAGGAGGTTAGATGGACACTGGGTTAGGTTCGAGTCATATAGTGGTAGTGCTAATTGTATATCAAATGAGTGGATAACACACATCCGTCTTTACTTTCACACTGTAATCATAATGTTGCATGTTCATACATATGTTGCTATAATCAGTATAAACTTTACTTGTTAGGACACCAGCACCATTACTGATGATGCGCATATTCCACGCACACTTATTTGCCGGCTCACACACATCATCATCAGTAATTGCTATGTCACGTACACTTTAGATCATATTATCTTTTATTGATAGAATCAGTTAACAACTAGATCGATATAATTTTGGGATTACTCTCAGATGTTAGTCTAGACATGGCATTTATTACTTAGACATTCATGCATTCATATTTTCATGTGATCATGCAGTATCATGGGCATATGCCGACACTTATCATATACTTACTCATGATTTTAAGATTTGGATTTCTATGAGATTTCTGGATTTTTGGGGAAAACCACAAGAAAATATAAAAACTTCTCTCTATCCTCTTCTCTTTTTAAAATAAGATGCGGTTTTCTCGTAATGTATGTGTCGTCCACCATGAGATTTCATGTTTTCTGTTAGATTTCGAGACCCGATTCGAGGAGTGGATGAACCGTCTCGGGTACATGGTGGGCCCGGTATGGAACCCCGGGGCAAGAAGATCGAGTTGTAGACGATGAGCCTGACAGGGGAAGGCTACCTACCGGTGATGTCTGGCGCGGCGGATATCCCGAGGATACCGACCGTTGTCGTGAGATTTGATGATATGGGCCGATCCGGACTGACGGAGCCCGAGGTATTGTGACTATGAGAGTTGAGATTTACATGTTTATGTCGATGCTTGACACGGATTTCCATGGATTTCATTGTTGAGATTTCAGATTCCTATACACATTTTAATATGATAACAGCTAACGATTTCTTATACAGATATATCTGGATTTCAGGATTGATTATTTTATATTCATGGTGCATGCATATCCATTCATATGACATAGTATTATATGAGGCACTGACACGAGCACGGAGTATCTGTATTTACACGTAGTTTTTACCCTGCTATTACTAGATGATTAGGATATAGTAGTGTATTATTTTATGACCTAGGATAGCTTCGTACATTCGATTTCTTTTCGTAGATGTATTCTACTCACGAGTTGGCAACTCACCCCCGTTGTGCCAAATTTTATTACAGGTTCGATGTACAGGTTTCCTTGGCAGCTGCTGGCACATCATCTCATTCAGGGTGATTTGCACGGTAGGTTGGTTCACTTGTATCTGAACCACCATTGTACTTTTATTCTATCATTTGTATCTGGTAAGCTCCATCAACCATACTTGTATTACTTGATAAGTTTATTGGACCAGTCTTTTATTTTGACCTTAGAGTCGCACATGTATTATTCTGATCTGGTGGTTTTGTTTTATTTTGAGTTTTGAGCCTCGCCCTTTGGCGTTGTATATTATTGTGCTTGTTGTGGTTGTTTCTGTAAGTCCACGTTGCCAACCCCGGTTCTTGCGGGGAGGCGGAAACGGTATAAAAAATAAATTTTTAGCGCATGGGGCAACATGGACTAACAAAGTCGGGATCTTTTCCAAACTAAACTAGCAAGAAAGCTAAAGAGAGTTAGCTACTCGGAAAAGAGGTTATACCTAACTTGAACTCCTTCTTCTTGAAACCTTTGTAGGGGTAGATGGTGCTTTCCTCGTCGCCTTCTTCCGTCAAAAATGGATCCACCTGAGGGTTCAACCTTCGGGCTCTTTCTCGAACTTTGAGTGAACTAGGATCTTTGGCTTGCTAAACCTCTAACCCTAGAGTGAGTAGAGAGTGGCTTTGGGGTGTTTTTATCTCAAGGAGATGGATTCTCAACACATGAGAAGGGAGCTCCTTGAACTAGAGGAGGAGGAAGAAGAAGAGAGGAGAGAGAAGAGTTATGATAGAATGAGAGCTTTTCATTTTACAACCATAACATAATAAGAAATGAATTATCAAAAATAATACTAATAATGTAAATGAAATAGTTGATGGATGGTTTGGAATGACCATTATCATTACACACATTAAATGATTTTGCTAGAATCAAAAAGCATCTTTGATATGTAATGATGATGGTCAAACTTTCAACTATGGTCAACTAGTCAACCTTGGTCAACAAGTCAACAAACCCAACCATGACACAATTTCATTTAATTAATATTATTAATTGATATATCATAAATCCATTAGGGTTTGGAAAAAGACGACTGTCAACTGTGCATACGCACCCGTTCCGAAACCCTAATGAAAATCCTCTTCCTCCGCCTCAATCAACTGTGTATACACACCCGCATTCTTGTTCCGAGGAACATGAATACTATGAGATAAAATCAACCCCAAAATATATACCAGTATCTGGCTCAAACCAGAGCCTGCTAGTAATATCTGTCCGGACTCCAAACGTGCACAAGTGCGCAGATGAGAACGAACCCTGTCGCAAAACCATGCGACCTCTACCCTGTTTTACCCAGAGGCGAATAGCCCTCTGTGTGGGACTCTAAAGACTCGACACTACGCTGGCAGTGGGTTTAACCACAGACCGCAAGCGGCACTAGCTGTGCGTAACGGTCCCCAGGTAGATGCCGATAAGAAGACTGACGAGGTGAACCCCATCTGAACTCCTACTGAGTCTGAATGTGACAGTCTCCGTACAGTCCGGTCTGTTCGTCTGATACATCGCATGTCGGGCCTAGGGGGCGGTAAACGTCAGTCCCCTAATAGCGGTACAAGTCGTGTCGGAGTGAAGCCCAAAACACCCTGAGATAACACTGGAAGCCTACCAGTATATCTCGCTTGCCCTGGCCAGGGACTACTCGTGTAATGGCTCTCCTAGACACTGCGCGATGTCAACCCCCAATACCGGGAGAGACGAATCCTGTCAAACCGTCACTGTCTCCAAGTGCTTCGGGACTGCACCCAACTACCACCTGTTTGTACGACTCCTTTGAGCCGTGGTAGGGTAGTAATCAAAATACAGTGGGAACACACTCGAGGCGAAGTGCCAGTGTCAAGTCAGCGGACTAAGCTGTACTCATGTCACCTGGGAACTGATAACTGACGATAGGTATAATACCAACTTGTCAGTTCCCGACGAGTCCTGTCCAGTGTACTCGTAACCTAACGAGCACCCGCATACTATCTCAAGTACGACGTACTGACGGCTGTGGGACAGACCGTCTCCCACACTGGGATGAGAAGCGCATGCTCCAGTCTACTCCGGAGTATCGATGCCCTGTTTCGATAGTCCTACGACTAGGGACCTGTATAAGGATGTGCTTATAGATTACCCAGCCCCCACTAGTGTGACTGCCATCACAACGCTGGTAATCAAGCAAAGATCCTAAGGGCTCCACTAATGCGTATAGGTGATATAATAAAATAAACACATGTACACATTGAAGTAGAAACAAACCAAGTAGCATACTACCATTTTGAGCAAGATTGTATATACAAGGTGATATCCCAAGCTTCCATTAAGTAATATACAAACCAGTATGATACAGTAATGGCCTCTAGGGCATATACACTAACAATCTCCCACTTGCACTAAGGCCATGTACTGGCGTATCGAAGACCTATCATCTCGATCAGCCGCTCGAACTGTGTCTGGGGCAGGGCCTTGGTGAATGGATCTGCAGTGTTTTCTTCTGAAGCAACCCTCCGAACCTCGATCTCCTTGCGATCCACGATCTCTCTGATCAGGTGATACCGCCTCAAGATGTGTCTGGATCTCTGATGGGACCTGGGTTCCTTCGCTAAAGCTATAGCCCCGTTGTTGTCGCAATACAGAGGTATTGGGTCAACAATGGACGGAACCACCTGAAGTTCTTTCAAGAACTTCCTCATCCAGACAGCTTCTTTTGCGGTATCAGATGCAGCGATGTATTCCGCTTCCATCGTCGAGTCTGCAACGGTTTCCTGTTTGGAACTCTTCCAACACACCGCCCCTCCATTGAGGGTAAAGACAAAACCCGACATGGACTTGGAATCATCCTTGTCACTCTGGAAGCTGGAGTCAGCAAAGGCCTCGATCTGGAGGTCTTTTCCGCCATACACCAAGAACATCTCCTTAGTCCTTCTCAGGTACTTGAGATTGTTCTTTACCGCTATCCAGTGTTTCTTCCCAGGGTTTGACTGATACCGGCTTACCACACTCAGTGCATAAGCTACATCCGGTCTGGTACACAACATCGCATACATTATAGAGCCTACTGCAGAAGCGTAAGGTATAATAGACATGCGATCCCTCTCCAATTCAGTCTTGGGAGACATCTCTTTAGAGAGGGTGATCCCGTGACAAGCCGGTAGGTTACCGCGCTTGGAATCTTCCATACTGAATCTTTTCAGTATGGTGTCGATGTACCTGGACTGTGAAAGTCCTAATATCCTCTTGGATCTATCACGATGGATCCGGATCCCCAGGATGTATGAGGCATCACCCAGGTCTTTCATGGAGAACCTGTACAACAAGAACCCCTTGACAGATTGTAGCATAGGAATGTCATTTCCTATTAAGAGAATGTCATCCACGTATAAAACGAGGAATAGTACAGTTCTCGCTACAGATCTACTATAGATGCATGGTTCATCTGGATTTTTGATAAAGCCAAATTCCTTGACCGTCTCATCAAAACAGATGTTCCAACTCCGCGATGCCTGCTTTAGTCCATAAATGGACTTAAGCAACTTGCACACCTTTCCGCTGCTCCCACTCTGAATGAAACCCTCTGGCTGGTCCATATAGATATACTCCTCTAAATTTCCATTTAGAAAAGCGGTTTTTACGTCCATCTGCCAAATCTCATAATCGTGGAAAGCAGCAATGGCAAGAAGGATCCGAATGGATTTCAGCATAGCCACTTGAGAAAAGGTTTCGTCATAGTCCAAACCAGGTCTTTGACGGAAACCCTTTGCTACAAGTCTAGCTTTATAGGTCTCAACCTGTCCATCTACACTAATCTTCCTTTTGAAGATCCATTTGCATCCTACGGGTTTTACTCCGTCTGGATCAATGTCCAACGTCCATACTTTGTTGGTGTACATGGACTCCATTTCGATCCGCATTGCATCCAGCCATTTTACCGAGTCAACGCTCTGAACGGCCTGCTGGAAGCTAGTAGGCTCATCATAATCTATGATGCAATCCTCTCTATCCCCGTCTATGAGAAAACCGTAGTATCTCTCGGGCGGATGAGACTGCCTACTACTCCTGCGGAGTGGCGTAGGAATGTCCTGTTCTTTTGAAACTACTGGCTCTTCCATGCTTTCAGTAATAGCTTGTGGTTCTGGAATTTCTTCCAGTTCTATTGCGCTCCCACTTATCTGGGTTTCCAAAAACTCAGTTTCCAAGAAGCGCGCATGTTGAGAAACAAAAACCTTTTGTTCCTCAGCGGAAAAGAAAAGATACCCCCTGGAGTTCTTTGGGTATCCCACAAACTTACACTGTACTGAACGTGCCTCGAGCTTGTCCGCATGCTGCTTTTTTACAAAAGCTGGACATCCCCATATCTTAAGGTACTTAAGACAGGGTTTCTTCCCACTCCACATCTGATATGGAGTGGTAGGCACAGTCTTGGAGGGAGCTTTGTTCAAGAGATATGCAGTTGCTTCTAGTGCATAACCCCAGAAAGATCGCGGAACTCAGCCTTACTCATCATGGAACGAACCATATCCAATAGGGTTCGATTCCTCCTTTCCGATACACTGTTATGTTGCGGAGTGTATGGAGGAGTACGCTGAGAGAGAATTCCATTCTCTTTTAAATAGTTCAGGAACTCGGCACTCAAGTATTCTCCACCTCGATCCGATCTTAGAATCTTAATACTTTTGCCTGTTTGGTTTTCAACTTCATTCTTGTATTCGCGAAATTTCTCAAAGGCCTCGGATTTGTGCTTCATCAAGAAGACATGTCCATACCTAGAGAAATCATCTGTGAAAGTAATGAAGTACGAATAACCGCTTCGCGCATGTGTAGACATTGGACCACACACGTCACTGTGTATGAGTCCCAAGAGCTCGCTTGCTCTTTCTCCGTGTCCAGTGAACGGAGTCTTAGTCATCTTTCCCATGAGACAAGATTCACAAGTGGCATAAGACTGATACTCGAACGGATCCAAGTATCCCTCTTTATGTAACTTAGTCAACCGTGTCTCATTGATGTGACCCAGTCTACAATGCCATAAGAAAGCCTGATTGATATCTGGAGACTTTCTTTTGTGTGTATTCTGGACATTGAAAATCTGTGGTTGGTTTAATACGTATATACCATTGCTCAGTGTACCTGACCCAATCAGAACTTGATTAAGGTGAATGTTTACAACATTACTTACAAACGCAAATTCATAACCTTCTTTAGAAACCAAAGATACACAAGTTGCGTTGGGTACAAAAAAGCAATTACGCAAAACTAAAACATGCCCATCTGTCATTCCCAGGTGATAGTCCCCCACGGCCTTAGCATCCATGCTAGCTCCGTTCGCAACTCTGAGGGTCATGTCACCTGCCTTCAAAAACCTACGGTTTCTCAACGCCTGCAAAGAATTACAGATATGAGATCCTGATCCGGTATCCAATACCCAGGAAGTAGAGTTTATCGAAAGAAAGTTTTCAATAACATACACACCTGAAGCCGAAGCCGCAACCTGCTTCAGTTCCTGTGTCCTGGCTTTCAAAGCCCTGCAATCTTTCTTCCAGTGTCCACTTTTATGACAATAGAAGCATTCTTCTTTACCAACAAGCTTCCCAGCTATCTTTGTTGCCTTTTCCTTTCCCTTCGTATCCACTTTACTAACACCGCCCCTTGGTTTGGCGGGGGTTTTCTTCTTCTTTCCCTTAGCTTTCGCCTTGGTCCTAGAAGAAGAAGATCCTCCTACAAACAAAGTGGGTGTTTCCCTACCTTTCTGTAGGGTGCCCTCTGCGCTCCTCAGCATGTTGAGGAGTTCTGAAAGTTCAACTTCTTTTTCTTGTAAGTTGAAGTTCAGTATAAACTGGGCGTAAGTGGAAGGAAGGGACTGGAGAATCAAGTCCGTATAGAGCTCACTCTCCAACGTGGTCCCAAGTTCTGCGAGCTCCTCAATGTAGCCAATCATCTTAAGCACGTGTTCCGCTACTGATGATCCGACGGCCAATCTTGCCGAAAATAACTTCTTCGACATTTCGTATCTTGCGATACGAGACTGCTCTCCATACAGTTCTTTTGTATGGAGAAATATGGATTCCAGGTCCATATTCTCGTGCCTCCTCTGATGTTCATTGTCCATAGAGGCAAGCACGAGGCACTTGGCCTTCGCGCAATCAATCTCCCAAGTCTTACGGATTTCCTTATCCGCGACGCTGGAGGTGGGACCTGGGACGGGGGGAGCTTTGGTGGTAAGAAGATACCCCAGCTTGTCGTAAGTGATTGCCATTTTGACATTCCTGAGCCAATCTTTGTAGTTTGGCCCTGTCAGTATGTTTTTATCTAGAAGTAAAGTCCAGTCATGTTGATTGGTCGCTGCAATTAGGAGAGAGAGAAGAAACACTCAGCACAATGCTCTTGCAAGTTTAGAATGGTTTTTAATCCTGTCCCACTGTCTCTCGAATCCCTCCTCAAACCATAAAGGAAGAATTAGCCGGGATCAATCCCACCGCACAATACTTGCTTAACCGTTCAGCCAGGCCAGTGTCGGTACTTCGAGGAAGGTTTTCCAACGCTTTCGCGAAGTTCCTTAATTTAAGAACCTCTTTTCCCTGGGGGCGTAGCCCCGCTAACACCTTTCTTGACACCTACTAGGTTTATAGCATTGATCGTTTAGTGAGAAATTTCCCAAGGAGTAGCATATACTCACAGTAGGATCGAGATCCAAATATCATTGCGTGACGAAAATGAAGGAATCCTACCATAATCATCACACTCCAAATGGTATGCAAATCTAGCAAGTTTCAGTACTTATGAAACTCCCGATGTGGATTTTTGCCCCATTCTCTTATGACCTTGACGAAGGTCAACAAATCATAAGTCACATGTCAAGTTCTGTCCGTCATTTTCCAGGTTAATTTGAACCCACCCGTATATACCCTTGACGAAGGTCAACAAGGTAATACGACTGTCCCAAACCAATGCATCTATCTATGCTACATATGAACACCCAACAGCTACCAATCACTATGCTTTAACGAAGGTCAACAAACATAGCTTGAATACTATTGAATATTCATACGAAACGACGGAGGGCTACGAATGGTTTTGGCTAAACCGTGAATGTAGTGAACTTGATATGATCGATGGAACGAGATAGCTTTTAAAAGGAGTGGCTCAAGCTCCGCATTTAAAAGTTGGTTTTGAAAAGAACCGAGTGGTTTTTCGAAAGTGTTCCAACGACTTTTGCTTGGTTTATTATCTTGCATTAGTTCTTTTAATGCGTGATATTCTTGCATTAGTTCTTTTAATGCGTCCCATCATTTAATCCTACCATTGCAGAAAACAACCAAAATATGACGTACGCTTATGCCATTCGCATTCGCCATAGGGCCCCGTCATCACCCGTTAGGTTACTTAACTAACGACAGAGCGGGGGCTGGGCTAGCGCGGCTGTAAAACATAAGCAACGCCTAAATAGTTATAAATAAATAGCAATGATAGACATTACAGATCACAGATGAATACATTGGATATACTAGGAATCCGCAATCCTTTCGAGCCTGCAACGAAAAGCGGATTACACGGTCGCGGTGAATAGCCAAAACCCCACCCAAGACCCCTACGGGTGCGGCAAACTACCCGCCAAGTACCCGAAGTGGAGCAACCTCCCTCAACGCCGTGAGTAGGCCACTCGACACTTCGAGATACCCGGTAGTTTGTGCACCCCTCCATGGGTCTATCCTAGGAGCAAAAACAGTAAAAAGAATTATACAATGACGGCTACAACCCCGACCCGGTTGTGCGGCCATACAAATAATAATATTACATCAATTTACATTTTACAATGAATGAAAGAAAAAGAAACACTCATCTCACATCCACCCCGGCTATTCACCCGCGACAGTCCAACGCATTCATATACACAAACCATCATCAAACACAGATCACAGATATGTATAACCCCGACTAATCGACATATAGCGATTAGCCGACGTTCAATACAAATAAACATCACAGATATAACCATTATAGTCAAAGTGTAGTGAAGTTCGATAAAAATACGGATTTATAGGCCCCCAAAAACAAATTTCTTTTCTGGAAAACCTGGGCACATATAAACCATCTGAAAAATCCCAAAACCCTACCAGAAGAACACTGCACAAAACCCGATCACGAGAGGATCCCAAACGGCGGCGGTTCCGCGGCAAATGCATACCTATCGCCGCGGAACCGCGGTGGTTTGAGGGAATCAGGCGACCGTTTTTGGTGGGTGTTTTCACAAAACCCTGAGCCGATTTTAGGAGTAAAACTTTTTATTTTTAGAGCACAAAAAATTTCAACAGAAAGTTAGGGTTTTGATTTTCCGGTTTTTGCGATTTTTCCGATCGAACTTCCTTACACTTTAATACTAAGCTAGTTTAAGTTTAACCTGGCTCTGATACCACTGTAAGTCCACGTTGCCAACCCCGGTTCTTGCGGGGAGGCGGAAATGGTATAAAAAACAAATTTTTAGCGCATGGGGCAACATGGACTAACAAAGTCGGGATCTTTTCCAAACTAAACTAGCAAGAAAGCTAAAGAGAGTTAGCTACTCGGAAAAGAGGTTATACCTAACTTGAACTCCTTCTTCTTGAAACCTTTGTAGGGGTAGATGGTGCTTTCCTCGTCGCCTTCTTCCGTCAAAGATGGATCCACCTGAGGGTTCAACCTTCGGGCTCTTTCTCGAACTTTGAGTGAACTAGGATCTTTGGCTTGCTAAACCTCTAACCCTAGAGTGAGTAGAAAGTGGCTTTGGGGTGTTTTTATCTCAAGGAGATGGATTCTCAACACATGAGAAGGAAGCTCCTTGAACTAGAGGAGGAGGAAGAAGAAGAGAGGAGAGAGAAGAGTTATGATAGAATGAGAGCTTTTCATTTTACAACCATAACATAATAAGAAATGAATTATCAATAATAGTAATAATAATGTAAATGAAATAGTTGATGGATGGTTTGGAATGACCATTATCATTACACACATTAAATGATTTTTCTAGAATCAAAGAGCATCTTTGATATGTAATGATGATGGTCAAACTTTCAACTATGGTCAACTAGTCAACCTTGGTCAACAAGTCAACAAACCCAACCATGACACAATTTCATTTAATTAATATTATTAATTGATATATCATAAATCCATTAGGGTTTGGAAAAAGACGACTGTCAACTGTGCATACGCACCCGTTCCGAAACCCTAATGAAAATCCTCTTCCTCCGCCTCAATCAACTGTGTATACACACCCGCATTCTTGTTCCGAGGAACATGAATACTATGAGATAAAATCAACCCCAAAACATATACCCGTATCTGGCTCAAACCAGAGCCTGCTAGTAATATCTGTCCGGACTCCAAACGTGCACAAGTGCGCGGATGAGAACGAACCCTGTCGCAAAACCATGCGACCTCTACTCTGTTTTGCCCAGAGGCGAATAGACCTCTGTGTGGGACTCTAAAGACTCGACACTACGCTGGCAGTGGGTTTAACCACAGACCGCAAGCGGCACTAGCTGTGCGTAACGGTCCCCAGGTAGATGCCGATAAGAAGACTGACGAGGTGAACCCCATCTGAACTCCTACTGAGTCTGAATGTGACAGTCTCCGTACAGTCCGGTCTGTTCGTATGATACATCGCATGTCGGGCCTAGGGGGCGGTAAACGTCAGTCCCCTAATAGCGGTACAAGTCGTGTCGGAGTGAAGCCCAAAACACCCTGAGATAACACTGGAAGCCTACCAGTATATCTCGCTTGCCCTGGCCAGGGACTACTCGTGTAACGGCTCTCCTAGACACTGCGCGATGTCAACCCCCAATACCGGGAGAGACGAATCCTGTCTAACCGTCACTGCCTTCAAGTGCTTCGGGACTGCACCCAACTACCACCTGTTTGCACGACTCGTTTGAGCCGTGGTAGGGTAGTAATCAAAATACAGTGGGAACACACTCGAGGCGAAGTGCCAGTGTCAAGTCAGCGGACTAAGCTGTACTCATGTCACCTGGGAACTGATAACTGACGATAGGTATAATACCAACTTGTCAGTTCCCGACGAGTCCTGTCCAGTGTACTCGTAACCTAACGAGCACCCGCATACTATCTCAAGTACGACGTACTGACGGCTGTGGGACAGACCGTCTCCCACACTGGGATGAGAAGCGCATGCGCCAGTCTACTCCGGAGTATCGATGCCCTGTCTCGATAGTCCTGCGACTAGGGACCTGTATAAGGATGTGCTTATAGATTACCCAGCCCCTACTAGTGTGACTGCCATCACAACGCTGGTAATCAAGCAAAGATCCTAAGGGCTCCACTAATGCGTATAGGTGATATGATAAAATAAATACATGTACACATTGAAGTAGAAACAAACCAAGTAGCATACTACCATTTTGAGCAAGATTGTATATACAAGGTGAATATCCCAAGCTTCCATTAAGTAATATACAAACCAGTATGATACAGTAATGGCCTCTAGGGCATATACACTAACAGTTTCCGCCAGTTGGCGTTGAGCTAGCACCCGTTTGGGGATGCTTTTTATTGTTTATGTATATTATACTTGTTGTACCCGTTTGGGGGCCAGTTTTTATAGATAAGACTCTGCCGAAATTTTTGGGAAAATCTGCTGATGTTTTAAACTTGTTCCTTCATATTTTCTTTTACTGCTTCTTCTTCGTTTTCATGGTTTAGATTTCTGGGCTTCGGCTTACTTAGGTTACGTGGCGCCTCTAGAGGCTTCGTAATTAAAGTGCCGGTCACGTTCTGTACTTTCGGGTCGTGACACACATACACTTACTTGCCAGCTCACACACATCATCATCGGTAATTGCCATGTCACTTACACTTTAGAGAATATTATTTCATTGATATAGCTTGTTAGCTGATAATTTCGATATGATGTTAGTGTACTTGCTTTATATACTAGTTTAGACATTGCAGTTATTACTTGCTACTTCATGCATATTATTATTATTCACTGTTTACTTGCTATTGATGATTGGATTTCGGATTTTCATGAGATTTCCTGGATTTAGGGGAAAACCACAAGAATATGTATAAACTTCTTTCTCCTTTTTAAAATGAAAAGCGCGGTTTTCCCATGATGTATGAGTCGTCCACCATGAGTTTTCATGATTGCTGTTGGATTTCGAGACCCGATTCGAGGAGTTGGATGAACCGTCTCGGGTACATGGTGGGCCCGGTAAGGTACCCCGGGGCAAGAAGTTCGAGTTGTATTCGATGAGCCTGGCAGGGGAGCACTACCTACCGGTGATATTATTGGACTTGTCGGCTATCCGGAGGATACCGGCCGGAGTCATGAGATGGTTATAGGCGATCCGTTTTGCAGAGATCCATTCTGCAGAGCCTGAGATATTGATATTTGAGGTTTGAGACACCGAGGCATTGAGATTTGATGATACAGGTTAGTCCGGGCAGCTGGAACCTGAGATATTGAGATATTGGGATTTATGTTTTGTGTTGATGCTTGACACGGATTTCTCTGTTGATTTCATTGAGGATACTCATTTTATATACATACAGAAATCCCATTAAAATAAAGAAAACAGTTGTCTCACTCATTTCATTACATTACATTCATACCTCATACATATGATACATTGCTACCTGAGGCACTAACACGAGCACTGGGATTACACTTATGTTTAGATGTTTACCCTTGCCACCTTTTCACGCTTCAGACTTTATCATTTGAGGATATTACTGATCGTATGACCTAGGATTGCTTCATACATACGATTTCTGCTCTGTTATGTTTTCTACTCATGAGTTGGCAACTCAACCCCGTTGTGCCACAATTTCTTGCAGGTTTTGCCGTATAGGTTTCGATACGGCTTTGTTGGCACACTGCATCCTTTCCGGGTGATTTGCTTTGGTAGGTGGGTTCACTTGTATCATGACCGCCATTGTATTTATTTATATTCAGTTGTATCTAGAAACTCCATCAACCAAACTTATTTATTTATTCAGACTTAGAGACCAGTGATGTATATTCTTTCGACCATAGAGTCGCGCGCTGTAGTATATTAGATTTCTGGCTGTTTTGAGTTTCCTTTTCTGTTTTTCCTCGCCCTTGGGGGTTGTATATTATATGCTTGCGTGGTTGTGGCCGTCGATTGACGAAGAGCTAGCTCCCGCTTGGGGATGCCTTTTTCATTCATGTATATATTTATCTTGTTGTACCCTGTTCGGGGGCCAGTATTTACAAAGGAAACTCTGCCGAAATTTTCAGAAAAAACTTGATGTTTTAAAAACGCATAATTCAGCTTATGCTATTAAACTACTCGTTTTAAAATAAGTTTCTTCTTACTTAAAATGGTTGTAGATTTCTGGGCTTTTGGCTAACTTGAATTAGATGTGGTCCTGTAGACTTCATCTGATTCAAGTGCCAGTCACGGGGTATTTCGGGTCGTGACACCTAAACACTACCCCCTCACCCCAAAACTCTGAACCAACTCTCAAGAAATCATTAGAAACCTTGTGTACTTTGAAAACGAGCAAGAGGCGAAGCTACGGCGAATTTTCCGGCAAACTTCCGACGACCATCCTAGGAGCTCCCGGCGACGAAACGACGCACCGGCGACTCCTCCCGATCAATCTCCCTCTCTTTGTTGTCCTAAACCTGTAAGTCCCACTTTCCCCCTTCTCTACACTATTCTAAAATACGAAATTCTAAAACCCGACGGAATCGGAGAAAATCCGATTTTCGATTCGGTTCTTTCTCAAAATCCAACATTTTCTTAATACAATCTTGTTAAATCATTTCATGTTGACTATTAAACACTAACTAATCATATTTATGAAGTTCTATATCAAAAGAAATTGCTATTTCCATTTTACCGTATTTTTTTTCATTAAAATACCATATAGTTTCTTTTCTACATTTAAACAATCAAAACCTTGCTATACCTTTAAGTAGATGACGAGGTAATGACCTACCTCCTCACAACACTCATATACAACATAGTACAATACCCTCGGGAACATAGAATACGGGAAAACGACATCTTTACAAATAAATACCATTACTAATAAAAACATTTTCTAAACGATTTAGTATTTATACAAATCTTTGCAAAGCGCCGCTACAATCCATTTGGGAAACCCGTTCGGGATGGTACGGATTATCGCACATCCTCGGGCTTAGTAGTGCGAGATGCAGACCTCTGCACGGAGCATTCGGTCTTGAAAGATTTAAAATACGACATCTTAAGAAAATGAGATTTTTTGAATTATAATATATATATATATTAAAATTATTTATATATATATATATATGTAACATTAAAAGATCTATTTTGTAAGAATATAAGTATTACAACTCTTTTCAAAAAATCACAAGAATCAGTTTACATTAAAATACCATGAAATCCATACAAGTTTAATATTACATTTTAATACCATATATTATAAAAATTGGGTTATTCTCAATAGAAATGGCATATGTATAAAATCCACATTTATTACAACTCTAAAGACGATAACTAAATACTTGGGGAGTATTTTGAAAACTATAGAAAAGTATTTTTACATAAAACCCCCTCAAGTTCTATAAATTAACCTAAGGATCCTAGTAAACATAGGTTTAAGCGGGACCAATCTCTTGAGCCTCAGGGAGTCGGAGAAGTGGGTGCTTGCCTATCTAAGGTTGACAATTAACAAACGGTGTTATCAATACGGTAATCGTCTTTGAAAAAGACACAAATCCTGCCGTCCATATGCAGCGGTTACCGATAACATCAAAACAATCACGACTTCAATTTACTTTTCTAATTGTCTGACTCGGATTGAGTCTCATAATAATCCTACTTGAATATGATTAAAGTACAATCTATAATCTACAATATTACAATTCAACATGAATCCATACATTCAATCTATATTGACTGAACCGAATCATGGATATACATCCATTTACATGATTCTCCAGTTACATCCATTTACATGATTCTACAGTTACATCCGTTTACTGATATCATGGTTTCGGTAAGTCATCCAATTATACAGTCTCTACAGTTTACAACACAAGACAATACAATACAACAATACAATCAAAACACTACGGGGTTTAAGGGGTAGAATGGTACGGAATATGTTAAAGGTGGCACGAGGTGGTCACTTAAGACGTAATTACATTCATGCCGTTGTTCCGTGGTATTATCGACGGAGCCTTGTACTTGTAACGCCTTAGGTTGTGTTTAGGGGTTAATTGTATTTTAATAGATAGTTTTTAGTAAAAAGTTTACCAAATTAAGTTTCAAATATTTTATCCTAATTAATGAATATTTTGTTCGAATTTTTCTAGGCATACACACACTTGTGCATGTAAACTAGGGTTAAGATATGGGGTTAAACCATGATTAGCAACCATGGTGGACTAACCACTTCCTTAAGCCATTTTAAGTCTTGTATTAAGTTATTTTGGGTTTTAAAATATGGTGGTTGTTTTCTTTTTTTATTTATTTATGGAAATGGTTGTTCTTGTGTTGACTTGGTGTGAGAGAAAGAGAGTGCATCATGGGGCATGATGGCCTTGCCATGCTTCATTAAATGAAGAGAGAGAGAGGGGTAGACACTTGATGCCATAATTTCGTTGCCTCTCAATTATTTCTCACTTCTCTCATTCTCTCACTCACTTATACTCTCTCTCTCACACACACACACCCTCACAACAAGCAGCAGCAGCAGCAGAAGCACCAGCAGCAGCCACTAGCAGCAGCAACAACAGCAGAAGAAGCAACAGCAAGCAGCAGCATCAGCAACAGCATGGGGCAGCAGCAGTAACAACAGCAGTAGCAGCTCCAGCAGCCCCAACAGTAGCTCTAGATCTTCTCCTTCCTCTCCTTCCTGCACTCTATGATCTTTAAGTGAGGTATATGATCTGAGCCTACTTCCTTGCTTGCTAAACTAGTGATTTTAAGTTCGATTAGTGTTAAAAGTGAGAATTAGTGCTTGATTTGATGAATTAGTGTGAACTTTGGTTAAGTGCTGTTAATATGGGTTAACCTAGCCTAATTAAGCGTTATTAGGACCACTTAAACCTAGCATAACCCTAGATTACACCAAAATACCATAGGGTTTCTAATTGTGCAAAAATTAGTGTTTTTAAGTGAAATTTCACCTTTCAGTGATTTGCTATAGGCCCGAGTAGTTCAGGTTAAAATTGAGGAAACTGGAGCACACTAGATATACCCTGACCACACCACCTGAACACGAAGCCCCCATTCCTTTGTTAGGCCGCCGGTTTATTCATTTTGGCCGCAAACTGCGGCCAGATGAGGGTGGTTTTGGGTGAAGTTTGCATGGGTAGGAGTCTGCTGTTATTTCTAGGCCAGTGGTATGTATAATTTTGTATGTTGTTAGCCTGGGTAGAATCTGGGACGTTATATCGTATTTCTAGTACGTTTGGTTCGCGCGATACGCGCAATACGCGAGAGGGTTCTGTGATTCAGCGTATCGTGGCCAGTCGGGATGAGTTTTAGACGCGTATACACGTTTAGCGTATCGTACACACACGCGTTTAGTTCGCGACGTGAGCGTATCGTTTGTCTTAGATATCGCGTCTTGCGAGGTGGTTGCTTATATATGGATTCTTGTGTAATTCCAGGTTCGCAGGCGGGTACGTCGGACGAAGCTAAGAAAGGGAAGCAGGTGGTCGGCTACGAGTAGCGCACGACCAGGTGAGTAGATTTAACATCTACGGGGAAATCGCCCGTATGGCGTTAAGCGTCAGGGCGTGTTAGGATATTAGATTGTAGATGTTCATATGGACTGTAGTAGCATACCTTATTGTTGCATGTAGAAATGATAGCATAGGACACTGCACTGTCACTAACGGTTCAAGTTGCACGAGCACGATTTATAGGCTACACTCACACCGTTAGTGATTGCCATGACACTCACATTATAGGATTGCTATAAATCATATATCATACTGATTCCGCTTTATTGAAGTTGTCATGATTTGCCGTATAACAGCATATGTTATATCTATATTTGGGCACATATACATCACATACCCATACTTGTACCACATACATAATATCTTCATACCTGCGTACATGCACACTGTATACTCATACCAGTGCACACATATATTGATATCTTCGTACCTGCGCACATGCACACTGTATACTCATACCAGTGCACACATATATTGATATCTTCATACCAGCGCACATGCACACTGTATACTCATACCAGTGCACACATATATTGATATCTTCATACCTGCGCACATGCACACTGTATACTCATACCAGTGCACACATATATTGATATCTTCATACCTGCGCATATGCACATTGTATACTCATACCAGTGCACACATATATTGATATCTTCATACTTGCTTAGATTTACGCATTGAGATATGTTGTTTCCATGTAATTCTGGATTTGGGGAACCGTGGGTATTTCAAAAGAGAATAGTTTGTTGGAGATAGTGCCCTCAGAGTCAATTATTAGATCACAGGCACGTGATTGCAATGATTGAGGGAGGACCTATTCCGGTAGGACAGTCTTACTCTAGATGATAGTATGCTATCTGGTTTACCTTTATCATCGTGTACTGCTTTAGGTGACCTTACAGGTCACTATTGCACGTTGATAGAGGCCCTAGGATTTTTGCTTGACTGCCAGCAGTATGAGGGCGATCATATACGTGGGAGCTGGTAGTCTATAAGCACATCCTTAAAAGGTCCCTAGTCGTTGGAGTTTCGAGACAGGGCATCGATACTCCAGAGTAGACTAGTGTATACAGTCGAGACCCCGACGAGGGGCGGTGGCTGGTCTCACAAGCCACTGGTGTCAGTTGGTTCACCTAAGACGTATACAGGTGCTCATTGGGTTATGAGTACACCGGACAGGACTCGCCGGGAACATGCTAGTTGGTCTTATACCCGACGTCAGATAGCAGTTCCCTGGTGACATGTGTACAGGTTAGTTCATAGACATGAGGATCGTAATTTGTCTCGTGTGAGTTCCCACTGTACTTTGATTACTACCCTACCACGCACAAAGGAGACGTGCAAACAGGTTTTAGTTGGGTACAGTCCCGAGCCACATGGAGGCAGTGAGCGGATCTTCAGGGGTTCGTCTCTCCCGGTATTGGGGGTGAGGTCGCGCTGTGTCTAGGAGAGCCATTACACAAAGCCCTCGGTCGAGGCAGGAGATTTACTGGTAGGTATTCCTGTAGTATCTCAGGGTGTTCTGGGCTACACTCTGACACGACTTGTACCGTTTTTGGGGGTCTGACTTTTACCAACCCCCTAGGCCCGCCATGCGATGCTCATAGACGAACGAACCGGACTGTACGGATATTGTCACTGACAGGCTCAGTAGGGTGTCAGGATGAGTTCGCTCATTGACGTCCCTTTTGGTCAATACCTGGTAGCCCGTTATGTATAGGCTAATACCTCTGACGTGCTAGTGGTTAAATCCACAACCAAAGTATTGACGAGTCTTTAGAGTCCCCCACAGACCAGTTTCTCATGTTTCGGGCGAAACGCTGTAGAGGCCGTATGGAGATATGGCAGGGTTCGATCAGATACGTGCGGTATTGCACGGATCAGGATCGGACGGATAATACTAGCGGGCTTTGGTTTAAGCCGGATCCTAGTATTGTACAGTGTAGATTTTGTCTCATTGCATTTGTATTTCGGTCGGAATACAAATGCGGGTATGTATATGCAGTAGCGGGGTTTTCCTGTAATTTATAACGGGATCAGTTTTTGGAGTTGCCAGTTTGTTTTTCCGTTTTGGCCAATTTTCTTTGTATCTTTCATTGGCTGAAGATTGGTGGAGGAGGGCTTATTTGCATTTGTGCAAATTAGTATTTGTGGAGGGTGGTCTTTGCATATTGATGCTTCATGTTGTTTGTACCTTCATTTGACTCCATGACTTCATGATGGCTTGACCTTTGTTGGTCATGATTGGGTTTTGGAGTGAAGTTCTTTGATTGTGATCATTGCTTATTATGATGTCCCTTTTCTCTCTCTTGCATTATTCTTGTGGCTACCTCTTTCATACTCTCCTCTCATTCCCTCATGCCAAGGCCGGCCACATTGGGGAAGGGCTGTCCTAAGTTTTGGTGGTGGGAAATTTGTTCTTTTGGTTTGCACAAAATCCATTTTAGCTCCATCTCCAAAACTCCATTCCTCCACCTTCTCAAAAGGCAACTTCTAGTAACCCCAATGAGACATAGCAATACACTTATTCTACAGCAATCCTTGGGCACGTCGGCTCGCCAACTTCATGGCCGAGTTGCCTCGGTCCAGAGGTGGGAGCCCGTAAAAGAAGCCGGCGACGTGGTGCCCTTCCGGCAAGGAGGAGGAGACCGGACATTCCGCGGGAGATCGGGACGACGACGAAAAGACCGAAGGACACAGATCGCTCGGTATATCTCTCTACTCTTTCTCTTATTAGCTAGGACTAGATTAATGGCCCGATCCGGGATTTTTGTTCGTGGTGGTGCCGGTTTACAAGTTCGTAAAAAGTTTCGTTTCCGCATTCCGGCGTCGGATCGACGGCCGGGGCGCCGCCGTGCACTTACATGGTGTTAGTTATATGTATGCCCTAGAGGCCATTACTGTACATACGATGTATATTGTAGTGTATGCTGGGACATATATAGGGAGGACTTTCTTGCTCGACATGATAGTATGCTATCTGGTTGTACTTTATCTTAACATGTACTCTGATTGTCTCTATATTACATGTTGATAAAGCCCTTAGGATATGTACTCGGCTACTGGGACTATGATGAGATCATACTAGTGGGGCCACGGTAGTCGACGAGTACATCCTATAACTGTTCCTAGTCGAGGGTGTATCGAGACAGGGCATCGTTACACCAGAGTAGACTAGCGTATACGCATCTTGACCCATATGATGGGCGATGGATGATCCCATATCCATCGGTGTTTGACATCGAGGATGGTGTACGGGTGCTCAGTGGAGACTAGGTACACTGGACGGACTCGCCAAGAATTCCCAGATAGTATTATACCTCACGTCAGATGGCAGTTCTCCGGTGACACTGGTACAGAGTAGTCTGTTGACCCGAGATCGTCATAGAGTCTTGTGTGATTCCCACTGTGCTTTGATTTCCACCATACCACGTCCAATAGGGCGTGCAAAAAGGTGGCTTTTGGGTACAGTCCCGAATCACATGGAGGCAATGAGCGATAGGAGGGGATTCGTCTCTCCCGGTATAGGGAGTTGATGTTGTGCTGTGTTCGATTGGTTATAACCGGAAATCCCTGGCCAGGGTTGCTGAGATTTACTGGTAAGCGTTATCAGTAGTTTCTCGAACTGTTATAGACCTCAAATCGACACGACTTATCGAGCTACAGAGGTCTGACGTTTACCACCCCTTGGCGAGATATGCGACATATCAGACGACGAGACCGGACTGTACGGGAGTGTTACTGTTTGGATTCACAGGAGAATGTATAGGCTTGCTTGTTGATCTTCTGAGCGCTCAATACCTGGGTGGCTGTTACGTTTAGCTGACCGCTTGCAGCTTGTGGGTGTTTGATATGATCATCACTTACTGTCGGCGTATTGACGATTCTTTAGAGTCCTACACAGAGGTTTCTTGACTCAGGCAAAATGGAGTAGGGGCACATATGTGATATGTGCGGGACCGAGGATAATACGATATGAGATACCGTATTCTATTCTCGTGATATTTGATATCAACCGGGTCATCGGATCAAGTGTTGATTCGATGAATCGGTACGGATAAATATTAGTCGGTTATATGCGATATAGCTGTTGGAGATAGTGCCCTCAAAGTCAATTATTGGATCGCAGGTACGTGATTGCAATGATTGAGGCAGGACCTATACCAATATGACAGTCTTGCTCGAGGTGATAGTATGCTATCTGGTTTGTCTTTATCATCGTATACATGCTTTAGTTCACTATTGCATGATGATAGAGCCCATAGGATTCTTGCTTGACTACCAGCAGTATGATGGCGATCATATACGTGGGAGCTGGGGTCTGTAAGCACATCCTTAAAAGTGTCCCTAGTCGTGGGAGTTTCGAGATAGGGCATCGATACTCCAGAGTAGACTAGTGTATACAGTCGAGACCCCGACGAGGGGCGGTAGCCGGTCTCACAAGCCACTGGTGTCAGTTGGATCACCTAAGATGTATACAGGTGCTCATTGAGTTATGAGTACACCGGACAGGACTCGCCGGGAATCTGCTAGTTGGTATTATACATATCGTCAGATAGCAATTCCCTGGTGACATGTATACAGGTTAGTTCATCGACCTGAGATCGTCATTTGTCTCGTGTGAGTTCCCACTGTGCTTTGATTTCTACCCTACCACGGCTCAAAGGAGTCGTGAAAACAGGTCTTTTTTGGGTACAGTCCCGAGCCACATTGGAGGCAAGTGAGTGGATCGTCGGGGATTCGTCTCTCCCGGTATTGGGGGTTGATGTCGCGCAGTGCACGGGTGGCCATCACTAGGAATCCTCGGCCGAGGTAGTGGAGGATTACTGATTTGGATCAGTAGTTTCTCAGGTGGTGATGGGCTTCATGCCGACACGATTTATCGCGTTATTAGGGGTCTGACTTTATCCACCCCCTAGACTCGATATGCGATACTCTTTAGACGAATGGACCGGACTGTATATACATTGTCACTGTCAGGCTCAGTAGGGTTTATAGATGAGTTCGCTCGTCAGCTTCCCTTCCAATCAATACATAGGCAAACCGTTACGTACAGCTTATACTTCTGACGTGCTAGGGGTTATACCCAGTGCCGATGTGTTGATGAGTCATTAGAGTCCCCCACAGAAACTTTCCCAAGTTCGGGCGAAACGTTGTAGAGGCCGTATGGTGTTATGGCAAGGTTCGGAAAAAGCACGTGCGTTTTCGCACGTGTCGTTTTTCGGGCAGATAATACTGGTAGGCTTTGGTTTAAGTCGGAACCCAGTATTATACTGTGTAGATATAATATCTTTGTCTCAGTTACATTTGTATTCGGTCGTAATACAAATACGGGTATGTTTATACTGATACGGGGTTATCCTGAAATTCGTTTCAGGATCACTTTTGGAAGTTGCCAGTTTCCAGTTTTCTATCAGCCGTCTTTTAACATTCGGTTAAAGACGGATTTATCTTTTCTTGGATGAGAGTGAGTCATGCTTATAGAAGGTTCTAGAAGGTTCTAGAATTTGATGACAAGGTTTATGACTCATGCTTTGATTTTAATGAGGTTTTGTTTTCCTTAAGATATTTTCATGTGTTCACATTATGATATTTTGCTTAAGGTTACTCTCCCCTCTCTTACGATCACCCCCCCACTTCTATAAGTGGCCGGCCCCTCCTCTCTCTCTCACTTGCTTGAGTTTTCACTTGAAAAGATTATGATAGGTTTTATCGGTGTATGGAATTTCACAGCTCCTTTCATTCCATCACCCGATTCCCTCGGCAACTTCATTAACCGATCGTCCACGGATTTGGACGAAGAGAGACAAAGTCATCTACTCATTCTCTACATCATTCTTGGTCATCTTTTTTAGCAAACTTGACGACCGAGTTGCCTCGAGTCAGAGGCGGGAGCCCGTTTAAAGAATCAGTGATGTGGTGCCACCTGGACGAGCAGATCGGAGATCGAAGAGATCGGAGCAGCCGCAACGGAGCGTGGGATGATGGTTAAAGAACGAAGGACTCGGATCGTTCGGTATAACCTTTCTACACTCTTTAAACATGTTAGTTTATCAATAATGGCAGATCCGGGTTATGGTACACGATAGCGCCAGTTTCGTTAAAAAGTTTTTGTTCCGCATTTGGCGTCTGTTAGACGACCGGGGCGCTACCGTGGACTTACAATAGCCGGATTGTCGGATCAAGTGTTGATTCGATAATTTAATGTATAATAATATATATGATATATTAAATGACATTAACTAATATTAGCTCACTAAAAGATTCTTTTTCTCACCGGATTAATACATTGATATATATGCGATATATGTTAATTGTATTATTTTCTTTTGTTGCAAATATATAATATATATGTGATATATATTATTGTGACATGATATGATTTATTATAAAACATGTTTAAGGATGATAAAAAGGGATTAGGGTTTGATTAGGGTTAGCTCCTTCTTGTTCATTCTAGAAGGATTCTATTTTGTCATGATAAAGATATTTTGTTAAGACTCATGCTTTGACCTAACCAAACCTTAACTCTAGTTTATTCTCTACATAAGTTTAGCCTCTCATCCTTGACCATGGTTTGATAATCAATCATATATTCTTGATTACTATTCATCACAAAAGGAATTCTATTCATTCTTCATCTTCTTCATTCTTCTTTCTTCATGGAAAAAGCTTACTAGCTTTTTTCCAAGTGATGAATAAATGTGAGAAAAAGATAAATAAAGAGAGAAAAAATCCTACTTCATCATCCTCATCTTCCCTTGCCCTTTAGATGAGAGTGTTCACTCAATTTTAGTGAGTGTTAGCTTGTGTTAATGAAACTTCAAGGTAGATCATCTTTGTATCGAAGATCGGAAGCAAGACTGCATCTTTCTCTTCGTGAAACCTCTCGAGAGTCCGGAGTACGATGATCACAGTGAAGGGACCTCAACACGGAGCATATGAAGTGAAGGACCGGATCTACAAAGGTTGTAATCCCTCTCACTTAGTGTTAAAGTGTTTAGCATGTTAGTTTTCGCCTAATCTCTAGTTTAATGATCCGGCTTCGGGTTGTTCGGCACGGCTAATTTTTAAATCGGGCATGGTTGATGCCTCGTAGAACCTTGTGCGCGTGCCCAGCAACCCTACAGTGGTATCATAGCTACTAGGCATTGGATGTCGACCTATAGGGGGTTCTCACTGTGTGATAGTGTGGCGAAGCATAGGCTCTTACCCCCAGGGTGTCCCGAGACCGGAAGGTGTTCCGGCGGGTTGTAGTCCTCGCGAGGGGGCATGCGTAAAAAGTAGTTGCTGAGGGACCCGTTGGTGCCACGGCGACCCCATTGGATGGGGTGGCTGCCTGACCTACAGTGGTATCAGAGCTAAGCTAGAGCTTTAGGCGAAGTCTAGACGAAGTTTAAAGTCCGATCGAAAGCCGAAACCCCGATGTTTACCCTTCTCTGTACTTTTTTCAAAAATATGGTTTTTTATTAATTAAAAATTCTCAGAAAAACAAGCAGGAAAAACTAAGAATTACTGTGAAGTACGGACGTCTAATTCGCTAAAATGACCGCGGAACCGCTGCCAAACCATGTGTTTTGCGGCGGTTCCGCGGCCAAAATTTCGAGTTAGTCCCTGGAATTTCTTGTATTTATTCTTAGGTCCTTTCTTGCCAATTTTTTCTGGGAATATTTTAATTCCACTCAAGTGTTGAGTTTTCAAGGGTTGTATTGGGGACTCGATGTTTCGATCGAATAATTTAACTTCATTTAGTTTTGTCCGGATAATTTTTAGAAACTGTTAAAAAGTTCGAACGGATATCAATAACTCACTTTTTCCCCTGTCGGAATTTTTTTCAAAAGTTGGATTTTTTTTCTCAAGTTTAAGAACGTTCTAAGTCATGCAAGTAACGCGGTGGACCCTCTAGAAGACAACAAACCTTAACTCGATTATGTGACCGTCTTGAACTGCCTTTTGAACCTTAGGGTTTGGGGCTGTACGGCGTGCCACATGTGAGGCGTTGGCTTGACCCTTCTACGGCTGGACCATTGGTACTGTGGCATGTGATGGATGTTTTTAAATTGATTTCAAGTGTTGAGATATATTGGGGAAATCTTGGGTGTTTGATTATTCGATCGGAAAGTTTAACATTGTCTATTTATCTGGAATGTGATACAATATTTGGAATCCACAGGTAGTTATGAGATAACTAATTTGAATGTTATAAACATAGCAGTTTAGTCTCAGATGATCGGTTGCTACGGAATTTTGATTTGATCAAAAGTCCGTCGCAATCACGTAGCGTACGCGGATACTCGCCGGGTAAACTTAATAGACAGCTACACCCCATAGCCCCAACAAAGTGACTGTAGGAGAACCCCGTCGCCAAAAGCATCCGTTCGGGTGCTCGCGGCAGCGGTGTTCTGCCTTAGTGCACTTCATCGAAGGCATCCGAGGGTGCGGCCGTCTACTAAAGTTTGCGACGAGCATTCGATCAGGATGTCGGGAATCTTGTTGAATTGCCCGACTTGATATTGAAAAGTGTTTTCGATAATGAGACTAAAATGCGGGGTTTATAATTGTTAGGCATGCGATGTCTAAGGAATTCATTTGGTTAGGCATGTGATGTCTAAGAAGGTTGCGGATTCCAACTGTTGTAGTTTTACACTTTCTTTTCTGTGACTGTAAGCGTGGTATGTGGTGTATCGCCGGCTTCGTTGCAATACATCAACGACAATCGGGATACGCATACTTGCTTACGTTGATGATATGAGATATTATGTGTTGCTGTGATATGTTGTATTGGATCGTCGCGTTTGAATAGCCGGGGGTTTTATGTGAGATGAGAGTTTTTTCTTTTTCATTCATGTAAAATTCATTTGTATGTAATATTCTTTTATTGGGGCACTTTCAGGTGGCGGAAGATGTCACCATTGTATATTATTTACTTTTCCGCATTAGGTAGACCCAAGGCGGGGAGCATAAGTAACCGGGTTCTAGGGTCCAGTGGGAGACCATCTCGAGGAGTCGAGACCGGGTCTCCTAACCCTAGAATTGGCAGTGTTACTTGCCGCTCTCGTAGGGGTCTAGGGATGTGGGTTTGGCTATTCATCCCGACCTTGGAATCCGTGTTTTATATAGGCTCGTATTGAAAACACAGACGTCCTAGTATATCCAATATTTCATATATGTTCTTCTGCTGCAATGTTCTGTGATGAGATCATATTACTGCCTGAGATGAATGTTTATATTATATATATGAGATATATGTTATATTGCAGATTTCGTTTCAAAAGAGATGCTTGCAAAGCATAATAAAATGGGACTTCATTAATGAGATTAATGAAATAAAAGAAACCTAAGATGTTGTAGAAACTTGTTTAAAAATTGGTAGCTCTAGTTCTTACTTTGCATAGCGGTGTTCCTTGTAGAACATCCAGCACCTTATTCGATAAGGAAAGAGCCGAGATCCCTTCACCGGGAGTGACCTCGTTAGTGAAACTAGCAGATGCTACAAACTCGGTTTGTCTTTTGAGTGCTTTTATAGTTCTTGTTTTGCATAGTGATATTTGTGAAATATCCTGCACCTTATTCGATGAGGAAAGGGCCGACGATCTCTTCACCGGGAGTGACCCCTTTAGCAAAACTAGAAAAGCCTCAAAAACACTCCATTTAAAAATCACTCGATTCTACAACGATATCAAGTTCATTACGCAAAAGGTTTTCTTAAAAACCTGTCGTAGCCCTCCGTCATTTCAGATAAGTACTAGTTAATATTCATGCTACGTTTGTTGACCATATTAAGGCGTAGTGTGCGGTAGCTGATTAGTGCTTATCTGTATAAGCATATGATGCGATTGGATTAGGGTAGTCGTGCGACTTTGTTGACCATGTTAAGGGTCGTGCGGGTGGGTTTAATTCAATCGGGAAATGACGGGTTGAACTTGACTAGCACTTATGATTTGTTGACCATGTTAAGGTCATATAGCTGCTAGGGGTAAAATATTATTGGGAATTTCAAGTGTTGAAATTTGCAATGAGATTGCATGTTGGAGATAGTGCCCTCATAGTCAATTATTGGATCGCAGGTACGTGATTGCAATGATTGCGGAGGACCTATCCCGGTAGGACAGTCTTACTCAAGATGATAGTATGCTATCTGGTTTGCCTTTTTCAGTCGTGTACATGTTCAGGTGACTGATTGCATGTTACACTTTGATAGAGCCCTTAGGATCTTGCTTTACTACCAACAGTATGATGGCGATCATATACGTGAGAGTTGGGTAGTTTATATGCATATCCTTAATTATGGTCCCTAGTCATGGGAGTTTCGAGACAGGGCATCGATACTCCGGAGTAGACTAGTGTATACAGTCGAGACCCCGACGAGGGGCGGTGGCCGGTCTCACAAGCCACTGGTGTCAGTTGGATCACCTAAGATGTATACAGGTGCTCATTGGGTTATGAGTACACCGGACAGGACTCGCCGGGAATCTGCTAGTTAGTACTATACCTATCGTCAGATAGCAGTTCCCTGGTGACATGTGTACAGGTTAGTTCATCGACCTGAGGTCGTCATTTGTCTCGTGTGAGTTCCCACTGTGCTTTGATTTCTACCCTACCACGGCTCAAAGGAGTCGTGCAAACAGGTAGCTTTTGGGTACAGTCCCGAGCCATATGGAGGCACGTGAGCGGATCGACAGGGGATTCGTCTCTCCCGGTATTGGGGGCGAGGTCGTGCTGTGTCTAGGAGAGCCATTACACAAAGTCCATGGCCATGGCAGGAGATTTAATGGTAGGTACTCCAGTAGTATCTCAGGGTGTTATTGGGCTACACTCCGACACGACTTATACTGCTTCTGGGGGTCTGACGTTACTATCCCCCTAGACGGATATGCGATACTCATTGACGAACGGACCGGACTGTATATACATTGTCACTGTTAGGCTCAGTAGGGTTTCTGGATGAGTTCACTCATCGGCCACCCTTGAGTTGGCTCATCGGCCTCCCTTGAGGTCAGTCCATGGGCAGCCGTTACGCATAGCTAGTGCCGCTGACGGTTTGTGGTTAAACCCACTGCCAGGATACTGACGAGTCATTAGAGTCCCTCACAGACAGTTTCCCAAGTTCGGGCGAAACGTTGTAGAGGCCGTATGGTTTTATGGCAGGGTTCGGAAAATGCACGTGCCTTTACGCACGTGTTATTTTTCGGGCAGATAATACTGGTCGGCTTTGGTTTAAGCCGGATCCGAGTATTATATTGAGTAGGTATAATATCTTTGTCTCAGTTACATTTGTATTCGGTCGTAATACAAATGCGGGTATATTTATACAGTTACGGGGTTATCCTGAAAGTCGTTTCAGGATCACTTTTGGAAGTTGCCAGTTTCCAGTTTTCTATCAGCCGTCTTTTAACATTTGGTTAAAGACGGGTTTATCTTTTCTTGAGATGAGTGTGGATTCTTCTAGAAGATTCTAGATGAGGTGACTAGGATTAATTGGTGTTGAGTTTTCATTGGATGCATTTAATGGTTCATTAATGCATGATGACTAGGTTTGTGACTCATGCATTATCATTAAAGCTTTTTGTTTACTTAAGGATATTTGTTCTTGATCTTTTGAGTGAGAAGCTTTTTATGGTCACCCTCTTCTCTCCTACACTCACCCTCCTTCTCCTATATAAGGCCGGCCCCTCCCCTCTCTCATACACTCACTTGATTCATTTGTGAAAAGATTATGATAGTATTTGGGGTGCATGGAATTTTACAGTTCATTTCATTCCATCACCCAATTCCCTCGGCAACTTCATTAACCGTCCGTCCACAGTTTTGGACGGAACGAGACAAAGTCATCTACTCATTCTCTACATCATTCTTGGTCGTCTCTTCTAGCAAACTTGACGACCGAGTTGCCTCAAGTCAGAGGCGGGAGCCCGTTTAAAGAATCAGTGATGTGGTGCCACCTGGACGAGCAGATCGGAGATCGACGAGATCGGAGCAGCCGCAACGGAGCGTGGGATGATGGTTAAAGAACGAAGGACTCGGATCGTTCGGTATAATCTTTCTACACTCTTTACAGTTTGTTAGTTTAGCAATAATGGCAGATCCGGGTTAAAGTATACGATAGCGCCAGTTAAAAAGTTTTTGTTCCGCATTTGGCGTCTGTAGACGGCCGGGGCGCTAGCATAGAATTACAGTGGTATCAGAGCCTTACCATTTTGCTATACTAACTTGTGCTAACGCGTTTAAAACATCGATCGAACCGGAAATCAAAAATCACAATTTTTCACCTTGACAGTTTCTGTTGTTTTTAAACGGTGTCCTAAAAATATTTCACACATCTCAGAAAACTGTGCAGGGTTTTTTAGGAATACTGTAGAAATTCGAGGAAGTAATTCCACTGTTCCACCGCGGATCCGCCGCGCCAGCTAGGGTTTTGCCGCGGATCCGCCGCAGGAAAGTGGGATCACTCACTCAGTTTTCTACAATACATTCCATGTTGGAAATTGGGGTTTTTGGTATATATATTTTGGGCCCAGGTTTTGTTACTGTTCAACAGATTTGCGTGGGGCCCACTTTATGATATTTAGTCGATCGAAATTTAAACATGTTAGTTTACAGTGCTTACATTATATCTCCGACCGGGAATATCATTTGATCGGTAAACCGCGTTCGATTGCTATAGTTCTTTTAGACGGGTTTGCGAACGTGACATTCGCGTTGATGTTCTGTGTTGTGCTGTGATGTTGCGGATTTGTCGTGGTGGATAGCAGTGTGCAATGGTAGTACAGTTTGAGTTTATTTGTACATTTGATATTGCGGGGTGAGCGTCCAACATGTGGACTGCCGTCACTGCCTGTTGTATAATATTATTTTGAGGCACGACCAGGTTGCGGTCGATGTACCTGTTGTACTATTTTTCATTACTGTACTAGGTTTTGCCCCGCGACGGAGTGCACGGATAGTTGGGTTTTGGGGGGCAACGGGTCCGCATCTCATGGCTTTGAGAGGCAGAGGGGTCCCACTCTAGAATTGGCAGACTATTCGCCGCACTCGTAGGGGGTACAGGTTGACCCAAGGAGGGGTGCTCAATTTACCGGATTCCGTGAAGTGCCGGGTGTTCCATTCACTATGCTGTGGGGACTACCTCGCTTCAGGTTTTGGCGGGTAACTTGCCGCACCCGTAGGGGTCTAGGTTTCATTGCACAGGCTATCCACACGACAGGGGAACATCGGGTTTCAGCAGCGGCTCTGTGAAACCCGGGGATCCCAGATTATCTGTATTGTTCTGTGATGCTTATTACTTTTCTGTAATGTTGCATATTATCACGCCTGGAGCGATTATTGTATATTGGTTTATATACTATTAGATGTTGTATATGTTTTACACCCGCGCTAGTCCAGTCCCTGCTCTGTCGTTAGTTAAGTAACCTAACGGGTGATGACGGGACCCAGTGACGAATGCGGATGGCATATACGTACATTTTATTTTCGTTCTTTTCTGGTGTGATTGATTGATGGGACTGCGTTGATTCTGATCAATGCAAAAAGATAAACAAACCTGTTTGATGTTGTTGGAACAAATTTAAAAAGTGTTATTGCAAAGACGTTTCCTTTTGTTTTGCATAGCGGTATTCAGTGGAATATCCTGCACCTCATTCGACGGGGCAAGGGCCGATATCCCTTCACCGGGGCTGACCCCTTGAGCAGAAGTTTGCGTCAGGGTAATAACTTCACTATAGCCGATTACATGTTGCTTTGCATAGCGGTATTCAGTGGAATATCCTGCACCTCATTCCACGAGGAAAGAGCCGAGATCCCTTCACCGGGAGTGACCTCTTTAGCAAAGGTTTTCGTCACTATATTTTAAAAAGCTATCAGGTTCCTTCAACGAGATCAAGTTCATTACGCTAAAGGTTTTTCGCCAAAAACCAGCCGTAGCCCTCCGTCGTTTCTTATGGATGGTCAGTAATATTCAAGCTATGTTTGTTGGCTTTCGTCAAGGCATAGTGTTTGGTAGTTGCTGGGGTATTCATTTGTTGCATAGATAGATGTGTTGGTTTGGGACAGTCGTATTACCTTGTTGGCTTTCGTCAAGGGTATGTACGGGTGGGTTCAAATTAACAGGATAATGACGGGCAGAACTTGACATGTGACTTATGATTTGTTGACATTCGCCAAGGTCATAAGAACATGGGGTAAAAATCATATCAGGAGTTTCTAAAGAAACTGAAACTTTCCAGGCATGCGCATACCTTCTGGAGTGTGATAACGCGAGTGGATTCCGTCACGTTATCATGCGATGAGAGTTGGATCCCGATTCCCACTGATGAGTTGGTTTACTCTTCGGGTGATCCCGATTGATTCTTCTTTCAGGTTTGGGGGAGAATTTGACAGGACAGTGGGAGGTTTCCGGATTAGATAATGTGATAACAATTCTGATCTAGGTTAGAGTGCACGCAGAGTGTTTCTTTTCTCTCTCTCTCTCTTTGGCAGCGACCTTTGACCGACCCTAGACTATGACTCAGTGACCAAGTTGACCGAACCTTCTTAAAATACTGGCTTTTGGATTGTCTTTGTTGCATAAGTCATTGCCACTCCTTCTTTTACCCTTTGCATTTCTCAGAACACCCGTTTTAGTACGGATATCCACTTCCATTGGATAGATCCATCGTATGGTTATATACGAACTCGAAGGGACTTCTTCGAGGATGGATCAAGGTTCAGGAGAAATAGAATTAGTTTATTCAGTTGTCTTTTATTATCACCTTTTCTCAGGTTGCGAGGGCTCCTTGGTTTAGGAGAGTACACCTATTACGCTTATTGGATAGTCTTATTCCAAACCATAGGCAGGTGCCGAAAGGTAGGGAATGAAGAAAACCAATTAGCCTAAGTAGGGTGTGCAGAAGGTAATATGTAAAGACAAAATAAAGGGATTAGAAAGAGGGCAAAGTAAATTGCGACTGATATCATTCACGACCAAAACCGCGTACTTCATCGCCACTCCTATTTCACCTTTAAAGGAATAAGGTATTATTCAGTTGTCTTTTATCGTCACCTTCTCTCAAGATACGAGTAATCCTTGGTTTAGGAGGGTACACCTATTATGCTTACTGGATAGTCTTCTTCCAAACCATAGGCTGGTGCCGAACGGTAGGGAAGGAAGAAAACCATTTAGCCTAACGATGGTGTACAAAAGGTAACGACTAAAGACAGATAAAGGGATTTGGAGAGATGGCAAAGAGATATACGGTTGAAGTCATGAATAGGATTATGGAAGAGGCATTGCTATGAATACCAGGATACCCCTACGAAACATTTTCATGTTTCAGTGCATTGTTAAAGAAAAACTGTTTTCCCGATTAGACACTTACTCCAAGGGTATGTATTTACCAGGTTTCATTCTCATATCTGTATGGTTTTACAGATGATGAGTGGGAGTAAGTTATTGGGAATTAGGTGATTATCCTCATTATATCGGAATTCGTTGTAATTGGTGATATTTGAGGAGATCGCCAGGGTACAGTTTTTTAACCTACGACGCACAGGTTTTGAGTTGTTTAACTCAGCGGACTTATACAGAGTATTGTATGTTGTCCAGTGTCCATCAGGACAAAGGGGTAGGTCCTCGTACTATGTTCTGTTTACTTATAACTTCTCTAGTATTTAGACAAGTGTTTCGTAGAAATACAAGGTCTAAGTTTTGAGAAGTTGTGGGTATAAGAATAAAGTAGAGAACCAGGTATCACAAGTATCGGGATTCTTCAAAGAGATCGAAGATGTAGATTCTTGTGATTGGTATTCAGATGATAGTGATGGTTTTTGAGAAACGTGTTTCTCTTTCAGGTTACTCATAATTGGATGGATTCCTAAGTTGAGTAATGCTGATTAGCCTCTTTCCATTAAGTTGATATGGACTGGAGACAGCTGCATGATTGAATATGGTTCCAATTAAATAAGTGCCAAAGTTTCTGTATTGGATATAGAATGGGTCGTACCTTAAAAGATGTTAAGGTACGCGGAGTTGTCCAGCTTTTGCTTAAAACCAGACTCTGGATAACTCAGGGCACGTTTCTGTAATGGCTGTTTGTGGGTTGACCCTGGCTATGACGAGGGTTGATATTCTACCATTTGGAAGATCAATAGTGATATTGTTCTTGACTCGCCACAGTTTTAGTAAAATGGATTTTTTCAGAAAAACAGTAGTGGGAGTATGGTAGAACTGGAAGTGATTCCAGAACCGCAAACGATTACGGAAAATTTAATAGGACCTATATATTCAATCAGGTTTGACATTCCATTAGCCACTCCGCAGATATGGTGGGTAACCTCAGACACCCGAGAGGTACTTCGGTAGCCTCAAGGACGGTGACAGGGAGGTTCTTATCTACCCAGACTTGACACTACTGTTGTTCCAGGATATGAGACCCGGTAGGAGGGTTGTCGTAGTCAGTGGGAGCAGCGGAAGTTTAGTGGGCAAGTAGCTTATGTCTATTTATAGACCTGAGCAGTTATAGCGGAGATAGATCATCTAATTTTGATGTGACAGTCATGGGTTTGACTTCAATCAGAATAGGGGATGGATCTGTTAAGAAGGTAGTAGGGTGTGATGTCATGGTATTTGGATGACATACACAGAGTAGGAAGTAAAATTCCTATACTACGATCGGTTGTACTGTGGTCGTCACACAGTTGTTTCTCCAGACAGGATATGGATATAATATTTGACATTCTGGTTTCTGGATCTATGGTTTTAGATCTAGATTTGGGTAGTTTCCCAATGTGGGTACTTTGACAGATATTCTAATGGTTTTTAGAATAGTTGACTCCTAGCATGGTGGTGTACCTGCAGGTGATGGAGTCACCCTCTCTAAAGGTGTCATATAGACTAAAGAGGAGAGGGAAGTGCATGATTGGCAGATCACTTGCTTAGGCAATTGAGTCAATCATGAGATGTCAAGTACCACACCAGATGTTGTTTTTGCACTAGATGTGATAAGTTTGTATTAATCCAATCCTGGAGAGACATAAGGAAGCAGTTTTAGAACATAAGTGGATGTTCTACGGATTTGATAACGGCATCCTCCTTCGGGAGACGGTTATCATTCCAGGCTTCAAAAGGTGACATGGATGACAGAGTGATTGTCAGAGTTATAGTTTTTCCCTCTGACGAAGAGGGACAGTATTATGGACAGGTGGTCCAAGAGGATACTGTGGGTGGCATGGTGCCCGATACTGATTAGGTTCAGTGATCGATACAGTCTAAGAAGTTTGGATTTGGAGTTCATTTATGAACTAGGTCCCATCAGGTATCTAGACATATTCTAAGACAGGTATTACTCGATTCGGGAGATGGCTTTCTCCACGAACTTGAGATTTAGAGAGATATAGAAAGAAACTTCTAGGCGGATCCACTCACTGAGGCTATTTCTCGAACACAATAGTTTTACAAACGGGCTTTGTGAAACTGATTAGTAGAGGAGTTGGATGTTCGGTTTCACACGGGCTGTGAGTAGTCGACATCGCAATAATTAGCCTTGAGTGCAAGTGGGAGATTGTTGGAGATAGTGCCCTCATAGTCAATTATTGGATCGCAGGTACGTGATTGCAATGATTGCGGAGGACCTATCCCGGTAGGACAGTCTTACTCAAGATGATAGTATGCTATCTGGTTTGCCTTTATCAGTCGTGTACATGTTCAGGTGATTGATTGCATGTTACACTTTGATAGAGCCCTTAGGATCTTGCTTTACTACCAACAGTATGATGGCGATCATATACGTGAGAGTTGGGTAGTTTATATGCATATCCTTAATTATGGTCCCTAGTCGTGGGAGTTTCGAGACAGGGCATCGATACTCCGGAGTAGACTAGTGTATACAGTCGAGACCCTGACGAGGGGCGGTGGCCGGTCTCACAAACCACTGGTGTCAGTTGGATCACCTAAGATGTATACAGGTGCTCATTGGGTTATGAGTACACCGGACAGGACTCGCCGGTAATCTGCTAATTAGTACTATACCTATCGTCAGATAGCAGTTCCCTGGTGACATGTGTACAGGTTGGTTCATCGACCTGAGGTCGTCATTTGTCTCGTGTGAGTTCCCACTGTGCTTTGATTTCTACCCTACCACGGCTCAAAGGAGTCGTGCAAACAGGTAGCTTTTGGGTACAGTCCCGAGCCATATGGAGGCACGTGAGCGGATCGGCAGGGGATTCGTCTCTCCCGGTATTGGGGGCGAGGTCGTGCTGTGTCTAGGAGAGCCATTACACAAAGTCCATGGCCATGGCAGGAGATTTACTGGTAGGTACTCCAGTAGTATCTCAGGGTGTTATTGGGCTACACTCCGACACGACTTATACTGCTTCTGGGGGTCTGACGTTACTAGCCCCCTAGGCGGATATGCGATACTCATTGACGAACGGACCGGACTGTATATACATTGTCACTGTTAGGCTCAGTAGGGTTTCTGGATGTGTTCACTCATCGGCCACCCTTGAGTTGGCTCATCGGCCTCCCTTGAGGTCAGTCCATGGGAAGCCGTTACGCATAGCTAGTGCCGCTGACGGTTTGTGGTTAAACCCACTGCCAGGGTACTGACGAGTCATTAGAGTCCCCCACAGACAGTTTCCCAAGTTCGGGCGAAACGTTGTAGAGGCCGTATGGTTTTATGGCAGGGTTCGGAAAATGCACGTGCGTTTACGCACGTGTTATTTTTCGGGCAGATAATACTGGTCGGCTTTGGTTTAAGCCGGATCCGAGTATTATATTGAGTAGGTATAATATCTTTGTCTCAGTTACATTTGTATTCGGTCGTAATACAAATACGGGTATATTTATACAGTTACGGGGTTATCCTGAAAGTCGTTTCAGGATCACTTTTGGAAGTTGCCAGTTCCAGTTTTCTATCAGCCGTCTTTTAACATTTGGTTAAAGACGGGTTTATCTTTTCTTGAGATGAGTGTGGATTCTTCTAGAAGATTCTAGATGAGGTGACTAGGATTAATTGGTGTTGAGTTTTTATTGGATGCATTTAATGGTTCATTAATGCATGATGACTAGGTTTGTGACTCATGCATTATCATTAAAGCTTTTTGTTTACTTAAGGATATTTGTTCTTGATCTTTTGAGTGAGAAGCTTTTTATGGTCACCCTCTTCTCTCCTACACTCACCCTCCTTCTCCTATATAAGGACGGCCCCTCCCCTCTCTCATACACTCACTTGATTCATTTGTGAAAAGATTATAATAGTATTTGGGGTGCATGGAATTTTACAGTTCATTTCATTCCATCACTCAATTCCCTCGGCAACTTCATTAACCGTCCGTCCACAGTTTTGGACGGAACGAGACAAAGTCATCTACTCATTCTCTACATCATTCTTGGTCGTCTCTTCTAGCAAACTTGACGACCGAGTTGCCTCAAGTCAGAGGCGGGAGCCCGTTTAAAGAATCAGTGATGTGGTGCCACCTGGACGAGCAGATCAGAGATCGACGAGATCGGAGCAGCCGCAACGGAGCGTGGGATGATGGTTAAAGAACGAAGGACTCGGATCGTTCGGTATAATCTTTCTACACTCTTTACAGTTTGTTAGTTTAGCAATAATGGCAGATCCGGGTTAAAGTATACGATAGCGCCAGTTAAAAAGTTTTTATTCCGCATTTGGCGTCTGTAGACGGCCGGGGCGCTAGCGTAGACTTACATTGCATACCTTCTATGAGATAGTTGGATCCCAATACCCGCTGCGAGTAAGAGTTACTCCTGGGAGAGTTTTACACATTACAATTAGCCGATCAAGTAGGTGTCTAGAAAGGTGTTAACGGGGTTACGCCCCTGGGAAAACGAGATTTACTTTAATTAGGTTCGTGCGAAAGCACGGGGGACCTCCCTCAAAGTACCGACACTGGCCTGGCTGAAAGATTGGCGAACTTGTAGCGTGTAATTAATCCCGGCTAGTCTTTCCTTTTAAGGTTTGAAGGAAGATTTGATTAAAACAGTGTGAGACATCCTGATTAGATATATTAGATAACCAATCTAATCTTGCAAGAGCATACGCTGAATGTTTTCTTCTCTCTCTCTCCAGGTAACGACCATATCATGCCTTAATCAAGATAATAATACGGATATATTGACCGAACCCGCTTGTTATACTGAGCTGGGGAACGTTGGTCCCGCTCCAACTTATAATTGTTATAAGACAGAGCAGGAAATTGGGGAATACCAGAATTCCCGTGCCGCCCAAACGAAGAAAGTGCATGTTGATGCATCATCTTCGGGTGTGTTCATTACAGAGAACTGTTTCTCAGTATCCTTTACGTCCTGGGTATGTGATACCGGATCAGGATCCCGCATATGTAATCTGTTACATGGGCTACAGAAAGGTAGAGAACTGAGAACGGGTGATAAGTTTCATGAGACAGAAAACGGTGCAAGTGTTGCAGCCAAGTCTGTTGGTCACTATCACCCTGTATTACCAGAATACATTGATTCTGAACAAATGTTATTAGATACCGAACCTGATATACAAAATCATATCAGTCTCTTTATTAGTAAAGAAAGGATATAATTTTGTATTGTTGGATAATGTTTTGAACATTTCCTATATCAATAGTTGATCGGTTCAGGCACGTTATCTAAAAGCATTGACGTTCTAAATCAAACCACAGTTCTTAGTATATAGAACACACACAAGAGGAAGAGTTCAGAAATGAACGAATTCTTCTTGAGGTATTATAGACTAGGTCATGTCAATGCGACCTGACTAGCTAAGTTACATTGAGATGCACATTTAAATCTGTTTGAATTTACATCTTGTGAAACTTGCCAGTCATGTCACAAAGATAAGATGACCATAGCTCTGTTTATTGGAAACAGAGAAAGAGTTAGTGAACACTTGGGATTGATACATGCTGATGTATGTAAGTCCCCTGTCTACACATGCTAAGACCGGTTTTTTATACTTTGTTACATTCTCTGATGATCTCTCAAGATTCAGACATATGTTCCTGTTGAAACACAAGTCCGAACCTTTTGAGATATTCACGGAATATAAGTTAGAAGTAGAGAACCAGAAAAACGGGTATAAGTATTATGTCCTTTGATGTGATCAGGGAGGAGAATACTTGAGCACGGAATTCCTGGACTATTCTAAAGGGGAATGAGATTCTCTCTCAGCATTACTCCTCCGTATACAACATAGCATGATGGTATATCGGGGCGGAGCAATAACACCCTATATGATATGGTGTGCTCTATGAGGAGTACTACTGAGTTTCCTATTTCCTTTTGGGAGTTATGCACTTGAGAAGCTGCATACCTATTGAATGTGGATTCAATAGTTTCCAACGAACCTCAGCATCCCCCCCGATCTAGTAGGGTTCCTCACCCACCTGAGAGATACTTCGGTTTCTCTATGACAGTGGGAGCGAGGATTGTATCATGAGATGATGACCCAACTAGTTTCGAGCTGACCATCAGGAGTGGGACTCTGTAAGAATGGCTGGATGCTTAGCAATCTGAGATGGAATCCATATACACCGACAAAGTATGGACTTTGGTTGCTTTATCTGAAGGGTTAAATCCCCATCAGGAGCAAGTATATCTTGAGAAGATTACTTGGTGTACATGGAAAAGTTGAGACTTTCAAAACTATGCTTAAGTCCATCCAGATCCTACTTGCCACGTCTACATACCATGACTACGATATCTGGTGGTTGGGTGTCATGACTGCTTTTCTAAATGATGTTTTAGAAGAGAGCGTCTATAAGTACACAGTCAGAGGGCTTCGTAGACAGTGGGAGCAGCGGAAATGTGCGCAAGATGTTTTATGTGATAAAACAGGTATCGCGGAGTTGGAACATCTGTTTTGATGAGCTAGTCAAAGAGTTTCACTTCATCAAAATGGTAGATGAACCTTGTATATACAAAAAGGTAGTAGGGAGTATGTGGTGATCCTCGTAGAGTACGTGGATGACATACTCTTGATAGGGAAGGAGTTTCCTATGCTACGCTCGGTCAATCTCCGCTTGTCACAAGGATTCTCCATATAGGATCAAAGTGATACCTCCTAAATCCTGGGTTTTTGGATCTATGAGATAGATCTAATTGGATGTTAGGATACTCACTAGTTGTAGTGAGATGGTATCAATCGATCCTGAAGAGAATCACTGGAAGGTTCCACGGTGATAAGGACGACTGAATGTCAGTCGCAGGCATTGTCTTTACCCTCAGTGGAGGGACGGTATGTTGGAAGAGTTCCAAGCTAGATACCGTGACATACTAGATGATTAAAGGCAAGATACATCGTTACCAAGGATGCTACCAAAGAGTCAGTCTGGATATATATAAGTTCATGAGATGAACTTCGTTCCTACCATTGTGTGACAATGGAGTTGTGGCTTTGGCCAAGGAACTACCGTCCTATCTGAAATCCAGATATAATTCTTAGGCAGTATCACCTGATCATGGAGATGGTTGATCTCCAGAGAGATCGAGGTTAGGAGAGTAGACACAGAGGACAACAGCGCGGATCCACTCACAAAGGCCTTTTTCCCAGTAGAGACTTTTATGGGATGGTTGAGTATGAGATACTTCAACCGCAGCTAATTGTAGGGTATGTGATACCACAATAGATGGACCTAGTGCAAGTGGGAGATTGTTAGTTATATGTATGCCCTAGAGGCCATTACTGTACATACGATGTATATTGTAGTGGATGTTGGGACATATATAGGGAGGACTTTCTTGCTCGATAAGATAGTATGCTATCTGGTTGTACTTTATCTTAACATGTACTCTGATTGTCTCTATATTACATGTTGATAAAGCCCTTAGGATATGTACTCGGCTACTGGGACTATGATGAGATCATACTAGTGGGGCCACGGTAGTCGACGAGTACATCCTATAACTGTTCCTAGTCGAGGGTGTATCGAGACAGGGCATCGATACACCAGAGTAGACTAGCGTATACGCATCTTGACCCATATGATGGGCGATGGATGATCCCATATCCATCGGTGTTTGACATCGAGGATGGTGTACGGGTGCTCAGTGGAGACTGGGTACACTGGACGGACTCGCCGAGAACTCCCAGATGGTATTATACCTCACGTCAGATGGCAGTTCTCCGGTGACACTGGTACAGAGTAGTCTGTTGACCCGAGATCGTCATAGATTCTTGTGTGATTTCCACTGTGCTTTGATTCCATCATACCATGTCCAAGAGGGCGTGCAAAAAGGTGGCTTTTGGGTACAGTCCCGAATCACATGGAGGCAATGAGCGATAGGAGGGGATTCGTCTCTCCCGGTATAGGGAGTTGATGTTGTGCTGTGTTCGATTGGCTATAACCGGAAATCCCTGGCCAGGGTTGCTGAGATTTACTGGTAAGTGTTATCAGTAGTTTCTCGAACTGTTATAGACCTCAAATCGACACGACTTATCGAGCTACTGGGGTCTGACGTTTACCACCCTTAGGCGAGATATGCGACATATCAGACGACGAAACCGGACTGTACGGGAGTGTTACTGTTTGGATTCATAGGAGAATGTACAGGCTTGCTTGTTGATCTTCTGAGCGCTCAATACCTGGGTGGCTGTTACGTTTAGCTGACCGCTTGCATCTTGTGGGTGTTTGATATGATCATCACCACTACCGGCGTATTGACGATTCTTTAGAGTCCTACACAGAGGTTTCTTGACTCAGGCAAAACGGAGTAGGGGGACATATGTGATATGTGCGGGACCGAGGATAATACGATATGAGATAACGTATTCTATTCTCGTGATATTTGATATCAACCGGGTCATCGGATCAAGTGTTGATTCGATGAATCGGTACGGATAAATATTAGTCGGTTATATGCGATATAGCCGGATTGTCGGATCAAGTGTTGATTCGATAATTTAATGTATAATAATATATATGATATATTAAATGACATTAACTAATATTAGCTCACTAAAAGATTCTTTTTCTCACCGGATTAATACATTGATATATATGCGATATATGTTAATTGTATTATTTTCTTTTGTTGCAAATATATATTATATATGTGATATATATTATTGTGACATGATATGATTTATTATAAAACATGTTTAAGGATGATAAAAAGGGATTAGGGTTTGATTAGGGTTAGCTCCTTCTTGTTCATTCTAGAAGGATTCTATTTTGTCATGATAAAGATATTTTGTTATAACTCATGCTTTGACCAAACCAAACCCTAACTCTAGTTTATTCTCTACATAAGTTTAGCCTCTCATCCTTGACCATGGTTTGATAATCAATCATATATTCTTGATTACTATTCATCACAAAAGGAATTCTATTCATTCTTCATCTTCTTCATTCTTCTTTCTTCATGGAAAAAGCTTACTAGCTTTTTTCCAAGTGATGAATAAATGTGAGAAAAAGATAAATAAAGAGAGCAAAAATCCTACTTCATCATCCTCATCTTCCCTTGCCTTTTAGATGAGAGTGTTCACTCAATTTTAGTGAGTGTTAGCTTGTGTTAATGAAACTTCAAGATAGATCATCTTTGTATCGAAGATCGGAAGTAAGACTGCATCTTTCTCTTCGTGAAACCTCTCGAGAGTCCGGAGTACGATGATCGCAGCGAAGGGACCTCAACACGGAGCATATGAAGTGAAGGACCGGATCTACAAAGGTTGTAATCCCTCTCACTTAGTGTTAAAGTGTTTAGCATGTTAGTTTTGGCCTAATCTCTAGTTTAAAGATCCGGCATCGGGTTGTTCGGCACGGCTAATTTTTAAATCGGGCATGGTTGATGCCTCGTAGAACCTTGTGCGCGTGCCCAGTAACCCTACACATGGTATCAGAGCCTCGCCATTAACCTAGTCTAGCTTTGTCTAATGTGTTTACATTTCCGATCGAACAAAATTCCAAAAACCGCGTTTTCATGTGCATCAGTTTCTGTCGAATTTTTTTTGGCTCCAAAATTTTTTCACGTTGTTGCAGAATGATGTGCAAGGAATTCTAAGACTTCTGTAGAAATTTGATCACGTGAACACACTATATGACCGCGGAACCGCGGCCAAACCCATGCTTGGGCCGCGGTTCCGCCGCAGTCTTTACTGTTCAGTGTATCAAATTTCTACAAAGTGTCTGTGTGTTGAAAATAGGGGTTTTGGAACATTCTTTTTGGGCCCAGATTTTCTGTAAGTGCTATAGTAGTGCTTGGGGCCCACTTGGGTATATTTGATCGATCGAAAATATTTAAACATGTTAGTTCACATTATTTACATTATATCTGCGACCGTGAATGTCACTTGATCGGTAAATCCTGTCTAACTGCTATAGCCCGGTTAGACGGATTTGCGAACGTGACATTCACGTTGATGTTCTGTGATTGTGCTGTGATGTTGCAGATTGGTCGTGGGGATAGCCTGGATGCAATGCTAGTACAGTTTTGGTTGTATTATGTACATTTGATATTGCGGGGCAAGCGTCCGACATGTGGACTGCCGTCACTGCCTGATTGTACATTATTCTTTTGGGGCACGACCAGGTTGAGGTCGATGTAGCCGTTGTATGTATATTTTACTTTCTGTACTAGGATTACCCCAAGGTAGGGTGTACGGATAGCCGGGTTCTAGAGGGCAACGAGCCCGCATCTCATGGCATTGAGACGGAGGGGGCTTCACTCTAGAATTGGCGGGCTATTCGCCGCACTCGTAGGGGGTACAGGTTGACCCAGGAGGGGTGCCCAAGTTACCGGATTCCGTGAAGTGCCGGGTGGTCCATTCACGTTGCTGAAAGGGGCTGCCTCGCTTCAGGTTTTGGCGGGTAACTTGCCGCGCCCGTAGGGGTCTAGGATTTCATTGCACAGGCTATCCACACGACCAGGGGAACGTCGGGTTTCAGTAGCGGCTCTATGAAACCCGGGAATCCCAGATATCTGTATTGTTCTGTGATGCTTATTACATTTCTGTGATGTTGCATTTTATCACGCTATGAGCGAAATATTATATATTGATATATATACTAGTAGATGTTGTATATGTTTTGCATCTGTGCTAGTCCAGTCCCCGCTCTGTCGTTAGTTAAGTAACCTAACGGGTAATGACGGGACCCAGTGGCGAATGCGGATGGCATATACGTACATCATTATTTTCGTTCTTTATTGGTGTGATCAATTGATGGGATTGCGTTGATTCGGATCAATGCAAGCTAAACAAACCTATTTGATGTTTTTGGAACTCTTTTCAAAAAGCTGTTATTGCAAGGACGTTCACTTTTGTTTTGCACAGTGGTATTCAGTTGGAATATCCTGCACCTCAGTCGACGAGGCAAGGGCCGAGATCCCTTCACCGGGAGTGACCCCTTGGACAAAAAGTTTGCGTCAAGGCAATACCTTCACTATAGCTGATTACTTATGCTTTGCATCGTGGTGTTCAGTTGGAATATCCTGCACCTCATTCTACGAGGAAAGAGCCGAGATCCCTTCACCGGGAGTGACCTTTTTAGCAAAGGTTTTCGTCACTATATTTTCAAAAAGCTATCCGGTTCCTTCAATGATATCAAGTTCATTACGTTAAAGGTTTTCGCCAGAAACCATTCGTAGCCCTCCGTCGTTTCATATGGATAGTCAATAGTATTCAAGCTGTGTTTGTTGGCCATAGTCAAGGCACAGTGATTGGTAGCTGTTGGATATTCATATGCAGCATAGATAGATGCGTTGGTTTGGGACAGTCGTATAGCCTTGTTGGCCATAGTCAAGGGCTTGTACGGGTGGGTTCAAATTAACCTGGATAATGACGAGTAGAACTTAACATGTGACTTATGATTTGTTGGCCTTAGTCAAGATCATAAGAGCATGGGGCAAAAATCACATCGGGAGTTTCTAAAGAAACTGAAACTTGCCAGATATGCGCATACATTATGGAGTGTGATAACGTGAGCGGATTCCGTCACGTTATCATGCGATGATAGTTGGATCCCGATTCCCACTGATGAGTTGGTTTACTCCTCGGGTGATCCCGACTAATTCTTCTTTCAGGTTTGGAGGAGAATTTGACGATACAGTGGGAGGTTTCCAGATTAGATAAATTGGTAACCATTCTGATCTAGGTTAGAGTGCACGCTGAGTGTTTCTTTTCTCTCTCTCTTTGGCAGCGACCATTGACCCGACCCTAAGACTATGACTCAGAGACCAAAATTAACCGAACCTTCTTAACACTGGCTTTTGGATTGTCAGAGTTGCAGACCTCATTGCCACTCCTACTTTTACCCTTTTCTCCAGGACACCCCGTATTACTACAAACGTCCACTTCCTTTGGACAAAACCATCGTATGGTTATATACGAACTCGAAGGAATTTATTCGAGGATGGTTTCCGGTCCTGGAGAAAACGAATAGGACTATTCAGTTGTCTTTTCCTTTTACCTTCTCTCAGATTGCGAGTACTCCTTGGTTTAGGAGATAGTACACCTATTACGCAAATTGGATAGTCTTCTTCCAAACCATAGGCAGGTGCCGACCGGTAGAGAATGAAGAAAACCAATTAGCCTAACGATGGTGTACAGAAGGTATTAAGTAAATACATATCAAGGGATTAGTAAGAGGGCAAAGTAAATTGCGACTGCTATTCACGACCAAACAAAGTATTTCTTCGCCAATCCTAAATCACCTTTGTATTTCTCCAGGACACTCCGTATCACTACGAAGATCCACAGTTTATTGTATACTCCATCGTATGGTTATATACGAACTCGAAAGGAACTTGTTCCAGTTTGGGGATGGATTTTGGTTCAGGAGAAATAGGAATAAGGTTTATTCGGTTGTATTTTATCTTCACCTTCTCTCGCATTGCGGGTGCTCCTAGGATTAGGACAGTACACCCATTATGCTTATTGGATAGTCTTCTTCCAAACCATAAGCTGGTGCTGAACGGTAGGGAAGGAAGAAAACCATTTGGCCTAAAGGGGTGTATAGAAGGTAATGACTAAAGACATATAAAGGGATTTGGAAAGATGGCAAAGAATTATACGGTTACAGTTGTGAATCTGGATAATGGAAGAGGCATTACTAGGAATACCGGGATACCCCATCGAAACATTTCAATGTTTCAGTTTCACTGTGTACTGTTAAAGGAAAACTAATTTCCCGATTAGATATTTACTCCAGGGTATGTATTTACCAGGTATGATTCTCACATCTGTATGGTTTTACAGATGATGAGTGGGAGTAAGTTATTGGGAATTAGGTGATCATCCTCATTATATCGGGATTCGTTGTAATCTGTGATATTTGAGGAAGTCACCTGGTTGGTTGCTGGACGACAAATATTTGGTTTTGAATATCCGCTGTTATGCACCAATTTCAAATTGACATATTTGTACGTCTATTTTTATAGAGTGAGATATACCTTTTTGAAATTATGTCTATGACATTTATCTATATCAGTGGAGGGTTAGGTAAGGAGCATTAAACAGCGGTGTAATTCTTCTTAACCATAGGTACAGTTTTCAAACCGCGACATACATGGAGTGAGTTATTAGACTCAAGGGACTTATACAGAGGATTGTATGTTGTCCAGTGTCCATTAGGACAGAGGGGTTGGTCCTCGTACTATATTCGGTTTACTTATGACTTCTCTAGTTTTTAGACAAGTGTTTCGTAGAAACGCAAGGTCCAAGTTTTGAGAAGTTATAGGTATATGAATAAAGTAGAGAACCAGGTGTTGCAAGTATCGGGATTCTTCAAGGTGATCGAAGATGTAGATACTTGTGTATGGTATTCAGTTGATTGTAATGATTAAGAGAACTTGCTTCTCTTTCAGGTTACTCATAATTGGAAGTACTCCTAAGTTGAGTAATACTGATCGGCCTCTTTCCATTTAGTTGACATGCACTAAAGACAGCTGCATGATTTGAATCTGGTTCAATTAAATCAGTGCCTCTGGTTCTATATTGGATATAGAACAGTTCATATCTTAACGATGTTAAGGTACGGGGAGTTGTCCGGCTTATGCTTAAAACCAGACTCTGGACAACTCAAGGCACGTTTCTGTAATAGCTGTTTGTGGGTTGACCCAGGCTATGGCGAGGGTTGACTTTCTACCATCTGGAAGATCAATATAGATATTGTTCTAGACTCGCCACAGTTTTAACAAAAATGGATTTTTTCAGAAAACAGTAGTGGGAGTATGGTAGAACTGGAAGTGATTCCAGAACCGCAAACGATTACTGAAGATTTGATAAGAACCTAAAGATTCAATCTGGCTTGATATTCCATTGGCCACTCCGCAGATAAGATGGGTAACCTCAGGCACCCGAGAGGTACTCCGGTAGCCTCAAGGACGGTGGAAGGGAGGTTCTTGTTTACCCAGACTTTCCATTGCTGTTGTTCCAGACTGTGAGACCCGGCAGGAGGATGAATATAGCGTCGTTCTAAACTAGCTTTAGAAGTATACGTGTATATGACTCTGCCAGAGGGTTGTCGTAGTCAGTGGGAGCAGCGGAGGCATTGGTGGACAAATGGCTTGTGTCTATTTGTAGACTAAAGCAGATATAGTGGAGATAGATCATCTATTTCTGATGTGACAGTCATAGGTTTGACTTCATCAGAATAGGGGATGGATCTGTTAAGAAGGTAGTAGGGTGTAATGTCCTGGTATTTGGATGACATACACAGCGTAGGAAAGGAAACTCCTATACTACGATCGGTTATACTTTGGTTGTTGTTAGTTATATGTATGCCCTAGAGGCCATTGCTGTACATTGGATGTATATTGTAGTGGATGCTGGGACATATATAGGTAGGACTTTCTTGCTCGACATGATAGTACGCTATCTGGTTGCACTTTATCTTAACATGTATACTTTCTGTCTCTCTGATTACATGTTGATAAAGCCCATAGGATGTGTACTCGACTTCCAGGACTATGATGTAGATCATACTAGTGGGGCCTGGGTAGTCCATGAGTACATCCTTGAAATGTTCCTAGTCGAGGGAATATCGAGACGGGGCATCGATATTCCAGAGTAGACTAGCACATATCTTCTCGACCCATGCGATGGGCGATGGATGATCCCATATCCATTGGTGTTTGACATCGAAGATGGTATGCGGGTGCTCAGTGGAGACTGGGTACACTGAACGGACTCGCCGAGAACTCCCAGATGGTATTATACCTCACGTCAGATGGCAGTTCTCTGGTGACACTGGTACAGCTTAGTCTGTTGACCCGAGATCGTCATAGAGTCTTGTGTGTCTCCCACTGTGCTTTGATTTCCACTCTACCACGGCTCTACTGAGCCGTGCAAACAGGTGGTTTTTGGGTACAGTCCCGATTCACATGGAGGCAATGAGCGATAGGAGGGGATTCGTCTCTCCCGGTATTGGGGGTTGATGTTGCGCAATGCACGACTGGCCATAACAGGAAATCCCTGGCCAGGGTTGCAGTGACATACTGGTAAGTGTTATCAGTAGTTTCACGAATGTTATGGACCCTACGTCGGCATGACTTATCGAGCTATTGGGGTCTGACGTTTACCACCCCTAGGCGAGATATGCGACATATCAGACGAACAGACCGGACCGTACGGTAAGTACTGGTTGGATTCACAGGAGTGTGAGCGGGCTTGCTCGTCGATCTTCTGATCGCTCAATACCCGGGTGGCCGTTACGTTTAGCAGACCGCTTGCGGCTTGTGGGTGTTTGATATGATCATCATCTGCTGCCGGCGTATTGACGAGTCTTTAGAGTCCTACACAGAGCTTTCCTAGCTCAAGCGAAATGAAATAGGAGCGCATATGAGATATGTGCGGGACCGAGAATAATGCGTGTATGTGATACCGTATTCTATTCTCGCGATGAATGTATCGATTGGTTATATGCGATATAACCTAGTTGTCGAATCAAGGATTGATTCGATAAGCCGATACATATGATACTAGTCGGTTATATGCGATATGACCGGATCGTTAAATCAAGTGTTGATTTAATGATTTAATGTATAATTATATATTTGATATATTACTTTGCATTAACTAGTATTGGTTCACTTTAAATGGATTTTCTCACTTGATTTGTGCACATTGTATATGTGATATATTTTGTGCACATGATTGTATCATGTTTGATGATGCATTCTTGTTTGGTTTTGTGTAATGTATAAAACTCTCCCAGGAGTAACTCTTACTCGCAGCGGGTATCGGGATCCAACTATCTCATAGAAGGTATGCAATCTCATTGCAAATTTCAACATTTGAAACTCCCGATAAAGGTTTTTACCTCTAGCACCTATGACCTTAACTATGGTCAACAAATCATAAGTACTAGTCAAGTTCTACCCGTCATTTCGTGATTAATTAAACCCACCCACATGACCCTTAACTAAGGTCAACAAAGTCACGCGACTGTCCTAACTAATCGCATCATATGCGGTATAGGAAGACATCACTTAGCTACCGTACACTGTGCCTTGACTATGGTCAACAAACACAGCACGAATACTAAGTACTCTACTTCCTAAAATGACGGAGGGTTGCGGCTGGTTTTTGTGAAAACCTTTAACGCTTTGAACTTGATCTCGTTGCGGAATCAAATGGTTTTTAAATGGAATGTTTTCGAGGCTTTTCTAGTTTTGCTAAAGGGGTCACTCCCGGTGAAGGGATCGTCGGCCCTTTCCTCGTCGAATGAGGTGCGGGATATATCATATATATCACTGTGCAAAGCGGAAACTATAGAAGCGATCAAAGACAAACCGAGGGTTGTAGCATCTGCCAGTTATTGCTAAAGGAGTCACTCCCGGTGAAGGGATCTCGGTCCTTTCCTCATCGAATAAGGTGCAGGATGTTCTATAATGAACACCGCGATGCAAAACAAGAACTGTGGCTACCTGTTTTTATTTTGAAATTCGATTCCACAACATCAATTAGGTTTATTTTCTTTCATTAATCACATTAATGAATATCCCATCATTTAAGTCCACCTAAACATCACAGATAAATATAATGTACGCTTATGCCATCCGCATTCGCCTCGATGTCCCGTCTGCACCGTTAGGTTAGGTAACTAACGGCAGAGCGGGGCAGGGCTAGCGCGGGTGTAAAACATAAGCAACGTTTATATAATATATCATATATACTATATATAATATCTGTCACAGAACATCACATGATCACAGATAAATCACAGCAGAAGAAACATATGAAATATTGGATATACTAGGACGTCCGTGTTTTCAATACGAGCCAGTATAAAACACGGATTCCATGGTCGTGATGAATAGCCAATCCCACACCCCTAGACCCCTACGAGAGCGGCAAGCAACCCTACCAATTCTAGGGTTAGGAGACCCGGACTCGACTTCTCGAGTTGGTCTCCCACTGGACCCCAGAACCCGGTTACTTGTGCTCCCCTCCTTGGGTCTATCCTAGTGCAGAAAAGTAAATAATATACAAATGGTGACAACATCCGCAACCTGGAAGTGCCCCAATAAAAGAATATTACATATAAAAAGATAAATGAATAAGATGAAACCCTAATCAATACCCGCTGCGAGTAAGAGTTACACCTGGGAGAGTTTTATACATTACAATTAGCCGATCAAGTAGGTGTCTAGAAAGGTGTTAACGAGGTTACGCCTCTGGGAAAACGAGGTTTACATTAATTAGGTTCGTGCGAAAGCACGGGGGACCTCCCTCAAAGTACCGACACTGGCCTGGCTGAAAGATTGGCGAACTTGTAGTGTGTAATTAATCCCGGCTAGTCTTTCCTTTTAGGGTTTGAAGGAAGATTTGATAAAAAGCAGTGGGAGCCATCCTGATTAGATAAAATAATAACCAATCTATTCTTGACAGAGCGCACGCTGAGTGTTTTCTTCTCTCTCTCTCCAGGTAGCGACCATATCACGCCTTAATCAAGATAATAATACGGAATATTGACCGAACCCGCTTGTTATACTGAGCTGGGGAACGTTGGTCCCTCTCCAACTTATAATTGTTATAAGACAGAGCAGGAAATAGGGGATTACCAGAATTCCCGTGCAGCCCAAACGAAGAGAGTGCATGCTGATGCATCATCTTCGGGTGTGTTCATTACAAAGAACTGTTTCTCAGTGTCCTTTACGTCCTGGGTATATGATACCGGATCAGGATCCCAGATATGTAATCTGTTACATAGGGCTACAGATAGGTAGAGAACTGAGACCGGGTGATAAGTTTCATGAGGCAGAAAACGGGGCAAGTGTTGCAGCCAAGTCTGTTGGTCACTGTCACCCTGTATTACGAATACATTGATTCTGAACAAATATTATTAGATACCGAACCTGATATACAAAATCATATCTATCTCTTTATTAGTAAAGAAATGATAAAATTTTGTATTGTTGGATAATGTTTTGAACATTTCCTATATCAAAAGTTGATCGGTTCAGGCACGTTATCTAAAAGCGTTGATATTCTAAATCAAACTACAGTTCTTAGTATACAGAACACACACAAGAGAAAGAGTTCAGAAATGAACGTATTCTTCTTGAGGTATTGTAGACTAGGTCATATCAATGCGACCCGACTAGCTAGAGTTACATATAGATGCATATTTAAATCAGTTTGAATTTACATCTTGTGAAACTCGCCAGTCATGTCACAAAGATAAGATGACCATAGCCCTGTTTATTGGAAACAGAGAAAGAGTTAGTGAACTCTTGGGATGATACATGATGATGTATGTAGGTCCCCAGTCTACACATGCCAGGACCGGTTCTTTATACTTCATTACGTTCTCTGATAATCTCTCAAGATTCAGACATATGTTCCTGTTGAAACACAAGTCTGAACCTTTTGAGATATTCACAGAATATAAGTTAGAAGTAGAGAACCAAAATACGGGTATAAGTATTATGTCCTAGGATGAGATCAAGGAGGAGAATACTTGAGCACGGAAATACTGGACTATTCTAAAGGAGAATGAGATTCTCTCTCAGCATTACTCCTCCGTATACACCATTGCACGATGGTATGTCGGGGCGGAGCAAATACACCCTATATATATGGTGTGCTCTATGATGAGTACTGCTGAGTTACCTTTTTCCTTTTGGGAGTTATGCACTTGAGAAGCTGCATACCTATTGAATAGGGTTCCAATCAAATCACTGCCTACCACTCCATATGAGATATGGTATGGGAAGAACCCATCTCTTAAGCGAGTTAAGATTTGGGGTTGTCCGGCCTATGTTTAAAGCAAAATCCGGACAAGATCGAGGCAGGATCAGTTCTGTAGAACTGGAAAGGTTCCAGCTATACAAAACTGCAGTTGATGATTTGACAGAACCATAAAATTCTATAGTTCCCGACGAACCTCAGCCTCTCCGCCGGTCTAGTAGGGTTCCTCATCTGCCTGAGAGATACCTCGGTTTCTCGATGACAGTGGGAGCAAGGATTGCATCATGAGATGATGACCCAACTAGTTTTGAGCAGGCCATCGAGAGTAGGGACTCTGTAAGAATGGCTGGATGCTTAGCGATCTGAGATGGAATCCATGTACACCAGCAAAGTATGGACTTTAGCTGCTATACCTAAAGGGTTAAATCCCCATCAGGAGCAAGTATATCTTGAGAAGATTACGTGGTTTAGATGGAAAAGTTGAGACTTTCAAAGCTAGACTTGTTAAAGGTTTTCGTCATCGACCAGGCGTGGATAATGATGAAACCTTTTTCCAGTAGCTATGCTTAAGTCTGTCCAGATCCTACTTACCACGGCTACATACCATGATTACGATATCTGGCGGCTGGGTGCCATGACTGCTTTTCGAAATACTGATTTAGAAGAGAACGTCTATAAGAACACAGCCAGAGGTCTTCGTAAACAGTGGGAGCAGCGGAAACGTGTGCAAGTTGCTTTACATAATGAAGCAGGCATCGCGGAGTTGGAACATCTATTTTGATGGATTAGTCAAAGAAGTTGACTTCATCAAAATGGCAGACGAACCTTGTATATACAAAAGGGTAGTAGAGAGTAAGGTGGTCATCTTCGTATTGTACGTAGACAACATACTCTTGATAGGAAAAGAGTTTCCTATACTACGATCGGTCAATCTCCTATTATCACTAGGATTCCCCAAATAGGATCAAAGTGATACCTCCTAAATCCTGAATTTTCATCTATGAGATAGATGTAATTGGATGTTAGGATTCTCACTAGATGTAGTGAGATGGTATCAATCGATCCTGGGGGGAATCACTGGAAGAGTTCCAGGGTGATAAAGACGACTGAATGTCAGTCACGGGCATTGTCTTTACCCTCAGTAGAGGGACGGTATGTTGGAAGAATTCCAAGTTAGATACCGTGGCAAACTAGACGATAAAGGCTGGTAACATCGCTATTAAAGATACTACCAAAGAGGAAGTTTGGGTATATATTGGTTCATGAGATGAACTAGGTTCCTGCCATTGTATGACAATGGAAGTGTGGCTTTAGCCCTGGAACCCTGGTCCCATCAGTGACCCAGACAAATTCTGAGGAAGCATCACCTGATCATGGAGATAGTTGATCTCCAGGGTGATCGAGGTTAGGAGAGTAGACTCAGAGGACAACACGGCGGATCCACACACGAAGGTCTTTTTCCAAAGAGAGACCTTTAGGGGATGGTTGAGTATGTGATACTGCAACCACTGCTACAGATGGCCCTAGTGCAAGTGGGAGATTGTTAGTTATATGTATGCCCTAGAGGCCATTGCTGTACATTGGATGTATATTGTAGTGGATGCTGGGACATATATAGGTAGGACTTTCTTGCTCGACATGATAATACGCTATCTGGTTGCACTTTATCTTAACATGTATACTTTCTGTCTCTCTGATTACATGTTGATAAAGCCCATAGGATGTGTACTCGACTTCCAGGACTATGATGTAGATCATACTAGTAGGGCCTGGGTAGTCCATGAGTACATCCTTGAAATGTTCCTAATCGAGGGAATATCGAGACGGGGCATCGATATTCCAGAGTAGACTAGCGCATATCTTCTCGACCCATGCGATGGGCGATGGATGATCCCATATCCATTGGTGTTTGACATCGAAGATGGTATGCGAGTGCTCAGTGGAGACTGGGTACACTGAACGGACTCGCCGAGAACTCCCAGATGGTATTATACCTCACGTCAGATGGCAGTTCTCTGGTGACACTGGTACAGCTTAGTCTGTTGACCCGAGATCGTCATAGAGTCTTGTGTGTCTCCCACTGTGCTTTGATTTCCACCCTACCACGGCTCTACTGAGCCGTGCAAACAGGTGGTTTTTGGGTACAGTCCCGATTCACATGGAGGCAATGAGCGATAGGAGAGGATTCGTCTCTCCCGGTATTGGGGGTTGATGTTGCGCAATGCACGACTGGCCATAACAGGAAATCCCTGGCCAGGGTTGCAGTGATATACTGGTAAGTGTTATCAGTAGTTTCACGAATGTTATGGACCCTACGTCGGCATGACTTATCGAGCTATTGGGGTCTGACGTTTACCACCCCTAGGCGAGATATGCGACATATCAGACGAACAGACCGGACCGTACGGTAAGTGTTACTGGTTGGATTCACAGGAGTGTGAGCGGGCTTGCTCGTCGATCTTCTGATCGCTCAATACCCGGGTGGCCGTTAAGTTTAGCAGACCGCTTGCGGCTTGTGGGTGTTTGATATGATCATCATCTGCCGCCGGCGTATTGACGAGTCTTTAGAGTCCTACACAGAGGTTTCCTAGCTCAAGCGAAACGAAATAGGAGCGCATATGAGATATGTGCAGGACCGAGAATAATGCGTGTATGTGATACCGTATTCTATTCTCGCGATGAATGTATCGATTGGTTATATGCGATATAACCTAGTTGTCGAATCAAGGATTGATTCGATAAGCCGATACATATGATACTAGTCGGTTATATGCGATATGACCGGATCGTTAAATCAAGTGTTGATTTAATGATTTAATGTATAATTATATATTTGATATATTACTTTGCATTAACTAGTATTGGTTCACTTTAAATGGATTTTCTTACTTGATTTGTGCACATTGTATATGTGATATATTTTGTGCACATGATTGTATCATGTTTGATGATACATTCTTGTTTGGTTTTGTGTAAAGTATTAAACCATGGTTGGTTAGTGATTAGGGTTTCATCTTATTCATTTATCTTTTTATTTTATTTTATTTATTTCATTAGAAAATATAAAGAGAACAAGAATGGTTGCTAGTTTTGTTTTTTATGAAGCTTCTTGAAGCTTTGAACAAGTCCACCATTCTTGTCTCTTCTCTAACCCTAACCACTAATCTAACCTTGGTTAAATCTCTACACTAAACCATGGTTGTTGACATGATAAGTATCATATTGTTTTTATTTTTAAAAGAGACTTATCATATCTTTTTCATCATCTTCTTCAAGAGCTAGAAAAAAAAAGCTTTCTAGTTGAATGGCAACTAGCCAAATCAAGTGAGAAATCCAAATCTAAAGTTTACCCACTTCCTATTTCTTCATCCTTTACCTCTTGCCAAGTAGTATAGGGTGTTTCCTTCACAAGTTTTCCCGACTTGGTGAAGTTTGAGCTTGTTCTAGCGATGCCTCGATGTAGATCATCTTCGGCATCGAACCGACGATCAAGCCCGCCCATTCTTCGATGATGCCAAAGCTAGAGTCGTGAGTTCGATTTGGACAGCGGAGGGAGATCATCGCGGAGCATACGAAGTGGTGGACCGGATCTACAAAGGTTGTAGCTCCTTTCCTTTTAGATAAAGTTGTTTATTTGCATCGTTTCGCCTAAATATCTAGTTAACGATCCGTTCTAGGTTTTCTCGGCACCGTAATTTTTAGAAATTTGCATGTTTGATCACTTATGAGACTTCACTAGAGTGCCTAGGAACCCTACAGTTGTCACACAGTGATTTCTCCACATAGGAATTGGATATTATATCAGACATTCTGGTTACTGGATCTATAATTTTAGATCTAGATTTGGGTAGTTTCCCAATCAGGGTACTTAGACAGCATTCTAGAGGTACTTTAGAATGGACGACTCCTGGCATGGTGGTGTACCTGCAGGTGATGAAGTCACCCTCTCTAAAGGTGTCTTGCAGACTAAAGGGGAGAGGGATCTGCATGATTGGCAGATCACTTGCTTAGGCAATTGAGTCAATCATAAGATGTCAAGTACCACACCAGATGTTGTTTTTGCACTAGATGCAGTAAGTTGACATTGATCCAATCCTGGAGAAACAGTCGGAAGCAGTTTTAGAACATAAGTAGATGTTCTAGGGATATGATAACGACAGCCTCTTTTAGGATACAGTCATCATTCCAGGCTTCCAAGGTGACCTGGACGATAGGGAGGTTGTCAGAGTTATAGTTTTCCTTCCAACGAGGGGCAGTATTTTAGACAGGTGGTCCAGGTGGATACTGAGGGAAGGATGGCGCAGGATACTGATTAAGTTCAGTTGACGATACAGTCTAAGCAGTTTGGATTTAGAGTTCATTTATGAGCTAGGTCCCATCAGACGTCCAGACACATTCTAAGACAGGTATTGCTCATTTCGGGAGATGGCTTTCTCCGTGAACTTGAGATATAGAGAGACATAGAAAGAAGCATCAAGGTGGATCCACTCACTGAGGCTATTCCTCGAACGCAATAGTTTCGCAAACGAGCTTTGTGAGACTGACTAGTAGAGGAGTTGGGTGTTCGATATCACACGGGCTGTGAGTATGCGACAGCGCAATAATTAGCCTTGAGTGCAAGTGGGAGATTGTTGGAGATAGTGCCCTTAGAGTCAATTATTGGATCACAGGCACGTGATTGCAATGATTGAGGGAGGACCTATTCCGGTAGGACAGTCTTACTCAAGATGATAGTATGCTATCTGGTTTACCTTTATCATCGTGTACTGCTTTAAGTGACCTTACAGGTCACTATTGCACGTTGATAGAGCCCCTAGGATTCTTGCTAGACTGCCAGCAGTATGAGAACGATCATATACGTGGGAGCTGGTAGTCTATAAGCACATCCTTAAAAGGTCCCTAGTCGTGGGAGTTTCGAGACAGGGCATCGATACTCCAGAGTAGACTAGTGTATACAGTCGAGACCCCGACGAGGGGCGGTGGTGTAAGTCCATGCTACCTCTCCCGGTACTTTCGGGCATGCGGAATTTGGTGAAAAACAATTTTCTTAGAGGTGGTAACATGGACTCAAAACCGGATCTTTGTTAAACATCTAACTAACAACCTAACTACGAGTTGGTAACTACTCGGTTAGGGGGTTATACCTTTCTTTTTCTCGAACTCCTTCGTCTTCAAGCTTCGATGGTCGTCCGAATCGGCTTCTCCCCGTCATCTCCTTGCGCCGAAGATAGATCCACCTGAAAGCTTCTACCTTTGGCTCCTTCTTCGAACTTTGAAGAAACTAGTTCACTCGGTTTGCTAAACCTTGTGAACTAGAGTGAGTAGAGAAGAGTTCGTATGGGATTTTGTCTATGGTTCTTGGTTCTCAACTCATGAGACAAGTGAACCATAGAGTCAAAAGAGGGAGAGCAAGAGGAGGAAGATGAGAGCTCAAGAACAAGAGAGAGAATGAGCATGAAAGAATGAGAGAAGACTTTTCTCATTTGGCTCTCATAATCCAGAACAATCATAACACCTCATATCAATCAAGTATTATGTGATGGTTTAAGCAACCATAGCCATATCATTTCATGCACTCATTTTGCACAAAAGAGCAAGCAAGCAAAAGACTTTGCCATGAAATGATAGCTATATTTATCATGATGGTCAACTAGTCAAGCCTAGTCAACCGGTCAACAAAGTCAACAAGTCAACAAAAGTCAACAAGTCAACAAAGTCAATCCCTCAACAACCATGTCACCATAATACTTAATTAATATAATTGTTAATCACATATCATATTCTCATTAGGGTTGAGCAAAAAGTCAATAGTCAACGGTCAACGGTCAACAACCCTAATGAGAATCCTCTGCCTCTGTCTCTCCGTCAACTGTGCATACACACCCGCATCCGCGTTCCGAGGAACACGAATACACACTGGATAAATTCAATCCCAAAAGGTACACTAGGATCTGGCTTAAACCAAAGCCCGCTAGTGTAAACTGTCCGGACATTGTACGTGCACAAGTGCATGGATGTGACCGAACCCTGTCGCAAAACCATGCGACCTGTCGCAAAACCATGCGACCTCTACTCTTTTGCCTAAAGGCGAATAGCTTTCTGTGTGGGACTCTAAAGACTCGACACTACGCTGGCAGTGGGTTTAACCACAGACCGCAAGCGGCACTAGCTGTGCGTAACGGTCCCCAGGTAGATGCCGACAAGAAGACTGACGAGGCGAAACCCATCTGAACTCCTACTGAGCCTGAATGTGACATTCTCCGTACAGTCCGGTCTGTTCGTCTGATGCATCGCATGGCGGGCCTAGGGGCGGTAAACGTCAGTCCCCCAATAGCGGTACAAGTCGTGTCGGAGTGAAGCCCAAAACATCCTGAGATAACACTGGAAGCCTACCAGTATATCTCGTTTGCCCTGGCCAGGGACTACTCGTGTAATGGCTCTCCTAGACACAGCGCGATGTCAACCCCCAATACCGGGAGAGACGAATCCGTCTAACCGTCACTGCCTCCAAGTGCTTCGGGACTTCACCCAACTACCACCTGTTTGCACGACTCCTTTGAGCCGTGGTAGGGTAGTAATCAAAGTACAGTGGGAACACACTCGAGGCGAAGTGACAGTGTCAAGTCAGCGGACTAAGCTGTACTCATGTCACCTGGGAACTGATAACTGACGATAGGCATAATACCAACTAGTCAGTTCCCGACGAGTCCTGTCCAGTGTACTCGTAACCCAACGAGCACCCGCATACTATCTCAAGTACGACGTACCGACGGCTGTGGGACAGACCGTCTCCCACACTGGGATGAAAAGCGCATGCGCTAGTCTACTCCGGAGTATCGATGCCCTGTCTCGATAGTCCTGCGACTAGGGACCTGCATAAGGATGTGCTTATAGATTACCCAGCCCCACTAGTGTGACTGCCATCACAACGCTGGTAATCAAGCAAAGATCCTAAGGGCTCCACTAATGTGTATAGGCGATATACTAAAATAAACACATGTACACATTGAAGTAGAAACAAACCAAGTAGCATACTACCATTTTGAGCAAGATTGTCAATACAAGGTGAATATCCCAAGCTTCCATTAAGTAATATACATGCTAGTATGATACAGTAATGGCCTCTAGGGCATATACACTAACAATCTCCCACTTGCACTAAGGCCATGTACTAGCGTATCGAAGACCTATCATCTCGATCAGCCGCTCGAACTGAGTCTGGGGTAAAGCCTTCGTGAGTGGATCAGCAGTGTTATCTTCCGTATTTACTCTCTTTACCTCGATCTCCTGGCGATCAATGATCTCCCTGATCAGGTGGTACCGCCTCAAAATATGCCTGGACTTCTGATGGGACCTGGGTTCCTTCGCTAAAGCTATAGCGCCGTTGTTGTCACAATACAGTGGTATTGGATCAACACTGGTAGGAACCACCTGAAGTTCCGTGAGGAACTTCTTCATCCAGACAGCTTCCTTTGCGGCATCGCAAGCAGCTATGTACTCCGCTTCCATAGTTGAGTCAGCAACGGTTTCCTGCTTGGAACTCTTCCAGCAAACCGCCCCTCCATTGAGGGTAAAGGCATAACCCGACATGGACTTGGAGTCATCCTTATCACTCTGGAAGATGGAGTCAGCAAAGGCCTCAATCTGGAGGTCTTTTTCGCCATACACCAAGAACATCTCCTTAGTCATTCTCAGGTACTTGAGAATGTTCTTTACTGCTATCCAGTGTTTCTCCCCTGGGTTCGACTGATACCGGATTACAACGCTCAATGCGTATGCTACATCTGGTCTGGTACATAACATCGCATACATAATAGAGCCTACCGCAGATGCGTAGGGTATTGATGACATGCGAGCCCTATCCAAATCAGTCTTGGGAGACATCTCTTTGGAGAGGGTGATTCCGTGACAAGCCGGTAGATTACCGTGCTTGGAATCTTCCATACTGAATCGTTTCAGTATGGTGTCGATGTACCTTGACTGTGAAAGTCCCAACATCCTCTTGGATCTATCACGATAGATCTGGATCCCCAGAATGTAGTTGGCATCGCCCAGGTCCTTCATGGAGAACCTCTGTGACAAGAATCCTTTGACTGACTGTAGCATAGGAATATCATTTCCTATTAGGAGAATGTTATCGACGTACAAGACGAGGAATACCACATTTCTCCCTACAATCTTACTGTAAATGCATGGTTCATCTGGGTTTTTGACAAAGTCGAATTCTTTGACAGTATCATCAAAGCAGATGTTCCAACTCCGCGATGCCTGCTTAAGTCCATAGATGGACTTGAGCAACTTGCACACTTTACCGCTGCTCCCACTCTGAATGAATCCCTCTGGCTGATCCATATAGACGCACTCTTCTAAATTTCCATTTAGGAAAGCTGTCTTTACGTCCATCTGCCAGATCTCATAATCGTGGAAGGCAGCAATGGCAAGAAGGATCCGAATGGATTTAAGCATGGCTACCGGAGAAAAGGTCTCGTCATAGTCCAAACCAGGTCTTTGACGAAAACTCTTTGCAACGAGCCTAGCTTTATAGGTTTCAACCTGCCCATCTACACCAATCTTCTTTCTGAAGATCCATTTGCAGCCTACGGGTTTTACCCCTTCTGGAGCAAAGTCCAAAGTCCAAACTTTGATGGTGTACATGGACTCCATCTCGGTCCGCATTGCATCCAGCCATTTTACCGAGTCACCGCCCTGAATGGCTTGCTGGAAGCTAGTAGGCTCACCATAATCCATGGTGCAATCCTCTCTGTCCCCGTCTATGAGAAAACCGTAGTATCTCTCGGGCGGATGAGACTGCCTACTACTCTTGCGGAGTGGCGCAGGAATGTACGGTTCTCCTGAAACTACTGGCTCTTCCAAGCTTTCAGTAATAGCTTGTGGTTCTGGAATTTCTTCCAGTTCTATTGCTCTCCCACTTTTTCCTTTTTCTAAAAACTGATGTTCCAGAAAGTGGGCATGACGAGAAACAAAAACCTTTTGTTCCTCTGCGTAATAGAAAAAATACCCCCTGGAGTTCTTTGGGTATCCCACAAACTTACACAGTACTGAGCGTGCCTCGAGTTTGTCCGCATGCTGCTTTTTAACAAAAGCTGGACATCCCCATGTCTTTAGGTACTTAAGAGAGGGTTTCTGCCCACTCCACATTTGATATGGGGTGGTAGGCACAGTCTTGGTTGGAGCCTTGTTCAAGAGATATGCAGCTGTTTCTAGTGCATAACCCCAGAAAGATCGCGGTAACTCAGCCTTACTCATCATGGAACGAACCATATCCAATAGGGTCCGATTCCGCCTTTCCGATACACCGTTGTGTTGTGGTGTGTATGGAGGAGTAAGTTGAGAGAGAATTCCATTCTCTTTTAGGTAGTCCAGAAACTCGGCACTCAAGTATTCTCCACCTCGATCCGATCTTAGAATCTTGATACTTTTGCCGGTTTGTTTTTCAACTTCATTCTTGTATTCTTGAAATTTCCCAAAGGCCTCGGATTTATGCTTCATTAAGAAGACATGTCCATACCTAGAGAAATCATCTGTGAAAGTAATGAAGTATGAATAACCACTTCGCGCATGTGTAGACATTGGACCACACACATCACTGTGTATGAGTCCCAAGAGCTCACTCGCTCTTACTCCGTGTCCAGTGAACGGAGTCTTTGTCATCTTTCCCATGAGACAAGATTCACAAGTGGCATAAGACTGGTACTCGAACGGATCCAAGTATCCTTCTTTATGTAACTTAGTCAACCGTGTCTCATTGATGTGACCCAGTCTACAATGCCATAAGAAAGCCTGATTTAATTCTGGAGACTTTCTTTTAAGCGTGTTCTGGACACTGAATATCTGAGCTTGATTCAATACGTATATACCGTTATTTAATGTACCTGACCCAATCAGTACTTGATTTAGGTGGATGTTTACTACATCGCTTACAAAATCAAAATCATATCCTTCCTTAGAAAGTAAGGATACAGATATTGTTAGTGTATATGCCCTAGAGGCCATTACTGTATCATACTGGTTTGTATATTACTTAATGGAAGCTTGGGATATTCACCTTGTATATACAATCTTGCTCAAAATAGTAGTATGCTACTTGGTTTGCTTCTACTTCAATGTGTACATGTGTTTATTTTTGTATATCACCTATACACATTAGTGGAGCCCTTAGGATCTTTGCTTGATTACCAGCGATGTGATGGCAGTCACACCAGTGGGGCTGAGTAATCTATAAGCACATCCTTATCCAGGTCCCTAGTCGCAGGACTATCGAGATAGGGCATCGATACTCCGGAGTAGACTAGCGCATGCGCTTCTCATCCCAGTGTGGGAGACGGTCTGTCCCACAGCCGTCAGTGCGTCGTACTTGAGATAGTATGCGGGTGCTCGTTAGTTTACGGGTACACTGGACAGGACTCGTCGGGAACTGACTAGTTGGTATTATGCCTATCGTCAGTTATCAGTTCCCAGGTGACATGAGTGCAGCTTAGTCCGCTGACTTAACACTGTCACTTCGCCTCGAGTGTGTTCCCACTGTACTTTGATTACTACCCTACCACGGCTCAAAGGAGTCATGCAAACAGGTGGTAGTTGGGTGCAGTCCCGAAGCACTTAGAGGCAGTGACGGTTAGACAGGATTCGTCTCTCCCGGTATTGGGGGTTGACATCGCGCTGTGTCTAGGAGAGCCATTACACGAGTAGTCCCTGGCCAGGGCAAACAAGATATACTGGTAGGCTTCCAGTGTTATCTCAGGGTGTTTTGGGCTTCACTCCGACATGACTTGTACCGCTATTGGGGGACTGACGTTTACCGCCCCCTAGGCCCGCCATGCGATGTATCAGACGAACAGACCGGACTGTACGGAGAATGTCACATTCAGGCTCAGTAGGAGTTCAGATGGGTTTCGCCTCGTCAGTCTTCTTGTCGGCATTACCTGGGGACTGTTACGCACAGCTAGTGCCGCTTGCGGTCTGTGGTTAAACCCACTGCCAGCGTAGTGTCGAGTCTTTAGAGTCCCACACAGAAAGCTATTCGCCTTTAGGCAAAAGAGTAGAGGTCGCATGGTTTTGCGACAGGTCGCATGGTTTTGCGACAGGGTTCGGTCACATCCGTGCACTTGTGCACGTACAGTGTCCGGACAGTTTTCACCAGCGGGCTTTGGTTTAAGCCTGATCCTAGTGTACCTTTTGGGATTGGATTTATCCAATATGCATTCGTGTTCCTCGGAACGCGGATACGGGTGTGTATGCACAGTTGACGGAGAGACAGAGGCAGAGGATTCTCATTAGGGTTGTTGACCGTTGACAGTTGACTATTGACTTTTTGCTCAACCCTAATGAGAATATGATATGTGATTAACAATTATATTAATTAAGTATTATGGTGACATGGTTGTTGACTTGTTGACTTTGTTGACTTGTTGACTTTTGTTGACTTGTTGACTTTGTTGACCGGTTGACTAGGCTTGACTAGTTGACCATCATGATAACCATAGCTATCATTTCATGGCAAAGACTTTTGCTTGCTTGCTCTTTTGTGCAAAATGAGTGCATGAAATGATATGGCTATGGTTGCTTAAACCATCACATAACACTTGATTGATATGATATGTTATCATTGTTTTGGATTATGAGAGGATGAAAGAAAAAAGAGAGGCTCATTCTCACTTGACCATTCTCTCTCTTGTTCTTGAGCTCTCATACTCTTGCTCTCACCCTCTTCTTCTTGCTCCCTCTCTTGACTCTATGGTTCACTTGTCTCATGAGTTGAGAACCAAGAACCATAGATAAAATCCCATACAAACTCTTCTCTACTCACTCTAGTTCACAAGGTTTAGCAAACCGAGTGAACTAGTTTCTTCAAAGTTCGAAGAAGGAGCCAAAGGTTGGAGCTTTCAGGTGGATCTATCTTCGGCGTAAGGAGACGAAGGGAAGAAGCCGATCCGGACCAACATCGGAGCTTGAAGACGAAGGAGTTCAAGACAAACAAGGTATAAACCCCCTAACCGAGTAGTTAACGACTCCTAGTTAGGTTGTTAGTTAGATGTTTAACCAAGATCCGGGTTTTAAGTGTAGGGTTCCTAGGCACTCTCTAGAGGTCTCACAAGGCATCAACCATGCCAATTTCAAAATTTAACGGTGCCGAGAAACCCTAATACGGATCGTTGGCTAGAAGTTTAGGAGAAAAACAAACTAGTTAACACTTAACTACAAGAATACGGAAATACAACCTTTTTAGATCCGGTTCTCTATCTCCACGGCTCCGCAATGAAGTCCTCTCCGCTGTCCAAATCGAACCATGACTCTCACGATGGTATCATCGGAGAAAAGACCGGGCTAGGTCGTCGACAACGTGCCGAAGATGATCTACGTCGAAGCATCACTAGATCAAGCTCCACCTTCACCAAGCCATGAAAACTTGTGAAGGAAACACACTCTACTACTTGGCAAGAGGTAGAGGATGAAGAAATAGGAAGTGGGTAGACTTTAGAATTGGATTTCTCACTCTAATTCATCAATCACCATTGATGAAGTGAAGCTTTCTTCATGAAGTGAAGAAGAAGAAGAAAGCATGAAGATGATAAAATTATGATAAGTTCTTTCGTAAAATAAAAAAGAATGAATACTTATCATAATCCAACCCTAGTTAGGTGTAGAGAATTAACTTAGGTTAGGTTGTATGGTTAGGGTTAGAGAAAGAAACAAAATGGTCAACCATTTCAAAGCTTCATGAAGCTTCAAGGATAATCCAAAATTGGCCACCATTCTATTTCATTCATAAATCAATGAATAAATAAAAGAATAAGTAAATGAAGAATAAGAAACCCTAACCATTGACCAACCATGGTTTAAACCATACACCAAACTATCATGTATCATCAAACATGATACAAGCATGTGCACAAAATCATATCACATATATAATGCGCACATTCGAGCGAGAAAATCCATTTAAAGTGAACCGATACTAGTTAATGCAAAGTAATATATCAAATATATAATTATACATTAAATCATTAAATCAACACTTGATTTAACGATCCGGTCATATCGCATATAACCGACTAATATCCAATGTATCGATTTATCGAATCAATCCTTGATTCGATAACTAGGTTATATCGCATACAACTGTTGGATATATGTATGCCCTAGAGGCCATTATGTGATAGTGGATGTATCTATACATGTATATATATATTCAGTTTGCATTCTTGCTCGACATGATAGTATGCTATCTGGTTCTTCTTTATCTGACATGTTTATTTGATCATGCTTTTATTCATTCATACATGCTGATAAAGCCCTGAGGATATCGGCTTGACTACTCTGATTATGATGGAGATCATACTAGTGGGACATCTGTAGTCTATAAGCATATCCTGGGACGTCCCTAGTCGTAGGTATATCGAGATGGGGCATCGATATACCAGAGTAGACTAGCGTATATGATACTAGACCCATTCGATGGGCGATGGATGTTCCCACATTCATCGATGTTTGACATCAAGATCATACACGGGTGCTCAGTGGTGACTGGGTACACTGGACGGACTCGCCGAGAACTCCTATATGGAATTATATCTATCGTCGGATAGCAGTTCTCAGGTGACACTGGTACAGGTTAGTCTGTAGACCCGAGATCGTCATAGAGCCTTGTGTGTTCTCCCACTGTACTTTGATTGCCACCCTACCACGGCTCTACTGAGTCGTGCAAACAGGTGGCCGTTGGGTACAGTCCCGAGACACACGAAGGTAATGAGCGATAGGAGGGGTTTCGTCTCTCCCGGTATTGGGAGTTGATGCTGTGCTGTGCTCGACTGGTTATAACAGCAAGTCCCTGGCCAGGGCTGCTAAGATTTGCTGATAAGTGTTATCAGTAGTTTCTCGATCTGTTATAGACCATTCACCGACGCGACTTATTGAGTTATTGGGGTCGACGTGACCATCCCTAGGCTCGATATGCAGCATATCTGACGAAGAGACCGGACTGTACGGTAGTGTTGCCGGATGGCTCGACGGGAGTTGTAGCAGGTTCGCTTGTTGTCTTCTGATCGTTCAATACCCGGGTGGCCGTTACGTTTAGCTGACCTCTTGCGGCTTGAGGGCACTTGATATGATCATTACCCTCTGCCGGCGTATTGACGAGTCTTAGAGTCCCACAGAGGAGTTACCCAGTCCAGGCGAAACGTTGTGGTACGCATATGCGATATGCGCATGCACCCGATTGAAATGTGCGTATATGATACCGAACATTGATCGGGTGAACTGCTTTTGGTGGGGTCATATGAGATATGACCGGATTGATAAATCAAGTGTTGATTTATCATTTAACCATTAGTTTTCTCACTCAAAACCTTTCTAGGGTTTGATGGATGTATGCATGCATGCATGTGTTTCTATTTTTCTTTTCTAGTTTCATGCACATGATGATGTGCATACATGTACACATACATACATCAAACCATCATGGTTGATTATATATGGAAATGGTGGCAATATAAGCCTCACACCATAGATTAAACAATGGATAATTATTTAATTTTGGTTTTAAAAGAAAATGAAAAGGAAAGGATAATTATGCTAGTTTCTACATGCTTCTTTTAACCTAACCATTCTCACCCACCACTAAACCATGGTTATCTTTTCCTTTATCATTCTGAACCCAAGTTAAATTAATCATCTATCATTTAATCATGGTTGGAGTCAAGAAGGAATAAAGATATATAGTGATATTTATTTTCTTTTGCAAGTTAACCTTATGGTTATCTTTTTATCTCTTGAAGAAAAATAGCCACCATTTTCATCCTTCTTCATCTTCTCCTCTCTAGTTTTTTCTAGTGAGAAAAACACAATCAAAGAAAGGTTTTTGAAGTGAGATCCAAAGCCACAACAACATTCTACACAAGCCTAGCCGTTTTGTTTAGAGTGTTATCTTCGGTTTGCGTAAGAAGTAGCGAGCTTGGACGGAGATCTCCGCGGTGGATCATCGTGGACACAAGGGGAGTTCAAGAGGACCTCGTTTCAACACCAAAGAGCCTAAGGAGCGAAGCAAAAACGGGAGCTACAAAGGTTGTAGCCTTCAAACCCTAACTTTTGTTAGCTTTAAGTTTAGTAAACCCTAATTTTCTAGGATCTATCCTTTGCATGTTAGTTTAGCATCTTCAAAATTAAAACTTTGGGTCATGTGATGCTTCAAAACTCTTCATAGGGTGCTATACTAACCTTACATTGGTATCAGAGCCGACCTAGAACATTAGGCGACGTTTTGACGAAGTGAAAACCCCGATCGGACAAAAATACCGTATTTTTTGATGCTCTCTGGAAATTTTCTAAAAATTGACATTTTGCAGAATTAAAAATATCTAAAAATCACAGCAGGAAAATATAAGAATTACGGCAGAAAAATATTTCAATGAACAGTAGTTGTAGCCGCGGAAACGCGGCCTAAGCTTGCTTAGGCCGCTGTTCCGCGGCCGTACAGATGATTTATGGTATACTGTTTCTACAGTAATTATGTTTTCTGCATGTATATTTTTTTGGATATTTTTAAACTGAATAAAGTTTTGAAAAATTCTGGAGATGTTTTTGGATTCATCGATTCGATCGGGACTTTCATTTCGTAGTCTTTCCGGGTAAATTAGAAAGTATTGAAGTGTTTGAACGAGTATCATTTACTCACTATTCACGGGGTTTAAATAATTTGGAAATACGTGCAAGTCTTTTTGCGGCGGTCCCTCTAGAAGATAACAAACCTTAACTCGATTATGTGACCGTCTTGAACTACCCTTTGAACCCTCGGGTTTGGGGCAGTACGGCGCGCCACATGTGAGGCGTTGGCTTGACCCTTCTACGGCTGGACCGCCGCTACTGTGTCACACTCCAAATTTTTTTGAACCCTGCTCAAGTGTTGAGCTTTAGTGAATCTTGGGTGCTTGATTGTTCGTTCGAAAACTTTAATACTGTCTGTTTGTCTGGAATGTGATACAATATGTGGAATTCATATGGTTTAGGTATGAAATACGGAATATGTGATATTTCGCATTTATGATGTCTAAAGAGAATCTGGATTCCAAATATTGTAGTTTTACACTTTCTTTTCTGTGACCGTAAGTGTAGTATGTTAGATATCGCCGGTTTCGTTGCTATACATCAACGACAATCGGGGTACGCATACTTACTTACGTTGATGATATGTGATATTATGTGTTGCTGAGATATGATGTGCAGGATTGTCGCGATCGAATAGCCGGGGGGTTTTTGTGAGATGAGAGTTTTGTATTTTCATTCATGTAAATTCAAATGTAATGTAATATTCTTTTATTTGGGGCACTTCCAGGTTGCGGTTGTGTCACCAGTGTTGTATATTATTTACTTTTCCGCATTAGGATGGACCCAAGGAGGAGAGCACAGGTGACCGGGTTCTGGGGTTCAGTGGGAGGCCATCTCGAGGAGTCGAGACCGGGTCTCCTAAACTCCAGGATTGGAAGGGTCACTTGCCGCTCTCGTAGGGGTCCAGGATGTGGGCTTGGCTATTCATCGCGACTGTGGAATCCGTATTTTCTATTCTGGCTAAATACTAAATACGGACGTCCTAGTATATCCCACGTTATATCTATATTTCTGCTGCATGTGTTCTGTGATATCTGAGACGAATGACATATTATATATATGATATATAGTAGACGTTGCTTATGTTTTACACCCGCGCTAGCCCCGTCCCAGTATGCCGTTAGTTAAGTAACCTAACGGTGCATAACGGAACATTGCGGCGAATGCGGATGGCATAAGCGTACGTGTTATTTTCGTTTCTTTTCTGTGATTGGCTTAAGGACTTAAATGATGGGATTACATTAATGTGATTAATGTAAAGAAAATAAACCTAAAAAGATGTTGTAGAATCGGATTTGAAAACTACTCGGCTATTTATGAAAAAGCTATATTTCAAAACTGCGGAGCTTAAGCCACTCCTTTTGAAAAACTGTTTGATTCTACAACGATATCAAGTTCAAAGCGTTAAAGATTTTCTTAAAAATCATTCGCAACTCTCCGTCATTTTAGGAAGTAGAGTACTTAGTATTCGTGCTACGTTTGTTGACTTTAGTTAAGGCGTAGTGAACGGTAGCTAAGTGATGTCTTCCTACACTGCATATGATGCAGATTAATTAGGACATTCATGCGACTTTGTTGACCATAGTTAAGGGTCATATGGGTGGGTCTAATTAATCAAGAAATGACGGGTAGAACTTGACTGGTACTTATGATTTGTTGACCATAGTTAAGGTCATAAGTGCTAGGGGTAAAAATTACATCGGGAATTTCAAGTGTTGAAATTTGCAATGAGATTGCATACCTTCCATATGATGGTTGGATCCCGATCCCACTGTGGGCAATAGTTGCTCCTAGGAGAGTTTTGCAGTTTACAATTAGCTAACTCATTAGGTGTCTAGAAAGGTGTTAACAGGGCTCCGCCTCTGGGAAAACGAGGTTTACTCTAATTAGGTCCGTGCGAAAGCACGGGGAACCTCCCTCAAAGTACCGACACTGGCCTGGCTGAACGGTTAGCGAAGTTGTAGACTGTAATTAATCCTGGCTAGTTTTTCTTTTTAAGGTTTGAAAGAAAAACTTGATAAAAAGCAGTGGGAAATATCGATTAGACAAGATAATAAACCAATCTAATCTATGCAAGAGCTTTCGCTGAGTGTATTCTTTTCTCTCTCTTAATGGCAGATACCAATGACTGGACTTAAGCTTCTACTAGATAAAAACAAACTGAACGGGACCAACTATAAAGACTGGCTAAGGAATCTGAAGATCGCCTTGACTTATGATAAAGTATCATATGTCCTCACGGCTTCAGCCCCGCCCGTCCCAGGCCCAAAATCCTCAGTTGCGGACATAGAAGTCCGCAAGACATGGGACGCTGACTGTGCCACGGCCACATGCCTCGCGCTTGCATCGATGGATAACACACATCAAAAGCAGCACGAGGACATGGACATTCACGGGATACTGCTCCATACAAAGGAGTTGTATGGGGAGCAGTCCCGCGTATTACGATACGAGGCATCAAAGAAACTGTTTCACATGCGGATGGCCCCTGGCACACCAGTAGCAGACCATGTTTTGAAGATGATAGCTCTTATAGAAGAGCTTGAGGACCTCGGATGGACTATGGACAATGAACAATATATAGATATTATTCTGCAGTCCCTCCCTCCACCTTTGCTCAGTTCATAGTAAACTTCAACATGCATGGCATGGAGAAGGACCTCCCTGAACTCCTTAATATGTTAAGGAGTGCAGAGAGCACTATGAAGTCAGCAAAGACTCCCGTTATGACGATTGGACAGTCTTCATCTTCTCGGCCGAAAGCTAAGGCCAAGGGAAAGAAAAAGAAGAAACCCACTAATCCTAAGGGCGGAGTCAAAAAGGTGAAGGGAAAGGGAAAGTCCACGGCTGGAGACCCAGGGAAAGGCGAGTGTTTTCATTGCCACAAGACAGGACATTGGAAGCGCAACTGCACGGAGTACCTAAGTCTTAAGAAGAAGCATGGTGATGCTTCTGCTTCAGGTGCGTTTGTGACTGAAATCTGTTTTTCTATAAACTCTGCTTCCTGGGTATTGGATACCGGTTCAGGTTCTCACATTTGCAATTCTATGCAGGGGCTGAGAAATAGCAAGGTTTTGAAGACAGGTGACCATACTCTCCGCGTTGGAAATGGTTCCAATGTACATACAGTCGCAGTGGGAGAGTATCACTTGGGGTTGCCGTCTGGATGTATTTTGATTTTGAATCCATGTTATTTTGTACCTGATATGCTATGTAATATAATATCCGTATCTTTGTTGGACAATGAAGGATATAATTTTGTGTTGCAGAACAATGTTATGAACATTCACCTAAATCAAATGTTGGTTGGGTATGGTACACTTAATAACGGAATATATGTCCTAAATCAACACACAGTTTTCAGTATACAACACACTAATAAAAGAAAAATTTCAGAATTAAATGAAGCTTTTCTTTGGCACTGTAAACTTGGTCATATTAACGAAACAAGACTAAACAAGTTACATAAAGATGGATATTTAAACTCTTTTGAATATAAATCTTATGCGACTTGCCAGTCTTGTATCAAGGGTAAAATGACCAAAACTCCGTTTACTGGACACGGAGAAAGAGCTACTCAGCTCCTGGGCCTCATACATAGTGATGTATGTGGGCCAATGTCTACACAAGCTAGAGGCGATTTTTCATACTTCATTACATTCACCGACGATTTCTCAAGATTCGGTCATGTATTTTTATTAAAGCACAAGTCCGAAGCTTTCGAGAAATTCATTGAATATAAACAAGAAGTAGAAAAACAAACCGGCTTGAGTATTAAGATGCTTCGATCAGATCGAGGTGGTGAGTATCTCAGTACAGAATTTGCAAACTTCCTAAAAGAGAATGGGATTCTCTCTCAGCTCACTCCTCCTTACACACCACAGCACAACGGTGTGTCAGAACGACGGAATAGGACCCTATTAGATATGGTCCGGTCCATGATGAGTGATGCTGAGTTACCATTCTCGTTTTGGGGGCATACGTTGGAGACTGCAGCGTTTCTGCTAAACAGGGTTCCGAACAAAGCCGTGTCTACCACGCCATATGAGATATGGAATGGGAAGAGACCATCTCTTAAGAGAATTAAGATTTGGGGTTGCCCGGCCTATGTTAAAAAGCAGAATCCGGACAAACTCGAGACACGGTCAGTCATGTGTAACTTTGTGGGATATCCAAAGAATTCTTATGGATATCTGTTCTACCACAAAGAGGAACAAAAGGTGTTTGTTTCTCAGTATGCCACATTCTTGGAAAAAGAGTTTTTCACAGATAAAGATGATGGCAAGGTAGTAGATCTGGAAGAGGTTCTGGAGACACAAACTACAAATGACGATTTGGTTGAACCGGCTGTTGCAACAGAAACTGAAGAACCTCGGCCACTCCGTAGGTCTGGTAGGACTTCTCGCCCACCAGAGAGGTACTACGGTTTCCTCATTGATGGTGACAGAGAAGACTGTATCATGGAAGATGATGATCCTACCAGTTTTCAGCAAGCTATCACGAGTGGTGACTCTGTGAAGTGGCTGGATGCCATGAGATCCGAAATGGAATCTATGTACACCAACAAAGTATGGACTTTGGACGTTGTACCCCCTGGGGTAAAACCTGTAGGGTGCAAATGGATCTTTAAAAGAAAGATTGGTGTGGATGGGCAGGTAGAGACCTATAAGGCAAGACTTGTGGCGAAAGGTTTTCGTCAAAGACCAGGTTTGGACTATGACGAAACTTTTTCGCCCGTAGCCATGCTTAAATCTATTCGGATCCTACTTGCTATTGCTGCTCACTACGACTATGAAATCTGGCAGATGGACGTTAAAACAGCATTCCTAAATGGAGATTTAGAAGAATATGTTTATATGGATCAGCCGGAGGGCTTCATTGACAGTGGGAGCAGCGAGAAAGCATGTAGATTGCTTAAATCCATATATGGGTTAAAGCAAGCATCTCGGAGTTGGAACATCTGTTTCGATGATGTTATCAAAGAGTTTGATTTCATCAAAAATCCAGATGAACCTTGTGTTTATAGGAAGGCTGTAGGAAGAGCTGTCACATTCCTCGTATTGTACGTGGATGACATTCTTCTGATAGAAAATGATATTCCTATGCTACAGTCGGTCAAATCATTCTTATCACTAAGGTTCTCCATGAAGGACCTGGGTGATGCCACATACATCCTGGGCATAAGGATCTATAGGGATAGATCCAAAAAGTTATTGGGACTGTCCCAAACCAGGTACATCAACACCATCCTAAAGAGGTTTAGTATGGAAGACTCCAAGCGGGGTGCCTTACCCGCTTGCCATGGAGTCACTCTCTCCAAGGATTCTTGTCCAAAGACCGATGAAGAGAGAGCTCGCATGAGCATTATACCTTATGCTTCGGCAGTAGGATCTATAATGTATGCAATGTTATGTACACGCCCAGATGTAGCTTATGCACTTAGTGTTGTAAGCAGGTATCAATCCAACCCAGGGGAGAACCACTGGACAGCTGTGAAGAACATTCTTAAGTACTTACGAAGGACTAAAGAATTTTTCTTGGTGTATGGTAATAAAGATCTCCAAATCGAGGCCTTTACCGATTCGAGCTTCCAGAGCGATAAGGATGACAGCAAATCTATCTCAGGGTTTGTATTTACCCTCAATGGAGGGGCGGTAAGTTGGAAGAGTTCCAAACAAGATACCGTTGCAGACTCTACGATGGAAGCTGAGTACATTGCTGCAAATGATGCCGCCAAGGAAGCTGTCTGGATGAAAAAGTTCGTCTCGGAGCTAGGAGTAGTTCCAACCATTATTGATCCAATACCTTTCTATTGTGACAATAATGGGGCAATGGCGTTAGCCAAGGAGCCCAGATCCCATCAGCGGTCCAGACATATCCTGAGGCGTTTTCATTTGATCCGTGAGATTGTAGATCGCCGCGAGATCGAGATTAAGAGAGTAGACACAAAGAACAACGCCGCGGATCCATTCACCAAGGCTCTCCCTCAGCCGCAGCATGAGCGACTTTTTGAGATGTTGGGTATGAGATACGCCAATAACTGGCCTTAGTGCAAGTGGGAGATTGTTGGATATATGTATGCCCTAGAGGCCATTATGTGATAGTGGATGTATCTATACATGTATATATATATTCAGTTTGCATTCTTGCTCGACATGATAGTATGCTATCTGGTTCTTCTTTATCTGACATGTTTATTTGATCATGCTTTTATTCATTCATACATGCTGATAAAGCCCTGAGGATATCGGCTTGACTACTCTGATTATGATGGAGATCATACTAGTGGGACATCTGTAGTCTATAAGCATATCCTGGGACGTCCCTAGTCGTAGGTATATCGAGATGGGGCATCAATATACCAGAGTAGACTAGCGTATATGATACTAGACCCATACGATGGGCGATGGATGTTCCCACATTCATCGATGTTTGACATCAAGATCATACACGGGTGCTCAGTGGTGACTGGGTACACTGGACGGACTCGCCGAGAACTCCTATATGGAATTATATCTATCGTCGGATAGCAGTTCTCAGGTGACACTGGTACAGGTTAGTCTGTAGACCCGAGATCGTCATAGAGCCTTGTGTGTTCTCCCACTGTACTTTGATTGCCACCCTACCACGGCTCTACTGAGTCGTGCAAACAGGTGGCCGTTGGGTACAGTCCCGAGACACACGAAGGCAATGAGCGATAGGAGGGGTTTCGTCTCTCCCGGTATTGGGAGTTGATGCTGTGCTGTGCTCGACTGGTTATAACAGCAAGTCCCTGGCCAGGGCTGCTGAGATTTGCTGATAAGTGTTATCAGTAGTTTCTCGATCTGTTATAGACCATTCACCGACGCGACTTATTGAGTTATTGGGGTCGACGTGACCATCCCTAGGCTCGATATGCAGCATATCTGACGAAGAGACCGGACTGTACGGTAGTGTTGCCGGATGGCTCGACGGGAGTTGTAGCAGGTTCGCTTGTTGTCTTCTGATCGTTCAATACCTGGGTGGCCGTTACGTTTAGCTGACCTCTTGCGGCTTGAGGGCACTTGATATGATCATTACCCTCTGCCGGCGTATTGACGAGTCTTAGAGTCCCACAGAGGAGTTACCCAGTCCAGGCGAAACGTTGTGGTGCGCATATGCGATATGCGCATGCACCCGATTGAAATGTGCGTATATGATATCGAACATTGATCGGGTGAACTGCTTTTGGGGGGGTCATATGAGATATGACCGGATTGATAAATCAAGTGTTGATTTATCATTTAACCATTAGTTTTCTCACTCAAAACCTTTCTAGGGTTTGATGGATGTATGCATGCATGCATGTGTTTCTATTTTTCTTTTCTAGTTTCATGCACATGATGATGTGCATACATGTACACATACATACATCAAACCATCATGGTTGATTATATATGGAAATGGTGGCAATATAAGCCTCACACCATAGATTAAACAATGGATAATTATTTAATTTTGGTTTTAAAAGAAAAGGAAAAGGAAAGGATAATTATGCTAGTTTCTACATGCTTCTTTTAACCTAACCATTCTCACCCACCACTAAACCATGGTTATCTTTTCCTTTATCATTCTAAACCCAAGTTAAATTAATCATCTATCATTTAATCATGGTTGGAGTCAAGAAGGAATAAAGATATATAGTGATATTTATTTTCTTTTGCAAGTTAACCTTATGGTTATCTTTTTATCTCTTGAAGAAAAATAGCCACCATTTTCATCCTTCTTCATCTTCTCCTCTCTAGTTTTTTCTAGTGAGAAAAACACAATCAAAGAAAGGTTTTTGAAGTGAGATCCAAAGCCACAACAACATTCTACACAAGCCTAGCCGTTTTGTTTAGAGTGTTATCTTCGGTTTGACGAAGTAGCGAGCTTGGACGGAGATCTCCGCGGTGGATCATCGTGGACACAAGGGGTGTTCAAGAGGACCTCGTTTCAACACCAAAGAGCCTAAGGAGCGAAGCAAAAACGGGAGCTACAAAGGTTGTAGCCTTCAAACCCTAACTTTTGTTAGCTTTAAGTTTAGTAAACCCTAATTTTCTAGGATCTATCCTTTGCATGTTAGTTTAGCACCTTAAAAATTAAAACTTTGGGTCATGTGATGCTTCAAAACTCTTCATAGGGTGCTATACTAACCTTACAACAACCATTTGACACATTCATCGTGAGAATAGAATACGGTATCACATACACGCTTTATTCTCGGTCCCGCACATATCTCATATGCGCTCCTATTTCGTTTCGCTTGAGCCAGGAAACCTCTGTGTAGGACTCTAAAGACTCGTCAATACGCCGGCAGCAGGCGATGATCATATCAAACACCCACAAGCCGCAAGCGGTCTGCTAAACGTAACGGCCACCCGGGTATTGAGCGATCAGAAGATCGACGAACAAGCCCGCTCACACTCCTGTGAATCCAACCAGTAACACTTACCGTACAGTCCGGTCTGATCGTCTGATATGTCGCATATCTCGCCTAGGGGTGGTAAACGTCAGACCCCAATAGCTTGATAAGTTGTGTCGATATGAGGTCTATAACAATTCGAGAAACTACTGATAACACTTACCAGTAAATCTCAGCAACCCTGGCCAGGGATTTCCTGTTATAGCCAATCGAACACAGCGCAACATCAACCCCCTATACCGGGAGAGACGAATCCCCTCCTATCGCTCATTGCCTCCATGTGACTCGGGACTGTACCCACAAACCACCGTTTTTCACGCCCTCTTGGACGTGGTAAGATGGAAATCAAAGCACAGTGGGAACCACACAAGACTCTATGACGATCTCGGGTCAACAGACTACTCTGTACCAGTGTCACCAGAGAACTGCCATCTGACGTGAGGTATAATACCATCTGGGAGTTCTCGGCGAGTCCGTCCAGTGTACCCAGTCTCTACTGAGCACCCGTATATCATCTCTGATGTCAAACACCAATGGATATGGGATCATCCATTGCCCATCTGTATGGGTCGAGAAGGTATACGCTAGTCTACTCTGGTATATCGATGCCCTGTCTCGATACACCCACGACTAGGGACTTTGAAGGATGTACTTATGGACTACCATGTCCCCACTAGTATGATCCGCATCATAGTCCAGGTAGTCAAGCACACATCCTAAGGGCTTTACCAACATGTAACAGAGAGACAATCAATGTACACGTTAAGGTAAAGAGTAACCAGATAGCATACTATCATGTCGAGCAAGAAAGTCCTCCCTATATATGTCCCAGCATCCACTACAATATACATCCTATGTATAGTAATGGCCTCTAGGGCATACATATAACTAACAATCTCCCACTTGCACTAGGGCCATCTGTAGCAGTGGTTGTAGTATCTCATACTCAACCATCCCATAAAAGTCTCTCTCTGGGAAAAGGCCTTTGTGAGTAGATTCGCTGTGTTGTCCTCTGAGTCAACTCTCTTAACCTCGATCACCCTGGAGATCAACTATCTCCATGATCAGGTGATACTGCCTCAGAATATGTCTGGATCACTGATGGGACCGGCGTTCCTTGGCATAAGCCACAGCTCCATTGTCACACAATGGGAGGAACATAGTTCATCTCATGAACCAATATACACCCAAACATCCTCTTTTGGTAGCATCTTAAGTAGCGATGTATCCATCCTTTATCGTCTAGTATGCCACGGTATCTAGCTTGGAACTCTTCCAACATACCGTCCCTTTTACTGAGGGTAAAGACAATGCCTGTGACTGACATTCAGTCGTCCTTATCACCCTGGAACCCTTCCAGTGATTCTCCCCAGGATCGATTGATACCATCTCACTACTACTAGTGAGTGTCCTAACATCCAATTAGATCTATCTCATAGATCCAAAAATCAGGATATAGGAGGTATCACTTTGATCCTATATGTAGAATCATTGTGATAAGCGGAGATTGATCGAGCGTAGCATAGGAAACCCTTTCCCTATCAAGAGTATGTCATCCACGTACTCTACGAGGATCGTCACCATACTCCCTACTACCCTTTTGTTTATACAAGGTTCATCTACCATTTTGATGATGTCAAACTCTTTGACTAATACATCAAAACATATGTTCCAACTCCGCGATGCCTGCTTTATCACATAAAACATCTTGCACACGTTTTCGCTGCTCCCACTGTCTACGAGGCACTCTGGCTGTGTACTTGTAGACGTTCTTTTCTAAAACATCATTTAGAGAAGCTGTCATGACACCCAACCACCAGATATCGTAGTCATGGTATGTAGCCGTGGTAAGTAGGATCTGGATGGACTTAAGCATAGCTCCTTAGAAAAAAGGTTTCCTCATGATCCACACCTGGTCAATGATGCAAACCTTTAACAAGTCTAGCTTTGAAAGTCTCAACTTTTCCATGTACACCAAGTAATCTTCTCAAGATATACTTGCTCCTGACGGGGATTTAACCCTTCAGATATAGCAACCAAAGTCCATACTTTGTTGGTGTATAAGGATTCCATCTCAGATCACTAAGCATCCAGCCATTCTTACAGAGTCTCACTCCTGATGGCCAGCTCGAAACTAGTTGGGTCATCATCTCATGATGCAATCCTCGCTCCCACTGTCATAGAGAAACCGAAGTATCTCTCAGGTGGGTGAGGAACCCTACTAGATCGGCGGAGAGGCTGAGGTTCGTTGGTATCTACTGAATCCTTTGGTTCTGTCAAATCATCAGCTGCAGTTTTGTATGGCTGGAACCTTTCCAGTTCTACATAACAGATCTTGCCTCGAGCTTGTCCAGATTATGCTTTTAGACATAGGCCGGACAACCCCAAATCTTAACTAACTTAAGATATGGGCTCTTCCCTTTCCATATCACATATGAAGTGGTAGGCAACTGATTTGATTGGAACCCTATTCAATAGGTATGCAACTTCATAAGTGCATAACTCCCAAAAGGAAAAAGGTAACTCAGTATTACTCATCATAGAGCACACCTTATCACATAGAGTGTAATTGCTCCACCCCGATATACCATCGTGCTATGGTGTATATACTGATCTCATCATAGGACATAATACTTATACCCGTATTTTGGTTCTACTTCTCGCTTATATTCTGTGAATATCTCAAAAGGCTCGGACTCATGTTTCAACAGGAACATATGTCTGAATCTTGAGAGATTATCAGAGAATGTAATGAAGTATAAAGAACCGGTCTTGGCAAGTGTAGACAGGGGACCTACATACATCAACATGTATCATCCCAAGAGTTCACTAACTCTTTCTCTGTTTCCAATAAATAGAGCTGGTGTCATTATATCTTTGTGACATAACTGGCAAGTTTCACAAGATGTAGATTTAAACTGATTTAAATATGCATCTACATGTAACTTCAGCTAGTCGGGTCGCATTGATATGACCTAGTCTACAATGCCTCAAGAAGGATTCGTTCATTTCTGAACTCTTTCTCTTGTGTGTGTTCCGTATACTAAAGAACTGTAGTTTGATTTAGAACATCAATGCTTTTAGATAACGTGCCTGAACCGATCAACTTTTGATATAGGAAATGTTCAAAACATTATCCAACAATACAAAATTTTATCATTTCTTTACTAATAAAGAGACTGATATGATTTTGTATATCAGGTTCGGTATCTAATAACATTCGTTCAGAATCAATGTATTGTAATACAGGGTGACAGTGACCAACAGACTTGGCTGCAACTCTTGCCCCGTTTTCTGCCTCATGAAACTTATCACCCGTTCTCAGTTCTCTACCTATCTGTAGCCCTATGTAACAGATTACATATCTGGGATCCTGATCTGGTATCACATACCCAGGACGTAGAGGATACAGAGAAACAGTTCTTTGTAATGAACACACCCGAAGATGATGCATCAACATGCACTCTCTTCGTTTGGGCGGCACAGGAATTCTGGTAATCCCTAATTTCCTGCTCTGTCTTATAACAATTATAAGTTGGAGCGGGACCAACGTTCCCTAGCTCAGTACAACAAGCGGGTTCGGTCAAATATCCGTATTATTATCTTGATTAAGGCGTGATATGGTCGCTACCAGGAGAGAGAGAGAAGAAAACACTCAGCGTGCGCTCTTGCAAGAATAGATTGGTTATTATTTTATCTAATCAGGATGGCTCCCACTGCTTTTTATCAAATCTTCCTTCAAACCCTAAAAGGAAAGACTAGCCGGGATTAATTACACACTACAAGTTCGCCAATCTTTCAGCCAGGCCAGTGTCGGTACTTTGAGGGAGGTCCCCCGTGCTTTCGCACGAACCTAATTACTGTAAACCTCGTTTTCCCAGAGGCGTAACCCCGTTGACACCTTTCTAGACACCTACTTGATCGGCTAATTGTAATGTATAAAACTCTCCCAGGAGTAACTCTTACTCGCAGCGGGTATCGGGATCCAACTATCTCATAGAAGGTATGCAATCTCATTGCAAATTTCAACACTTGAAATTCCCGATAATATTTTGCCCCTAGCTCGCTATGACCTTGACGCATGCCAAACAACCCATAGTCTGCTAGTCAAGTTTAACCCGTACATTTCTTGATTGAATTAAACCCATCCGCACGACCCTTGACGCATGCCAAACAACGCCGTATGAATACCCTAATCCAATCGCATCATATGCTAGCAGATAAGCACTAGTTAGCTACCGTACACTACGCCTTGACGCATGCCAAACAACCGCAGCACGAATACTAACTAGTACTTATCTGAAATGACGGAGGGCTACGACAGGTTTTTCTGAAAACCTATTGCGTAATGAACTTGATATCGTTGCAGGATCGAATGAATTTTGAAATGGAGTGTTTTTTAGGCTTTTCTAGTTTTGCTAAAGGAGTCACTCCCGGTGAAGGGATCGTCGGTCCTTTCCTCGTCGAATGAGGTGCGGGATATATCGTATATATCACTGTGCAAAGCAAAAACACTTAAAAGCAATCAAAAGACAAACCGAGTGTGTAGCATCTGCCAGTTATTGCTAAAGGAGTCACTCCCGGTGAAGGGATCTCGGTCCTTTCCTCATCGAATAAGGTGCAGGATATATCACATATACCGCTGTGCAAAGCAAGAACTGTAGCTACCTGTTTTATTTTGAAATTCGATTCTACAACATCTTAGGTTTCTTTTATTTCATTAATCACATTAATGAAGTCCCATCATTTAAGTACCTAAACATCACAGATAAATACGACGTACACTTATGCCATCCGCATTCGCCTCGATGTCCCCTCATGCACCGTTAGGTTAGGTAACTAACGGCAGAGCGGGGCAGGGCTAGCGCGGGTGTAAAACATAAGTAACGCCTATATAATATATCATATATACTATATACTGTATCTATCATAGAACATCACATGATCACATCACAGATATCGCAGCAGAAGAAACATATGAAATATTGGATATACTAGGACGTCCGTGTTTTCAATACGAGCCAGTATAAAACACGGATTCCACGATCGCGATGAATAGCCAAACCCACACCCCTAGACCCCTACGAGAGCGGCAAGCAACCCTACCAATTCTAGAGTTAGGAGACCCGGACTCGACTCCTCGAGTTGGTCTCCCACTGGACTCCAGAACCCGGTTACTTGTGCTCCCCTCCTTGGGTCTATCCTAGTGCGGAAAAGTAAATAATATACAAAGGGTGACAACTTCCGCAACCTGGAAGTGCCCCAATAAAAGAATATTACATACAAGTTTTTACATGAATGAAAATGAAAAACACTCATCTCACATAAAAACCCCCGGCTATTCAAACACGACGATCCAATATAACATATCCAGCAACACATAACATCACATGTCATCAACGTAAGTAAATATGCGCATCCCAATTGTCGTTGACATATAGCAACGAAACCGGCGATATCACATATTACACTTACGGTCACAGAAAAGAAAGTGTAAAACTACAACAGTTGGAATCCGCAACCATCTCAGACATCGCATGCCTGACCAAATGAATTTCTTAGACATCGCATGCCTAACAATTATAAACCCCGCATTTTAGTCTCAAAATCGAAAACTCTTTTCAATATCAAGTCGGGCAATTCAACAAGATTCCCGACATCCTGATCGAATGCTCGTCGCAAACTTCAGTAGACGGCTGCACCCCCGATGCCGTCGACGAAGTGTACCATGGCAGAACACCGCTACCGCGAGCACCCGGACGGATGCTTTCGGCGACGGGGTTCTCCTACAGTCACTTGGTCGGGGCTATGGAGTGAGGCTGTCTATTAAGTTTACCCGGCGAGTATCCGCGTACGTTACGTGATTGCGACGGACTTTTGATCACATCAAAATTCCGTGGCAACCGATCAAGTGAGACTAAACTGCTATGTTTATAACATTCATTCAGTTATCACATAACTTTTGTGAATTCCAATTGTTGTAACAGATTCCGGATAAACAGAAAATGTTAAACTTTCCGATTGAACATTCGAACACCTAAGGTTTCCCAATACAGATCAACACATGAAGCAAGTCTAAAAACATTCAGTTTGTGCCTCAGTACCAACGGTCCAGCCGTAGAAGGGTCAAGCCAACGCCTCACATGTGGCACGCCGTACTGCCCCAAACCCGAAGGTTCAAAGGGCAGTTCAAGACGGTCACATAATCGAGTTAAGGTTTGTTGTCTTCTAGAGGGTCCATTGCGTTACTTGCACTACTTAGAATGTCGTTAAACTACGGAAAAATCCAACACTTGGAAATTTCCCGACAGGAGAAAAATTGGGTATTTATATCCGGTCGAACTTTTTAACATATTCTAAAAATTTATCCGGAAAGCTACATAGACAAAATTTGATACTCCGATCGAAACACCGAATCCCCAAAACAACCCCAGAAAATTCAACTCTTGAAAAAAAATTAAAAATTCCCAGGAAAACCAGCACTGCATATTATGAATTACTGTGCAAATTTGGATGCCACAAAAGACAAAATGGCCGCGGATCCGCCGCACGAGCCAAGCTCGTGCCGCGGAACCGCGGCGCATTGAAGGAATTAGGCACACGAATTTTACAGTATCCCTTATAATTGCCTGCTGATTTTTCTGCATATTTTTAATGTTGAAAAATCCCAGATTTTAGAAAAAGGACAGAGAGCTATTTGGGTTCTAATTTTCGGTTCGATCGGACTTCAAATTGCGTCTACACTTCGCCTAAGGCTCTAGCTAGGCTCTGATACCACTGTAGGGTTCCTAGGCACTCTCTAGAGGTCTCACAAGGCATCAACCATGCCAATTTCAAAATTTAACGGTGCCGAGAAACCCTAATACGGATCGTTGGCTAGAAGTTTAGGCGAAAAACAAACTAGTTAACACTTAACTACAAGAATACGGAAATACAACCTTTGTAGATCCGGTTCTCCACCTCCACGGCTCCGCAATGAAGTCCTCTCCGCTGTCCAAATCGAACCATGCTCTCACGGTGGTATCATCGGAGAAAAGACCGGGCTAGGTCATCGACAACGTGCCGAAGATGATCTACGTCGAAGCATCACTAGATCAAGCTCCACCTTCACCAAGCCATGAAAACTTGTGAAGGAAACACACTCTACTACTTGGCAAGAGGTAGAGGATGAAGAAATAGGAAGTGGGTAGACTTTAGAATTGGATTTCTCACTCTAATTCATCAATCACCATTGATGAAGTGAAGCTTTCTTCATGAAGTGAAGAAGAAGAAGAAAGCATGAAGATGATAAAATTATGATAAGTTCTTTTGTAAAATAAAAAAGAATGAATACTTATCATAATCCAACCCTAGTTAGGTGTAGAGAATTAACTTAGGTTAGGTTGTATGGTTAGGGTTAGAGAAAGAAACAAAATGGTCAACCATTTCAAAGCTTCATGAAGCTTCAAGGATAATCCAAAATTGGCCACCATTCTATTTCATTCATAAATCAATGAATAAATAAAAGAATAAGTAAATGAAGAATAAGAAACCCTAACCATTGACCAACCATGGTTTAAACCATACACCAAACTATCATGTATCATCAAACATGATACAAGCATGTGCACAAAATCATATCACATATATAATGCGCACATCCGAGCGAGAAAATCCATTTAAAGTGAACCGATACTAGTTAATGCAAAGTAATATATCAAATATATAATTATACATTAAATCATTAAATCAACACTTGATTTAACGATCCGGTCATATCGCATATAACCGACTAATATCCAATGTATCGATTTATCGAATCAATCCTTGATTCGATAACTAGGTTATATCGCATACAACCATTTGACACATTCATCGTGAGAATAGAATACGGTATCACATGCACGCATTATTCTCGGTCCCGCACATATCTCATATGCGCTCCTATTTCGTTTCGCTTGAGCCAGGAAACCTCTGTGTAGGACTCTAAAGACTCGTCAATACGCCGGCAGCAGGCGATGATCATATCAAACACCCACAAGCCGCAAGCGGTCTGCTAAACGTAACGGCTACCCGGGTATTGAGCGATCAGAAGATCGACGAACAAGCCCGCTCACACTCCTGTGAATCCAACCATTAACACTTACCGTACAGTCCGGTCTGATCGTCTGATATGTCGCATATCTCGCCTAGGGGTGGTAAACGTCAGACCCCAATAGCTTGATAAGTCGTGTCGATATGAGGTCTATAACAATTCGAGAAACTACTGATTACACTTACCAGTAAATCTCAGCAACCCTGGCCAGGGATTTCCTGTTATAGCCAATCGAACACAGCGCAACATCAACCCCCTATACCGGGAGAGACGAATCCCCTCCTATCGCTCATTGCCTCCATGTGACTCGGGACTGTACCCAAAAACCACCGTTTTTCACGCCCTCTTGGACGTGGTAAGATGGAAATCAAAGCACAGTGGGAACCACACAAGACTCTATGACGATCTCGGGTCAACAGACTACTCTGTACCAGTGTCACCAGAGAACTGCCATCTGACGTGAGGTATAATACCATCTGGGAGTTCTCGGCGAGTTCGTCCAGTGTACCCAGTCTCTACTGAGCACCCGTATATCATCTCTGATGTCAAACACCAATGGATATGGGATCATCCATCGCCCATCTGTATGGGTCGAGAAGGTATACGCTAGTCTACTCTGGTATATCGATGCCCTGTCTCGATACACCCACGACTAGGGACTTTGAAGGATGTACTTATGGACTACCATTAAGTCCATGTTACCACCTCTAAGAAAATCGTTTTTCATCAAATTCCGCATGCCCGAAAGTACCGGGAGAGGTAGCATGGACTTACAGTGGTATCAGAGCCTAGTTAAACTCTATCTAACATGTTAGCAAAGTTGCTAGATGATCGATCAAAGAAAAGTCGCAAAACGAACCCAAAACTGTCAAGTTTCTGCCGATTTTTATTCTGTTCAAAAGTTGATAATTTTCATCTTAAAAATCGGCTCAGGCTTTTGTTAGAATAACCACCAAATTTGGTCCAACGATCGAGTCAAAGCGCCGCGGAAACGCGGCGGGAGCACGCTCCCGCCGCGGTTCCGCGGCCGAGTTGACTCGGCCGAGGTCCATCTTTAGTGCAGTGTATTTCTGGGGCTGTTTTGGGATTTTTGGAATATGTATTTTCTGCCCAGATTTTCCAGAACGAAAATTTCGTATTTGGGGCCTATAAATCCGTATTTTTGATCGAACTTCTAAAAGACTTAAGCTGACGGGTTTTTCTGTGATGTGATATTTGTATCGAACGTCTGCTAATCGCTATATGTCGATTAGTGGGGGTTATACAAATCTGTGATCTGTATTGTTGCTGGAATGTGTATATGAATATGTTGGATTGTCGCGGGTGAATAGCCGGGGGTTGTGAGATGAGAGTTTTCTTTTCTTTCAATTCATGTAAATTTGTAAATTGATGTAATAATTATTTGTATGGCCGCACAACCGGGTCGGGGTTGTAGCCGTCATTGTATAATTTCTTTTTACTGTTTTTGCTCCTAGGATAGACCCATGGAGGGGGTGCACAAACTACCGGGTATGCCGAAGTGCCGAGTGGCCTACTCACGGAGATGAGGGAGGTTGCTTCGCTTCGGGTACTTGGCGGGTAGTTTGCCGCGCCCGTAGGGGTCTTGGGTGGGGTTTTGGCTATTCACCGCGACCGTGTAATCTGCTTTTCGTTATAGGCTCGTACGAATTACAGATTCCTAGTATATCCAATGTATTCATCTGTGATCTGAAATGGCTATCATTGCAATATATCTATATATGATATTATTTAGGCGTTGCTTATGTTTTACAGCCGCGCTAGCCCAGCCCCCGCTCTGTCGTTAGTTAAGTAACCTAACGGGTAATGACGGGGCCCCGTGGCGAATGCGAATGGCATAGGCGTACGTCATATTTTGGTTGTTTTCTGCAATGGTAGGATTAAATGATGGGACGCATTAAAAGAACTAATGCAAGAAAATCACTCATTAAAAGAACTAATGCAAGAAAATAAACCAAGTTAAAATCGTTGGAACACTTTCGGAAAACCACTCGGTTCTTTTCAAAACTAACTTTTAAATGCGGAGCTTGAGCCACTTCTTTTAAAAGCTATCTCGTTCCATCGATTATATCAAGTTCACTACGTTCACGGTTTTGCCAAAACCATTCGTAGCCCTCCATCATTTCAGTTAAATATTCGGTAGTATTCAAGCTATGTATTTTGACCTCACGCCAAGGCATAGTGATTGGTAGCAGCTGGATATTTATCTGTTGCATAGATAGAATGCGTTGGTTTGGGACAGCCGCACTACCATTTTGGCCTACGTCAAGGGTAGGTACGGGTGGATTCAAATTAACTTGGATAATGATGGGAAGAACTTGACATGTGACTTATGACATTTTGACCTCACGCCAAGGTCATAAGAGCATGGGGCAAAAATCCACATCGGGAGTTTCAAAAGAACTGAAACTTGCTAGTGTTGCATACCATTTGGAGTGTGATGATTCTGGTAGGATTCCTTCAGTTTCGTCACGCGATGATATTTGGATGCCGATCCTACTGTGAGTATATGCTACTCCTCGGGAAATTTCTCACTTAACGATCAATGCTATAAACCTAGTAGGTGTCTAGAAAAGTGTTAGCGGGGCTACGCCCCCAGGGAAAAGAGGTTATTTAATTAAGGAATTTCGCGAAAGCGTTGGAAAACCTCCCTCGAAGTACCGACACCAGCCTGGCCGAACGGTTAAGCAAGTATTGTACGGTGAGATTGATCGTGACTAATTCTTCCTTTTTGGTTTGAGGAGGGATTCGAGAAACAGTGGGAGCCATCCTGTTTAGACAAACTAAAAACCACTCTAAACTTGCAAGAGCGTCATGCTGAGTGTTTCTTCTCTCTCCTAATTGCAGCGACCAATCGACATGACTGGACTTAAGTTACTTCTAGATAAAAACATACTGACAGGGCCAAACTACAAAGATTGGCTCAGGAATGTCAAGATGGCAATCACTTACGACAAGCTTGGGTATCTTCTTACCACCAAAGCTCCCCCTGCCCCTGGTCCCACTTCCAGCATCGCGGATAAGGAAATCCGTAAGACTTGGGAGATTGATAGCGCGAAGGCCAAGTGCCTCGTACTTGCCTCTATGGACAATGAACATCAGAGGAGGCACGAGAATATGGACTTGGAATCCATATTTCTTCATACAAAAGAACTGTATGGAGAGCAATCTCGTATCGCAAGATACGAAGCGTCGAAAAAGTTATTTTCGGCAAGGATGGCCGTCGGATCATCAGTAGCAGAGCACATGCTTAAGATGATCGGCTACATTGAGGAACTCGCGGACCTAGGGACCACATTGGAGAGTGAGCTCTATACGGACTTAGTTCTCCAGTCCCTTCCTTCTACTTACGCCCAGTTTATACTGAACTTCAACCTACAAGAAAAAGAGGTTGAACTTTCAGAGCTCCTCAACATGCTGAGGAGCGCAGAGGGCACCCTACAGAAAAGTAGGGAAACATCCACTTTGTTTGTAGGGGGATCATCTTCTTCTAGGTCCAAGGCGAAAGCCAAGGGAAAGAAGAAGAAAGCCCCCGCCAAACCAAGAGGCGGTGTTAGTAAAGTGGATACGAAGGGAAAAGAAAAAGCAACAAAGAAAGCGGGGAAGCTTGTGGATAAGGAAGAATGCTTCTATTGTCATAAGAAAGGACACTGGAAGAATGATTGCAGGGCCTGGAAGGCCAGAACACAGGAATTGAAGCAGGTTGCAGCTTCAGCTTCAGGTGTGTATATTATTGATAACTGTCTTTCAATAAACTCTACTTCCTGGGTATTGGATACCGGATCAGGATCTCATATCTGTAATTCTTTGCAGGCGTTGAGAAACCGTAGGGTTTTGAAGGTAGGTGACAAGACCCTCAGAGTTGCGAACGGAGCTAGCATGGATGCTAAAGCCGTGAGGGACTATCACCTGGGAATGTCAGATGGACATGTTTTGGTTTTGCGTAATTGCTTTTTTGTACCCAACGCAACTTGTAATATCATTTCTGTATCTTTAGTTTCTAAAGAAGGTTATGAATTTGCGTTTGTAAGTAATGTTGTAAACATTCACCTTAATCAAGTTTTGATTTGGTCAGGTACATTGAGTAATGGTATATACGTATTAAACCAACCACAGATTTTCAACGTCCAGAATACACACAAAAGAAAGTCTCCGGAAATAAATCATACTTTCTTATGGCATTGTAGACTGGGTCACATCAATGAGAGAAGGTTGACAAAGTTACATACAGAAGGATATTTGAATCCGTTCGAATATCAATCGTATGCCACTTGTCAATCCTGTCTCAAAGGAAAGATGACAAAGACTCTGTTTACTGGACACGGAGTAAGGGCGAGCTCGCTCTTGGGACTCATACACAGCGACGTGTGCGGTCCAATGTCTACACACGCGTGAAGCGGTTTTTCTTACTTTATTACTTTTACGGATGATTTTTCAAGGTTCGGACATGTCTTCTTAATGAAACATAAATCCGAAGCCTTTGGAAAGTTCCAGGAATATAAGAATGAAGTAGAAAAACAGACCGGCAAAAGTATCAAGATTCTAAGATCGGATCGAGGTGGAGAATACTTAAGTGCCGAATTCCTGAATTACTTAAAAGAGAATGGAATTCTCTCTCAGCTTACTCCTCCATACACTCCGCAACATAATGGTGTATCGGAGAGACGGAACCGAACCCTATTGGATATGGTACGGTCCATGATGAGTAACGCTGAGTTACCGCGATCATTCTGGGGGTATGCGCTAGAATCAGCTGCATACCTTTTGAACCGAGTTCCCACTAAGACTGTGCCTACCACACCTTATGAGTTATGGAGTGGGAAGAAACCCTATCTTCAATATCTGAAGATCTTGGGATGTCCAGCTTTTGTCAAAAAGCAGCATGCGGACAAACTCGAGGCACGCTCAGTACTGTGCAAGTTTGTAGGATACCCAAAGAACACCAGGGGGTATCTTTTCTACCACGCAGAGGAACAAAAAGTCCTTGTTTCTCGTAATGCCCACTTTCTAGAACACCAGTTCTTAGAAAAGGAAATTAGTGTGAGCGCAGTAGAACTGGAAGAAATTCCAGAACCACAGACTATTACTGAAAGTTTAGTGGAACCAGAGGGTTCAAAAGAACAGGACATTCCTACGCCGCTCCGTAGGAGTAGTAGGCAGTCTCATCCGCCCGAGAGATACTACGGTTTTCTCATAGACGGGTATAGAGAAGATTGCATCATAGATTATGATGAGCCTACCAGCTTCCAGCAGGCCGTTAAGAGCGTTGACTCAGTAAAATGGCTGGATGCAATGCGGACCGAAATGGAGTCCATGTACACCAACAAAGTATGGACGTTGGACATTGCTCCAGACGGGGTAAAACCCGTAGGATGCAGGTGGATCTTCAAAAGGAAGATTGGTGTAGATGGACAGGTTCAGACCTATAAAGCTAGACTTGTTGCAAAAGGTTTCCGTCAAAGACCTGGCTTGGACTATGACGAAACCTTTTCTCCAGTGGCTATGCTGAAATCCATTCGGATCCTTCTTGCCATTGCTGCCTTCCACGATTATGAGATCTGGCAAATGGACGTAAAGACCGCTTTTCTAAATGGAAATTTAGAGGAGTGTGTCTATATGGACCAACCAGAGGGTTTCATTCAGAGTGGGAGCAGCGGAAAGGTGTGCAAGTTGCTTAAGTCCATCTATGGACTAAAGCAGGCATTGCGGAGTTGGAACATCTGTTTTGATGAGACGGTCAAGGAATTTGGCTTTATCAAAAATCCAGATGAACCATGCATCTATTGTAGATTTGTAGCGAGAACTGTAGTATTCCTCGTTTTGTACGTGGATGACATTCTCTTAATAGGAAATGACATTCCTATGCTACAATCTGTCAAGGGGTTCTTGTCACAAAGGTTCTCCATGAAAGACCTGGGTGATGCCTCATACATCCTGGGGATCCGGATCCATCGTGATAGATCCAAGAGGATATTAGGACTTTCACAGTCCAGGTACATCGACACCATACTGAAGAGGTTCAGTATGGAAGATTCCAAGCGCGGTAACCTACCGACTTGTCACGAGATCACCCTCTCTAAAGAGATGTCTCCCAAGACTGATTTGGAGAGGGATCGCATGTCTATTATACCCTACGCTTCTGCGGTAGGCTCTATAATGTATGCGATGTTGTGTACCAGACCGGATGTAGCTTATGCACTGAGTGTGGTAAGCCGGTATCAGTCAAACCCTGGGGAGAAACACTGGATAGCGGTAAAGAACATTCTCAAGTACCTAAGAAGGACTAAGGAGATGTTCTTGGTGTATGGCGGAAAAGACCTCCAGATCGAGGCCTTTGCTGACTCCAGCTTCCAGAGTGACAAGGATGATTCCAAGTCCATGTCGGGTTTTGTCTTTACCCTCAATGGAGGGGCGGTGCGTTGGAAGAGTTCTAAACAAGAAACCGTTGCAGACTCGACGATGGAAGCGGAATACATCGCTGAATCTGATGCCGCAAAAGAAGCTGTCTGGATGAGGAAGTTCTTGAAAGAGCTTCAGGTGGTTCCGTCCATTGTTGATCTAATACCTCTGTATTGCGACAACAATGGGGCTATAGCTTTAGCGAAGGAACCCAGGTCCCATCAGAGATCCAGACACATCTTAAGGCGGTATCACCTGATCAGGGAGATCGTGGATCGCCAGGAGATCGAGGTTCGGAGAGTCGCTTCAGAAGATAACACTGCAGATCCATTCACCAAGGCCTTGCCCCAGACTCAGTTCGAGCGGCTGATCGAGATGATAGGTCTTCGATACGCCAGTACATGGCCTTAGTGCAAGTGGGAGATTGTTAGTGTATATGCCCTAGAGGCCATTACTGTATCATACTGGTTTGTATATTACTTAATGGAAGCTTGGGATATTCACCTTGTATATACAATCTTGCTCAAAATAGTAGTATGCTACTTGGTTTGTTTTTACTTCAATGTGTACATGTGTTTATTTTTGTATATCACCTATACACATTAGTGGAGCCCTTAGGATCTTTGCTTGATTACCAGCGATGTGATGGCAGTCACACCAGTGGGGCTGAGTAATCTATAAGCACATCCTTATGCAGGTCCCTAGTCGCAGGACTATCGAGACAGGGCATCGATACTCCGGAGTAGACTAGCGCATGCGCTTCTCATCCCAGTGTGGGAGACGGTCTGTCCTACAGCCGTCAGTGCGTCGTACTTGAGATAGTATGCGGGTGCTCGTTAGTTTACGGGTATACAGGACAGGACTCGTCGGGAACTGACTAGTTGGTATTATGCCCATCGTTAGTTATCAGTTCCCAGGTGACATGAGTGCAGCTTAGTCCGCTGACTTGACACTGTCACTTCGCCTCGAGTATGTTCCCACTGTACTTTGATTACTACCCTACCACGGCTCAAAGGAGTCGTGCAAACAGGTGGTAGTTGGGTGCAGTCCCGAAGCACTTGGAGGCAGTGACGGTTAGACAGGATTCGTCTCTCCCGGTATTGGGGGTTGACATCGCGCTGTGTCTAGGAGAGCCATTACACGAGTAGTCCCTGGCCCGGGCAAACGAGATATACTGGTAGGCTTCCAGTGTTATCTCAGGGTGTTTTGGGCTTCACTCCGACACGACTTGTACCACTATTGGGGGACTGACGTTTACCGCCCCCTAGGCCCGCCATGCGATGTATCAGACGAACAGACCGGACTGTACGGAGAATGTCACATTCAGGCTCAGTAGGAGTTCAGATGGGTTTCGCCTCGTCAGTCTTCTTGTCGGCATTACCTGGGGACCGTTACGCACAGCTAGTGCCGCTTGCGGTCTGTGGTTAAACCCACTGCCAGCGTAGTGTCGAGTCTTCAGAGTCCCACACAGAAAGCTATTCGCCTTTGGGCAAAAGAGTAGAGGTCGCATGGTTTTGCGACAGGTCGCATGGTTTTGGGACAGGGTTCGGTCACATCCGTGCACTTGTGCACGTACAGTGTCCGGACAGTTTACACTAGCATGCTTTGGTTTAAGCCAGATCCTAGTGTACCTTTTGGGATTGGATTTATCCAGTATGCATTCGTGTTCCTCGGAACGCGGATACGGGTGTGTATGCACAGTTGACGGAGAGACAGAGGCAGAGGATTCTCATTAGGGTTGTTGACCGTTGACAGTTGACTATTGACTTTTTGCTCAACCCTAATGAGAATATGATATGTGATTAACAATTATATTAATTAAGTATTATGGTGACATGGTTGTTGACTTGTTGACTTTGTTGACCGGTTGACTAGGCTTGACTAGTTGACCATCATGATAACCATAGCTATCATTTCATGGCAAAGACTTTTGCTTGCTTGCTCTTTTGTGCAAAATGAGTGCATGAAATGATATGGCTATGGTTGCTTAAACCATCACATAACACTTGATTGATATGATATGTTATCATTGTTTTGGATTATGAGAGGATGAAATAAAAAAGAGAGGCTCATTCTCACTTGACCATTCTCTCTCTTGTTCTTGAGCTCTCATACTCTTGCTCTCACCCTCTTCCTCTTGCTCCCTCTCTTGACTCTATGGTTCACTTGTCTCATGAGTTGAGAACCAAGAACCATAGATAAAATCCCATACAAACTCTTCTCTACTCACTCTAGTTCACAAGGTTTAGCAAACCGAGTGAACTAGTTTCTTCAAAGTTCGAAGAAGGAGCCAAAGGTTGGAGCTTTCAGGTGGATCTATCTTCGGCGTAAGGAGACGACGGGAAGAAGCTGATCCGGACCAACATCGGAGCTTGAAGACGAAGGAGTTCAAGACAAGCAAGGTATAAACCCCCTAACCGAGTAGTTAACGACTCCTAGTTAAGTTGTTAGTTAGATGTTTAACCAAGATCTGGGTTTTAAGTCCATGTTACCACCTCTAAGAAAATCGTTTTTCATCAAATTCCGCATGCCCGAAAGTACCGGGAGAGGTAGCATGGACTTACAGATATGATATTACAAGTCACACCTGTTACATACAAACAGTTACGCAGAATCAATATCTGCCTAGTTGTCAGTCCTAGGTGATATTCCCCTATGGATACAGCATCCATGCTCATTCCGTTAGCAACCCTGAGAGTCATATCACCTTTCCTGATAACCCTACGGTTTCTCAGAGCCTGTAACGAATTACAGATATGAGATCCTGATCCGGTATCCAATACCCAGGAAGTAGGGTTAACTGACAAACAGTTCTCTATTACAAACACACTCGAAGCCGAAGCCACAACATGCTTCGAATTCTGGCTACTGGCTTTGCAAGCCCTGCAATCTTTCTGCCATTGTTCATTCCCGTTACAATAGGAACGTCCCTCTTTTACTATATCCAGTCCTGAAACTTTTGCCCTTGCTTTTCCTTTTTCTTCCCTGGTTTCTTTCAGGGTATAAGCAGAGGGAAGGGATTGTAGAATTAAGTCAGTACTTGACCCATTCTTCAACGTGGTCTCCAGGTCCGTGAGCTCAAAATAGCTAGTCTCTGTAAGGACGTTGTCCCTTACAGATGACCCGACAGCCAACCTCGCTTGAAGCAATTCGTTCGAGGTCTCATATCTTGCGATACGAGATTGCTCTCCATATAAATCTTTGTTATGGAGGAAGATAGAAACTGAGTCCATCTTCTCGTGCTGCCCCTGGTTTGTACCATAAACTGAGGCTAACACGAGGCACTTGGCTTTCGCACAATCCTTTTCCGATGTCCTTTGGATGTAAACATCCGTGACAGGGGAAACTGGACCTGAGACAGCAGGGGTTTGATTAGTTAAGAGGTGTCCCAGCTTGTCATGGGTAATGGACATCTGGACAGACCTTTGCCAGTCATAACAGTCAGGTTCAGTCATATTTTTATCTAGATGTAACCTAGGTGCGATCACTTGGTCGCTGCAAATAAGAGAGAGAGAGAAGAAAACACTCAGCATGATGCTCTTGCAAGTTTAGAGTGGTTTTTAATTTGTCTAAACAGGATGGCTCCCACTGTCTCTCGAATCCCTCCTCTAAACCAAAAAGGAAGAATTAGTCGGGATCAATCTCACCGTACAATACTTGCTTAACCGTTCAGCTAGGCTAGTGTCGGTACTTCGAGGGAGGTTTTCCAACGCTTTCGCGAAGTTTCTTAATTCAAGAACCTCTTTTCCCTGGGGGCGTAGCCCCGCTAACACCTTTCTAGGCACCTACTTGGTTTATAGCATTGATCGTTAAGTGAGAAATTTCCCGAGGAGTAGCATATACTCACAGTAGGATCGGGATCCAAATATCATCGCGTGACGAAACTGAAGGAATCCTACCAGAATCATCACACTCCAAATGGTATGCAACACTAGCAAGTTTCAGTTCTTATGAAACTCCCGATGTGGATTTTGTAAGTCCACGGTAGCGCCCCGGCAGTCTAACAGACGCCAAATGCGGAACAAAACTTTTTACAAAACTGGCGCTATCGTGTACCGTAACCCGGATCTGCCATTAAAGCTAAACTAACAAACTACAAAGGGATAGAAACGTTATACCGAATGATCCGAGTCCTTCGGTCTTTAACCATCATCCCACGCTTGTTGCGGCTACTCCGATCTCCTGAATCTCCGTTCTTATCGTCTGGGTGGCACCACGTCGACGGATCTTTAAACGGGCTCCCGCCTCTGAACCGAGGCAACTCGATCGTCAAGTTTGCTAAAAGAGACGACCAAGATGAAGTAGAGAATGAATAGAACACTTTGTCTCGTTACGTCCAAGGCTATGGACGAACGGTTATGGAAGTTGCCTTTTGGATCGATATGAAATGAGAAATGGAGTATATCAATTTCCATGAACCAAAATCCTTAATCTTTTCAAATAACAACCATCCTCACCTCTGAAGGAGGTGGCCGGCCATTTAAGGAGAGGGGGGAGGTGAGTGTAGGAGAGGGAGGGTGAGAATAAGCACTAATACAAATGAATGAGTCATAATACACCTAGTATGAACTCATTAAAAGAAACAATGATTCATAACCATAGTCATCAACTCAATTAATGCACCATTAATGAACAAAGCCACCTCACTATCCTAGTCACCATCCTAGTCACCTCTTCTAGAAGCTTCCACACAAATCCCAAGAAAAGATAATTCCGTATTTAACCAAATGTTAAATACGACTGATAGAAAACTGGAAACTAGCAACTTCCAAAAGTGATCCTGAAACGAATTTCAGGATAACCCCGTATCAGTATAAACATACCCGTATTTGTATTACGACCGAATACAAATGCAACTGAGACAAAGATATTATATCTACACAGTATAATACTGGGTTCCGGCTTAAACCAAAGCCTACCAGTACTATCTGTCCGAAAAACGACACGTGCGAAAACGCACGTGCTTTTTCCGAACCTTGCCATAACACCATACGGCCTCTACAACGTTTCGCCCGAACTTGGGAAAGTGTCTGTGGGGGACTCTAATGACTCATCAACACATCGGCACTGGGTATAACCCCTAGCACGTCAGAGGTACAAGCTGTACGTAACGGTTTGCCTATGTATTGATTGGAAGGGAAGCTGACGAGCGAACTCATCTATAAACCCTACTGAGCCTGACAGTGATAATGTATATACAGTCCGGTCCATTCGTCTAAAGAGTATCGCATATCGAGTCTAGGGGGGTGGATAAAGTCAGACCCCTAATAACGCGATAAATCGTGTCGGCATGAAGCCCATCACCACCTGAGAAACTACTGATCCAAATCAGTATTTCTCCATTACCTCGGCCGAGGATTCCTAGTGATGGCCACCCGTGCACTGCGCGACATCAACCCCCAATACCGGGAGAGACGAATCCCTGACGATCCGCTCACTTGCCTCCAATGTGGCTCGGAACTGTATCCAAAAAAGACCTGTTTGCACGACTCCTTTGAGCCGTGGTAGGGTAGAAATCAAAGCACAGTGGGAACTCACACGAGACAAATGACGATCTCAGGTCGATGAACTAACCTGTACACATGTCACCAGGGAATTGCTATGTGACGATATGTATAATACCAACTAGCAGATTCCCAGTGAGTCCTGTCCGGTGTACTCATAACTCAATGAGCACCTGTATACATCTTAGGTGATCCAACTGACACCAGTGGCTTGTGAGACCGGCCACCGCCCCTCGTCGGGGTCTCGACTGTATACACTAGGCTACTCTGGAGTATCGATGCCCTATCTCGAAACTCCCACGACTAGGGACACTTTTAAGGATATGCTTACAGACCCCAGCTCCCACGTGTATGATCGCCATCATACTGCTGGTAGTCAAGCAAGAATCCTATGGGCTCCATCATCATGCATTAGTGAACTAAAGCATATATACGATGATAAAGTCAAACCAGATAGCATACTATCATCTTGAGCAAGACTGTCATATCGGTATAGGTCCTGCCTCAATCATTGCAATCACGTATCTGCGATCCAATAATTGACTTTGAGGGCACTATCTCCAACAGATTTTTGCCCCATGCTCTTATGACCTTGACGAAGGCCAAAATATCATAAGTCACATGTCAAGTTCTACCCGTCATTATCCAGGTTAATTTGAACCCACCCGTACATACCCTTGACGAAGGCCAAAATGGTAGTACGACTGTCCCAAACCAACGCATCTATCTATGCTACAGATAAACATTCAGCAGCTACCAATCACTATGCCTTGGCGAAGGTCAAAATACATAGCTTGAATACTACTGAATATTTAACTGAAACGACGGAGGGCTACGAATGGTTTTGGCAAAACCGTGAACGCAGTGAACTTGATATAATCGATGGAACCATGATAGCTTTTTAAAAGAGTGGCTCAAACTCCGCATTTAAAAGTTGGTTTCGAAAAGAACCGAGTGGTTTTTCGAAAGTGTTCCAACGATTTTAACTTGGTTTATTTTCTTGCATTAGTTCTTTTAATGCGTGATATTCTTGCATTAGTTCTTTTAATGCGTCCCATCATTTAATCCTACCATTGCAGAAAACAACCAAAATATGACGTACGCTTATGCCATTCGCATTCACCACGGGGCCCCGTCATTACCCGTTAGGTTACTTAACTAACGACAGAGCGGGGGCTGGGCTAGCGCGGCTGTAAAACATAAGCAACGCCTAAATAATATCATATATAGATATATACTGCAATGAAAGCCATTTCAGATCACAGATGAATACATTGGATATACTAGGAATCCGCAATTCGTACGAGCCTGTAACGAAAAGCAAATTACACGGTCGTGGTGAATAGCCAATACCCCACCCAAGACCCCTACGGGTGCGTCAAACTACCCGCCAAGTACCCGAAGCGAAGCAACCTCCCTCAACCCCGTGAGTAGGCCACTTGGCACTTCGGCATACCCGGTAGTTTGTGCACCCCCTCCATGGGTCTATCCTAGGAGCAAAAACAGTAAAAAGAAATTATACAATGACGGCTACAACCCCGACCCGGTTGTGCGGCCATACAAATAATTATTACATCAATTTACAAATTTACATGAATTGAAAGAAAAGAAAACTCTCGTCTCACAACCCCCGGCTATTCACCCGCGACAATCCAACATATTCATATACACATTCCAGCAATATTACAGATCACAGATTTGTATAACCCCCACTAATCGACATATAGCGATTAGTAGACGTTCAATACAAATATCACATCACAGAAAAACCCGTCAGCTTAAGTCTTTTAGAAGTTCGATAAAAAATACGGATTTTCAGGACCCCAAAAATAAAATTTTCGTTCTGGAAAATCTGGGCAGAAAATATATATTCCAAAAATCCAAAAATACCCCTATGAGCAAACTGCAAAGAAGAAACCCCATGACCGAGTCAACTCGGCCGCGGAACCGCGGCGCTTTGATCGAGTTAGGGGGTCAAATTTTTGCAGTTTCTTCAGAAAACCCTGAGTCGATTTTTGGTGTATCTCAAAAAAATTTTCCAGCACTTTTAAAATCGACAGAAAGTTTAAAAAACGGGGTTCGTTTTGCGACTTTTTCTTTGATCGATCTTCTAGCTACTTTGCTAACATGTTAGATAGAGTTTAACTAGGCTCTGATACCACTGTAAGTCCATGCTACCTCTCCCGGTACTTTCATGCATGCGGAATTTGGTGAAAAACAATTTTCTTAGAGGTGGTAACATGGACTCAAAACCGGATCTTTGTTAAACATCTAACTAACAACCAAACTACGAGTTGCTAACTACTCGGTTAGGGGGTTATACCTTTCTTTTTCTCGAACTCCTTCATCTTCAAGCTTCGATGGTTATCCGAATCGGCTTCTCCCCGTCGTCTCCTTGCGCCGAAGATAGATCCACCTGAAAGCTTCTACCTTTGGCTCCTTCTTCGAACTTTGAAGAAACTAGTTCACTCGGTTTGCTAAACCTTGTGAACTAGAGTGAGTAGAGAAGAGTTTGTATGGGATTTTGTCTATGGTTCTTGGTTCTCAACTCATGAGACAAGTGAACCATAGAGTCAAAAGAGGGAGAGCAAGAGGAGGAAGATGAGAGCTCAAGAACAAGAGAGAGAATGAGCATGAAAGAATGAGAGAAGACTTTTCTCATTTGGCTCTCATAATCCAAAACAATCATAACACCTCATATCAATCAAGTATTATGTGATGGTTTAAGCAACCATAGCCATATCATTTCATGCACTCATTTTGCACAAAAGAGCAAGCAAGCAAAAGTCTTTGCCATGAAATGATAGCTATAGTTATCATGATGGTCAACTAGTCAAGCCTAGTCAACCGGTCAACAAAGTCAACAAAAGTCAACAAGTCAACAAAGTCAATCCCTCAACAACCATGTCACCATAATACTTAATTAATATAATTGTTAATCACATATCATATTCTCATTAGGGTTGAGCAAAAAGTCAATAGTCAACGGTCAACAACCCTAATGAGAATCCTCTGCCTCTGTTTCTCCGTCAACTGTGCATACACACCCGCATCCGCGTTCCGAGGAACACGAATACACACTGGATAAATCCAATCCCAAAAGGTACACTAGGATCTGGCTTAAACCAAAACCCGCTAGTGTAAACTGTCCGGACACTGTACGTGCACAAGTGCACGGATGTGACCGAACCCTGTCGCAAAACCATGCGACCTGTCGCAAAACCATGCGACCTCTACTCTTTTGCCTAAAGGCGAATAGCTTTCTGTGTGGGACTCTAAAGACTCGACACTACGCTGGTAGTGGGTTTAACCACAGACCGCAAGCGGCACTAGCTGTGCGTAACGGTCCCCAGGTAGATGCCGACAAGAAGACTGACGAGGCGAAACCCATCTGAACTCCTACTGAGCCTGAATGTGACATTCTCCGTACAGTCCGGTCTGTTCGTCTGATACATCGCATGGCGGGCCTAGGGGGTGGTAAACGTCAGTCCCCCAATAGCGGTACAAGTCGTGTCGGAGTGAAGCCCAAAACACCCTGAGATAACACTGGAAGCCTACCAGTATATCTCGTTTGCCCTGGCTAGGGACTACTCGTGTAATGGCTCTCCTAGACACAGCGCGATGTCAACCCCCAATACCGGGAGAGACGAATCCTGTCTAACCGTCACTGCCTCCAAGTGCTTCGGGACTGCACCCAACTACCACCTGTTTGCACGACTCCTTTGAGCCGTGGTTGGGTAGTAATCAAAGTACAGTGGGAACACACTCGAGGCGAAGTGACAGTGTCATGTCAGCGGACTAAGCTGTACTCATGTCACCTGGGAACTGATAACTGACGATAGGCATAATACCAACTAGTCAGTTCCCGACGAGTCCTGTCCAGTGTACTCGTAACCCAACGAGCACCCGCATACTATCTCAAGTACGACGTACCGACGGCTGTGGGACACACCGTCTCCCATATTGGGATGAAAAGCGCATGCGCTAGTCTACTCCGGAGTATCGATGCCTTGTCTCGATAGTCCTACGACTAGGGACCTGCATAAGGATGTGCTTATAGATTACCCAGCCCCACTAGTGTGACTGCCATCACAACGCTGGTAATCAAGCAAAGATCCTAAGGGCTCCACTAATGTGTATAGGCGATATACTAAAATAAACAAATGTACACATTGAAGTAGAAACAAACCAAGTAGCATACTACCATTTTGAGCAAGATTGTCAATACAAGGTGAATATCCCAAGCTTCCATTAAGTAATATACATGCTAGTATGATACAGTAATGGCCTCTAGGGCATATACACTAACAGGTGGCTGGTCTCACAAGCCATTTGTGTCAGTTGGTTCACCTAAGATGTATACAGTTGCTCATTGGGTTATGAATACACCGGACAGGACTCGCCGGGAACATGCTAGTTGGTCTTATACCTGACGTTAGATAGCAGTTCCCTGGTGACATGTGTACAGGTTAGTTCATCGACCTGAGGATCGTCATTTGTCTCGTGTGAGTTCCCACTGTACTTTGATTACTACCCTAACACGCTCAAAGGATACGTGCAAACAGGTTTTAGTTGGGTACAGTCCCGAGCCACATGGAGGCAGTGAGCGGATCTTCAGAGGTTCTTATCTCCCGGTATTGGGGGTGAGGTCGCGCTGTGTCTAGGAGAGCCATTACACAAAGCCCTCGGCCGAGGCAGGAGATTTACTGGTAGGTATTCCAGTAGTATCTCAGGGTGTTCTGAGCTACACTCCGACACGACATGTACCGCTTTTGGGGGTCTGACTTTTACCAACCCCCTAGGCCCGCCATACGATGCTCATAGACGAACGGACCGGACTGTACGGATATTGTCACTGACAGGCTCAGTAGGGTGTCAGGATGAGTTCGCTCATCGATGTCCCTTTTGGTCAATACCTGGTAGCCCGTTACGTATAGGCTAATACCTCTGACGTGCTAGTGGTTAAATCCACAACCAAAGTATTGACGAGTCTTTAGAGTCCCCCACAGACCAGTTTCTCAAGTTTCGGGCGAAACGCTATAGAGGCCGTATGGAGATATGGCAGGGTTCGATCAGATACGTGCGGTATTGCACGGATCAGGATCGGACGGATAATACTAGCGGGCTTTGGTTTAAGCCGGATCCTAGTATTGTACAGTGTAGATTTTGTCTCATTGCATTTGTATTTCGGTCGGAATACAAATGCGGGTATGTATATACAGTAGCGGGGTTTTCCTGTAATTTATTACGGGATCAGTTTTTGGAGTTGCCAGTTTGTTTTTCCGTTTCGACCAATTTTCTTTGTATCTTTCATTGGATGAAGATTGGTGGAGGAGGGCTTATTTGCATTTGTGCAAATTAGCATTTTTGGAGGGCGGTCTTTGCATATTGATGCTTCATGATGTTTGTACCTTCATTTGACTCCATGACTTCATGATGGCTTGACCTTTGCTGGTCATGATTGGGTTTTGGAGTGAGGTTCTTTGATTGTGATCATTGCTTATTATGATGTCCCTTTTCTCTCTCTTGCATTATTCTTGTGGCTACCTCTTTCATACTCTCCTCTCATTCCCTCATGCCAAGGCCGGCCACATTGGGGAGGGGCTGTCCCAAGTTTTGGTGGTGGGAAATTTGTTCTTTTGGTTTGCACAAAATCCATTTTAGCTTCATCTCCAAAAATCCATTCCTCCACTTTCTCAAAAGGCAACTTCTAATAACCCCAATGAGACATAGCAATACACTTATTCTACAGCAATCCTTGGGCACGTCGGCTCGCCAACTTCGTGTCCGAGTTGCCTCGGTCCAGAGGTGGGAGCCCATAAAAGAAGCCGGCGACGTGGTGCCCTTCCGGCGAGGAGGTGGAGACCGGACATTCCGCGGGAGATCGGGACGACGACGAAAAGACCGAAGGACACGGATCGCTCGGTATATCTCTCTACCCTTTCTCTTATTAGCTAGGACTAGATTAATGGCCCGATCCGAGATTTTTGTGCGCGGTTTCGTTTCCGCATTTTTGTGTCGGATTGACGGCCGGGACGCCGCCGTGCACTTACAAAGTTAATTATTTCAAAATCTGGTTTTCCTTGATATGATATTTCGGTGCGTCTACCATGTGTTTTCTCGGTGCTAGAGTGATATATGTGAACCCGAATCGAGGAGTTGGATGAGGCCGATTACGGGTATATGGTGGACCCGGTATGGTACCCCGGGGCGAGAACGGTTTCGCTGTGTAGTAGACGGTGAGCCTGGTAGATGGACTACTACCTACCGGTGATTGGTTGGACCTGGCGGTTATCCGGAGGATACTGACCAGAGTCGATAGATGGATACGGGACGACTCGTACTGCCGGGGCCGAGGGCCGATACCGCAGACAGAGCCCGTGGGCTGATCCGGACTGACGGATGCCCTCTACAGGAGGATTTGCGTGTCGATGCTTGGCACGAGTATTTCTTGATGTTTTGGGTGCCGATGTTGGGCACTCACGATTATATAAGATTTACAGGATTTGAGGACCGAGGAGGATGACGACGCCTGAGTAGTATTGGGATTTGGGTGCGTTGATGGGTACCGATTATACTTTCCACGATGACATTACGTGTAGATGTTATATTTCCTATGCTCAGTATGTAGAAATTGATATCTCTTCCTGTATCTATTGTACCTGATATAGTACACATGCTTGCACGATCATTGCATACCCTGTTCATTCTATATTGGATTGTTAAATTGCATTGCTATACCTGATTATCATATATCTTGCTCATCACATGGAGATGTTATTAGATCGCACTTATTGCATGATTTGAGCATCCAGTTCATCATATAGATGTTATCTGTTGGCATAGGTTAGAGTATCGCAGCACATGCATACTCGCGATTACCTTTATATATTATCTTCTATTCACGAGCTGGCAACTCACCCCCGTTGTTCCACAGTGTTTGCAGGTTGCCCTTCAGAGTAGTCGCGGCAGGCTGCGTTCTTGCATCTTTTGACACAGATACCCCTACAGTTGGTATACTAGCTCTTTTGCTGATAGGTGGGTTTTGTGCGGTATCTGTTTATCTTTCAGTTATGTACATTTTTGTATCTAGTACTCTCCATCTACCACTTATGTATTGACTTAGAGACCAGTTGTTAGGACGATGTATATTATTTTGTATTCTGGTGTCGAGCTCGTTGTGAGCCGACTTTACTTATGCAGTTATTCTATCTGTGATGATTCCCACTTGTTGTTCATTTTCTTCGCTACGGTGTCGTATATTGTTATCTTGGTGATTGTTCACTTAAGAATTCTTAACATTTTTAGTTAATGCTTCCATTTACAGTTTAAAGCACTCTATACTTTTATTGGTTTTGACTTCTGGGTTTCGACTTACTTAGCCGCGTTACGCCTGTAGACGTTACGTGGTTAAGTGCCGGTCACGGGCCAAGCTTTGGGTCGTGACAAAGTTGGTATCAAAGCGTAGGTTTTACCTTCGGAGTGTAGGATGACCCTGGTATGATGGAGTAGGTAGCTGCAGCAGAGTGGCGTAGCGTGTGTATGTTCCGTGGCATACTCACGACACGGTACTCCGCCTAAGCGACCTTAGGACATATTGATTGAATTTCTTTCATGATTGTATACATCCTTGTGATTCGATTTTCGTATCCTCATCGAATCCTACCTTCTTTTCAGCCATTATGCCGCCAAGGACTACGAGGGTGCAGAGAGCGGTCGTGAGAGCCGAGGTTCGAGTTGATTCATCTGAGACGAGGACTGATCCAAGTAGTACCCCTGTTGTACCAGGACAGATTGTTTCTCCTACAAAAGATCAGATCGCTAGACTAGTGGCAGAGATGCAGGGCTTGCGCCAGACGATGATCTCATTGGTGGAGGTTGTTCGAGCGCAGCGATAGATGGTTGTCACCCCTGTTACCCAGTTGTTCCTTACGATCATCATGCAGCATTCCGTCCCCTACATAGCACCGGTGGAGGCAGCCCCAGTTTACGAGACACGTCTTCCAGAGACCGTGAGAGTTCCGGAACAGTGGAGGAACCGTACTGGTGTACCAGCCCAGAGCAGAGGCTTAGGACGAGAACAATCGTTTGGCTCTCATCCCCAGGCAGGACAACAGTCAGCGCGTAGGTGTTTACGATGCGGAAGCCCTCAACACCTCATCAGGCAGTGTTCCTTCACACCACGTCAGGGTCGTATTCTGAGACGTCGTGGACGCGGAAGGTTCGCGCAGAGGGGTCAGGCTAGTAGAGGAGGAGTCCGGTCAGTCGCAGATGGAGGGCAGGCCTAAGTTTTTGCTTCGACTCATCGGGACGCGAGGGCGTCCAACACGGAGGTTTCAGGTACTCCTTCAGTATGTCCTTTTGTTGCACTCGTATGTTTCCGCACTTCGTGCCGAGTTTAGGACGAGAGTCGTGCTAGGTAGATCAGCCGTTTGTTGTGTTAACTTCTGTCGGAGATCCTTTTGTTGCGCGACACGTAATTTGGTCTTGTGCCAATCGGGTAGGAGATAGAGATTCATCTGTTATTTTGATCCTCTTAGAGATGTTGGATTTGGCAATCTCCTGGGAACGGACTGGTTAGCTATGTGCTAGGCATTGTGGACTACCGTGAGGAAACAATTAGGTTTTGTTTTCCCGGGCGAGTCTGTCTTGTGGTGCTGGTGGATAGTGGTGCCGCCTCTTACAGCTTGAATTTAGCCTTTTTTCGCTAGTGGACTTTTGAGGAGATGTCGTGGATTCTTGGCGTTTATTCGTGATACCGTAGCCACAGTTGGTGTGTTGGGCCGGTTTTTCTTTAGTGTGAGGGTTTTCCGACGTTGTTCCAGATGAGCCGTCGAGGCTTATGGAGCTTAAGGATCTGCTGCAGAGTTGTTGTTGAGGGAGTTTGTGCTTCTGAGTGTTTCGCATTAGGAAGTTCCTATTTCTGTTCGTCAAGGAGAAAGACGACAGATTGAGGTTGTGTATTGATGGATCGTCAATTGAACCGGCTTACGGTGCGGATAGGTATCCTGTACCTCGCATTGACGATTTCTTCGATCAGCGTCAGAGTGCGAGACTTTGTCTAAGTTTGTTTGGGATCAGGTCATCATTGTTGCGGGTTTGGAGTGACGATATTCCGAAGACTGAATTGTGCGTGCTACGGGCTTTGTGTGTTTTGGGTGTGTCACTGGACTCACCAATGCCCTAGCAACATTCGTAGGTGTGATGAACTGGTTTTCTTCGGGCCGTTCTTTGACCAGTTATTGTTGTGTTATTTATGACATCCTGGTCTATTTAAGGTGTCTTGATGGATAGGAATAACACTTGAGGATCTGTTTTATGGATACTGGGAGAGCCCCAGCGGTTGGCTAGATTCTCGGAGTGTCCCTTCAAGCTTGTTGTGTTGACTCCTAGGTCTTGTAGTTACGGAGACGAATGGGTATGGTTTCGAGGAAGATCGTGGCCGTACAGCTTGGGCCCAGACTTGTGAGCAGGACGGAGGTCCGCGGATTTTTGGGCTTAGTAGGCTCTCACTGCCGTTTCATGCAGGATTGCTAGTGTGGTGCTGCCCCGTTGACCAAATTGACTGGAATGGAGGTTTATTTTCTTTGGACTGAGGCTTGTGTACGGAGTTTCAGCAGTTGAAGACTCGGTTAACAACTGCATCAGCTCCTTCTTTGCTTTTGGTTCGGGCGACTTTGTGGTTTAACAGTGATGTTTCGTGAGTAGGGCTCGAATGTGTACTGAGGTGACACAATGGAGTTATCGCTTTTGCTTCCCTACATTTGGAGGAAGTACGAGAAGGATATCCCATTCATGATCTGGAGATGGCCGCGATGGTTTTGCGTTAGAGATTTAGAGACACCACTCGTTTGAGAGTCGTGTCAGATTTTCACGGACCACCAGAGTTAAAGATATATCTTCCTGCAGCGGGTTTTGATTGTTGTGATTGTTCTCCGCAGATTCACAGTTCTTGTGCGATCGTTGAGTACAGCTTAAGTTCATCTCTACTGAGGAGACAGCTTGCTCATGTCCGCGCCCGACCACTCTTCTTTAATCGCTTTCGCGAGACACTGCCCGCCGACGCTCGTTCGTCAGAGATACTTGAGCCTATTCGGCTGGGTAATGATTTGGAATCCTGGACTTGTGACAAGGGTGTGCTAGGTTAGGGAGTCGCTGGTGTACCTGACATTATGAGGTAGAGACGTGGAATCCTAGGGCAGGCATATCGGTCAACTCTCTGTACTCATTCAAGCCCCACCAACTGTTGACGTGTGACTTGCGAGATAGTTATGGGTGGGCAAGGACAGAAAGAGAAGTCTCGGGATTCGTTTCAAGGTGTCTGTCTTGTGGTGTGCTAGGGTTGAGCAACTGAGGCCGGCTGGAGAGTTGCAACCTTTAACCGTTCCGAAGAGCGAACGAAGCAGACCTCCTCGGAATTTGTTCTGGTGTCCACCCAGGTTTAGTCAAGATGTGACTCCATTCGGATGCTTGTCATCCGGTGATTCTCAGTTTGCTCAGTTGTTCTTGTTAAGTTGTGCGTATATAAAAATTGTTGACGGCAGTTGGGGATCGTCGTTTGCCATCGATAGGGTTCTCCTTTGATAGCAGTTATCAGGAGACACTCCAATTGGTAACCTTTAGGTTTAGAGGTTAGGTCGTGTCGATCACCAGCCTGTTTTTCTGACTCCGTGTGTAGGATCTTTGGAACTCAGCTAGTCTAGAAACTTCGGAAATGATCCAGTTGTTTTAGGTCAGGATGAGAATTGTCCATTTCGGACAGAGGTCATATGCTGGCCAAGATAGTCGCAGATTCGAGTTCGAAATGGCAGATCATGTATTCCTACGGAATTTTCCGGTAATTGACAAAACATGTTGAGTTTTGGGAAACTTATTTCAGGATAGTAAGTCTTTTTAGGATCCTTACGGCGAGTTGGTTCGTTTCCTTTAGTTTGGCACTTCGACCCAGATTATTGAGTATTCACCCCGTATTCCCTATGTCGATACTTTGCAATTACCTTCATGACCTTTCTCATTGGATTCAGCGCCAGACCATTTAGTTCGAGCGTGATCCTTCGTTCACCAAACAGCCAGTCGTAATTTTGGACCGGCAGGTGAAGAAACTTCGATCGAAGGTCTTGCCATCAGTGAAGGTATGTTGGTGCATCCCAAATGGTGAAGAAATCACTTGGGAGGCCGAAGGCGAGATGCAGAAGAAATTCCCTCATCTCTCTGAAGGTATGCGTAGTTTTGTATTTTAAAATTCGGGGACGAATTTCATTAAGGGGGTAAGATTGTAACATCTTAGGCTGTGTTTAGGGGTTAATTTTATTTTAATTGATAGTTTTTAGTAAAAAGTTTACCAAATTAAGTTTCAAATATTTTATCCTAATTAATGAATATTTTGTTAGAATTTTTCTAGGCATACACACACTTGTGTATGTAAACTAGGGTTAAGATATGGGGTTAAACCATGATTAGCAACCATGGTGGACTAACCACTTAAGCCTTTTTAAGTCTTGTATTAAGTTATTTTGTGTTTTAAAATATGGTGGCTGTTTTATTTTTTTATATTTATGGAAATGATTGTTCTTGTGTTGACTTGGTGTGAGAGAGAGAGTGCATCATGGGGCATGATGGCCTTGCCATGCCTCATTAAATGAAGAGAGAGAGAGAGAGGGGTTGACACTTGATGCCATAATTTTCTTGCCTCTCAATTATTTCTCACTTCTCTCATTCTCTCACTTACTCATACTCTCTCTCTCTCACACACACACCCACCCTCACAACAAGCAGCAGCAGCAGCAGAAGAAGCACCAGCAGCAGCAACAGCAGCAGAAGAGGCAGCAGCAAGCAGCAGCATGGGGCAGCAGCAGTAACAGCAGCAGTAGCAGCTCCAGCAGCCCCAACAGCAACTCTAGATCTTCTCCTTCCTGCACTCTAAGATCTTTAAGTGAGGTATATGATCTGAGCCTACTTCCTTGCTTGCTAAACTAGTGATTTTAAGTTCGATTAGTGTTAAAAGTGAGAATTAGTGCGTGATTTGATGAATTAGTGTGAACTTTGGTTAAGTGCTGTTAGTATGGGTTAACCTAGCCTAATTAAGCATTATTAGGACCACTTAAACCTAGCATAACCCTAGATTACACCAAAATACCATAGGGTTTCTAATTGTGCAAAATTTAGTGTTTTAAGTGAAATTTCACCTTTCAGTGATCTTCTATAGGCCCGAGTAGTTCAGGTTAAAATTGAGGAAACTGGAGCACACTAGATATACCCTAACCACACCACCTGAACACGAAGCCCCCATTCCTTTGTTAGGCCACCGGTTTATTCATTCTAGCCGCAAATTGCGGCCAGATGAGGGTGGTTTTGGGTGAAGTTTGCATGGGTAGGAGTCTGCTGTTATTTCTAGGCCAGTGGTATGTATAATTTTGTAAGTTGTTAGCCTGGGTAGAATCTGGGACGTTATATCGTATTTCTAGTACGTTTGGTTCGCGCGATACGCGCGATACGCGAGAGGGTTCTGTGATTCAGCGTATCGCGGCGTGTCGGGATTAGTTTTAGACGCGTATACATGTTTAGCGTATCGTACACACACGCGTTTAGTTCGTGACGTGAGCGTATCGTTTGGCTTAGATATCGCGTCTTGCGAGGTGGTTGCTTATATATGGATTCTTGTGTAATTCCAGGTTCACAGGCGGGTACGTCGGACGAAGCTAAGAAAGGGAAGCAGGTGGTCGGCTACGAGTAGCGCACGACCAGGTGAGTAGATTTAACATCTACGGGGAAATCGCCCATATGGCGTTAAGCGTCAGGGCGTGTTAGGATATTAGATTGTAGATGTTTATATGGACTGTAGTAGCATACCTTATTGTTGCATGTAGAAATGATAGCATAGGACACTGCACTGTCACTAACGGTTCAAGTTGCACGAGCACGATTTATATGCTACACTCACACCGTTAGTGATTGCTATGACACTCACATTATAGGATTTCTATAAATCATATATCATACTGATTCCGCTTTATTGAAGTTGTCATGATTTTCCGCATAACAGCATATGTTATATCCATATTTGCGCACATATACATCACATACCCATACTTGTACCACATACATGATATCTTCATACCTGCGCACATGCACACTGTATACTCATACCAGTGCACACATATATTGATATCTTCATACCTGCGCACATGCACACTGTATACTCATACCAGTGCACACATATATTGATATCTTTATACCTGCGCACATGCACACTGTATACTCATACCAGTGCACACATATATTGATATCTTCATACCTGCGCACATGCATACTGTATACTCATACCAGTGCACACATATATTGATATCTTCATACCTGCGCACATGCACACTGTATACTCATACCAGTGCACACATATATTGATATCTTCATACTTGCTTAGATTTACGTATTGAGATATGTTGTTTCCATGTAATTCTGGATTTGAGGAACCGTGGGTATTTCAAAAGAGAATAGTTAGTTATTTCAAAACCCGGTTTCCCTTGATATGATATTTCGGTGCGTCCACCATGTGTTTTCTCGGTGCTAGAGTGATATATGTGAACCCGAATCGAGGAGTTGGATGAGGCTGATTACGGGTACATGGTGGACCCGGTATGGTACCCCGGGGCGAGAACGGTTTCGCTGTGTAGTAGACGGTGAGCCTGGCATAGGTACTACTACCTACCGGTGATTGGTTGGACCTGGCGATTATCGGAAGGATACTGACCAGAGTCGATAGATGGATACGGGACGACTCGTACTGCCGGGGCCGAGGGCCGATACCGCAGACAGAGCCCGTAGGCTGATCCGGACTGACGGATGCCCTATACAGGAGGATTTGCGTGTCGATGCTTGGCACGAGTATTTCTTGAAGTTTTGGGTGCCGATGTTGGGCACTCACGATTATATGAGATTTACAGGATTTGAGGACCGAGGAGGATGACGACGCCTGAGTAGTATTGGGATTTGGGTGCATTGATGGGTACCGATTATACTATCCACGATGACATTACGTTTAGATGTTATATTTCCCATGCTCAGTATGTAGTAATTGATATCTCATCCTGTATCTATTGTACCTGATATAGTACACATGCTTGAACGATCATTGCATACCATGTTCATTCTATATAGGGTTGTTAGATTGCATTGCTATACCTGATTATCACATATCTTGCTCATCACATGGAGATGTTATTAGATCGCACTTATTGCATGATTTGAGCATCCAGTTCATCATATAGATGTTATCTGTTGGCATAGGTTAGAGTATCGCAGCACGTGCATACCCGCGATTACCTTTATATGTTATCTTCTATTCACGAGTTGGCAACTCACCCCCGTTGTGCCACAGTGTTTGCAGGTTGCCCTTTGGAGTAGTCACGGCAGGCTGCGTTCTTGCATCTTTTGACACAGATACCCTTACAGTTGGTGTACTAGCTCTTTTGCTGATAGGTGGGTTTTGTGCGGTATCTATTTATCTTTCAATTATGTACATTGTTGTATCTAGTACTCTCCATCTACCACTTATGTATTGACTTAGAGACCAGTTGTGAGGACGATGTATATTATTTTGTATTCTGGTGTCGAGCTCGTTGTGAGCCGACTTTACTTATGCAGTTATTCTATCTGTGATGATTCCCACTTGTTGTTCATTTTCTTCGCTACGGCGTCGTATATTGTTATCTTGGTGATTGTTCACTTAAGAATTCTTAACATTTTTAGTTAATGCTTCCATTTACAGTTTAAAGCACTCTATACTTTTATTAGTTTTGACTTCTGGGTTTCGGCTTACTTAGCCGCGTTACGCCTGTAGATGTTACGTGGTTAAGTGTCGGTCACGGGCCAAACTTTGGGTCGTGACCGTACTACGGGTTACCAAAGTCTCCGGTATAAGTGGGACTCCTCTCGTATACACTGGCATCTTCTGTACCAAGCTACAAACAATAGCGTTAACACAATACCATAACAATATAATGCAACATTAAAAGTTACCTTCTTATTCTGTCTATCCTACTTCTCCCTTATCTTTGGGACTTACCGAGCGATTTGTTCGCTGACGACATTCTCTTTCTTTCTTCTTTGAATGTCATCAGGTGATCTGGACATTCCTGAGATCGAGCCCTCTGCTGAAGACTTGGACCAGTTCAGTGAAGACCCCGAGCTCTAGTTCATTGTACACTTTCCATTCAGTACCTTTTCATTTCTGTTATGCTATTGTTTAAGCATTGTTTTTTATTAGTTGTATTTACTTTCCATGCATTATACAGAAAGAATGTGAATAAATAAAGTCGCTGTTTTATTATATCTTGTCTCTTGTGCATTTATTTTTATATTGCTTAGATACGCTTAGCGTATTTACTTCATAGTAAATACGCCGCGGCCTCGTCCCGTCCCCTTCGCCGTATACCGGGAAGCGGGGCCTGACAATATTTGTTTGTGAGAAGATATTTCCATTTGTTTTGGATTGAGGGGAGGTGGCAAGGTGACTCATGAGGAGAGTCATGGCTTGCATTTATGGTGGAGAGTGAGAGAGAGTTAATGCAATTGTAAGTCCACGTTACCACTCCCGGTACTTACGGGCTTGCGGAAATGATGAAAAACGATTTTTCAAGAGGTGGTAACATGGACTCAAAATACGGATCTTTGTTAAACAACTATCTAACAAACCTAACAAGAGTTTTACCTAGTCGGTTAGGGGGTTATACCTTTCTTGAACTCCTTCGTCTTCAACTCTTTCCGGTGTACGGATCGGCCTCACCTCGTCGTCTCCTTGCGCCGAAGATGGATCCACCTGAAAGCTTCTACCTTTGGCTTCTCTTCGAACTAGAAGAAACTAGAACACTTGGTTTGCTAAACCTTGTGAACTTGGACGAGTAGAGAAGTGATATGGGTTTTCTTCTATCTCTAAGGCAATGTTTCTCAACTCATGAGAGAGAGTTGCCTTGAGCGAGAGAGAGAGAAAGAGGAAGAGCAAGAGGGAGAGCTCAAGCAAGAGAGAGAAAGCAAATGAGAGAATGAGAAAGTCTTTTGCCATCCAAGCTCTCATAATCCAAAACCATCATAATAAATAATAGTAATCAAGTATTATGTGACGGTTCAAGTCAAAATGGCCATATCATTTCATGCACTCATTTTGCAAAAAGCAACAAGCAAGCAAAAGTCTTTGCCATGAAATGATAGCCATTGTAATGATGATGGTCAACTAGTCCAACCTAGTCAACCGGTCAACAAAGTCAACAAGTCAACAAAGTCAACCCCTCAACAACCATGTCACTATAATACTTAATTAATATTATTGTTAATCATATTTCATATTCTCATTAGGGTTTTAGCAAAAGTCAACAGTCAACAGTCAACAACCCCAATGAGAATCCTCTGCCTCTGTCTCTCTGTCAACTGTGCATACACACCCGCATCCGCGTTCCAAGGAACACGAATACAAACAAGATAAAACCAATCCCAAAATGTACACTAGGATCTGGCTTAAACCAAAGCCCGCTAGTGTTAACTGTCCGGACACCAAACGTGCACAAGTGCACGGATGTGACCGAACCCTGTCACAAAACCATGCGACCTATCGTAAAACCATGCGACCTCTACTCTTTTGCCTAAAGGCGAATAGCTTTCTGTGTGGGACTCTAAAGACTCGACACTACGCTGGCAGTGGGTTTAACCACAGACCGCAAGCGGCACTAGCTGTGCGTAACGGTCCCCGGGTAGATGCCGACAAGAAGACGGATGAGGTGAAACCCATCTAAACTCCAACTGAGCCTGAATGTGACAATCTCCGTACAGTCCGGTCTGTTCGTCTGATAACATCGCATGGCGGGTCTAGGAGGCGATAAACATCAGTCCCCTAATAGCGGTACAAGTCGTGTCGGAGTGTAGCCCAGAACACCCTGAGATAACACTGGAAACCTACTTGTATATCTCGCTTGCCCTGAGTAGGGACGACTTGTGTAATGGCTCTCCTAGACACAGCACGATGTCAACCCCCAATACCGGGAGAGACGAATCATGTCTAACCGTCACTGCCTCCAAGTGCTTCGGGAATGCATCCAACTACTACCTGTTTGCACGACTCCTTTGAGCCGTGGTAGGGTAGTAATCAAAGTACAGTGGGAACACACTCGAGGCGAAGTGATAGTGTCAAGTCAGCGGACTAAGCTGTACTCATGTCAGCTGGGAACTGATAACTGACGATAAGTATAGTACCAACCAACAGATCCCGACGAGTCCTGTCCAGTGTACTCGTAACCTAACGAGCACCCGCATACTATCTCAAGTACGACGTACTGACGGCTGTGGGACAGACCGTCTCCTACACTGGGATGAGAAGCGCATACGCTAGTCTACTCCGGAGTATCGATGCCCTGTCTCGATTATCCTACGACTAGGGACCTGCATAAGGAGGTGCTTGTGGATTACCCAGCCCCCACTAGTGTGACTACCATCACAACGCTGGTAATCAAGCAAAGATCCTAAGGGCTCCACTAATGTGAATAGGTGATATATTAAAATAAACACATGTACACGTTAAAGTAGAAACAAACCAAGTAGCATACTACTATATTGAGCAAGATTGTCTATACAAGGTGAATATCCCAAGCTTCCATTAAGTAATATACAAACTAGTATGATACAGTAATGGCCTCTAGGGCATATACACTAACAATCTCCCACTTGCACTAAGGCCATGTACTGGCGTATCGAAGACCTATCATCTCGATCAGCCGCTCGAACTGAGTCTGGGGTAAGGCCTTTGTGAGTGGATCAGCAGTGTTATCTTCCGTAGAAACTCTCCGAACCTCGATCTCCTGGTGACCCACGATCTCCCTGATCAGGTGATACCGCCTCAAGATGTGTCTGGAGTTCTGATGGGACCTTGGTTCCTTCACTAAAGCAATAGCCCCGTTGTTGTCGCAATACAGCGGTATTGGATCAACAATGGACGGAACCACCTGAAGTTCCGTTAAGAACTTCCTTATCCAGACGGCTTCTTTTGCGGCATCTGTAGCAGCGATATATTCCGCTTCCATCGTCGAGTCAGCAACGGTTTCCTGTTTGGAACTCTTCCAACACACCTCCCCTCCATTGAGGGTAAAGACATAACCCGACATGGACTTGGAATCATCCTTGTCACTTTAGAAGCTGGAGTCAGCAAAGGCCTTGATCTGGAGGTCTTTTCCGCGATACACCAAGAACATCTCCTTAGTCCTTCTCAGGTACTTGAGAATGTTCTTTACTGCTATCCAGTGTTTCTCCCCAGGGTTTGACTGATACCGGCTTACCACACTCAGTGCATAAGCTACATCTGGTCTGGTACACAACATCGTATACATTATAGAGCCTACCGCAGAAGCGTAGGGTATAATAGACATGCGATCCCTTTCCAAATCAGTCTTGGGAGACATCTCTTTGGAAAGGGTGATCCCATGACAAGCCGGTAGATTACCGCACTTGGAATCTTCCATACTGAATCTTTTCAGTATGGTGTCGATGTACCTGGACTGTGAGAGTCCCAGTATCCTCTTGGATCTGTCATGATAGATCCGGATCCCCAGAATGTATGAGGCATCACCCAGGTCTTTCATGGAGAACCTGTGTGACAAGAACCCTTTGACAGATTGTAGCATAGGAATGTCATTTCCTATTAAGAGAATGTCATCCACGTATAAAACGAGGAATACTACAGTTCTCGCTACAAATCAACTATAGATGCATGGTTCATCTGGATTTTTGATAAAGCCAAATTCTTTGACCGTCTCATCAAAACAGATGTTCCAACTCCGCGATGCCTGCTTTAGTCCATAGATGGACTTAAGCAGCTTGCACACCTTTCCGCTACTCCCACTCTGAATGAAACCCTCTGGCTGGTCCATATAGACACACTCCTCTAAATTTCCATTTAGAAAAGCCGTCTTTACGTCCATTTGCCAGATCTCATAATCGTGGAAGGCAGCAATGGCAAGAAGGATCCGAATGGATTTCACCATAGCCACTGGAGAAAAGGTTTCGTCATAGTCCAAGCTAGGTCTTTGACGGAAACCCTTTGCAACAAGTCTAGCTTTATAGGTCTCAATCTGTCCATCTGCACCAATCTTCCTTTTGAAGATCCACTTGCATCCTACGGGTTTTACCCTATCTGGAGCAACGTCCAACGTCAATACTTTGTTGGTGTACATGGACTCCATTTCGGTCCGCATTGCATCCAGCCATTTTACCGAGTCAATGCTCTGAATGGCCTGCTGGAAGCTAGTCGGCTCATCATTATCAATGATGCAATCCTCTCTATCCCTGTCCATGAGAAAACCGTAGTATCTTTCTGGCGGATGAGACTGCCTACTACTTCTGCGGAGCGGCGCATGAATGTCTTGATCTTTCGAACCCTCTGGTTCTACTAAGCTTTCAGTAATAGCTCGTGGTTTTGGAATTTCTTCCAGTTCTATTGCGCTCCCACTTATCTGATTCTCCAAAAACTGAGTTTCCAAGAAGTGGGCATGCCGAGAAACAAAAATCTTTTGATCCTCTTCGCAATAGAAGAAATATCCCTTGGAGTTCTTTGGATATCCCACAAACTTGCACTGTACTGAGCGTGCCTCGAGCTTGTCCGCATGCTGCTTTTTGACAAAAGCTGGACATCCCCATGTCTTAATGTGATTAAGATAGGGTCTCTTCCCACACCACATCTGATATGGTGTAGTAGGCACAGTCTTAGTTGGAACTCGGTTCAAAAGGTATGCAGCTGATTCTAGTGCATATCCCCAAAATGATCGCGGTAACTCAGCGTTACTCATCATAGACCATACCATATCCAATAGGGTTCGGTTCCGTCTCTCTGATACACCATTATGTTGCGGAGTGTATGGAGGAGTAAGCTGAGAGAGAATTCCATTCTCTTTTAAGTAATCCAGGAACTCGGCACTCAAGTATTCACCACCTCGATCCAATCTCAGTGTCTTGATACTTTTTCCAGTTTGTTTTTCTACTCCATTCTTATATTCCTGGAATTTTCCAAAGGCTTCGGATTTATGTTTCATTAAGAAGACATAACCGTACCTTGAAAAGTCATCCGTAAAAGTAATGAAGTAAGAGTAACCGCTTCGTGCATGCGTAGACATTGGACCGCACACGTCGCTGTGTACGAGTCCCAAGAGCTCGCTCGCTCTTACTCCGTGTCCAGTGAACGGAGTCTTTGTCATCTTTCCTTTGAGACAGGATTGATAAATGGCATACGATTGATATTCGAACGGATCCAAATATCCTTCTGTATGTAACTTTGTCAACCTTCTCTCATTGATGTGACCCAGTCTACAATGCCATAAGAAAGCCTGATTTGTTTCCGGAGACTTTCTTTTGTGTGTATTCTGGACATTAAAAATCTGTGGTTGGTTTAATACGTATATACCATTGCTTAATGTACCTGACACAATCAGAACTTGATTAAGGTGAATGTTTACAACATTACTTACAAACGCAAATTCATAACCTTCTTTAGATATTAAAGATACAGAAATGATATTACAAGTTGCGTTGGGTACAAAAAAGCAATTACGTAAAACCAAAACATGTTCATCTGACATTCCCAGGTGATAGTCCCCCACGGTCTTAGCATCCATGCTAGCTCCGTTTGCAACTTTGAGGGTCATGTCACCTGCCTTCAAAAACCTACGCTTTCTCAACGCCTGCAAAGAATTACAGATATGAGATCCTGATCCGGTATGCAATACCCAGGAAGTAGAGTTTTTTGATAGACAATTTTCAATAACATACACACCTGAAGCTGAAGCCGCAACTTGCTTCAGATCCTGTGTTCTGGCCTTCCAAGCCCTGCAATCTTTCTTCCAGTGTCCACTCTTATGACAGTAAAAGCACTCTTCCTTCCCTACAAGCTTCCGCGCTATTTTTGTTGCTTTTTCCTTTCCCTTCGTATCCACTTTACTAACACCGCCCCTTGGTTTGGCGGGGGCTTTCTTCTTCTTTCCCTTGGCTTTCGCCTTGGACCTGGAAGAGGAAGATCCTCCTACAAACAAAGTGGATGTTTCCCTACCTTTCTGTAGGGTGCCCTCTGCACTCTTCAGCATGTTGAGGAGTTCTGAAAGTTCAACTTCCTTTTCTTGCAAGTTGAAGTTCGGGATAAACTGGGCGTAAGTGGAAGGAAGGGACTGGAGAATCAAGTCCGTGTAGAGCTCGTTCTCTAACGTGGTCCCAAGGTCCGCGAGCTCCTCAATGAAGCCAATCATCTTAAGCACGAGTTCCGCTACTGATGATCTGACGGCCAACCTTGCCGAAAACAGCTTTTTCGACACTTCGTATCTGGCGATACGAGATTGCTCTCCATACAGTTCTTTTGTATGGAGAAATATGGATTCGAGGTCCATATTCTCGTGCCTCCTCTGATGTTCATTGTTCATAGAGGCAAGCACGAGGCACTTGGCCTTCGCGCAATCGATTTCCCAGGTCTTATGGATTTCCCTATCCGCGACGCTGGTTTTGGGACCTGGGACAGGGGGAGCTTTGGTGGTAAGGAGATACCCCAACTTGTCATAAGTGATTGCCATTTTGACATTCCTGAGCCAATCTTTGTAGTTTAGCCCTGTCAGTATGTTTTTATCTAGTAGTAACTTAAGTCCGGTCATGATGTTTGGTCGCTGCAATTAGGAGAGAGAGAAGAAACACTTTAGTATGATGCTCTTGCAAGTTTAGAGTGGTTTTTAATTTGTCTAAACAGAATGGCTCCCACTGTCTCTCGAATCCCTCCTCAAACCAAAAGGGAAGAATTAGTCAGGATCAATCTCACCGTACAATCCTTGCTTAACCGTTCAGCCAGGCTAGTGTCGGTAATTCGAGGGAGGTTTTCCAACGCTTTCGTGAAGTTCCTTAATTAAATAACCTCTTTTTCCTGGGGGCGTAGCCCCGCTAACACCTTTCTATACACCTACTTGGTTTATAGCATTGATCGTTAAGTGAGAAATTTCCCGAGGAGTAGCATATACTCACAGTAGGATCGGGATCCAAATATCATCGCGTGAAAAAACTGAAGGAATCCTACCAGAATCATCACACTTCAAATGGTATGCAGGCTAGCAAGTTTCAGTTCTTTTGAAACTCCCGATGTGGATTTTTGCCCCATGCTCTTATGACCTTGACTTTGGCCAAAATATCATAAGTCACATGTCAAGTTCTACCGTCATTCTCCAGGTTAATTTGAACCCACCCGTACCTACACTTTACTTGGCCAACATGGCAGTATGACTGTCCCAAACCAACACATCTATCTATGCTGCACATGAATACCCAATAGCTACCAATCACTATGCCTTGACTTTGGCCAACAGACGTAGCTTGAATACTTATTGACCATTCATGTGAAACGACGGAGGGCTACGAATGGTTTTGGCGAAACCGTGAACGTAGTGAACTTGATATAATCGAAGGAACGAGATAGCTTTTAAAAGGAGTGGCTTAAGCTCCGCGTTTTAAAGTTATTTTTGAAAAGAAACCGAGTGGTTTTGAAAGTGTTCCAACGACTTTTACTTGGTTTATTTTTCTTGCATTAATTTTAATGCGTCCCATCAATTAATCCTACCATTGCAGAAAACAACCAAAATATAACGTACGCTTATGCCATCCGCATTCGCCACGGGGCCCCGTCATTACCCGTTTGGTTACTTAACTAACGACAGAGCGGGGGCTGGACTAGCGCGGATGCAAAACATAAGCAACGCCTAAATAATATCATATATAGATATATTGTAATGATAGCCATTTCAGATCACAGATGAACACATTGGATATACTAGGAATCCGCAATTCGTACGAGCCTGTAACGAAAAGCGGATTACACGGTCGCGATGAATAGCCAATACCCCACCCTAGACCCGTAAGGGTGCGGCAAACTACCCGCCAAATATCCGAAGCGGAGCAACCTCCCTCAACGACGTGAGTAGGACACTCGGCACTTCGAGATACCCGGTAGTTTGTGCACCCCACCTTGGGTCTATCCTAGGAGCAAAAACAGTAAAAGAAATTATACAATGACGGCTACAACCTCACTCCGGTTGTGCGGCCAAAAATAATATTACATCAATTACAAATTTACATGAAATGAAAGAAAAAGAAAAACTCTCATCTCACAACCCCCCGGCTATTCATCCGCGACAATCCAATGAATTCATATACGCATACCATCAATATTACATATCACAGATATGTATAACCCCCACTAATCGACGTATAGCGATTAGCAGACGTTCAATACATATAACACATCACAGATATATACCCATCAGCTTAAGTCTTTAGAAACTCGATCAAAATACGGGTTTTTAAGCCCCCAAAACAAATTTTGCTTTATGTAAAATCTGGGGTGAAAAAACATACTCTAAAAATCCCAAAATACCCTATAAAATATACTGTAGTGAAACCGATCCACGGCCGAGTCAACTTGGCCGCGGATCCGCGGCAAGAAGCTGTTCTTGCCGCGGAACCGCGGTGAGTTGGTCGGTTCTGTGGATCGTTTTTCTGCAGTATACTATAAAAACCCTGAGTCGATTTTTGGTATATGTCAAATAATTTTTACAGCAGTTTAAAAATCGACAGAAAGTTTGTGTTCCGGGCGTATTTCGCGACTTTTTCTCCGATCGAATTTCTAGTTACTTTCCAAACATGTTAGATAGTATTTAACTAGGCTCTGATACCACTGTAAGTCCACGTTACCGCTCCCGGTACTTACGGGCTTGCGGAAATGATGAAAAACGATTTTTCAAGAGGTGGTAATATGGACTCAAAATACGGATCTTTGTTAAACAACTATCTAACAAACCTAACAAGAGTTTTACCTAGTCGGTTAGGGGGTTATACCTTTCTTGAACTCCTTCGTCTTCAACTCTTTCCGGTGTACGGATCGGCCTCACCTCGTCGTCTCCTTGCGCCGAAGATGGATCCACCTGAAAGCTTCTACCTTTGGCTTCTCTTCGAACTAGAAGAAACTAGAACACTTGGTTTGCTAAACCTTGTGAATTAGGATGAGTAGAGAAGTGATATGGGTTTTCTTTTATCTCTAAGGCAATGTTTATCAACTCATGAGAGGGAGTTGCCTTGAGCTAGAGAGAGAGCAAGAGGAAGAGCAAGAGGGAGAGCTCAAGCAAGAGAGAGAAAGCAAATGAGAGAATGAGAAAGTCTTTTGCCATCCAAGCTCTCATAATCCAAAACCATCATAACAAATAATAGTAATCAAGTATTATGTGATGGTTCAAGTCAAAATGGCCATATCATTTCATGCACTCATTTTGGAAAAAGCAACAAGCAAGCAAAAGTCTTTGCCATGAAATGATGATGGTCAACTAGTCCAACCTAGTCAACCGGTCAACAAAGTCAACAAGTCAACAAAGTCAATCCCTCAACAACCATGTCACTATAATCCTTAATTAATATTATTGTTAATCATATTTCATATTCTCATTAGGGTTTTAGCAAAAGTCAACAGTCAACAACCCTAATGAGAATCCTCTGCTTCTGTCTCTCTGTCAACTGTGCATACACACCCGCATCCGCGTTCCAAGGAACACGAATACAAACGAGATAAAACCAATCCCAAAATGTACACTAGGATCTGGCCTAAACCAAAGCCCGCTAGTGTTAACTGTCCGGACACCAAACTTGCACAAGTGCACGGATGTGACCGAACCCTATCGCAAAACCATGCGACCTGTCGTAAAACCATGCGATCTCTACTCTTTTGCCTAAAGGCGAATAGCTTTCTGTGTGGGACTCTAAAGACTCGACACTACGCTGGCAGTGGGTTTAACCACAGACCGCAAGCGGCACTAGCTGTGCGTAACGGTCCTCCGGTAGATGCCGACAAGAAGACGGACGAGGTGAAACCCATCTGAACTCCTACTGAGCCTTAATGTGACAATCTCCGTACAGTCCGGTCTGTTCGTCTGATAACATCGCATGGCGAGCCTAGGGAGCGGTAAACGTCAGTCCCCTAATAGCGGTACAAGTCGTGTCAGAGTGTAGCCCAGAACACCCTGAGATAACACTGGAAACCTACCAGTATATCTCGCTTGCCCTGGGACGACTTGTGTAATGGCTCTCCTACTAGTGTGACTGTGTAGACAAGGATTCGACTTGTGTAGGCCAGGGACGACTTGTGTAATGGCTCTCCTAGACACAGCGCGATGTCAACCCCCAATACCGGGAGAGATGAATCCTGTCTAACCGTCACTGCCTCCAAGTGCTTCGGGACTGCACCCAACTACTACCTGTTTGCACGACTCCTTTGAGCCGTGGTAGGGTAGTAATCAAAGTACAGTGGGAACACACTCGAGGCGAAGTGACAGTATCAAGTCAGCGGACTAAGCTATACTCATGTCACCTGGGAATTGATAACTGACGATAGGTATAGTACCAACCAACAGTTCCCGACGAGTCCTGTTCAGTGTACTCGTAACATAACGAGCACCCGCATACTATCTCAAGTACGACGTACTGACGGCTGTGGGACAGACCGTCTCCCACACTGGGATGAGAAGCGCATACGCTAGTCTACTTCGGAGTATCGATGCCCTGTCTCGATAGTCCTACGACTAGGGACCTGCATAAGGATGTGCTTGTGGATTACCCAGCCCCCACTAGTGTGACTGCCATCACAACGCTGGTAATGAAGCAAAGATCCTAAGGGCTCCACTAATGTGTATAGGTGATATACTAAAATAAACACATGTACATATTAAAGTAGAAACAAACCAAGTAGAATACTACTATATTGAGCAAGATTGTCTATACAAGGTGAATATCCCAAGCTTCCATTAAGTAATATACAAACTAGTATGATACAGTAATGGCCTCTAGGGCATATACACTAACAAGGTGCACTTACCCTACACTCACCTCTCATCTCTAACTCACCTCACTCACTCATTTCACTCTCATTCTCTCACAACACTATCTCTTTCTCATTATCTTTCATCTTCCTCTTCCCTCAACTGAACACTTACCCATTCTTCACTAATCCGTCTCTAAATCTTGCTAAACCTTCATCAAACATCACCAAATCACTTCCCAAGTCTTGTTTTAGCCTCTAGGATCCCTTGGAGCTTGAAAAGCTAGGATCTTTGAGCATGTGTGGTTAGGTATTGATCTTAAACCGTTAAGTAGGTCTTTTTAATGTTGTGTAGCTTGTTAGTTTCAGTTTAGAACACTAAAGATATCATTTTTGTGCACATATCGTATTTTGGTTTAGTTTTGGGTCTCGGATGAATCTGCTATCAAATCAGGTGTTTGTTGGTAAAGTTTCCCACACAGTGACCTTGTGTTGTGACCTAGAAGCTACCTTAAAGTCCTGAGACTATTCCTTTAACAGTAGGCCGCAATTTTATTGCTTCTAGCCACAATTTACGGCCAGACTGGGGAGTTTGGGTTCGTGTCTTGGTCTAGGGGTCTCTGGGATTGTATGTAGTCTTGTGGAACTTGCAACTTTCACAAATTGTTTGTGTAGCAAAATCTGGGATCATTTTGCTTGTTTCTAGTGTTTCGACTACGCGCATTACGTTATCCGACACGGTACGTGTAACTGGTGTAGCTTTATCTCTTGGGTTGGTTTCGTAGTGTCGCTACGTGTCACGACCCGAAATTCGGCCCGTAACCGGCACTTAAACTACGTAACGTCTACAGACGTCCGCAACTCAAGTAAGCCGAAACCCAGAAATCTAAACCACCCAAATCTAGATCAACGGAGAAAAACACAGTTTTAACATTTTGAAAATTTCAAGTAAAATCTATAACTCTGGTTTTCTTTCTTAAAAATTTCGGCAGCACCTCCTTTATAAAAACTAGCCCCGAAAACGGGTACAACACATATATTATATAAAGCATCCCAAATAGGAGCGAAATCACGCCCAACGGTGGAGACAACCACTATAAGATATAAATACGACGCCGAAGCGAAGAATATAAAAGGAAACAGTAATAAGAAGTAACTTTCCAACATAACCGGCTCCCACGAGTACGACACCCAAAGTCACCAACATAACACAACACTGAATCCTCACAAGTCGTCTCTAAGTCATATACAACAGTGGTAGATGGAGAATACTAGATCCAACAAAAAGGATATACAATGTACAAACAGATAACCGCAAACCCACCTAAAGCAAAGGCCTTACTGCCTGACGTAGCGGTATCCGCAAAAGTAGTGATGATAAGATGCCCCGCCACGACTACTCTGAGGGTAAGTCCTGCAAAACACTGTGGCACAACGGGGGTGAGTTGCCAACTCGTGAATAGTAAATAACATATTACTGTAATCGCAGGTATGCACGTACATCGATCTATCTATCACATGTAATCCGATAGCATAAGTATGATAAGTGAATATGCAATAATCATGTAAAGGTACATCATCAGGGTACTACAACTACATGAAGCAATGCATATCAACATAATCCTGAGTGTGTGGGATGATACAATAAAATCTCATGCAAAATCATCAGCATGGAAAAACACCAGTGTCCCTCACTGACACATCAAATCCCAAATCCTCAGGCACCGCATCCACAGATCGGCCCTCACATCCTGTAAGTCTCATGGAACCTGAGTGTCTATCATCGACACCCGAAACATCATGAAAACATATACCTGTAAGTGTGTGTGTGTGTGTGTGTCTGTGTGTGTGTGTGTGTGTATAAGGATATCAACCACGTATGTCCACCGACAATACGTAAAAATCATGAAAACCTGAGTGTCTAACACCGACACTCGAAACATCATGAAACCCGTGTCTAACATCGACACGTAAATCCTCATAACTCAGGCGCTGTCACCATGACTGGCCCTGACGATATGTCATAACTCACTCCGGTCAGTATCCCCACGATAACCGCCGAGTCCAAATACAATCACCGATAGGTAGTGGTCCCACCGCCAGGCTTATCGTCTACACCACGAAATCACCACTTGCCCCGGGGTACCATACCGGGTCCACCATGTACCCGCAGACGGTGCCTCCCGCTCCTCGAATCGGGTATCACAAGCCAAATCACAGAACCGAGAAATCACATGGTGGACGCACTGAAATATCATATCAAGAGAAACCGGGTTTTCGAACAATACATAGTTTTCTTGAAATACCCCCACGGTTCTCAAATCCATAAATCATATGAAATCCATATCTCAATGCGTAAAACCTTGAAAACCGATATATGCAACATAAGACAACAATATGAGCATATCAAGGGAAAACCGCTCTTTAAATGAATCCAGCTTTTAAAATATATCTTGTGGTTCCCAAAATCCTCCGAAAACAAATACAACATCATGAGGTGTACATGTAAGTGTAGCAAGGTTTAAGTATCTACATGTAAGCAAGTGGGTATGATGCATTTCATAAACGCAATGATCAACAACTTAATATCACATATCAAAACAATACCACTTAGGGTATATACAACTATAGCAACATATGCGGGTGTACATGTCAATATGAGTGCATGATATGCATGTAGCTGTAATAGATTATGTGGGTGTACATGTCAATATGTATGCAAGATGTACAAGTAACTGAAATCGAGTATGTGGTGTACATGTCAATATGTAAGCATGATGTACAAGTAGCTATAGTAAGATATACGTGAAGTGGAATAAGGGTCACTACCTCAACTATTCCTGCCCAATGCAATATCACGTAAGTATGTGCCCACAATATTTCATATGCACAATGGAATAAGAGTTACTACTCAAATCATTCCTATCCCCTACCATATCACGTATGTAGGTATCAACAATATCTCATATGCACAATGGGCTAAGGGCTACTACCTCAACTGTCCCTATCCCCTACCATATCACGTATGTAGGTGGTGTGTGTCATGGCAATTACAGACGGTGTGAATGTAGCATACAATTTAGTGCTCGTGCAACATGAACCGGCAGTAATGTGTTATATCTAAGGCACGAGTCAAGTACTACAGATAGTGCTATGCAATTACGTTCATATGAAAGTAACTAATATGCAAATACTATGCAGCTAACATATCATATTCGCCCCGACGCATAACGCCATACGGCCGATTTCTCCGTAGATGTTAAATCTATTCACAAATGGTCTCCAGCTATGAAAATCCAACCACCTGCTTCCCCTTGTTCGCAGCGTCCGAAGTCCCCGCTTGCGACGCTATATTTTCACAAACACAAGAAATAATGCGAACATCTCAGAATCGATCAATATAACGTAAAACTACGTATTCAAAACGCACCAACACACTAAACTAACTCGCGAGTGTACGTCTAGTGGCTAACGTGCGTCACGATACCACAAAACCTAACTGAGTACAGCAGCAGCATAAGCTCACGACTCGTGTCGCATAACGTATCACGCAGACTCAAAACACTAGATTATAGGTAATCGATCCCAGATTTCGCATACTGAATTTAGTAAAAAAGTAAACAGTACCAAACACCCCTAGCCAACAGCAGACAACTACCCACAGAAGCCCAACCCCAACCCTCACCTACTAAACCGGCGTCGCCGGACCTCGCCTTAGGGGTCGCCGGCCCTGATAGGTTGGGTGGCCCCCTTGTCTCAGGTGGTGTCTCAGGTTCACTAGTACATCTCTAAAATTTTGTTTGGTCGAACACTAAAATCTCCAGGTCACAGCAAGTATAGAAGCTCTAAAAAGACTTAAAAACCCTATATCGCACTTATCGATATAAAAAGCGTTCTACGCTAGAAACAACGAACAAAACAACATAAAAACTCTAATTTAACAGTATAGGGATTATACCTAACTACTATGCTCACAAGCTCCAAGCTCTAAGTGATCCAAGAAGCAAGAACAAGGATTTTTAGTATTTTTGTGATATGTTTTGAAGAATTTGAGAAGTTTGAGTTAGGATTGAAGAAAAATGAGAGAGAAGAGTTCAAGGGCAGTAGAGGAGGAAGGGATTTCGGCCAAGGGGGATAAGGGAGAGTTTTGTGAGGAATTACCTAGCAATTTCCCATTAAATGCAAAGTTAATGCATTCACACTACACATGCACACATGCATGCATCTTCTCTTTTCTTTTTCTTTTCTTTAATCCAATAATCCTAACCTCCACACAAATATCTAGATACATGTGGGTTAGGTTACTCAAGAATAATTTGATGAAAAGATCGCTTAAAGAGAAATTTCCCAAAAATGTGAATACCGTATTGAAATAACATTAAAAATTGCGAAAAATTCTATCTGAACCAAACCGTCCCATATACCCCTAAAGCTTGCGCACTAGCTTTATTTTAGCTAAAATAGGTGCTGGCAAGTCTATATGGTCGTTTGATCACAGTCGGGTCAAAACGGAAAATACCAACAATTTAACCCTAAAACGGACAAATTCGCATAACGATTTCTAAAACGTTACAATCTCTCCCCTTATAGAAATTCGGTCCCCGAATTAAAATTTCATACTAAGCGTACCTTCAAAGAGATGAGGGAATTTCTTCCGCATCTCGCTCTCGGCCTCCCAAGTGATCTCCTCACTAGTAGGGCTACGTCATAGAACCTTCACAGACGGCAAGACCCTTGACCGAAGTTTCTTCACCTGCCGATCCAAAATAACTACCGGCTGCTCGGTGAATGAAAGATCGCGCTCAAGTTGAACGGTCTCGTGCTGAATCATGTGAGAAGGATCATGAAGGTATCTACGAAGTATCTACGAAGTATCGACACATGAAAAACGGGGTGAACATCCGGAAAACTGGGCGGGAGCGCCGAACGATTAGCAACAGAACCCGCTCACTCAAGGATCTCGAAAGGACATACAAATCTGGGACTGAGCTTCCCCCTCTTCCCAAATCGCATAACGCCCTTCATCGGAGAAATCCTCAGGAATACATGATCCCCAACTGTGAACTCAAGTCTGCGATGACGACGGTTGGCATAAGACTTCTGTCAGCACTGGGCTGCTCTCATCCTGTCCTGAATCAGCTGGATCTTCTCCGTAGTATCCTGAACTAGCTGGGGTCCTAAAACCAGACTCTCACTAAGCTCGGTCTAACAGACTGTTATTCGACACTTCCTACCATATAAAGCCTCAAAAGGTGCCATCTGAATAGTCTCCTGAAAGCTGTTGTTGTAGGAGAACTCAATCAATGGCAAGTGACGATCCCAACGGCCACCAAAATCAAGCACACATGCACGGAGCATATCCTCCAGAGTCTGAATAGTCCGCTCCGACTGACCATCGGTTTGCGGATAAAAAGCGGTGGTAAAACTCAACTGGGTACCCAAAGCTTCCTGAAGCTTCTGCCATAGACGGCTAGTAAACTGGGTGCCTCTGTCGGATACTATGCATGTGGGAACACCGTGCAAACGCACAATCTCATCTATATACAGCTGTGCATACTGAGCATACCCGAAAGTGGTCTTCACTGGAAGGAAGTGAGCCGCTTTCGTCAACCGGTCAACAATCACCCAAATGGAGTCATACCCCCTACTGGTCCTGGATAGACCCACAATGAAGTCCACGGAAATCTGCTCCCATTTCCACTCCGGAATAGGTAAAGGCTGCAACTCTCCTGCCGGTCTCTGATGCTCAGCCTTGACTTGCCGACAAGTCAGGCACCTCGAAACGAAGTCCGAAATATCGCGTTTCATCCCTTCCCACCAGTAAAAGTCTCTCAAATCACGGTACATCTTTATGGAACCTGGATGAACGCTAAAAGCCGACTGATGTGCCTGCTCTAGGATCTCGCGTCTCAACCCATCAACATCTGGTACACAAAAGCGAGTCCCGCATCGTAGCACACCCCGGTCATCAATCATGAACTCTGAAACTGTACCCTGTCGAACAAGCTCAAGAATCTCGGACAAACGGGCATCACTTGGTTGCGCCTCACGGATACGATCAAATAACTGTGGACGGGCGCGGACATGGGCAAACTGTCCCCTAGTGGAAGAAAACTCAAACTGCACTCTACTATCACACAAGAGCTGCCAATCTGCAGACGATTGAGGCTGAACTGCGCTCAACTGGGACAAGCTACCCCGGGCCTATGACTCAAAGTATCAGCTACCACATTCGCCTTGCCCGGGTGATAAAGGATCTCATAATCATAATCCTTTACTAGCTCCATCCATCGACGCTGTCTCAGGTTCAGATCCCGCTGCTGGAATATATACTTTACACTCTTGTGATCCGTGAAGATCTGACACGACTCTCCGTACAAGTAGTGTCTCCAAATCTTCAACGCAAAGACAACCACGACCATCTCAAGATAGTGAGTGGGGTAATTCCGCTCGTGCTTCTTCAGCTGCCTAGAAGCATACGCAATCACCCTATCATGCTGCATCAAAACACAACCGAGCCCTACTCGAGAAGCATCACAAAAAACAACATAGCCACCCGATCCAGAAGGTAAAGAAAGAACTGGTGCTGTCGTCAACCGAGTCTTCAACTGCTGAAAGCTCTGCTCGCATGCATCAGTCCAAAGAAAAGGAACTCCCTTCCGGGTCAGTCCAGTCAGAGGTGCAGCGATACTCGAGAAATCATGCACAAAACGACGATAATAACCAGCTATGCCCAAAAAGCTGCGGACCTCAGTCACCGATACAGGTCTGGGCCAAAGCTGTACAGCCTCGATCTTTTTCGGGTCCACAAGAATACCATCACCAGTCACCACATGACCCAGGAAGTCAACTCTATCAAGCCAAAATGCGCACTTTGAGAATTTAGCATACAGCTGGTGCTCTCTCAATATCTGCAAAGCAATCCTCAAGTGTTGCTCATGCTCCTCACGACTCCTAGAGTAGACCAGTATGTCATCAATAAACACTATAATGCTTTTGCACGGACCAAATTAAAGTAAACCTCGTTTTCCCAGAGGCGTAACCCCGTTAACACTTTTCTAGACACCTACTTGATCGGCTAATTGTCCTGTGTAAAACTCTCCCAGGAGTAACTCTTAGTTGCAGTGGGTATCGGGATCTAACTATCTCATAGGAGGTATGCAATCTCATTGCAAATTTCAACACTTGAAATTCCCGATAATGCTTTTACCCCTAACGTGCTATGACCTTGACGAATGCCAACAGAATTCCAGACATATTCTGAGGTGGTATCACCCGATCAGGGAGATAGTTGATCGCCGGGAGATCGAGGTCAGGAGTGTAGATATGAAGGACAACACTGCGGATCCACTCACGAAGGCCATTCCCCAGATACAGTTTGAGAGATTATTCGGGATGCTAGGTATGAGATACTACAACAGCTGGCCTTAGTGCAAGTGGGAGATTGTTAGTTATGTATATGCCCCAGAGGCCATTGTTGTACATATGATGTATATTATAATGGATGCTTGGATATATATAGAGAGGACTTTCTTGCTCGTCATGATAGTATGCTATTTGGTTTTCCTTTATCTTAACATGTTGACTAGTATTGGTTTACTGTTTTTCTCTCACATGTTGATAAAGCCCTTAGGATCTGTACTCGACTACTCGGACTATGATGAGATCATACTAGTGGGGCCACGGTAGTCGATGAGTACATCCTATAACTGTTCCTAGTCGAGGGTATATCGAGACAGGGCATCGATACACCAGAGTAGACTAGCATATACGCATCTTGACCCATATAATGGGCGATGGATGATCCCATATCCATCGGTGTTTAACATCAAAGATGGTGTACGGGTGCTCAGTGGAGACTGGGTACACTGGACGGACTCGTCGAGAACTCCCAGATGGTGATATACCACACGTCAGATGGTAGTTCTCCGGTGACACTGGTACATGGTAGTCTGTAGACCCGAGATCGTCATAGAGTCTTGTATGATTCCCACTGTGCTTTGATTTCCACCTTACCACATCCAAGAGGGCGTGCAAAACGGTGGCTTTTGGGTACAGTCCCGAATCACATGGAGGCAATGAGCGATAGGAGGGGATTCGTCTCTCCCGGTATAGGGAGTTGATGTTGTGCTGTGTTCGATTGGCTATAACTGGAAGTCCCTGGCCAGGGCTGATATAGAGATTTACTGGTAAGTGTTATCAGTAGTTTCTCGACCTGTTATGAGCCTCACATCGACACGACTTATCGGTTACTGGGGTTTGACGTATACCACCCCTAGACTAGATATGCGACATATCAGACGAACAGACCGGACTGTACGGGAGTGTTACTGATTGGATTCACAGGAGAACGTACATGCTAGCTTGTTGATCTTTTGATTGCTCAATACCTGGGTGGCTGTTACGTTTAGCTGACCGCTTGCAGCTTGTGGGTGTTTGATATGATCATCAGCTGCTACCGGCGTATTGACGATTCTTTAGAGTCCTACACAGAGGTTTCTTGGCTCAGGCAAAACGGAGTAGAGGCACATATGTGATATGTGCAGGACCGAGGATAATGCGATATGAGATACCGTATTATATTCTCGCGATATTTAGATATGAACCGGGTCATCGGATTAAGTGTTGATTCGATGAATCGGTACATGATATATTAGTCGGTTATATTCGATATAGCCGGATTGTCGGATCAAGTGTTGATTCGATGATTTAATGTATAATAATATATATGATATATTGTATTACATTATCTAATATTGGCTTTCTTTATTATTTCATTTTCTCACCGGATAATACATTGATATATATGCGATATATGTAAATTGTATTATTTTCTTTTGTTGCAAATATATAATATATATGTGATATATATTATTGTGACATGATATGATTAATAATGGAACTTGATTAGTGGAGATTAAGCAAGGTTAGGGTTTGATTAGGCTTAGCTCCTTCTTGCACCATCTAGAAGCTTTCCTTTTTGTCAAGTGTAAGATATTATGGTTGATATTATCTTATGACTCATTCTTTAACCTAACCATACCCTAGCCCTAGTTTATTCTCTACAAAGGTTAACCTTGTCATCCTTGACTATGGTTCCATGATCAATCATATATTCGTATCTACTATTCATCACAAAAGGATTATCTCTTTGATTCATCATCTTCTTCTCTTTTAAGCTTTGAGAAAGCTCACTAGATTTTCCTTTTGTGATGTATTCATGTGAGAATTTGATATAAAAAGATAGCATAAATACTACTCCATCATCCTCATCTAATCTAGCCCATTAGATTAGGGTCTTCACCTCTTTAGAGTGAGAGAGCTTGAGTTATAGCAACTTCGACGTAGATCATCGGAGAAGCGGAACACTACAAGTTAGCATGGATCGTTCGAGTCGTGGAGCCTCTCTTTAGTCCGGGAGATCGTGGATCACCGCGAAGGGACTTCTACTCGGAGCTTATGAAGTGAAGGAGCGGACTACAAAGGTTGTAATCCCTCACACTTAGTAGTAAAGATGTTTTCTTGCATGTTAAACCCTAATAATCTAGCAAAGATCCTGGCTTTGGGTTGTTCGGCACGTCTAAATTTTTATTCGGGCATGTTTGATGCCTTATGAACCCTCACAAGAGTGCCTTGGAACCCAACATAAACTGGTCGAGGAACGGCCTGAAAATCCGGTTCATCAGATCCATGAACGCTGCTGGCGCATTGGTGAGTCCGAACGACATCACCAAAAACTCATAATGCCCATAGCGCGTACGAAAAGCAGTCTTCGGAATGTCATCATTCCGAACTCGCAACTGATGATAACCCGAACGTAAATCAATCTTTGAAAAATGTTTCGCACCCTGGAGCTCATCAAATAAATCGTCAATGCGGGGTAAAGGATACCTGTTTCGCACCGTAACTCGGTTCAACTGACGATAATCCACACATAACCTCAAACTGCCGTCCTTCTTCTTGACGAACAGAACAGGAGCTCCCCACGGAGAAACACTCGGACGCACAAGTCCCAAATCAAGCAACTCCTGCAATTGATCTTTAAGCTCTCTAAGCTCTGCCGGAGCCATCCGATAAGGCGGTATAGAAATAGGCTCCGTGCCAGGAATCAGATCAATGCAGAACTCAATATCGCGCTCTGGCGGCAACCCAGGTAACTCATCGGGAAAGACATCGGGAAACTCTCGCACGGTAGAAACCTGGTCCAACGACTCCACTGTAGGTTTGCCAGGCACTGCCACAAGGGTCTACGAGGCATCAACCATGCCTGATTATAATTTTAGCCGTGCCGAACAACCCAAAGTCAGATCTTTAAACTAGAGTTTATGCGAAAACAAGCATGTTAAACTCTTTAACACTAAGTGAGAGGAATTACAACCTTTGTAGATCCGGTCCTTCACTTCTTAAGCTCCGTGTTGAGGTCCCTTCGCTGCGATCATCGTGTTCCGGACTCTCGAGAGGCTTCATGAAGAGAAAGATGCAGTCTTTCTTCCGATCTTCGATAACATAGATGATCTACGTTGAAGTTTCATTAACATAAGCTAACACTCACTAAATGTAGTGAACACTCTCATCTAAAGGGTAAGGATAGATGAGGATGATGAAGTAGGATTTTTTCTCTCATTTATAATCTTTTTCTCACACATAATCATCACTTAGAAAAAGCTAGAAAGCTTTTTCCATGAAAAGAAGAAGGAAGAAGAAGAAGAATAAATCATTTTTCTTTTGTGATGAATAATGCAAAGATAATAATGATGAATAATGCAACCATGGTCAACTAAACCCTTGTAGAGATTTAATTAGGGTTATGGTTTGGGTTGGGTTAAAGGTGAGTCACTTGAAAATATCAAGCATAATATCATTTCCATGACAAAAGAAAAGCTTCTAGAAGCTACTAGAAGTCTTAACCCTAATCCAAACCCTAACCATGTTTAAACTCCACTAAACATGTTGCATTAGTAATCATATCATGTTACAATATTATATATCACATATATAATATTTATTGTAACAAAATAAAATAATACATTTAACATATATCGCATATATATCAATGTATTACCCGAGTGAGAAAAAGAATCTTTTAGTGAGCTAATATTAGTTAATGTAATTTAATATATCATATATATTATTATACATTAAATTATCGAATCAACACTTGATCCGACAATTCGGCTATATCGCATATAACCGACTAATACGATGACCCGGCTATATCACATATACCCGGCCGATATCTCATATCGCGAGAATCCAATACGGTATCACATACCGCATTATCCTCGGTCCCGCACATATCACATATGTGCTCCTACTCCGTTTTGCCTGAGCCAAGAAACCTCTGTGTAGGACTCTAAAGAATCGTCAATACTCCGGCAGTAGGTGATGATCATATCAAACACCCACAAGCTGCAAGCGGTCAGCTAAACGTAACAGCTACCCAGGTATTGAGCGCTCAGAAGATCAACAAGAAAGCCTGTACATTCTCCTGTGAATCCAATCAGTAACACTCCCGTACAGACCGGTCTCGTAGTCTGATATGTTGCATATCTCGCCTAGGGATGGTAAACGTCAGACCCCAGTAGCTTGATAAGTCGTGTCGATTTGAGGTCTATAACAGTTCGAGAAACTACTGATAACACTTACCAGTAAATCTCAGCAACCCTGGCTAGGGATTTCTAGTTATAGCCAATCGAACACAGCACAACATCAACTCCCTATACCGGGAGAGACGAATCCCCTCCTATCGCTCATTGCCTTCATGTGATTCGGGACTGTACCTAAAAGGCACCTTTTTGCACGCCCTCTTGGACGTGGTATGATGGAAATCAAAGCACAGTGGGAATCACACAAGACTTTATGACGATCTCGGGTCAACAGACTAGTCTGTACCAGTGTCACCTGAGAACTGCCATCTGACGTGAGGTATAATACCATCTAGGAGTTCTCGGCGAGTCCGTCCAGTGTACCCAGTCTCTACTGAGCACCCGTACACCATCCTTGATGCCAAACACCGATGGATATGGGATCATCCATCGCCCATCATATGGGTCAATATGCGTATATGCTAGCCTACTCTGGTGCATCGATGCCCAGTCTCGATATACCCTCGACTAGGAACAGTTATAGGATGTACTCGTCGACTACCGTGGCCCCACTAGTATGATCTAATCATCGTCCCAGTAGTCGAGTACATATCCTAAGGGCTTTATCAACATGTAACATAGAGACAATAAGAGTACATGTTTAGATAAAGTACAACCAGATAGCATACTATCATGTCGAGCAAGAAAGTCCTCCCTATATATGTCCAAGCATCCATTACAATATACATCGTATGTACAGTAATGGACTCTAGGGCATACATATAACTAACATCCACTGTGCCCAGTATCATGAATAAAAGACAAAAATCCCCGACATCCCCTCCTCAAAAGCCGACTAGAGCACATAACAGAAATCAAACTGTGAGGGGCGGTACCACGGTCCTCCTACACAACAAACACTGACTCGCCGGGAAAACAAAATCTAACTGTCTTCTCACGGTAGTTCATGGACGCATAGCAAGTAGCTTGCCAGTCCATGCCTAACAGAACGTCAAAGTCCAACATCTCAAGAAGGATCAAGTCGACGGATAGATCTCTGTCTCCTAAACGGACAGCATACTATCGGAACACATGTCGCGCAACAAACGACTCTCCCACCGGAGTAGTCATGACAAGTGGCTGATCCAGCAAACACGACTCTCGGCCTAACCTCGGCATGAAGTGCGTAGAAACATATGAATGCGTAGATCCCGGATCAAAAAGAACATGTGCATCAAAAGAACATACAGAAAGTGTACCTGAAACCACAGCATTGGACGCCTGAGCGTCCTGGTGAGTCAAGGCAAAAACCCTAGCCTGTCCTCTACCGGCTACTGGCTGTCCCCTGCCTCTGCCACCTCATCCTCTCGGCACAAAACCACCACGACCACAACCTCTCTGAGCAGGAGTCTGACGCGGCGCAACTACAGGAATAAGAGGCAACGCTCTCTGAGGCGGAGAAGGTGGTAAGGTAACCTGGGGTACTGCTGGCCCTCTCTGACGCACCACGGTACAATCCCGAACAAGATGATGTAGACTGCTACACCCGAAGCATCCATAAGACGGTCGCTGGCCCTCCTGGGAATAAGAACTGAATAACTGGCCACGTCCCACGTCTCTGCTACTCCACGAGTCTAAAGGAACTCTGCCTCGGCGTGCAAACCTCTGTCTCCGTGCTACTACATCCGTACGAGTCCTCTTCGGTTTCGGAACAACCGATGACTCAGCTAAACGCTCCTCCACCAATAGAGCTGCATCGACAGCTGCCGCATACGTGTCGCAATGCTGAATGCTAATGGCTAGGAATAACTGGGTAAGTAGGTCTCGAACAAACCTCTTCACCCTCATCTCCTCAGTCACCACCAGGTACGGAGCATACATCGACAGCTCGGTAAACAGCACATCATACTCAGATACCGTCATCCCCGTTGTCTGACGTAACTACTCAAATTTGTGCGCTCGTGCATCCCTGACACTCGGTGGAAGAAAACGGGTGAGAAACACCGTCACAAACTCATCCCAAGTCATAGGAGCAAGACCAGCGGCTCTGCCCCTCTCCAAGGACTCACACCACTTCTGGGTCAGACCCCCCAGACGAAAACTGGCAAACTCCACCCATTTCTCATCGGAGCATCGGAGTGAACGACAAATCCTGGCCGTCCGGTCGATGAACGACTGCGGATCCTCAGTAACATTTGTGCCAGTAAACACCGGAGGCCTAAGCCTCATAAAATCTGTCAACGACACTGCAAAAACCTCCGGAGCTGCAACTGCGACTGCCGGAACAGTAGGTACCATCGTAGTCCCTACAACGGGTGGAACAAAATCATAGGAGGGATTAACTACTATGAAAGAAGATTATACCTAATGGACCAAGTCCTTCTTCTTCTCGATGATCACCTCCTCGTCGGCCTCCTCTTTATAATAGAATATCCACCCGAGAGTTACTACTCCAAGCTTGACCTCTAACTTGAGGTAACTAGGTTACTCAAAGTGCTAATCAAAGCAACCTAGGGAATATAGAGTAAGATTAGGGATTAATAAGTCTTGCTAACCCTTGATCTCAACACATGAGAGGTTAGGGTTAGGGTTTGAAGAGAGAGAAGGTGAGAGTGAGAATGAGATGAATTATTTCTCATTTCCAATATATGATGAAGCATAAAGAATATCAAATAAATCAATTAAATGATATTAATAACCATACTTCATTTAATATATGCAATGAATCATCAAGTGAGTCATTAAGCAATAAATGCTTCATTAACTCACTTGAATGATTCATCTAATGAGTCACTAATCCATTAATGCAAATGCCACCTTCGCCCTCCCAGTTATCATCCTTCTAGAAGCTTCTTGACAATTTACGAGAACGCCCCTCCTATCCGTGAAAACACGGAAAAACTTTAGACTGTATAAACCCAATAATCCGATACTAGAATCTGGCTTAAACCAAAGCCCGCTAGTAAAAACTGCCCGAACATCGTACGTGCTTAAATGCACGTGCATGTCCGAACCCTGTCGTAAAACCATACGACCTCTATATCGTTTTGCCCGAAACAGGGAAACTCTTGTGTGGGACTCTAAAGGCTCGACTACTACGCTGGCAGTAGGTTTAACCACAGACCGCAAGCGGCACTAAATGTACGTAACGGTCCCTAGGTAGATGTCGATAAGAAGGCCGATGAGGAAACCCATCCGAACTCCTACTGGGCCTGATGTGACAATCTCCGTACAGTCCAGTCTGTTCGTCTAGGACTATCACATATCGGGCCTACGGGGGCGGCAAGCGTCAGTCCCCTAAAAGCGGTATAAGTCGTGTCAGAGCGAAGCCCATTACACCTTGAGAAACTACTGGAAAACCTACCAGTAAATCTCGCTTGCCCTGGCCAGGGACTTTGCGTAATGGCTCTCCAGACACAACGCGATATCAACTCCCAATACCGGGAGAGACGAATCCTGTCTAACCGCCACTGCCTCTAAGTGCTTCGGGACTACACCCAACTGCTACCTGTTTGCACGACTCCTTTGAGCTGTGGTAGGGTAGCAATCTAAGAACAGTGGGAACACACTCGAGGCGAAGCAGCAGTGTTAAGTCTGCGGACTATGCTGTACTCATGTCACCTGGGAACTGTTAATTGACGACGGGTATAATACCAACCAACAGTTCCTTGCGAGTCCTGTCCGGTGTACCCGTAACCCAACGAGCATCTGTATACTATCTCCAGCACGACGTACTGATGGCTGTGGGACAGACCATCTCCCCAATTGGGATGAGAAGCGTACACACTAGTATACTCCAGAGTATCGATGCCCTGTCTCGATAATCCTACGACTAGGGACCTGAAAAAGGATGTGCTTGTAGACTACCCAGCCCCCACTAGTGTGACTGCCATCACAACGCTGGTAGTCAAGCAAGATCCTAGGGGCTCTATCAATACGTACACACATATTAAGATAGATATAAACCAAGTAGCATACTACCATGTTTAGCAAGACTGTTAATATAACTGTAAATATCCCAAGCTTCCATTAAGTAATATACAAGCCAGTATGATACAATAATGGCCTCTAGGGCATATACACTAACAATCTCTCACTTGCACTAGGGCCATGTACTGGCATATCGAAGACCGATCATCTCGAGTAGCCTCTCGAACTGAATCTGAGGTAAGGCCTTTGTGAATGGATCAACAGTGTTCTCCTTTGTTGCAACTCTCCGGACCTCGATCTCCCGGCGATCTATGATCTCCCTGATCAAGTGATAGCACCTTAAGATGTGTCTGGACTTTTGATGGGACCTGGGTTCCTTCGCTAAAGCTATAGCTCCGTTGTTGTCGCAATACAGCGGTATTGGATCAACAATGGTAGGAACCACCTGAAGTTCTGTTAGGAACTTCTTCATCCAGACCGCTTCTTTTGCGGCATCGCAAGCAGCAATATACTCCGCTTCCATCGTCGAGTCAGCAACGGTGTCCTGCTTGGAACTCTTCCAGCACACCGCCCCTCCATTGAGGGTAAAGACATAACCTGATATGGACTTGGAGTCATCCTTATCACTCTGGAAGCTGGAATCAGCAAAGGCCTCTATCTTGAGGTCTTTTCCGCCGTAAACCAAGAACATCTCCTTAGTTCTTCTCAGATACTTGAGAATGTTCTTTACTGCTATCCAGTGCTTCTCCCCTGGGTCTGACTGATACCTGCTTACCACGCTCAGTGCGTAAGCTACATCTGGTCTGGTGCACAACATCGCATACATTATAGAGCCTACCGCAGAAGCTTAAGGTATAACTAACATTCGATCCCTTTCCAAATTAGTCTTGGGAGACATCTCTTTGGATAGGGTGATTCCGTGACAAGCCGGTAAATTATCGCGCTAAGAATCTTCCATACTGAATCTTTTCAGTACAGTGTTGATATACCTGGACTGTGAAAGTCCCAACATCCTCTTAGATCTATCACGATAGATCCGGATCCCCAGAATGTAAGAGGCATCACCCAGGTCTTTCATGGAGAACTTGTGTGACAAGAATCCTTTGACAGATTGTAGCATAGGAATGTCATTTCCTATCAATAGAATGTTATCCACGTACAAGACGAGGAATACGACAGTTCGTGCTACAATTTTACTATATATACATGGTTCATCTGGATTTTTGATAAAGTCGTATTCTTTGACCGTTTCATCAAAACAGATGTTCCAACTCCGCGTTGCGTGCTTTTAGTCCATAAATGGACTTAAGCAACTTGCACACTTTCCGGCTGCTCCCACTCTGATTGAAGCCTTCTGGCTGATCCATATAGACGCACTCTTCTAAATTACCATTTAGAAAAGCCGTCTTTACGTCCATCTTCCAGATCTCATAATCATGGAAGGAGGCAATAGCAAGAAGGACTCGAATGGATTTGAGCATAGCCACTGGAGAAAAAGTTTCGTCATAGTCCAAACCAGGTCTTTGACGAAAACCCTTTGCAACAAGTCTAGCCTTATAGGTTTCCACCTGTCTATCTACACCAATCTTTTTCTTGAAGATCCATTTGCATCCTATGGGTTTTACCCCATCTCGAGCAAAGTCCAAAGTCCATACTTTGTTGGTGTACATGGACTCCATCTCGGTCCGTATTGCATCTAGCCATCTTACCGAGTCGCCGCTCTGGATGGCCTGCTGGAAGCTAGTAGGTTCATCATCATCAATGATGCAATCCTCTCTATCCCCATCTTTGAGAAAACCGTAGTATCTCTCAGGCGGATGAGACGGCCTACTACTCCTGCGGAGGGGTGCAGTAATGTCCTGTTCTTCTTGAAATACTAGTTCTACCAAACTTTCAGTACTAGTTTGTGGTTCTAGAATTTCTTCCAGTTCTATTTCGCTCCCACTTGTTTCCTTTTCTAAAAAATGCTGTTCTAGAAAATGGGCATTACGAGAAACAAAAACCTTTTGTTCCTCTGCGTAATAGAAGTAATACCCCTTGGAGTTCTTTGGATATCCCACAAACTTACACAGTACTGATCGTGCCTCAAGTTTGTCCGCATGCTGCTTTTTAACAAAAGCTGGACACCCCCATATCTTTAGATACTGAAGATAGGGTTTCTTCCCACTCCACATCTGATATGGCGTGGTAGACACAGTCTTGGTAGGGGCCCTGTTCAAAATATATGCAGTTGATTCTAGCGCATAACCCCAGAAAGATCGTGGTAACTCAGCATTACTCATCATAGAACGTACCATATCCAATAGGGTTCGATTCCGTCTCTCCGATACACCGTTATGCTGTGGAGTGTATGGAGGAGTAAGCTGAGAGAGAAATCTTTTCTCTTTTAGGTAACCTAGGAACTCGGCACTTAGGTATTCACCACCTCGATCAGATCTCAGTGTCTTGATACTTTTGCCGGTTTGGTTTTCTACTTCATTCTTATACTCATGGAATTTCTCAAAAGTCTCGGATTTATGTTTCATCAAGAAAATGAATCCGTACCTAGAGTAATCATCCGTAAAAGTAATGAAATAGGAAAAACCACCTCTTGTATGTGTAGACATTGGACCACATACATCGCTGTGTATGAGTCCTAAGAGCTCGCTCGCTCTTACTCCATGTCCAGTGAATGGAGTCTTTGTCATCTTTCCTTTGAGACATGATTGACAAGTGGCATAAGTTTGATATTCGAACAAATCCAAATATCCTTCTCTATGTAACTTAGTTAACCTTGTCTCATTGATGCGACCCAATCTACAATGCTATAAGAAAGCTTTATTTAAATCTGGAGACTTTCTTTTTAGTGTGTTCTGGACATTGAAAATCTGTAATTGGTTTAAGACATATATACCGTTATCCAGCGTACCGGACCCAATCAAACCATGATTTAGGTGGATGTTAACAACATCGCTTACAAACATGAAATCATAACCTTCTTTTGATAACAAGGAAACTGATATGATATTGCACGTTAAACTAGGTACACAAAAACAGTTATGCAAAACAAAAATATGTCCACTCGTCAATCCAAGGTGATAATCCCCTACGGACACGGCTCCCACGCTAGCTCCGTTAGCAACCTTCAGGGTCATATCACCAACCTTCAGCACTCTACGGTTTCTCAGTGCCTGCAATGAATTGTATATATGAGATCCTGATCCAGTATCCAATACCCAGGGAGTAGAGTTGATTGACAGGCAATTCTCAATTACAAACACACCTGAAGTCGAAGCCACAGCTTGCTTCGGTTCCTGGTTCTTGGCATTCCAAGCCTTGCAATCTTTCTTCCAGTGCCCTTTCCTATGATAGTGGAAGCACTCATCCTTTGCCACTATTGGCACCGCAATCTTTTTCTTTCCCTTCACTCCCACCTTACTAACACCTCCTCTAGGTTTGGTGGCGGCCTTATTCTTCCTTCCTTTGGCCCTAGCCTTGGACCCGGAAAAAGAAGCACCGCGAACAAACATAGCGGGTGTTTCCCTCGCCTTCTGCAAGGTGCCCTCTACACTCCTCAACATGTTAAGGAGTTCTGGAAGTTCAACTTCTTTTCTTTGAATGTTGAAATTCAGAATAAACTGGGCGTAGGTGGAAGGAAGGGACTGGAGAATCATGTCTGTATAGAGCTCGTTCTCCAAAGTCGTCCCGAGGTCTGCGAGCTCTTCTATATAGCCAATCATCTTTAGGACATGTTCTCCTACAGATAATCCGACGGCCAACCTCGCCTGAAACAAGTTCTTTAAGGTCTCGTATCTTGCTATACGAGATTGCTCTCCATAAAGTTCCTTTGTATGGAGAAATATGGCATCAAGATCCATATCCTTGTGCCTCCTCTGATGTTCATTATTCATCGAGGCAAGTACGATGCACTTGGCCCTCGCGCAATCTAATTCCCAGGTCTTGCGGATTTCCTTATCTGCATTACTGGATTTAGGACCAGGGACAGCAGGTGCCTTAGCAGTAAGGACATATCCCAATTTGTCATAGGTCAAAGCCATCTTGACATTCCGCAGCCAATCTTTATAGTTTGGCCCTGTCAATATATTTTTTTCTAGTAGTAACTTAAGTCCTGTCATTTTCTGGGTCGCTGCAATGAGAGAGAGAGGGAACACTTTAGCATGATGCTCTTGCAAGTTTAGAGTGGTTTTTAGTTTATCTAAACTGGATGGCTTCCACTGTTTCTCGAATCCCTCCTCAAACCAAAAAGGAAGAACTAGCCAGGATTATTCTCACCGTACAATACTTGCTTAACCGTTCAGCCAGGCCGGTGTCGGTACTTCGAGGGAGGTTTTCCAACACTTTCGCGAAGTTCCTTAATTAAATAACCTCTTTTCTCTGAGGGCGTAGCCCCGCTGACACCTTTCTCGACACCTACTTGGTTTATAGCATTGATCGTTAAGTGACGAATCTCCTGATGAGTAGCGTATACTCACAGTAGGATCGGGATCCAAATATCATCATGTGATAATGCTGAAGGAATCCTACCAACATTCATCACACTCCAAATGGTATGCATCTCTTTGCAAAATTTCAGTTTCTTTAGAAATTCCCGATATAAATTTTTGCCCCATGCTCTTATGACCTTGGCGTTGGTCAAAATGTCATAAGTCACATGTCAAGTTCTACCCATCATTATCTTGTTAATTTGAACCCATCCGTACATACCCCTGACGATGGCCAAATGATAATACGGCTGTCCCAAACTAACTCAACTATCTATGCAACAAATGAATACCCAGCAGCTACCAAACACTATGCCTTGGTGTTGGTCAAAATACATAGCTTGAATATTACTGAATACCCAAATGAAATGACGGAGGGCTACGAATGGTTTTGGTGAAACCATGAACGTAGTGAACTTGATATGATCGAAGGAACCTGATAGCTTTTAAAAGGAGTGGTTAATGCTCCCAATTTAAAAATTATCCTCTGTTTTAAAATAACTGAGTGGTTTCTTTTAAACTGTTCCAACGATTCAACTTTGGTTTATTTTCTTTGCATTATTATAATGTGTCCCATCAATTAACCTATCATTGCAGAAAACAACGAAAATACAACGTCCTCTTATGCCATCCGCATTCGCCACTGAGTCCCGTCATCACCCGTTAAGTTATTTAACTAACGACAGAGCGGGGGCTGGGCTAGCGCGGGTGTAAAACATAAGTGACGTCTAAATAGCTATGATATATAGATATTGTACATTCGTCAGACGCAATAATAGGCATTCCAGATCACAGATGAACACATTGGATTTTCTATGAATCCGCATTCTTTTGAGCCTGCAAAGAAAGACGGATTACACAGTCATGATGAATAACCAAAATCCCACCCTAGACCCCTACGTGTACGGAAAACTACCAGCCAAGTACCCGAAGTGAAGCGGTCTCCCTCAACAACGTGAGTAGGCCACTAAACACTTCAAAGTACCTGGTAGTTTGTGCACCCCACCTTGGGTCTATCCTAGGAGCAAAAATCAGTAAATGAAATAATACAACGGTGGCTACAACCGCAACCTGGATGTGCCCCGCAAAAGAATATTACATCATATTACAATTTACATCGAATGAATGAATATAAAAACCCATCTCAAACCCCAGATAATCATCACAACGATCCAATCAAGTTCATAAACATAAAGAGTAATAACATTACAGAAATGTGCACCCCCCTGCCGACCGACATAATAGCAGTTAGGGGATGTTTACGAACATATTATACAAATCACAGATATAATCTAATTAGCCAAACAACGTAGAATTTCGATTGAGCAAACACAATTGATTCTACTCTAAAAACTTCTCTGTGCACCTGAGACTTGAGTAGAAACAAAACATTCCAGAAAGAAAAAAATTAACACAAAAGAGTTACTGGGGAATTTTAGGGTGAATCGGCTTCAACTCGGCCGCGGATCCGCGGCGGATCGCTTGGATCGGCCGTGGTTCCACGGCTGTTTGGCAAATTCAGGAACCCAAATTTCTCCAGTATTCTTATAATTCCCTGCTTGTAATTTTAGAGGTCCCTGAAAAATTTTTAGACCCCGTTTTAAAATCGACAGAAACTTGGTCAATTTGATGTTTTTTCCGGTTCGTTTTGCGATCGAATTTCTAACGACTTTGCTAACAAGTTAGTTATGGTTGAGCAAGGCTCTGATACCACTGTAAGTCGACGTTAGACACCCCACGAATTGCGGGGAGGCAGAATAGGTAAAACAATCATTTTGTTTAAAAGAAACATCGACTAACTTACGGATCTTTACCAAACCTTAACTAACAGCATCATAGGAGGGATTAGCTACTATGAAAGAAGATTATACCTAATGAACCAAGCCCTTTTTCTTCTCGATGACCACCTCGTCGTCGGCCTCCTCTTCGTAATAGAAGATCCACCCGAGAGCTACTACTCCAAGCTTGACCTCTAACTTGAGGTAACTAGGTTACTCAAAGTGTTAATCAAAGCAACCTAAGGAATATAGAGTAGGATTAGGGATTAATAAGTCTTGCTAACCCTTGATCTCAACACATGAGAGGTTAGGGTTAGGGTTTGAAGAGAGAGAGCTTGAGGAGAGAGAAGGTGAGAATGAGAATGATATGAATTATTTCTCAATTATTTCTCATTTCCAATATATGATGAAGCATAAAGAATATCAAATAAATCAATTAAATGATATTAACAATCATGCTTCATTTAATATATGTAATGAATCATCAAGTGAGTCATTAAGCAATAAATGCTTCATTAACTCACTTGAATGATTCATCTAATGAGTCACTAATCCATTAATGCAAATGCCACCTTAGCCCTCCAAGTCATCATCCTTCTAGAAGCTTCTCGACAATTTCCGAGAACGCCCCTCCTATACGTGAAAACACGGAAAAACTTTAGACTGTATAAATCCAATAATCTGATACTAGAATCTGGCTTAAACCAAAGCCCGCTAGTAAAAACTGTCCGAACATCGTACGTGCATAAATGCACGTGCATGTCCGAACCCTGTCGTAAAACCATACGACCTCTATATTGTTTTGCCCGAAGCAGGGAAACTCTCTGTGTGGGACTCTAAAGACTCGACTACTATGCTGGCAGTGGGTTTAACCACAGACCGCAAGCGGCACTAGCTGTACGTAACGGTCCCCAGGTAGATGTCGATAAGAAGGCCGATGAGGAAACCCACCCGAACTCCTACTAAGCCTGATGTGACAATCTCCGTATAGTCCGGTCTGTTCGTCTAGGACTATCGCATATCGGGCCTAGGGGGCGGCAAGAGTCCTTTAAAAGCTGTATAAGTCGTGTCGGAGCGAAGCCCATTACACCTTGAGAAACTACTGGAAAACCTACCAGTAAATCTCGCTTGCCCTGGCCAGGGACTTTGCGTAATGGCTCTACAGACACAGCGCGATATCAACTCCCAATACCGGGAGAGACGAATCCTGTCTAACCGCCACTGCCTCCAAGTGCTTCGGGACTGCACCCAACTGCTACCTGTTTGCACGACTCCTTTGAGCCGTGGTAGGGTAGCAATCTAAGAACAGAGGGAACACACTCGAGGCGAAGCAGCAGTGTCAAGTCTGCGGACTATGCTGTACTCATGTCACCTGGGAACTGTTAACTGACGACGGGTATAATACCAACCAACAGTTCCCTGCGGGTCCTGTCCGGTGTACCCGTAACCCAACGAGCACCTGTATACTATCTCCAGTACGACGTACTGATGGCTGTGGGACAGAACATCTCCCCAACTGGGATGAGAAGCGTACTCACTAGTCTACTCCGGAGTATCGATGCACTATCTCGATAATCCTATCACTAGGGACCTGATAAAGGATGTGCTTGTAGACTACCCAGCCCCTACTAGTGTGACTGCCATCACAACGCTGGTAGTCAAGCAAGATCCTTAGGGCTCTATCAATACGTACACATATATTAAGATAGATATAAACCTAGTAGCATACTACCATGTTTAGCAAGACTGTTAATATAACTTTGAATATCCCAAGCTTCCATTAAGTAATATACAAGCCAGTATGATACAATAATGTCCCCTAGGGCATATATGTTAGTGTATATGCCCTAGAAGCCATTACTGTATCATACTGGTTTGTATATTACTTGATGGTAGCTTGGGATATTCACAGTTGTATAGACAATCTTGCTCAAAATGGTAGTATGCTACTTGGTTTGTTTCTACTTTAATGTGTACTTGTGTTTCTTTTAGCATATCGCCTATACACATTAGTGGAGCCCTTAGGATCTTTGCTTGATTACCAGCGTTGTGATGGCTGTCACACTTGTGGGGGCTGGGTAATCTATAAGCACATCCTTATACAGGTCCCTAGTTGTAGTACTATCGAGACAGGGCATCGATACTCCGGAGTAGACTAGCGTATACGCTTCTCATCCCAGCAGGGGAGATGGTCTGTCCCACAGCCGTCAGTACGTCGTACTTGAGATAGTATGCGGGTGCTCGTTAGGTTACGAGTACACTAGACAGGACTCGTCGGGAACTGTTGGTTGGTACTATACCTATCGTCAGTTATCAGTTCCCAGGTAACATGAGTACAGCTTAGTCCGCTGACTTGACACTGTCACTTCGCCTCGAGTATGTTCCCACTGTACTTTGATTACTATCCTACCACGGCTCAAAGAAGTCGTGCAAACATGTAGTAGCTGGGTGTAGTCCCGAAGCACTTGGGAGGCAGTGACGGTTAGACATGATTCGTCTTTCCCGGAATTGGGGATTGATATCGCGCTGTGTCTAGGAGAGCCATTACACAAAGTCCCTGGCCAGGGCAAGCGAGATATACTGGTAGGTTTTCCAGTGTTATCTCAGGGTGTTCTGGGCTACACTCCGACACGACTTGTACCGCTATTAGGGGACTGACGTTTACCGCCCCCTAGGCCCGCCATGCGATATTCTCAGACGAACGGACCGGACTATACGGAGATTGTCACATACAAGCTCAGTAGGAGTTCAGATGGGTTCACCTCATCAGTCTTCTCATCGGCATCTACCTGGGGACCGTTACGTACAGCTAGTGTCGCTTGCGGTCTGTGTTTAAACCTACTGCCAGCGTAGTGTCGAGTCTTTAGAGTCCCACACAGAGGGTTATTCACCTTTGGGCAAAACCGAGTAGAGATCGCATGGTTTTGCGACGGGGTTCGTTCACATTCACGCACTTGTGCACGTTTAGTGTCCGGACAGTTATTACTAGCGGGCTTTGGTTTAAGCCAGATCCTAGTATATGTTTTGGGATTATTTTTATCTCATTGTATTCATGTTCCTCGGAAAACGGATGCGGTTGTGTATGCACAGTTGACTGAGGCAGAGGCAGAGGATTCTCATTAGGGTTTTGGTACGGGTGTGTATGCACAGTTGACTGTTTTTTTTTTCCAAACCCTAATGAGAATAGGAAATATGATTAATAATATTAGTTAACAATTATTGTTACATGGTTGAGTTGAATCCTTGACTTTTGTTGACTTGTTGACCTAGTTGACCGGTTGACCAAAGTGGACTTGTTGACCATCATCATTTGTTTTCAAAGATGCTTCTTATTTTTTGCACAAGCATTTAATGAATGAAATGATAATGGTCATTCATCAACTCACCATCATAAATTGTTAATTATTATTATTATCATTTTCTAAAATATGAGAGCATGGTTGTAAAACTCATTCATTCTCACTTGCATCTTCTCTCTCATCCATTGCTCTCCCTCTTCCTCTAGCTCAAGGCAAAAATCTCTCATGAGTTGAGAACCATTTGCCTTGGAGATAAAACACCAAAACTCATCTCTACTCATCCTAAGGTTGAAGGTTTAGCAAACCTAATACTTTAGTTACCTCAAGTTCGAGGAAGGAGCACAAGGTAGAGACCCTCAGGTGGATCTATCTTCGGTAAGAGAAGGCGACGAGAAGAGAACCATCCGACCACCACAAGGAGTCCAAGAAAAGGAGTTCAAGTTAAGGTATAACCCCCTAACCGAGTAGGTAAAGCTCTTGTTAGTTGCTTGTGTGTTTTTTTAGCAAAGATCCGGGTTTTCTAGTCCATGTTACCATGACCAGAAATATCGTTTTTTCACCGTTTCCGCAAGCCCGAAAGAACCAGCAGAGGTTACTTGGACTTACAGTGGTATCAGAGCCTAGCTAAACACACACTAGCATGTTAGCAAAGTATCTAGAATTTCGATCGGACAAAAAACCGCAAAACACGTCAAAAATATCAACATTCTGCCGATTTTTAATTCTGCTCGAAAAATAATAAATCATGTACTAAAAATCGGCTCAGGGTTTTTAAAGAACACCCAAGAAAAACGATCCAGCGAGTCGACCAACTCAACGCGGATCCGCCGCCGAGTTGACTCGGCCGTGGGTCGTTTCTCCTGCAGTGTTTATTGATGTTTTGGGATTTTTAGGATGGTTTGTTTCTGCCCAGATTTTCCAGAGAACAAATTTATTTTTGGGGTGGTTACAAATCCGTATTTTGATCGAACTTCTCTAGACTTTGGCTAATGGGTTTGTTTCCTGATTTAAAATCAGGAAAGCTTCTGGGAAAAGATTCAGAAGAGGGTCACGTGCTTACACGTGACTAGCGGTCACGTGTTGGCACGTGACACCTAAAAGCACCATCAAGTCAGGTTCAGTTTTCCAACTATATCAAAGAAAGAGCTTCAGAAAGGGTCACGTGTCGGCACGTGACATTTAAATGCAAGCGTCAAAAGCACACCGGTTCCCTGATCAAGTCAAGGAAAAGGCTTCAGAAGAGGTCACGTGCTCCCACGTGACCAGGGTCACGTGTTGGCACGTGACGTTCAAAGCAGCAGACTCGTTCTCCAGATGAACCAAGGAAAGAGAGTTCAAACAAGGGTCACGTGCTCACACGTGACCAGGGGTCACGTGGTGGCACGTGACGTTTAAGCAACGATCAGAAGACAGAGCACAAAAGAAAGGAAAAGGCTCATTCCAAAGGGGGTCACGTGTCCACACGTGACCATGAGTCACGTGGTCACACGTGACTGGCTTTCAAAGCCCATTTTGTCAAACAGAATTAAATTCTGAAGGAGAATCAAATCTTTCCAAAGGAAAGCGGCTATCTGGAAACGATCGAATTAAAGATTCAGAGGTGATGAAATATCATCTATCTATGGGAAAATCTCGGGTTTGGAAAGATTTCCCCTTTAAATCTAACCAAAATAACAAAGGAGAATCTCTGGATTTAAAATCCAATGGTGAATAAAATTCACTTAATAATCCAAAGGTCCAAAATGAATGATGGATGCAAATCAAACCTTTCACGAAGATTCGTCAAAAACTGATTGATTCGGCTGCTTCTCCTATAAATAAGAGCCAAGAGACATAAAAAAGGGACATACGCAGAGAAAAAAAAAGAGAAAAGAAAGAGCGCTTCGATACTTGGAGAACTTGGATCTTCTGCAAAAAACCCTAGGTAAGAAAGGGAAAAGCTCGTTGAAAGAAGAAGAGAATTTAATTCTCAACAGAGTTTAACTCTGATACATAAAAACAGAAGAATATATTTCTTCTCTCTTTGATAGAGGGTCTGCAAAGTGCACATCTCTCCTTAAGGTTGAGAATTTAATTCTCAATGGATCGAGATCCTGCCATACAGATCCAAAACATAGAGAGGGAATGCAAGCATGAGAATTTAATTCTCCCAGAACTATAGGAATTTAATTCCTTTAAAATAAAATTAGGGCTTGACCCTGTATCATGGGAATTTAATTCCTTCAGAATAAAAAGAAACAGGGTTTAACCCTAATTAAGAACTTAGTTCTGTTGAAACAACGGGAATTTAATTCCTTTAATCATCATTTAATAGGGAATGGGAATTCAATTCCTTAAAAAAGCTTTGTTAGGGTTTAACCCTATTTGGTTCTCCACATATATGAGGAATTTAATACCTACAGAAAATTCAGAGTTAAACTCTATCCCAGAATATAAGTCTTCGAAAGGAAGTAGGAATTTAATTCCTCTGAAATTTACAGCTCGAGGAATTTAATTCCTGGAAAAAAGATTAACGAAGCCTCTAAACAAAATACATAGAGGCAGGGTCACGTGTCATCACGTGACCCCCCAAAAGATCTACAGAAAGCCCCTTTTGAGGCAGCACCCCACGTGATCCACGTGACCCTTGGCAGAAGCTCTAATACATAGGCATTTGAATGCCCATCACGTGATGGCACGTGACGCTCTGAAAGACACGATAATCTCAGAATAAATGAAGGGAGGGCGCTCTCACGTGCTGCCACGTGACCCCTCTTGCCTTAGTGTTTAACACTAAATTGAAACTCTCGAACCCAGTGTTAACATACTGTTGGGCCTTAGTGTTCAACACTAATTAAAAAGCTTTATCTGCAGTGTTCAACACTGATTGCCTTAGTGTTTAACACTAATCTGAGATCTTCATTTGCAGTGTTCAACACTGATCTGTTTTAGTGTTTAACACTAATTTGAAAAGCCTTGTTGCTGGTGTTTAACACCGATTATCTCTTAGTGTTAAACACTAACTTGTCAACCTCATTCCCAGTGTTCAACACTGATTGCTCTGTAGTGTTTAACACTAGGCTTTGACCCAATTGACTAAATGGATGGAGGCAAAGCCTCTCCTGATTGGACTTAGCCCAAGATGGCCATAAGTCCTCAATTTGTGCTTAACTGGGCCAATGGACTCATAACATAATTAATGGTCTTGACCCCAAATTGGGCCAAGGACTATTTAATCCACTCCGGTTCTAGGGTACATCTCTTCACTCCTTTGATATTTGGCATTGTAATCCCTCAATGTCTTCAAAGAGGTGACGGGTCCCGACGACCACACATTGATACGGACTGCGGGGTCCTTAAACCCGTGTTTAATGCAAATTCCTGGTTACGTGGAACGCGGATAATGTCACTCTTTGACCCCGTGGAAAACGTCCAGAGCGGAGCCTGGTCCTCGCAGAACACGGCAGCGAACCCGTGAGAAGCATCCAGAGCACATAACGGACTGTGGGGTCCTTAAACCCATGGACTACAACGTCCTTAACCTTGACCGAGATGTCTTAAAACTAACAACGGACTGTGGGGTCCTTAAACCCATGGACTACGACGTCCTTAACCTTGACCGAGATGTCTTAAAACTAACAGTGGACCGCAATGTCCTTAAACTACCCATGGACCGCAATGTCCTTAAACTACCCATGGACCAATGTCCTTAAACTAAAACAATAGAGCCCCGCATGCTCTTTTGTCGGATCTAAACGGTCCCGTTTAAGTTGATCTTAGCCTCAAAGATGGCTAACGTATCCTTAAACCTTCAAACAGAGTGGACTATAAATCCCCCCAATTAACTCTGGCTCAAGGGTACATCTCTGAACTCCTCTGACATCCGTCGTTGTAATTCTTCAACGTCGTCAGAGAGGTGACGGGTCCTGACGGCCATACATACGTTGGACCTCTAGGTCCCTAAACTGGAACAATGGAGTTCAAACACTCCTTTATCGGATCTAAACGATCCCGTTAAGTTGATCTTAGTCACAAAGTTAGACTAACGCATCCTTAACAAACGTTTGAGTTGATCTTAGCCTCAAGTATGGCTGACGTATCCTCAAACCAAACCCCCAAACCCAAATCTAAGATAATACGGATTTGGGCTAGTCCACGCCCTACGGGCGACGACATAACTCAGTCTCCGTAAACAATCCACGGGCAACAAAACACAAAACAAACACCCACGACACGAAGTGACCAGCTGGAGAAGGAGAAAGTTGTTACCACAATGCGGTAGCGTAATTAACTGCAGGGGCTTGCGCCTGCAGGGAAGAGCGTCCCCACAATCAAAAACCCCTCAAGCGAGGGGGAATCTGACGAAGTCTGCTACATCGGACGCATCCGTTTAAACCTTCGATACATGGTGCCATAAATCAACTTGGCATCTTCGGAGAGGTGAACGGATAGCACCAATTAGCATCTGCCCCGAATCTCAGCGCCAAGACACCGCAGTCCTGCGCGCCGTCTTTCGGAGGGGAACAGATTCTGGCACGCCCGGTGGGACCTTTTCCTCTTTCCACTCCACACTTCGTGTGTCGTGACTCGCGAACCAATCGCGGTTCGCCAATGGTTGCCCTTGGGTTTCAAGATACTAAGAATTGGCGTCTTGCTTATTGCAGAAAGCAAAGGATCGATGGCTTCTACTTCCATGAAATTCTCCAACTGCTCAGGCTGCAATTGCAGCCAACGCTCTGCCTCGCCAGGAGGTATAGCCTATGGACCCCAAGCTGCTTCGCTATTCACAATGCCCGTGGAACAGGTCACTCGCGCCACCACAGGATTGTTCTTTGGGACCATGCTCCCACCTACAGACTTCACCGCTCCAGCGCTGACAACGGAAGCTCCCAAGAAGTCGGTCTTTGATCGTCTTACCCCTGCCGCGGCTCCTCTCAACGAGTCGCCCAACGTCAACGCCTCGGTCTTCTCTAGATTAGGCCAGAAATCCTGCGAACCCATCATGGGACCTACAATCTCAGAGAAGGCTGCTTCTAAGAAGGTGCCTGCTCTTGCCCCCGAAGTCGTCAAGGCAGCTTCTCCGGCCAAAAGGTCGGTCTTTACAAGATTAACGGCTTCAGCTCCCGCTCCTACTGCCCAAAGGACATCGGTCTTTGACAGGGTAATACCAACTGCGACCCCCCACCCAGACAGGGGGCAAGAAGAAACCATTCTTACCGCTGACCCTACACCGTCCGCTCGACACGCTCGACGTCGCCATTGGCGCCGAGTAAGGAAGGCTGGGGGCAACTCCCCCTCCGGGTTGACTCCATCGGCCCCGATGGCAGAGGTTAATGCTGCTGTTCCAACTGGGAACAGCTTTGAAATGCTAAATAAGGTGCGAAGGAATTCTCCTACGGCAGTGCTGAAGAGGTCTCCTCCCTCATTAAAAAAGGTTGTCGAAATAAAACCCGAACAACCCCGATCTCCTCAACGGCTGTCTTCCAAAATCTATAAGGTTTGGCGGCAGGCACGGGACTCGATCATCGATCCAAACTTCTCCCGCCAACACAAGAAGCTGAAAATCCAACCGGAAGCTGGTCACCAGGTTAAACCCCAAAAGGCTGTCTGGACGCCCACCTCAACGGCCCCCTCAACCTCCATGGCTCATAAAAGGAGGAGGCCACAGAAAACCCCACAGCATGCAACGACGGCTAAAAGCACTGAGCCCAGACGCCCTAAGTCTGGGAGCATGGTGGTCCACACTGTTTACATGGCCTCTGGAAAAGAGGAAAGCCGCACGTCTACGGGCCACAGACCGCTAACCCGATCCGTGACGAAGGCTCAACAGCAGCAACAAAAGCTTCAAGAAATGATGAATGCTATGGACGCGCTCACCGGGCCAAAAGAAAACCCAGAAACATCCTCAGACGCACGCCGGGAGGAAGAAACCGATGCTGAATTCCTTCGCCGGACACTGGAGAAAAGGGATAAAGAGGCTGCTGAACAAGCGGCCAATATACAACGGATGGGCCTCCTCTTCCAAGATGTGATAGGAATGATGATCCAGCAGGACTTACCCGCCGAGGATCCCCCAATCGTTCTTGAAGACGACCGAGGAGAAACGTCAAATCCACCACCAGCTCTCTCAACGGCCAAGGAGGAGGCAATCTCTAAGGCTGACTTGGCTGACTACATAGCCCAGCAGATCCGGGTTCATCACGCGACTGAGGCAGCTGGTCAAGTCGTGAAAACGGGGCGGCCGTATCCGAGCTGGTACGACCAAATCAAATACCCGCAAGGCTATACGATACCAAAATTCCACGTGTATAAGGGGACCGGCAATCCCCATCAACATGTCGCCCAGTTCCGGGCCCTCTGCGGTAACACCGGCGGTGATGATAAACTGTTGCTCCGCCAGTTCGTGGGCAGCTTATCAGAAACTGCGTTCGAATGGTATTCGGAACTCCCGAACGATTCTATCAAAACGTTCGCTGAAATGGAGCTGTTGTTCACTCAGCGATTCGCAAGTGCCAGCGAACGCACTCTAATAACTGCACTGATTAACGCCAGGGTAAAACCGGGCGAAACCTGGGTCCAGTACGCCATACGCTGGCGGAACTTGTGGTCGAGATGTGAGCAACGCATTGAGGAAGCACCTGCGGTGGGCATGTTCGTGGGAACTCTAGACCCTCACGCAACTATCTCCCAGTTTATGATGTTCTTTAAGCCAACCACATTCCAGGCTTTGATCGAAAAGTTGGCTCAGATGGACCAGATGGGTCATAGACCACCTGCCCCGAAGTCGGAATCTCGGAATGACAAGGGTAAAGGGAGGGCAACCTTTGTTGCGAATGCCCAGCAGCAACCTAACGCCCCGAAACCGGCAGATCAACTCGAGGAAAGGCGTCGGTATTATAATGAGAAGATGAAGCGTCCCTACTCGTTCCCACGGGACAAGACGAAACGGCTATTCGAGCTGGCAATACGCAACAGACTTATAAACCTGCCAAATCCAAGGCGACCGCCGCAACCCACCGAAGTGAATAACCCTAACTATTGCCCTTACCATCAAACGGTAGGCCATCCGATTGAAGATTGCTTCGTCTTCAAAGGATGGATTGAAGACCAATACCTCCAGGGGAAGTTTGTACTGTCCGAAAAGTGGAAGGTGAACCCCCCACAGCCGCATGCTCCTAGGAAAGCGGATACACCGGGGGCAACATGTTCTTTTATTGAAGAAGCTCCATGGGAGGTCGTGCTATCAACTAAAACCAGAAGAATGCTGAGAGACCTTCATGCGTGCCCTGCGATCGAATGGAAGGACCCTCTTGAACCTCAAATTATCAAAGGGATGCTAAGGCGCCGCCCGACTACAAAGACTCACGATAAGAGCCCAGATACTCACGCCCAATCGTCAAAATCTTCGAAGAAAAAGAAGAAGAAATCCAAGAAGTCCGTGAAGCCTGGAAAAGAGCACACGAACTTGCAGAAGCAAATCGACGCACTGGAAGAGTATAATCAAAAGGCGCGAACCCCTGTCACACTGCAAGAGTTCCTCAACCACATCTTTCAAGAAGAAGATGATGGAGAAAGCTCGTCGGATGAATCCGAAGGATATGTGGCGAGTTGTAACGTAATCTCCCATTCGTTTACCGATGATGGGAAAACTCCTGGCACTAAAAAGTTGGAGGCAGAGCCTGTACCAGAGCGTGCATGGCCAACAGATGAAATGATCGACGCTTTTCTAGACGAGATTCGTCTAAAATGTAAAGCGGACCAGGAGCGTGAGATGACCACGTCGGAAGGAGCCAAATGCGGGCAACTGAACGAAAGAGTTGAACTACCCCTGCCAGAGCGTAAGGCATCCGAAGTAGACAAGAAGATATTCAAGATGAGGAAAAGGTTTGCCAAAGCCATGTCAATGGGAATGAAGCTACCACCCTCGGAAGGAAACACACACGATGGGGTAGAGACGCACCCTGACTATTGCACATATCATCGGAGAATATCACATCCCACGGAGGAGTGCGACACCATTAAGATATGGTGGCAAGGATATGTCGCTCGTCGGCAACATGTTAAGCGCATGAAACGCAAGAGCCGTCGGGAGCGAAGAAGTACTGTTGATGGGCACAACAGAACGACTGGCAACTGTTACATGGTTAACGCCAGGGGGTCACAAGTTCTCACCTTTGGGAGCGACTCTGACGAAGAAATAGCTCTGGGCCCTCTCTTTAAAGAATCCGTTTTGGGGAAAGAAGAAGAATCGGAGGCCTGCGAGAACATTCAGCTGCGCAATCGCACACTCCCAGAAAAGAATCTCGGGCCCGGGAATAGAAGGGATAAGGGAAAGGAAAAGGTCTCTGAAGATATCACTTTAGATGACCAAGTCATGACGGAGCTGGCTGCCAAAGACCCTCCTAGGAAGAGTAAAGTGGACTATAACATCCTCGCGCACCTAAGGAAACTGCCTTCTCAGCTTAGCATTCTCGATGCCCTCCTACTATCAAAAGAAGCGCGAGACTCACTAATTAAGGCGTTACAAGAACCTGAGCAATTCCAAGCCTTCCTCGCCACTGAAAAGATGAAGGATGAACTGGAGGAAATGCATACAGCCGACATCACTTTCGGTGATGAAGACCTCCTTCTCGGGACATGCGACCATAACCGTCCCCTATATGTCTCCGGATACTGCCATGATATCAAGATAGGCAAGATCCTGGTGGATAATGGATCCTCCGTCAACCTCCTTAATGTTCGGGTGTTGAAGGAAATCTGCATGAGTGTGCAACACCTCGCTCGTGACAAAATCACTATCTCCGGTTTCGATTCACAATCGTCACGGACTCTCGGATCTGTGATGTTAACATTACGCTTTGGACTTCTCGTCACAGACATCAAATTCCATGTCATTGACGCCAAGACCTGCTACAACGCCTTGCTCGGTCGTCCTTGGCTACACGAGTACAACATCATCCCTTCTACACAACATCAGTGTATGAAGTACTTTAAGGACGGTTTCGAGTATACCGTAACAGGCGAGCTGAACCCATTTTCCGTGAACGAAGTCCGCAAATACGAAGATGCGAAATACTTTTTGCCAGATTTCGAGGATACAGAAAGGTGTCGCAATCCGGAGAACAAAACCGCCGCCACCATCCCGATTTTCGGGAGCGATACCGAAGAAGAGGAAGAGATAGTTTATGCAGGGCCATCTCGACGCAACAACCTGGAGACGCCCGCCCCCATGTTAGTCTTCGGAAGTGACTCAGAAGATGAAGTGAACGCTGTGTTCTCCAATCGGCTATCAATACAAGCACCCCCTGGCGATGACCATAGTTTGCAAATCACCATGGTACCGCGAGAACACTACAAGGATCTCGACACGCTTCGGGCTCACAATGTGCAGGACCTGCAAACATTCTACGTCCCTCCCAGGCGAAAGGGTGAGAAGGTGATCCTATTCTACCGATCCTCAGAGTCGAAAATAGAGAAAGAGATCTGGCATGGCGCGGATGCTACGCTTGACAGGCTCCAACCCATCCGTCTGCCCAGATACTATACAAATGGATTAAAGAAGCTATTGAAGCGCCAAGGAGTACCCTTAGAACAGACCGTTCGGCAGGCGCGGTTCTACAACAGGATTTGGGATGTCCCCGGGACTCAACGCAAATTGCCCAACGGGAAGATGGAAACACTCGGGCTTGGATACGCAAGAGCCGGAAAACGGGAACGGGCCCACAGTAGCTACGCCATATATACCTTTGATGAAGAGGAGGACGCCCTGTCAGGTGATGCCAACCACCCTTCAAAACTAGACCCCGCAATTAAAGCGATCGAGCATGGCTCGTGCGGCGGATCCGCGGCCGTTTTGTCTTTTGTGGCATCCAAATTTGCACAGTAATTCATAATATGCAGTGCTGGTTTTCCTGGGAATTTTTAATTTTTTTTCAAGAGTTGAATTTTCTGAGTTGTTTTGGGGATTCGAATGTTCGATCGGATTATCAAATTTTGTCTATGTGGCTTTCCGGATAAATTTTTGAATATGTTAAAAAGTTCGACAGGATATAAATACCCAATTTTTCCCCTGTCAGGAAATTTCCAAGTGTTGGATTTTTCCGTAGTTTAACGACGTTCTAAGTAGTGCAAGTAACGCGATGGTCCCTCTAGAAGACAACAAACCTTAACTCGATTATGTGATCGTCTTGAACTGCCCTTTGAACCTTAGGGTTTGGGGCAGTACGGCGTGCCACATGTGAGGCGTTGGCTTGACCCTTCTACGGCTGGACCGTTGGTACTGAGGCACGAACTGAATGTTTTTAGACTTATTTCAAGAGTTGATCTGTTTCGGGAAAACTTGGGTGTTTGACTGTTCGATCGAAAAGTTTAACATTTTCTAATTATCTGGAATGTGATACAATAATTGGAATTCACAAGAAGTTATGAGATAACTGAATGAATGTTATAAACATAGCACTTTAGTCTCACTTGATCGGTTGCCACGGAATTTTGATGCGATCAAAAGTCCATCGCAATCACGTAGCGTACGCGGATACTCGCCGGGTAAACTTAATAGACAGCCTCACTCCATAGCCCCGACCAAGTGACTGTAGGAGAACCCCGTCGCCGAAAGCATCCGTTCGGGTGCTCGCGGAAGCGGTGTTCCGCCTTAGTGCACTTCGTCGACAGCAACGGGGGTGCGGCCGCCTACTAAAGTTTGCGACGAGCATTCGATCAGGATGTCGGGAATCTTGTTGAATTGCCCGACTTGATATTGAAAAGTGTTTTCGATAATGAGACTAAAATGCGGGGTTTATAATTGTTAGGCATGCGATGTCTAAGGAATTCATTTGGTCAGGCATGCGATGTCTGAGGTGGTTGCGGATTCCAACTGTTGTAGTTTTACACTTTCTTTTCTGTGACCGTAAGTGTAATATGTGATATCGCCGGTTTCGTTGCTATATGTCAACGACAATTGGGATGCGCATATTTACTTACGTTGATGACATGTGATGTTATATGTTGCTGGATATGTTATATTGGATCGTCGTGTTTGAATAGCCGGGGGTTTTTATGTGAGATGAGTGTTTTTCATTTTCATTCATGTAAAAACTTGTATGTAAAATTCTTTTATTGGGGCACTTCCAGGTTGCAGAAGATGTCACCGTTTGTATATTATTTACTTTTCCGCACTAGGATAGACCCAAGGAGGAGGGAACAAGTTACCGGGTTCTGGAGTCCAGTGGGAGACCAACTCGAGGAGTCGAGTCCGGGTCTCCTAACTCTAGAATTGGTAGGGTTGCTTGCCGCTCTCGTAGGGGTCTAGGGGTGTGGGTTTGGCTATTCATCGCGACCGTGGAATCCGTGTTTTATACTGGCTCGTATTGAAAACACGGACGTCCTAGTATATCCAATATTTCATATGATTCTTCTGTTGCGATATCTGTGATGTGATCATGTGATGTTCTATGATAGATACAGTATATAGTATATATGATATATTATATAGGCGTTACTTATGTTTTACACCCGTGCTAGCCCTGCCCCGCTCTGTCGTTAGTTACCTAACCTAACGGTGCACGAGGGGACATCGAGGCGAATGCGGATGGCATAAGTGTACGTCGTATTTATCTGTGATGTTTAGGTACTTAAATGATGGGACTTCATTAATGTGATTAATGAAATAAAAGAAACCTAAGATATTGTAGAATCGAATTTCAAAACAAAACAGGTAGCTACAGTTCTTGCTTTGCACAGCGGTATATGTGATATATCCTGCACCTTATTCGATGAGGAAAGGACCGAGATCCCTTCACCGGGAGTGACTCCTCTAGCAATAACTGGCAGATGCTACACGCTCGGTTTGTCTTTTGATTGCTTTTAAGAGTTTTTGCTTTGCACGGTGATATATGTGATATATCCCGCATCTCATTCGACGAGGAAAGGACCGACGATCCCTTCACCGGGAGTGACTCCTTTAGCAAAACTAGAAAAGCCTCAAAAGCCTTCCATTTTAAAATCATTTGATTCTACAACGATATCAAGTTCATTACGCAATAGGTTTTCAGAAAAACCTGTCGTAGCCCTCCGTCATTTCAGATAAGTGGTAGTTAGTATTCGTGCTACGTTTGTTGGCCTGCGTCAAGGCGTAGTGTGCGGTAGCTAACTAGTATTTATCTGCTTATGCATATGATGCAGATTGGATTAGGGTAGTCGTGCGACTTTGTTGGCCTGCGTCAAGGGTCGTGCGGGTGGGTTTAATTCAATCAGGAAATGAAGGGTTGAACTTGACTAGCGCACTATGGTTTGTTGGCCTGCGTCAAGGTCATAGGACGCTAGGGGCAAAATTATCGGGAATTTCAAGTGTTGAAATTTGCAATGAGATTGCATACCTTCTATGAGATAGTTGGATCCCGATACCCGCTGCGAGTAAGAGTTACTCCTGGGAGAGTTTTACACATTACAATTAGCCGATTAAGTAGGTGTCTAGAAAGGTGTCAACGGGGTTGCGCCTCTGGGAAAACGAGGTTTACATTAATTAGGTTCGTGCGAAAGCATGGGGGACCTCCCTCAAAGTACCGACACTGGCCTGGCTGAAAGATTGGCGAACTTGTAGTGTGTAATTAATCCCGGCTAGTCTTTCCTTTTAGGGTTTGAAGGAAGATTTGATAAAAAGCAGTGGGAGCCATCCTGATTAGATAAAATAATAACCAATCTATTCTTGCAAGAGCGCACGCTGAGTGTTTTCTTCTCTCTCTCTCCAGGTAGCGATCATATCACGCCTTAATCAAGATAATAATACGGATTATTGACCGAACCCGCTTGTTATACTGAGCTGGGGAACGTTGGTCCCGCTCCAACTTATAATTGTTATAAGACAGAGCAGGAAATTGGGGAATACCAGATTTCCCGTGCCGCCCAAACGAAGAGAGTGCATGCTGATGCATCATCTTCGGGTGTGTTCATTACAAAGAACTGTTTCTCTGTATCCTCTACGTCCTGGGTATGCGATACCAAATCAGGATCCCAAATATGTAATCTGTTACATAGGGCTACAGAAAGGTAGAGAACTGAGAACGGGTGATAAGTTTCATGAGGCAGAAAACGGGGCAAGAGTTGCAGCCAAGTCTGTTGGTCACTGTCACCCTGTATTACCAATACATTGGTTCTGAAAGAATGTTATTAGATACCGAACCTAATATACAAAATCATATCAGTCTCTTTATTAGTAAAGAAATGATATAATTTTGCATTGTTGGATAATGTTTTGAACATTTCCTATATCAAAAGTTGATCGGTTCAGGCACGTTATCTAAAAGCGTTGATGTTCTAAATCAAACTACAGTTCTTAGTATACAGAACACACACAAGAGGATGGGTTCAGAAATGAACGAATCCTTCTTGAGGCATTGTAGACTAGGTCATATCAATGCGACCTGACTAGCTGAAGTTACATTTAGATGCATATTTAAATCAGTTTAAATCTACATCTTGTGAAACTTGCCAGTCATGTCACAAAGATAAGATGACCAGAGCTCTGTTTAATGGAAACAGAGAAAGAGTTAATGAACTCTTGGGATTGATACATGTTGATGTATGTAAGGTCCCCTGTCTACACATGCCAGGACCGGTTCTTTGTACTTCGTTACATTCTCTGATAATCTCTCAAGATTCAGACATATGTTCCTGTTGAAACACAAGTCCGAACCTTTTGAGATATTCACAGAATATAAGTTAGAAGTAGGGAACCAATACGGGTATAAGTATTATGTCCTATGATGAGATCAGGGAGGAGAATACTTGTGCATGGAATTCCTGGACTATTCTAAAGGAGAATGAGATTCTCTCTCAGCATTACTCCTCTGTATACACCATAGCACGATGGTATATCGGGGTGGAGCAATTACACCCTATGTGATAAGGTGTGCTCTATGATGAGTACTACTGAGTTACCTATTTCCGTTTGGGTATTATGCGCTTGAGAAGCTGCATACCTATTGAATAGGGTTCCAATCAAATCAGTTGCCTACCGCTTCATATGTGATATGGAAAAAGAAGAGCCCATGTCTTAAGTTGGTTAAGATTTGGGGGTGTCCGGGCTATGTCTAAAGGCATAATCCGGACAAGCTCGAGGCAAGAGCTGTTATGTAGAACTGGAAAGGTTCCAGCTATACAAAACTGCAGCTGACGATTTGACAGAACCAAAGGATTCAATAGTTACCAACGAACCTCAGCCTCTTCGCTGATCTAGTAAGGTTCCTCACCCGCCTGAGAGATACTTCGGTTTCTCTATGACAGTGGGAGCGAGGATTGCATCATGAGATGATGACCCAACTAGTTTCGAGCTGGCCATTGAGAGTAAGACTCTGTAAGAATGGCTGGATGCTTTGTGATCTGAGATGGAATCCTTATACACCAACAAAGTATGGACTTTAGTTGCTATATCTGAAGGGTTAAATCCCCATCAGGAGCAAGTATATCTTGAGAAGATTACTTGGTGTACATGGAAAAGTTGAGACTTTCAAAGCTAGACTTGTTAAGGGTTTTCGTCATCGACCAGGCGTGGATAATGATGAAACCTTTTTCAGTGGCTATGCTTAAGTCCATTCAGATCCTACTTACCACGGCTACATACCATGACTACGATATCTGGTGGTTGGGTGTCATGACTGCTTTTCTATATGATATTTTGGAAGAGAGCGTCTATAAGTACACAGCCAGAGGGCTTCGTAGACAGTGGGAGCAGCGGAAACGTGTGCAAGATGCTTTATAGGATAAAGCAGGCATTGCGGAGTTGGAACATCTGTTTTGATGGATTAGTCAAAGAAGTTGACATCATCAAAATAGTAGATGAACCTTGTATAAACAAAAAGGAAGTAGGGAGTATGGTGACGATCCACGTAGAGTACATGGATGACATACTCTTGATAGGGAAGGAGTTTCCTATGCTACGCTCGGTCAATCTCCGCTTATCACCATAATTCTCCATATAGGATCAAAGTGATACCTCCTAAATCCTGGATTTTGGATCTATGAGATAGATCTAAATGGATGTTAGGATACTCACTAGCTGTAGTGAGATGGTATCAATCGACCCTGGGGAGAATCACTGGAATGGTTCCAGGGTGATAAAGGCGACTGAATGTCAGTCACAGGCATTGTCTTTACCCTCAGTAAAGGGACGGTATGTTGGAAGAGTTCCAAACAAGATACCGTGACACACTAGACGATAAAGGCTGGATACATCGCTACTCAAGATGCTACCAAAGAGGCTGTTTGGGGATATATTAGTTCATGAGATGAACTTCGTTCCTACCATTGTGAGACAATGGAGTTGTGGCTTATGCCAAGAAACGCCCATCCCATCAGTGATCCAGACAAATTCTAAGGCAGTATCACCTGATCATGGAGATAGTTGATCTCCAAGGTGATCGAGGTTAGGAGAGTAGACTCAGAGGATAACACAGCGGATCCACTCACAAAGGCCTGTTCCCAGAGAGAGACTTTTATGGGATGGTTGAGTATGAGATACTGCAACCACTGCTATCAGATGGCCCTAGTGCAAGTGGGAGATTGTTAGTTATATGTATGCCCTAGAGGCCATTACTATACATAGGATGTATATTGTAGTGGATGCTGGGACATATATAGGGAGGACTTTCTTGCTCGACATGATAGTATGCTATCTGGTTGATCTTTACCTTAACGTGTACAATGATTGTCTCCCTGTTACATGTTGGTAAAGCCCTTAGGATGTGTACTTGACTACCTGGACTGTGATGCGGATCATACTAGTGGGGACATGGTAGTCCATAAGTACATCCTTCAAAGTCCCTAGTCGTGGGTGTATCGAGACGGGGCATCGATATACCAGAGTAGACTAGCATGTACCTTCTCGACCCATACAGATGGGCGATGGATGATCCCATATCCATTGGTGTTTGACATCAGAGATGATATACGGGTGCTCAGTGGAGACTGGGTACACTGGACGGACTCGTCGAGAACTCCCATATGGTATTATACCATACGTCAGATGGCAGTTCTCTGGTGACACTGGTACAGAGTAGTCTGTTGACCCGATATCGTCATAGAGTCTTGTGTGGTTCCCACTGTGCTTTGATTTCCATCTTACCACGTCCAAGAGGGCGTGCAAAGCGGTGGTTTTTGGGTACAGTCCCGAGTCATATGGAGGCAATGAGCGATAGGAGGGGATTCGTCTCTCCTGGTATAGGGAGTTGATGTTGCACTGTGTTCGATTGGCTATAGCAGGAAATCCCTGGCCAGGGTTGCTGAGATTTACTGGTAAGTGTTACCAGTAGTTTCTCGAGTTCTTATAGACCTCATATCGACACGACTTATCGAGCTATTGGGGTCTGACGTTTACCACCCCTAGGCGAGATATGCGACATATCAGACGATCAGACCGGACTGTACGGTAGTGTTACTGGTTGGATTCACTGGAGTGTGAGCGGGCTTGCTCGTCGATCTTCTGATCGCTCAATACCCGGGTGGCCGTTACGTTTAGCAGACCGCTTGCGGCTTGTGGGTGTTTGATATGATCATCACCTGCTGCCGGCGTATTGACGAGTCTTTAGAGTCCTACACAGAGGTTTCCTGGCTCAAGCGAAACGAAATAGGAGCGCATATGAGATATGTGCGGGACCGAGAATAATGCGTGTATGTGATACCGTATTTCATTCTCGCGATGAATGTGTCGAGTGGTTGTATGCGATATAACCTAGTTATCGAATCGAAGATTTATTCGATAAGCCGATACATAGGATACTAGCCGGTTATATGCGATATGACCGGATCGTTAAATCAAGTGTTGATTTAATGATTTGATGCATAATTATATATTTGATATATTACTTTGCATTAACTAGTATTGGTTCACTTTAAATGGATATTCTCACTCGGATGTTCACATTGTATATGTGATATACTTTTGTGCACTTGATTGTATCATATTTGATGATACATGTTTAACTATAGTTAAGTGTAATGAATTAAGCCATGGTTAAACTAATGATTAGGGTTTTCTTTTCTTACTTATTTATTTATTTATTTTGAATAGATGAGAAAAGAATGGTTGCTAATTTTGGAGTTTAGTTGAAGCTTCATGAAGCTTTGACTTTGTAACCATTCTTGTCTTCATGCTTAACCCTAACCATTCCTTTAACCTTGGTCAATTCTCTACACATAACTATAGTTAATATTATGATAAGTATTGATTTTCTATTCTATTTTGAAATAACTTATCATAACAATATTCATCTTCTTCATCTTCTTCTTCCATGAAGAAGCTTACTTCATCAATGGTGATTGATGAAAACAAGTGAGAAATCCAATTCTAAAGTCTACCCACTTCCTATTTCTTCATCCTCTACCTCTTGCCAAGTAGTAGAGTGTATTTCCTTCACAAGTTTTTATAGCTTGATGAAGTTGGAGCTTGATCTAGCGATGCCTCGACGTAGATCATCTTCGGCACGTCGTCGATGACCTAGCCCGCTCTTTCCGATGAAGCCGACGCTAGAGCCCGGGAATTCACTAGGACAGCGAGGGGACTTCGTTGCGGAGCTATGGAGGTGGAGCACCGGATCTACAAAGGTTGTATTTCCGTATTCTTATAGTTAAGTGTTAACTAGTTTACTTTTCGCCTAGATTTCTAGCCAATGATCCGTAGTCGGGTTTCTCGGCACCTAGATATTTTGAAATTGGCATGGTTGATGCCTTGTGAGACCTCTTGAGAGTGCCTAGGAACCCTACAGGGTGCACAAACTACCGGGTACCTCAAAGTGCCGAGTGGCCTACTCACGTTGTTGAGGGAGGTTGCTTCGCTTCGGGTACTTGGCGGGTAGTTTGCCGCACCCGTAGGGGTCTAGGGTGGGGTATTGGCTATTCATCGCGACCGTGTAATCCGCTTTTCGTTGCAGGCTCGAACGAAACGCGGATTCCTAGTATATCCAATGTGTTCATCTGTGATCTGGAATGGCTATCATTGCATCTGACGAATGTATACATCTATATGTAGATATCTATTTAGGCGTTGCTTATGTTTTGCATCCGCGCTAGTCCAGCCCCGACTCTGTCGTTAGTTAAGTAACCTAACGGGTGATGACGGGACCCCGTGGCGAATACTGATGGCATAAGCGTACGTCATATTTTCGTTGTTTTCTGCAGTGGTAGGATTAAATGATGGGACGCATTAAATTAATGCAAGAAAATAAACCAAAGTAAAAGTCGTTGGAACACTTTAAAAACCACTCGGTTCTTTTCAAAAACCAACTTTTAAATGCGGAGCTTGAACCACTCCTTTTAAAATCTATCTCGTTCCATCGATTATATCAAGTTCACTACGTTCACGGTTTCGCCAAAACCATTCGTAGCCCTCCATCGTTTCAGTTAAATATTCGGTAGTATTCAAGCTATGTATTTTGACCTCACGCCAAGGCATAGTGATTGGTAGCTGCCGGATATTTATCTGTTGCATAGATATAATACGTTGGTTTGAGACAGTCGTACTGCCATTTTGGCCTACGTCAAGGGTAGGTACGGGTGGGTTCAAATTAACCTGGATAATGATGGGTAGAACTTGGCATGTGTCTTATGACATTTTGACCTCACGCCAAGGTCATAAGAGCATGGGGCAAAAATCCACATCAGGAGTTTCAAAAGAAACTGAAACTTGCTAGCGCTGCATACCATTTGGAGTGTGATGATTCTGGTAGGATTCCTTCAGTTTTGTCACTCGATGATATTTGGATCCCGATCCTACTGTGAGTATATGCTACTCCTCCGGAACTTTCTCACTTAACGATCAATGCTATAAACCAAGGTGTCTAGAAAGGTGTTAGCGGGGCTACGCCCACATGGAAAAGAGGTTATTTAATTAAGGAACTTCGCGAAAGCGTTGGAAAACCTCCCTCGAAGTACCAACACTGGCCTGGCTGAACGGTTAAGCAAGTATTATACGGTGAGATTGATCCCGACTAATTCTTCCTTTTTGGTTTGAGGAGGGATTCGAGAGACAGTGGGAGCCATCCTGTTTAGACAAACTAAAAACAACTCTAAACTTGCAAGAGCATCATGCTAAAAGTGTTTCTTCTCTCTCTCCTAATTGCAGCGACCAAGTATCATGACCGGACTTAAGTTACTACTAGATAAAAATATACTGACAGGGCCAAACTACAAAGATTGGCTCAGGAATGTCAAAATGGAAATCACTTAGGACAAGTTGTGGTATCTCCTTACCACCAAAGCTTCCCCTGTCCCAGGTCCCAAAACCAGTGTCGCGGATAAGGAAATCCGTAAGACCTGGGAAATCGACTGCGTGAAGGCCAAGTGCCTCATGCTTGCCTTTATGGACAATGAACATCAGAGCAGGCACGAGAATATGGACCTTGAATCCATATTTCTCCATACAAAAGAACTGTACGGAGAGCAATCCCGTATCGCCAGATACGAAGTCTCGAAAAAGCTGTTTTCGCCGAGATTGGCCGTCGGATCATCGGTAGCGGAACACGTGCTTAAGATGATTGGCTTCATTGAGGAGCTCGCGGACCTTGGGACCACGTTAGAGAATGAGCTCTACACGGACTTGATTCTCCAGTCCCTTCCTTCCACTTACGCCCAGTTTATCCTAAACTTCAACTTGCAAGAAAAAGAAGTTGAACTTTCAGAACTCCTCAACATGCTGAGGAGTGCAGAGAGCACCCTACAGAAAGGTAGGGAAACATCCACTTTGTTTGTAGGAGGATCTTCCTCTTCTAGGTCCAAGGAGAAAGCCAAGGGAAAGAAGAAGAAAACCCCCACCAAACCAAAGGGTGGTGTTAGTAAAGTGGATATAAAGGGAAAGGCAAAGGAAACAAAAGTAGCGGGAAAGCTTGTGGGGAAGGAAGAGTGCTTTTACTGTCACAAGAGTGGACACTGGAAAAATGATTGCAGGGCTTGGAAGGCCAGAAACCAGGACCCGAAGCAAGTTGCCGCTTCGGCTTCAGGTGTGTATGTTACTGAAAACTGTCTATCAATAAACTCTACTTCCTGGGTATTGGATACCGGATCAGGATCTCATATCTGTAATTCTTTGCAGGCACTGAGAAAGCGTAGGGTTTTGAAGGCAGGTGATATGACCTTCAGAGTTGCAAACGGAGCTGGCATGGATGCTGAGTCTGTGGGGGACTATCACCTGGGATTGTCAGATGGACACGTTTTGGTTTTGCGTGATTGTTATTTTGTACCCAATGCAACCTGTAATATCATATCTTTATCTTTATTATCTAAAGAAGGTTATAAATTTGCATTTGTAAGTAATGTTGTGAACATTCACCTTAATCAAGTTTTGATTGGGTCAGGTACATTAAACAATGGTATATATGTATTAAACCAACCACAGATTTTCAATGTCCAGAATACACACAAAAGAATGTCTCCGGAAACAAATCAGGCTTTCTTATGGCATTATAGACTGGGTCACATCAATGAGAGAAGGTTGACGAAGTTATATACAGAAGGATATTTGGATCCGTTCGAATATCAATCATATGCAACTTGTCAATCCTGTCTCAAAGGAAAGATGACAAAGACTCCGTTCAATGGACACGGAGTAAGAGCGAGCGAGCTCTTGGGACTCGTATACAGCGACGTTTGCGGTCCAATGTCCACGCATGCGCGAAGCGGTTATTCTTACTTCATTACTTTTACGGATGACTTTTCAAGGTACGGATATGTCTTCTTAATGAAACATAAATCCGAATCCTTTGGAAAATTCCAGGAATATAAGAATGAAGTAGAAAAACAAACAGGCAAAAGTATCAAGACACTGAGATCTGATCGACGTGGTGAATACTTAAGTGCCGAGTTCCTGGATTACTTAAAAGAGAATGGAATTGACTCTCAGCTTACTCCTCCGTACACTCCGCAACATAACGGTGTATCGGAGAGACGGAACCGAACCCTATTGGATATTGTACGGTCCATGATGAGTAACGCTGAGTTGCCGCGATCATTCTGGGGATATGCGCTAGAATCAGCTGCATACCTTTTGAACCGAGTTCCAACTAAGACTGTGCCTACCACACCATATGAGATATGGAGTGGGAAGAAACACTATTTTCAATATCTTAAGATCTGGGGATGTCCAGCTTTTGTCAAAAAGCAGCATGCGGACAAACTCGAGGCACGCTCAGTACTGTGCAAGTTTGTGGGATACCCAAAGAACTCCAGGGGTTATCTTTTCTATTACGCAGAGGAACAAAAGGTCTTTGTTTATCGTAATGCCCACTTTCTGGAACACCAGTTCTTAGAAAAGGAAATAAGTGGGAGCGCGATAGAACTGGAAGAAATTCCAGAACCACAGACTATTACTGAAAGCTTAGTAGAACCAGAGGGTTCGAAAGATCAGGACATTCCTACGCCGCTCCGCAGGAGTAGTAGGCAGTCTCATCCGCCCGAGAGATACTATGGTTTTCTCATAGACGGGGATAGAGAGGATTGCATCATTGATAGTGATGAGCCGACTAACTTCCAACAGGCCATTAAGAGCGTTGACTCGGTAAAATGGCTGGAAGCCATGCGGACAGAAATGGAATCCATGTAAACTAACAAAGTATGGACGTTGGACGTTGCTCCAGATGGGGTAAAACCTGTAGGATGCAAGTGGATCTTCCAAAGTAAGATTAGTGTAGATGGACAGGTTGAGATCTATAAGGCTAGACTTGTTGTAAAGGGTTTTCGTCAAAGACCTGGTTTGGACTATGAAGAAACATTTTCTCCAGTGGCTATGCTGAAATCCATTCGGATCCTTCTTGCTATTGCTGCCTTCCACGATTATGAGATTTGGCATATGGACGTAAAGACCGCTTTTCTAAATAGAAATTTAGAGGAGTGTGTCAATATGGACCAGCCAGAGGGTTTCATTCAGAGTGGGAGCAGCGGAAAGGTGTGCAAGTTGCCCTCTCCTTTCTTTCTCCCCCAATTCCCGCATTCTTCACAAAATTTCGGGTCCTCTAAGTCCATTTATGGACTAAAGCAGGCATCGCGGAGTTGCAACATCTGTTTTGAAGAGACGGTCAAAGATTTTGGCTTTATCAAAAATCCAGATGAACCATGCATCTATAGTAGATTTGTAGCACGAACTGTCGTATTCCTCGTTTTATACGTGGATGACATTCTCTTGATAGGAAATGACATTCCTATGCTACAATCTATCAAAGGGTTCTGGTCACACAGGTTCTCCATGAAAGACCTGGGTGATGCCTCTTACATTCTAGGGATCCAGATCCATCGTGATAGATCCAAGAGGATATTAGGACTTTCACAGACCAGGTACATCGACACCATACTGAAAAGATTCAGTATGGAAGATTCCAAGCGCGGTAATCTACCGGCTTGTCACGGGATCACCCTCTCCAAAGAGATGTCTCCCAAGACTGATTTGGAAAGGGATCGCATGTCTATTATACCCTACGCTTCTGCGGTAGGCTCTATAATGTATGCGATGTTGTGTACTAGACCAGATGTAGCTTATGCACTGAGTGTGGTAAGCCGGTATCAGTCAAACCCTGGGGAGAAGCACTGGATAGCGGTAAAGAACATTCTCAAGTACCTGAGATGGACTAAGGAGATGTTCTTGGTGTATGGCGGAAAAGACCTCCAGATTGAGGCCTTTGCTAACTCCAGCTTCCAGAGTGACAAGGATGATTCCAAGTCTATGTCGGGTTATGTCTTTACCCTCAATGGAGGAGGGTGTGTTGGAAGAGTTCCAAACAGGAAACCGTTGCTGACTTGACGATGGAAGCGGAATATATCGCTGCATCTGATGCCGCAAAAGAAGCCGTCTGGATGAGGAAGTTCTTGATAGAACTTCAGGTGGTTCCGTCCATTGTTGATCTAATACCTCTGTATTGCGACAACAACGGGGCTATAGCTTTAGCGAAGGAACCCAGGTCCCATCAGAAGTCCAGGCACATCTTGAGGCGGTATCACCTGATCAGGGAGATCGTGGGTCGCCAGGAGATCGAGGTTCGGAGAGTTGCTACGGAAGATAACACTGCTGATCCACTCACAAAGGCCTTACCCCAGACTCAGTTCGAGCGGCTGATCAAGATGATAGGTCTTCGATACGCCAGTACATGGCCTTAGTACAAGTGGGAGATTGTTAGTGTATATGCCCTAGAGGCCATTACTGTATCATACTGGTTTGTATATTACTTGATGGAAGCTTGGGATATTCACAGTTGTATAGACAATCTTGCTCAAAATGGTAGTATGCTACTTGGTTTGTTTCTACTTTAATGTGTACATGTGTTTCTTTTAGCATATCGCCTATACACATTAGTGGAGCCCTTAGGATCTTTGCTTGATTACCAGCGTTGTGATGGCAGTCACACTTGTGGGGGCTGGGTAATCTATAAGCACATACTTATACAGGTCCCTAGTCGTAGGACTATAGAGACAGGGCATCGATACTCCGGAGTAGACTAGCGTATACGCTTCTCATCCCAGCAGGGGAGATGGTCTGTCCCACAGCCGTCAGTACGTCGTACTTGAGATAGTATGCGGGTGCTCTTAGGTTATAAGTACACTGGACAGGACTCGTCGGGAACTGTTGGTTGGTACTATACCTATCGTCAGTTATCAGTTCCCAGGTAACATGAGTACAGCTTAGTCCGCTGACTTGAAACTGTCACTTCGCTTCGAGTGTGTTCCCACTGTATTTTGATTACTACCCTACCACGGCTCAAAGGAGTCGTTGTCACGACCCGAAAGTACGGAACATGACCGGCACTTAAACGACGAACGTCTCGAGGCGTACGTAATCTAAGTAAACCGAAAACCCAGAAATCCAAACCAAGAAAAGAAGTAGAGTGCAGGAAAAACCAAATTAAAGCAAGTAGTTTCAATAGCATAAGCCGAATTATGCGGTTTTTAAAAATATCAAAAATTTACTGAAAATTTCGGCAGAGTCTCCTTTGTAAATACTGGCCCCCAAACGGGATACAACATGAATAGTATACGAAATTAAGAAAAAGGCATCCCCAAGCGGGAGCTAGCTCTTCGTCAATCGACGGTCACAACCACACAAGCAATATAATATACAACGCCAACGGCGAGGATCAAAACTCAAAAGGAAACTCAAAACCACCAGAAATATAACGAGCGACTCTAAGGTCGAAAGAATAAACAACACTGGTCTCTATCTCAAAAATACATGTTTGGTTGATGGAGATTCTAGATACAACAGAATAATGATATACAAGATATATAATGGGGGTATGATACAAGTAAACCCACCTACTAGCAAATCACCCGAATGAAACTATGCCCGCAAAGCCGTAATGAAACCTGTACGGCAAACCTGCAAGAAACTGGGGCACAACGGGGGTGAGTTGCCAACTCGTGAATAGAAAAACATCTACGCACAGAAATCGCATAAATAACGCAATCCTAGGTCAATGATCATAATATATCCTCAAAAATATGTATAACATGCAGCCTATAGCAATGGCTAGGGTAATATCTAACCGAGTGTAATCTCATGTGCCCGTGTCAGTGCCTCAGGTAGCAATATATCATATGAATGAGGTATGAATGCATGAAAACAGAATACATGTAAATGAAGAAACTGTTTTCATAAATTAGTGAGATTTCCTTCTGGTTTTTAAACTGAGGTATCATAATGAAATCAGTATCAACAGTGTCTAGCATCGACACAAAACATAAATCTCACTGTCTCGAAATATCAATGTCTCAATCTCAATATCTAGGGCGCCGTCAGTCCAGACCGGCCCCTACCATCCATCTCAAGACCACGACGGTATCCTCCGGATATCCGACGCGTCGGGTAATATCACCGGTAGGTAGTGCTCCCCAGCCAGGCTCAACGTCAACACCACATTCCTCTTGCCCCGGGGTACCATACCGGGCCCACCATGTACCCGTGACGGTTCCTCCACTCCTCGACACGGATCTCGAAAACCACATCAAACTCATGGTGGACGACACTTACATCACTAGAAAACCGCAATTTACATATTTTAAAAATATAATAAATTTAGAAATTTTGCGGCTTTCCCCCGAAATCCAGAAATATCATTAATCTCAAGAAATCATCACAAGTGCATATGTCAATGATAATGAATGTATATGGTATCAATAACCAAGTTGCAATGTGTGATTCATAACTAGGCATGAACAATGGAATAACAGTATGCATGAAGTGACAAGTAATAACTACAATGTCTAAACTGGCATATAAGGCAGGTACACTAATATCGTATCAACTACTAACTAACAACCTAAGTCAAGCAATAGTATTTTCTAAGTGTACGTGACATGGCAATTACCGATGAAGATGTGTGTGAGCCGGCAAGTAAGTGTATGTGGTACATACGCATCATCGGTAATGGTGCTGGTGTCCTAACAGCATGATATCAATAATGGAGTATGCAGCAAAATAAGTATGCGGGGCAGAGAGAACAACAATAATGTGCGGGAGCAGAATACTAGACACAACGATAACTAATCAGTATTAATCTAATATAAGTCCTACAAATGGTGCCTTTTGAAATAACACGAATCATGGGGTTTTTGAAAATAGGGGCTACGGTGTTTTTATGAAAAGATACGTCTTTTGAAATATCCGTAGGATCTCTTGGGCTGTCTTTTAAAATACCCACGATTCGTTAGTTTTTGAAATAGGTAAGAAGTCTAATCTAATCTAACAACTACACTAAACTATACGGCTGAACTAACAAGCTGAACTACATGTAAGGAAACCGCCTAACATCATAGTCGATACATATACCTACCTGTATATGTATAGTCGGTGATCCCGCCTCAATAATATCATAGCTGATACCATATCTATAATCAGGCATCCCAAGTCAAGAGTGCGGATCAATCATCAATATAGCTCGTACGTAAATCCGTCGTACGGCCTCCCAAATCTGGGTACGGGTTAATATCACATTCATCATACTATTCACCTGGTATCCTCTTTATCAAATATCAAGATCGGGGTACTGATCTACGTCTAGTACCATATTGATACCGCCTACGTATGCATGGACGTGTGTGAAACACTACGTCAAGGACCCGCTACAACGTCATGTCGTATCTCAAATACGAACCCTGCTATATCACCGATCTCACGGCCTCAAATCAAATCTCATCGACTCAGCTCAATCCCAAGTATCATTCTCAATCCGTATGTGAACACATAGTCCCATACCCATGTGAACACATAACTATAAAGAATCCCATGAGCACATATCAATAGGAATGTATGCAAGTATGTATGTGTGTATGTGTGTGTGTATGTGTAGTGCAACACTACCCTAGGGTTCGCAACGCTAAAATAATCCAACACACCAATATCCATCCTAAGCATCGTTATTAATCCCAAATAACATATAATAATTGTTGGTGTGTATACGCATCCGTATACACCACCACGGACTGCGGGGATGCTATACGCCATCCACCCGACTTCTCCCCGTAGATATAAATCTACTCACCTGGTCCTCGCTAGCCGGTGCCGACGTCGCCACGCGCCTTCTTGTCGTCTCGAAGTCCACATGGGGGTACCTACATATCATAACGCACCATATCGTATTAAAACTAAATTCGAGATCGAAACGGCATACGAAAATCAAATCGGCACGCGTATCACGCATAGGTCCAAACCTATCGCCTACGCATGCAAGAATAGTCAAACCAACCCTCGACGTTGATGTACAAACGTCAAACCATCGAGAAAAATCCAATCACACTCATTTGCACATTCACGAACACTAATTTTAATATAAACTAGGTTAAAAATCACAAAAACGCTAATTTCACTTAAAAAGTCATTTTTCCGAAAATCTAGCAAGCACAATTCGCCGTTTTTGTACAAAACACGATGTTTAAATGAATGTAGCGGCCAATATATTTATTAAATATCTTAAATAAGTCGCATAAACAATTTCCGGAATTTAATCTCATTAAATTCCAAAAATCCTAATATTCTAATTTACAAAAATACCCTTTTTAACAATTTCAAAGCAAAAATGTACAAACTACAATCTAGCTTAGATTTGCATGATCTAAAACATTAAACCACACTTAATAAAGTTAATGAAGTCATGAAAACCCTAAACACATTTTTAATCCTAAGAATTTAACAAATTTCAAAAACCTAGTAAGCAATTTAGCAAATTAACACAATTTTAAAACTAACCATTCACACTAGCTACTAACCTTGTATTATCATGACAACAAAGCCTAAATATAACACACAACCATACACCAATTTTATAAAACCCTAACTTGCAATCAAATTCACAACTTGAATTCCAAAACTTGCAATTAAACTCACATAACCAAATTAACACTTAAGTAAATTAGCTTAAGAAATTAGTAACAAATTAAGCAACAAAAAGTTTAGAATTATACCCAAAAATATATGAAGATCCACAAGCATCCATGGCCCTCCAAAATGCTCTCTTTTCACAAGGATACATGCTATACGGGCTAAGCTAAAATGGGTTGGAGTCGGATTTGGATTTAGATTTGAATTTGCATGGATTTTGAAGTGATTTGTGGATTTTTTTTGATGAAGAAAGAGTGGGATTTGAGGGGGGGGCTGCTGCTGTTGGGAGGCCAGAAATGGGAGTGAGGAGAGAGAGGGAGGTAGAGAAAATGCAAGGGAGGAAAGTCAAGGTCAAGGTAAGGTCAAAAGTCCACCTAATTCACCCATTTTCTTTTCTTTTCTTTCATTTCTTTTCCTTTGAAATCAAGTGGGGAAAAATTATGGTGGGTGCTGAATTCAGCCATGGGGAGGAGTAAGTGGGGGTGTGTGGGTGTGGGTACGGATGTGGGGTGATGAAAAATGATAAATACAATACCCCAAACATCCATTTACGCTAAAAAAAGCCTTTTTTCTTCAATAATTTCTAAACCGTTTTGGCAAATGATTTCGTTCCAAAAATCACATGATAAAATTTTATTTAATGTTTTATGATGCACAAAATTTGTTTCAACTCATTCCGAATTGTAATTTTCCCTAATTAAATGTATTAGTGACGGCTTAAAATAATAATAAAATAATAATTTTTTCAGAAAATTTGAAATTTCACCAGCGGCTCAATAAACACCAAATAATAGCAATTACATAGCTAGAATATGTATATTTAATTTTTATAATAAGATATTTGTATTTTGACTTTTTACAGAAAACCCCCTTATTTTACCGATTTTTCGAAATTTCACCGAAACGATTTTCAAAACGTTACAATCTTCCCCCCTTAAAGAAATTCGGTCCCCGAATTTAAATTCAAACTCCCCCAAATACTAAAACATTTAAGAAAAACCATCAAGTCGTCGGGGCTCCGAAATTGTAAATACATAAGACAAATCGTAGCGCAGCGCATGCGCTTGAAAAATGAGTATATAACTCAAATCAAAACTCCGTCAAGCATCCCGCAATCATCGGAGTCATGGAGAAGACATCAATGCCAAATCCAAATCAAAACCAATATGATATAACTCGAAACTATACATGTAAATATCGAGTCTATATATGTAAGTATCTGAAGGAAATGCATGCCAAATCTCTTTAAGTCGCTGTGCAACGCGTATAACACTGCACAGTGGCAGACGTCTATCATAAGAAAATAACTATATACATATATACCTTTGTTTGAAATGTACGTTCCGCCGTTTTGGAAACAATTTAGAAGGGTCTCCTTGTTTTAAACATTTCGTGTCATATCAGACACGTAGGTAAATACTGAGGCTATAGCTCGCTTTTTGGAAATCCCTTCAATAACTATCAATGCATGCAAAATATATTCAGGTACTGTCCTCTGACTAGTCCTGCTCAGTACGAAAACACATAGCAATATCATAAAAACGTACTACTCTATAAGAAATCATTCCCAAAATATGCACATGAATACTACGTGCGTCTGGTGCGCACGGAAATCAAAATCCATGAATGTGCCATACATGCGCACAGAAACAATATCTAAGTGCATCGGGTGTGCACGAAACATCTGTCGTAGGCAACATGTGTGCCTGACAGCAAAATCAGGTGCATCTGACATGCACGAAAAATCTCGATTTAGTGCCTCTGGTGTGCACCAAAATCACCCTTCAAAACATGCGCCCAACATGCGCGAAAATCCAAATCAGGTGCATCCATCGTGTACGAAATCATGAAATCCAATATCAAGCGCCGAACGTGCGCAAAATCAATCAGGTGCACAAGGTGCACAAAACAAATATCGAGTATCATAATCGAAATCGAAGTCCAGTGCATCTAAGTGCACAAAAGGCGTATCACTGCACTGCAAGCATATATAAACTATACCGAGTGCAGGAACGAAATCGTGTGCATGCATGCGCACAAAACCAACTCAACTGTTTAAAACCGTAATATCACAAACATGTGAAACTAAAGCACGAAAACGATCTCAAATGCAACACTGTGCAAAGGTCGTAAATCCTCAATCATCAAAATCAAATCATACGAATAAATCACCCAAAACATCGTAATCAATAATGGCTGAATAGTACCGCTCAAGTGCATCCTCTAAGAATCTCGGCCAACTGTCACGGTCACTAGTGGGACGTCTCGTCGATGATCATGAACTCTGTCCTGCTGGTGTGCGTAACCATGACCACTCCTGGGTCAAGGTCTTCACTGTGAATTACCAATCTTTCGGTCCATTGGCTCATCGGCCCTGTCAGGTGTGCTAACGGGGACGATTCCGTTCTGGCACTTCTCTGGTCATCTCTTGGTCAATCATCGCGACCACTCGTAAGACAGCATATCACTGGCGTCGGCCTCTGGCTCTCTGAATGTACGTGACACATCTGATCCTGGGTGCAAGTATCATTGCAGCAGTGTCCTGGAAGGAATCCTGCTCACGGTCTATTCCATGTCTCGTCTCTGCCAACTGTCCGGAAGTCATCGTCCTTTCCTATATCTTCATCTTACTCTGGAACGACTGCATACTCATCGCGACTCCTTCTGGAAGGTATATCCAGTACTCTGCCTCGGCATGCGCATCGCATCTCTGATGTCGGCGGAGGGGAACGTCATCATATCTGGATCTTATACGAACCTCTTACTCCATTTTCTCTAATGTCGACCGCTTCGGACTCGTCTCGTCGTGGCTGCATGGATTGAGCTCCAACGGCTATCCTCGTATCTGGAGTCTCCCAAGAATGCATCTCACCACCTAGCATCCGATTGAAGTCGAACCATTCGATCGATTCGTCGAAACCTCATAATCCCCCAAGAGCTCAACATCTTGGGCACAGTTTAATAGTATCGAATATATATACCACAGCATCGGTGGTCCAGCCGTAGAAGGGCAAACCCAAGCCTCACTAATGGCGCCGTGGAACTGCCGCAAACCCGAAGGTTCAAAGGCTTTCACACGGTCATTATGTCGAGTTAGGATTTCATTCTTCTAGAGGGACCATAGAATTGCCTGCATGTCTTTCTGAATACTTTAAACTTGGAATAATAGGTTTTCCGACATTCGATCGTCTCTGTCGACCCTCACGTCTCTGCGTGAAGTCGTCTCTAGCCGGAATCAATCTATCTGATGACCTCGCATCGGGGTAGGCGAACGAACCACCTGTCCTAGTCATTCATCATCGGGTGACTAGCGACCTTCTATCATCTATTCGTACAACTCGCCCCGCAATAGCTCCAACATATGGGGCGATATCTCGTCGCTCGCAGCAACCACTGGCTTGCTCGTCTGCATGCTGAACAGTGCCTCAATCATCAGGAGTAAGCAACACACCAACGGTCATCAAAATCTGGCTGGCCTCTATCATTGGCTCAATTCCCTAGTGTCGATCAGCGCCTCCGAGTAACCTCATAAAGGCGATCCGCCAAACACTCGTGGCACGGAAACACAGTAAAAAGATACATCTCTGCAATCGTGTGTCGCCGGAATTTCACCCTGGTCAGTCCTCGTTCGTGACGAGCTTGTGCTGACCGCAACTCTAGCCGTAGCTCTCCCTGCCCGTAACCGTAGTAGCAAAACCAAACTGGTACCGATGAGGCTAGATCAGGAAGGAATATAATACTGAACAAGGAAATGTACATCCTAAGGCTCCTTAAGTGGAGTGGCGTGTCGTAAATATGCCGCGGAACATACCAACGGTACGTCACTCTACTTTAGTCACCTATTCCATCAACCAAGGGTCATCCTACGCTCCGAAGGTAAAACCTGGCTCTGATACCAACTTTGTCACGACCCGAAAGTACGGAACATGACCGGTACTTAAACGACGAACGTCTCGAGGCGTACGTAATCTAAGTAAACCGAAAACCCAGAAATCCAAACCAAGAAAAGAAGTAGAGTGCAGGAAAAACCAAATTAAAGCAAGTAGTTTCAATAGCATAAGCCGAATTATGCGGTTTTTAAAAACATCAAAAATTTACTGAAAATTTCGGCAGAGTCTCCTTTGTAAATACTGGCCCCCAAACGGGATACAACATGAATAGTATACGAAATTAAGAAAAAGGCATCCCCAAGTGGGAGCTAGCTCTTCGTCAATCGACGGTCACAACCACACAAGCAATATAATATACAACGCCAACGGCGAGGATCAAAACTCAAAAGGAAACTCAAAACCACCAGAAATATAACGAGCGACTCTAAGGTCGAAAGAATAAACAACACTGGTCTCTATCTCAAAAATACATGTTTGGTTGATGGAGATTCTAGATACAACAGAATAATGATATACAAGATATATAATGGGGGTATGATATAAGTAAACCCACCTACTAGCAAATCACCCGAATGAAACTATGCCCGCAAAGCCGTAATGAAACCTGTACGGCAAACCTGCAAGAAACTGGGGCACAACGGGGGTGAGTTGCCAACTTGTGAATAGAAAAACATCTACGCACAGAAATCGCATAAATAACGCAATCCTAGGTCAATGATCATAATATATCCTCAAAAATATGTATAACATACAGCCTATAACAATGGCTAGGGTAATATCTAACCGAGTGTAATCTCATGTGCCCGTGTCAGTGCCTCAGGTAGCAATATATCATATGAATGAGGTATGAATGCATGAAAACAGAATACATGTAAATGAAGAAACTGTTTTCATAAATTAGTGAGATTTCCTTCTGGTTTTTAAACTGAGGTATCATAATGAAATCAGTATCAACAGTGTCTAGCATCGACACAAAACATAAATCTCACTGTCTCGAAATATCAATGTCTCAATCTCAATATCTAGGGCGCCGTCAGTCCAGACCGGCCCCTACCATCCATCTCAAGACCACGACGGTATCCTCCAGATATCCGACGCGTCGGGTAATATCACCGGTAGGTAGTGCTCCCCAGCCAGGCTCAACGTCAACACCACATTCCTCTTGCCCCGGGGTACCATACCGGGCCCACCATGTACCCGTGACGGTTCCTCCACTCCTCGACACGGATCTCGAAAACCACAGCAAACTCATGGTGGACGACACTTACATCACTAGAAAACCGCAATTTACATATTTTAAAAATATAATAAATTTAGAAATTTTGCGGCTTTCCCCCGAAATCCAGAAATATCATAAATCTCAAGAAATCATCACAAGTGCATATGTCAATGATAATGAATGTATATGGTATCAATAACCAAGTTGCAATGTGTGATTCATAACTAGGCATGAACAATGGAATAACAGTATGCATGAAGTGACAAGTAATAACTACAATGTCTAAACTGGCATATAAGGCAGGTACACTAATATCGTATCAACTACTAACTAACAACCTAAGTCAAGCAATAGTATTTTCTAAGTGTACGTGACATGGCAATTACCGATGAAGATGTGTGTGAGCCGGCAAGTAAGTGTATGTGGTACATACGCATCATCGGTAATGGTGCTGGTGTCCTAACAGCATGATATCAATAATGGAGTATGCAGCAAAATAAGTATGCGGGGCAGAACGAACAGCAATAATGTGCGGGAGCAGAATACTAGACACAACGATAACTAATCAGTATTAATCTAATATAAGTCCTACAAATGGTGCCTTTTGAAATAACACGAATCATGGGGTTTTTGAAAATAGGGGCTACGGTATTTTTATGAAAAGATACGTCTTTTGAAATATCCGTAGGATCCCTTGGGCTGTCTTTTAAAATACCCACGATTCGTTAGTTTTTGAAATAGGTAAGAAGTCTAATCTAATCTAACAACTACACTAAACTATACGGCTGAACTAACAAGCTGAACTACAGGTAAGGAAACCGCCTAACATCTGAGTCGATACATATACCTACCTGTATATGTATAGTCGGTGATCCCGCCTCAATAATATCATAGCTGATACCATATCTATAATCAGGCATCCCAAGTCAAGAGTGCGGATCAATCATCAATATAGCTCGTACGTAAATCCGTCGTACGGCCTCCCAAATCTGGGTACGGGTCAATATCACATTCATCATACTATTCACCTGGTATCCTCTTTATCAAATATCAAGATCGGGGTACTGATCTACGTCTAGTACCATATTGATACCGCCTACGTATGCATGGACGTGTGTGAAACACTACGTCAAGGACCCGCTACAACGTCATGTCGTATCTCAAATACGAACCCTGCTATATCACCGATCTCACGGCCTCAAATCAAATCTCATCGACTCAGCTCAATCCCAAGTATCATCCTCAATCCGTATGTGAACACATAGTCCCATACCCATGTGAACACATAACTATAAAGAATCCCATGAGCACATATCAATAGGAATGTATGCAAGTATGTATGTGTGTATGTGTGTGTGTATGTGTAGTGCAACACTACCCTAGGGTTCGCAACGCTAAAATAATCCAACACACCAATATCCATCCTAAGCATCGTTATTAATCCTAAATAACATATAATAATTGTTGGTGTGTATACGCATCCGTATACACCACCACGGACTGCGGGGGTGCTATACGCCATCCACCCGACTTCTCCCCGTAGATATAAATCTACTCACCTGGTCCTCGCTAGCCGGTGCCGACGTCGCCACGCGCCTGTTTGTCGTCTCGAAGTCCACATGGGGGTACCTACATATCATAACGCACCATATCGTATTAAAACTAAATTCGAGATCGAAACGGCATACGAAAATCAAATTGGCACGCGTATCACGCATAGGTCCAAACCTATCACCTACGCATGCAAGAATAGTCAAACCAACCCTCGATGTCGATGTACAAACGTCAAACCATCGAGAAAAATCCAATCACACTCATTTGCACATTCACGAACACTAATTTTAATATAAACTAGGTTAAAACTCACAAAAACGCCAATTTCACTTAAAAAGTCATTTTTCCGAAAATCTAGCAAGCACAATTCGCCGTTTTTGTACAAAACACGATGTTTAAATGAATGTAGCGGCCAATATATTTATTAAATATCTTAAATAAGTCGTATAAACAATTTCCGGAATTTAATCTCATTAAATTCCAAAAATCCTAATATTCTAGTTTACAAAAATACCCTTTTTAACAATTTCAAAGCAAAAATGTACAAATTACAATCTAGCTTAGATTTGCATGATCTAAAACATTAAACCACACTTAATAAAGTTAATGAAGTCATGAAAACCCTAAACACATTTTTAATCCCAAGAATTTAACAAATTTCAAAAACCTAGTAAGCAATTTAGCAAATTAACACAATTTTAAAACTAACCATTCACACTAGCTACTAACCTTGTATTATCATGGCAACAAAGCCTAAATATAACACACAACCATACACCAATTTTATAAAACCCTAACTTGCAATCAAATTCACAACTTGAATTCCAAAACTTGCAATTAAACTCACATAACCAAATTAACACTTAAGTAAATTAGCTTAAGAAATTAGTAACAAATTAAGCAACAAAAAGTTTAGAATTATACCCAAAAACATATGAAGATCCACAAGCATCCATGGCCCTCCAAAATGCTCTCTTTTCACAAGGATACATGCTATACGGGCTAAGCTAAAATGGGTAGGAGTCGGATTTGGATTTAGATTTGAATTTGCATGGATTTTGAAGTGATTTGTGGATTTTTTTTGATGAAGAAAGAGTGGGATTTGAGGGGGGGGCTGCTGCTGTTGGGAGGCCAGAAATGGGAGTGAGGAGAGAGAGGGAGGTAGAGAAAATGCAAGGGAGGAAAGTCAAGGTCAAGGTAAGGTCAAAAGTCCACCTAATTCACCCATTTTCTTTTCTTTTCTTTCATTTCTTTTCCTTTGAAATCAAGTGGGGAAAAATTATGGTGGGTGCTGAATTCAGCCATGGGGAGGAGTAAGTGGGGGTGTGTCGGTGTGGGTACGGGTGTGGGGTGATGAAAAATGATAAATACAATACCCCAAACATCCATTTACGCTAAAAAAAAGCCTTTTTTCTTCAATAATTTCTAAACCGTTTTGCCAAATGATTTCGTTCCAAAAACCACATGATAAAATTTTATTTAATGTTTTATGATGCACAAAATTTGTTTCAACTCATTCCGATTTGTAATATTCCCTAATTAAATGTATTAGTGACGGCTTAAAATAATAATAAAATAATATTTTTTTCAGAAAATTTGAAATTTCACCAGCGGCTCAATAAACACCAAATAATAGCAATTACATAGCTAGAATATGTATATTTAATTTTTATAATAAGATATTTGTATTTTGACTTTTTACAGAAAACCCCCTTATTTTACCGATTTTTCGAAATTTCACCGAAACGATTTTCAAAACGTTACAGTCGTGCAAATAGGTAGTAGTTCGGTGCAGTCCCGAAGCACTTAGAGGCAGTGACGGTTAGACAAGATTCGTCTCTCCCGGTATTGGGGGTTGATATCGCGCTGTGTCTAGGAGAGCCATTACACAAAGTCCCTGGCTAGGGCAAGCGAGATATACTGGTAGGTTTTCCAGTGTTATCTCAGGGTGTTCTGGTCTATACTCCGACACGACTTGTACCGCTATTAGGGGAATGACATTTACCGCCCCCTAGGCCAGCCATGCGATATTCTCAGACGAACGGACCGGACTATACGGAGATTGTCACATACAGGCTCAGTAGGAGTTCAGATGGGTTCACCTCATCAGTCTTCTCATCGGCATCTACCTGGGGACCGTTACGTACAGCTAGTGCTGCTTGCGGTCTGTGGTTAAACCCACTGCCAGCGTAGTGTCGAGTCTTTAGAGCCCCATACAGAGGGTTATTCGCCTTTGGACAAAACCGAGTAGAGATCGTATGGTTTTGTGACGGGTTCGTTCACATCCGCGCGCTTGTGCACGTTTAGTGTCCGGACAGTTATTACTAGCGGGCTTTGGTTTAAGCCAGATCCTAACATATGTTTTGGGGTTAGTTTTATCTCATTGTATTCGTGTTCTTCGGAACACGGATGTGGGTGTGTATGCACAGTTGACTGAGGCAGAGGCAGTGGATTCTCATTAGGGTTTTGGTACGGGTGTGTATGCACAGTTGAATGTTGTTTTTTTCCAAACCCTAATGAGAATAGGAAATATGATTAATAATAATAGTTAATAATTATTGTGCCATGGTTGAGTTGAATCCTTGAATTTTGTTGACTTGTTGACCTAGTTGACCGGTTGACCAAAGTGGACTTGTTGCCCATCATCATTTGTTTTCAAAGATGCTTCTTATTTTTTGCACAAGCATTTAATGAATGAAATGATAATGGTCATTCATCAACTCACCATCACAAATTGTTAATTATTATTATTATTATCATTTTCTAAAATATGAGAGCATGGTTGTAAAACTCATTCATTCTCACTTGCATCTTCTCTCTCATCCATTGCTCTCCCTCTTCCTCTAGCTCAAGGCAAAAATCTCTCATGAGTTGAGAACCATTTGCCTTGGAGATAAAACACCAAAACTCATCTCTACTCATCCTAAGGTTGAAGGTTTAGCAAATCTAATACTTTAGTTACCTCAAGTTCGAGGAAGGAGCTCAAGGTAGAGACCCTCAGGTGGATCCATCCTCGGCAAGAGAAGGCGACGAGAAAAGAACCATCCGACCACCACAAGGAGTCCAAGAGAAGGAGTTCAAGTTAAGGTATAACCCCCTAACCGAGTAGGTAAAGCTCTTGTTAGTTGCTTGTGTGGTTTTTAGCAAAGATCCGGGTTTTCTAGTCCATGTTACCATGACCCGAAAAATCATTTTTTCACCGTTTCCGCAGGCCCGAAAGAAACGGGAGAGGTAACGTGGACTTAAAATATACACTAACAGGCGCCTCTTCGAGTTTGAACGAGCCTCCTCTTTGATCTTCGCGCCGAAGACGATCCACCCGAAGTCCCTCTTGTTAGGCCATGGCAGCGCCCCGGCCTTCTGAACGAGGCCAAAATGCGGAAAAAAAAACTTTTCTTTAACTTTAAACCGGCGCTACCGCGGACTAAATCCCGGATCGGACCATTAACCTACTACTAGCGAACTAGAGAAGGGGTAGATAGATATACCGAGCGATCCGTGTCCTTCGGTGTCTCTTCGTCGTCCCGATCTCCCCGCGGAATCTCCGGTCTTCATCTCCTCGTCGGAAGGGCACCACATCGCCGGGTTCTTTTATGGGCTCCCACCTCTGGACCGAGGCAACTCGGGGACGAAGTTGGTGAGTCGACGTGTCCAAGAATACTATAGGCTAAGTGTAGAATCACTCGTCTCAAGCGGGTATGAAGTTGCCATGTTAAGATGTGGAGGAGAAAAACAACTTTGGAGAGATTTGTGGAATTTTTGTAGCAAGCCAAAAAATGTGTGATGAATATTTTTTCCCACCCCAAATGAATCTCTCCCCTCACTAGAATGGATGGCCCCTCACTTGAGCCATGAAAGAATGGATAGCATGAGAATGAATGAGTGAACCAAAGGAAAATAATGCAAGAGAGATAAAAAGGTGATGATGATGAAAAATATCATTACAACAAAATCCTCACTCCAAAACCCATCACTCATCTCATCACACAAAGTCAAGCAATCATGAACCAAGAAGTCAATGTATGGTGGAACCATCATGAACCACCCTCTTACAAGAAACACCCTCCACTTTGCAAATTTGCACATTTGCAAATAAGCCCCTCTCCACCAAAATTCAGCCAAAGAAAGATACAAAGGAAAATGGCCGAAACGGAATGCAAACTGGCAACTTCAAAAAACCGATCCCATAATAAATTACAGGAAAACCCCGCTACTGTTTATACATACCCGCATTTGTATTCCGACGGAATACAAATGCAATGAGATAAAATCTACACTGTACAATACTAGGATCCGGCTTAAACCAAAGCCCGCTAATATTATCCGTACGATCATGATCCGTGCAATACCGCACGTATTTGATCGAACCCTGCCATATCTCCATACGACCTCTACAACATTTCGCCCGAAACTTGAGAAAACGGTCTGTGGGGGACTCTAAAGACTCGTCAATCCCTTGGCTGTGGATTTAACCACTAGCACGTCAGAGGTATTAGCCATACGTAACGGGCTACCAGGTATTGACCAAAAGGGACGTCGATGAGCGAACTCATCCTGACACCCTATTGAGCCTGTCAGTGACAATATCCGTACAGTCCGGTCCGTTCGTCTATAAGTATCGCATGGCGGGCCTAGGGGGTTGGTAAAAGTCAGACCCCCAAAAGAGGTACAAGTCGTGTCGGAGTGTAGCCTAGAACAGCCTGAGATACTACTGGAATACCTACCAGTAAATCTCCTGCCTCGACCGAGGGCTTTGTGTAATAGCTCTCCTAGACACAGCGCGACCTCACCCCCAATAACGGGAGAGACGAACCCCTGCAGATCCGCTCACTGCCTCCATGTGGCTCGGGACTGTACCCAACTAAAACCTGTTTGCACGACTCCTTTGAGCCGTGGTAGGGTAGTAATCAAGGTACAGTGGCAACTCACACGAGACAAATGACGATCTCAGGTCGATGAACTAACATGTACACATGTCACCAGGGAACTGCTATCTGACGTCAGGTATAAGACCAACTAGCATGTTCCCGGCGAGTCCTGTCCGGTGTACTCATAACCCAATGAGCACATGTATACATCTTAGGTGGACCAACTGACACCAGTGGCTTGTGAGACCAGCCACCGCCCCTCGTCGGGGTCTCGACTGCATACACTAGTCTACTCTGGAGTATCGATGCCCTGTCTCAAAAACTCCCACGACTAGGGACCTTTTAAGGATGTGCTTATAGACCCCAGCTCCCACGTATATGATCGCCATCATACTGCTGGTCGTCAAGTAAGAATACTAAGGGCTCTATCAGCGTGCAATAGCGACCTGTAAGGTCACCTAAAGCAGTACACGATGATAAAGATAAACCAGATAGCATACTATCATCTCGAGTAAGACTGTCCTACCGGTATAGGTCCTCTCAATCATTGCAATCACGTGCCTGTGATCCAATAATTGACTCTGAGGGCACTATCTCCAACAATCTCCCACTTGCACACAAGGCTAATTATTGCGATGTCGCATACTCACAGCCTGTGTGATACCGAACACCCAACTCCTCTACTAATCAGTCTCACAAAAGCCGTTTGCGAAACTATTGCGTTCGAGGAATAGCCTTAGTGAGTGGATTCGCTCTGATGTTTATTTTTATGTCTCTCTTAATCTCAAGTTCGCGGAGAAACCCATCTCCCGAAATGAGCAATACCTGTCTTAGAATATGTCTGGATATCTGATGGGACCTAGCTCATAAATGAACTCCAAATCCAAACTTCTTAGACTGTATCGACAACTGAACTTAATCAGTATCCTGCGCCATGCCTCCATCAGTATCCCCTTAGACCACCTGTCCAATCAACTGCCCCTCGTTAGAGGGAAAACTATAATTCTGACAGTCACTCTGTCATCCAGGTCACCTTGGAAGCCTGGAATGATAACTGTCTCCCGAATGAGTCTGTCGTTATCATATCCCTAGAACATCCACTTATGTTCTAAACTGCTTCCGATCTTTTCTCCAGGATTGGATCAATATCATCTTATTGCATCTACTGCAAAAAAAACATCTGGTGTGGTACTTGACATCTTATGATTCACTCAATTGCCTAAGCAAGTGATCTGCCAATCATGCACATCCCTCTCCCCTTTAGTCTGTAAGACTCCTTTAGAGAGGGTGACTCCATCATCTGCAGGTACACTACCGTGCCAGGAGTCGTCCATTCTAAATACCTTTAGAATGCTGTCTAAGTACCCAGATTGGGAAACTACCCAAATATAGATCTAAAACCATAGATCTAGTAACCAGAATGTCTGATATAATATCCAATTCCTTTGTGGAGAAACCACTGTGTGACAACCAAAGTATAACCGATCGTAGTATAGGAACTTCACTTCCTACTCTGTGTATGTCATCCAAATACCAGGACATCACATCCTACTACCTTCTCAACAGATCCATCCCCTATTCTGATGAAGTCAAACATGTGACTGTCACATCAGAAATAGATGATCTATCTCCGCTATATCTACTTTAGTCCATAGACATAAGCTACTTGTCCACCAATGCTTCCGCTGCTCCCACTGACTACGACAACCCTCTGGCAGAGTCATATAGACGTACACTTCTAAAGCCAGTTTAGAACGACGCTATACTCATCCTCCTGCCGGGTCTCACAGTCTGGAACAACAGCAATGACAAGTCTGGGTAAACAAGAACCTCCCTGTCACCATCCTTGAGGCTACCGGAGTACCTCTCGGGTGCCTGAGGTTACCCACCATATCTGCGGAGTGGCCAATGGAATGTCAAACCAAATTGAATCTTTAGGTTCTTATCAAATTTTCAGTAATCGTTTGCGGTTCTGGAATCACTTCCAGTTCTAACATACTCCCACTACTGTTTTATGAAAAAATCCATTTTTGTTAAAACTGTGGTCAGTCAAGAACAATATCACTATTGATCTTCCAGATGGTAGAAAGTCAACCCTCGTCATAGCCTGGGTCAACCCACAAACAGCCATTACAGAAACATGCCTAGAGTTATCCAGAGTCTGGTTTTAAGCATAAGCCGGACAACTCCCCGTACCTTAACATCGTTAAGATATAAACTGTTCTATATCCAATATAGAACCAGAGGCACTGATTTAATATAACCAGATTCAAATCATGCAGCTGTCTCCAGTGCATGTTAACTAAATGGAAGGAGGCCGATCAGCGTTACTCAACTTAGGAATGCGTCCAGATATGAGTAACCTGAAAGAGAAGCAAGTTCTCTTAATCATTACTATCAACTGAATACCATACACAAGTATCTACATCTTCGATCACCTTGAAGAATCCTGATACTTGCAACACCTGGTTCTCTACTTTATTCTTATACCTATAACTTCTCAAAACTTGGACCCTGTGTTTCTACGAAACACCTGTCTAAGAACTAGATAAGTCATAAGTAAACCGAATATAGTACGAGAACCAACCCCTCTGTCCTCATGGACGCTGGACAACATACAATACTCTGTATAAGTCCCTTGAGTCTAATAACTCATTCCCTGTGTGTCGTAGGTTGAAAACTGTACCTATGGTTATGAAGAATTACACCGCTGTTTAATGCTCCTTACCTAACCATCCACTGATATAGGTAAATGTCATGGACATAATTTCAAAAAGGTATATCTCACTCTATAAAAATAGACGTACAGATGTATCAATTTGAAATTGGTGCATAACAGCGGATATTCAAAACCAAATATTTGCCGTCCGGCAAACTACCCAGGTGGTTTCCTCAAATATCACCAATTACAATGAATTCCAATATAATTAGGACAATCACCTAATTCCCAATAACTTACTCCTACTCATCATCTGTAAAACCATACAGATGTGAGAATCATACCTGGTAAATACATACCCTGGAGCAAGTGTCTAATTGGGAAATCAGTTTTCCTTTAACAGTAAACAGTGAAACTGAAACATTGAAATGTTTCGTAGGGGTATCCGGGTATTCCTAGTAATGCCTCTCCTATTATCCAGATTCACAATTGTAACCGTGTATTTCTTTGCCATCTCTCCAAATCCCTTCATATGTCTTTAGTCATTACCTTCTGTACACCCCTTTAGGCCAAATGGTTTTCTTCCTTCCCTACCGGTCGGCACCAGCCTATGGTTTGGAAGAAGACTATCCAATAAGCATAATGGGTGTACTGTCCTGATCCTAGGAACACTCGCAATGCGAGAGAAGGTGAAGATAAAAGACAACTGAATAAACCTTATTCCTATTTCTCCTGAACCAGAATCCATCCCCGAACTGGAACAAGTTCCTTTCGAGTTCGTATATAAGCATACGATGGAATATCCAATAAACTGTGGATCTTCGTAGTGATACGGAGTGTTCTGGAGAAATACAAAGGTGATGTAGGATTGGCGAAGAAATACTTGGTTTGGTCGTGAATAGCAGTCGCAATTTACATTGCCCTCCTTCTAATCCCTTTATTTGTCTTTACATAATACCTTCTGTACACCATCGTTAGGCTAATTGGTTTTCTTCATTCCCTACCAGTCGGCACCTGCTTATGGTTTGGAAGAAGACTATCCAATTTGCGTAATAGGTGTACTATCCCCTAATCTAAGGGGCACTCGCAACCTGAGAGATGGTAAAAGAAAAAGACAACTGAATAGTTCTATTCGTTTTTTCCAGAACCAGAAACCATCCTCGAATAAATTCCTTCGAGTTCGTATATAACCATACGATGGTTTTATCCAATGGAAGTGGACGTTCGTAATAATACGGGGTGTCCTGGAGAAAAGGGTAAAAGTAGGAGTGGTAATCAGGTATGCAACTCTGACAATCCAAAAGCCAGTGTTTAAGAAAGTTCGGTTAATTTTGGTCACTGAGTCATAGTCAAGGGTCGGGTCATGGTCGCTGCCAAAGAGAGAGAGAAAAGAAACACTCAGCGTGCACTCTAACCTAGATCAGAATGGTTACCAATTTATCTAATCAGGAAACCTCCAACTGTACCGTCAAATTCTCCTCCAAACCTGAAAGAAAAATTAGTCGGGATCACCCAATGAGTAAACCAACTCATCAGTGGGAATCGGGATCCAACTATCATCGCATGACAACGTGACGGAATCCACTCACGCTATCACACTCCAGAAGGTATGAGCATGCCTTGCAAGTTTCAGTTTCTATAGAAACTCCTGATGTGATTTTTTCCCCTAGGACCCAAGTGACCTTGATGAATAATCAACAAATCAAAAGGTCCTAGTCAAGTTCAACCCGTCATTATCTTGATTGCGTTAAACCCACCCGCACGACCCTTGACGAATAATCAACAAAGTCGTACGACCGTCCTAACTAATCCACATATCCATGCGACAGAAAGCATTACAGAGCTACCGCACACTACGCCTCAGCGCATAGCAACGACAAACATAGCGCGAATACTAAGCAATACTAATCTGAAATGACGGAGGGCTATGAATGGTTTTTGGCGAAAAACCTTTTACCGTAATGAACTTGATATCGTTGAAGGAACCGGATAACTTTTTATAAAAATATAGTGGCGAAAACCTTTGCTAAAGCGGTCACTCCCGGTGAAGGGATCTTAGCTCTTTCCCCGTAGAATGAGGTGCAGGATATTCCAACTGAATACCACGATGCAAAGCAAAAGTAATCGACTATAGTGAAGTTATTGCCCTGACGCAAACTTTTGTCCAAGGGGTCACTCCCGGTGAAGGGATCTCGGCCCTTGCCTCGTCGACTGAGGTGCTGGATATTCATAACCGAATACCACTATGCAAAACAAAAGAGAACGTCCTTGCAATAACAGCTTTTTAAAAATTGTTCCAACAACATCAGAATAGGTTTATTTATCTTGCATTGATCCGAATAAATGCAGTCCCATCAATTGATCACACCAATAAAGAACGAAAATAATGATGTACGTATATGCCATCCGCATTCGCCACTAGGTCCCGTCATCACCCGTTAGGTTACTTAACTAACGACAGAGCGGGGACTGGACTAGCACGGATGCAAAACATATACAACATCTACTAGTAAATATATCAATATATAATATTCGCTCAAGGCAAGATAAAATGCAACACCACAGAAATGTAATAAGCATCACAGAACAATACAGATATCTGGGATCCCCGGGTTTCATAGAGCCGCTACTGAAACCCGACGTTCCCCTGGTCGTGTGGATAGCCTGTGCAATGAAATCCTAGACCCCTACGGGCGCGGCAAATTACCCGCCAAAACCTGAAGCGAGGCAGCCCCCTTCAGCAACGTGAATGGACCACCCAGCACATCACGGAATCCGGTAACTTGGGCACCCCTCCTGGGTCAACCTGTACCCCCTACGAGTGCGGCGAATAGCCCGCCAATTCTAGAGTAAAGCCCCCTCCATCTCAATGCCATGAGATGCGGGCCCGTTGCCCTCTAGAACCCGGCTACCCGTGCACCCCTCCGCGGGGTAATCCTAGTACAGAAAGTAAAATATACATACAACGGGTACATCGACCTCAGCCCGGTCGTGCCCCAAAAGAATAATATACAAACAGGCAGTGACGGCAGTCCACATGTCGGACGCTCGCCCCGCAATATCAAATGTACATAATACAACCAAACTGTACTAACATTGCATCCAGGATATCCACCACGACAATCCGCAACATCACAGCACAGCATAGAACATCAACGTGAATGTCATGTTCGCAAATCCGTCTAAAAGGGCTATAGCAGTTAGACAGGATTTACCGATCAAATGACATTCACGGTCGCAGATATAATGTAAATACTGTGAACTAACATGTTTAAAATTTTCGATCGACCAAAATTCCCGAAGTGGGCCCCAAGTACAACTGTAGCACACAAAGAAAATCTGGGCCCAAACAGAATATACCAAAAACCCCATTTTCAACTCATGAACCAACAGAAGAATTTTGGTGTAGTGACTCTTCTTTCCTGCGGTGGAACCGCGGCCAAACCAGGGGTACGGCCGCGGTTCCGCGGCTATACAGGAAGATCACTCCACCAAAATTTCCCAGATTCCATAAAAAACCCTGCCTGTAATTCTGTAACACACTGAAAAATTTTCTGAGCACAGAACAGAATCGACAGAAACTGTCAAATTTGAAAACGCGGTTTTGGGATTTTTGTTCGATCGAGTTCTAAACACGTTAGAGCAAGCTAGACTAGGTTAATGGCGTGGCTCTGATACCATGTTAGGCCACGGCAGCGCCCCGGCCGTCTGAACGAGGCCAAAATGTGGAAACAAAAACTTTTGTTTAACTTTAAACCGGCGCTACCGCGGACTAAATCCCGGATCGGACCATTAACCTACTACTAGCGAACTAGAGAAGGGGTAGAGAGATATACCAAGCGATCCGTGTCCTTCGGTGTTCTTGTCGTCGTCCCGATCTCCCCGCGGAATCTCCGGTCTTCATCTCCTCGTCGGAAGGGCACCACATCGCCGGGTTCTTTTACGGGCTCCCACCTCTGGACCGAGGCAACTCGGGCACGAAATTGGCGAGTCGACGTGTCCAAGAATACTATAGGCTAAGTGTAGAATCACTCGTCTCAAGCGGGTATGAAGTTGCCATGTTAAGATGTGGAGGAGAAAAACAACTTTGGAGAGATTTGTGGAATTTTTGTAGCAAGCCAAAAAATGTGTGATGAATATTTTTTCCCAGCCCAAATGAATCTCTCCCCTCACTAGAATGGCCGGCCCCTCTCTTGAGCCATGAGAGAATGGATAGCATGAGAATGAATGAGTGAGCCAAAGAAAAATAATGCAAGAGAGAGAAAAAGGTGATGATGATGAAAAATATCATTACAACAAAATCCTCACTCCAAAACCCATCACTCATCTCATCACACAAAGTCAAGCAATCATGAACCAAGAAGTCAATGTATGGTGGAACCATCATGAACCACCCTCTTACAAGAAACACCTTCCACTTTTCTAATTTGCACATTTGCAAATAAGCCCCTCTCCACCAAAATTCAGCCAAAGAAAGATACAAAGGAAAATGGCCGAAACGGAATGCAAACTGGCAACTTCAAAAAACTGATCCCGTAATAAATTACAGGAAAACCCCGCTACTGTATATACATACCCGCATTTGTATTCCGACCGAATACAAATGCAATGAGACAAAATCTACACTGTACAATACTAGGATCCGGCTTAAACCAAAGCCCGCTAGTATTATCCGTCTGATCATGAACCGTGCAATACCGCACGTATATGATCGAACCCTGCCATATCTCCATACGGCCTCTACAACATTTCACCCAAAACTTGAGAAAACGGTCTGTGGGGGACTCTAAAGACTCGTCAATCCCTTGGCTGTGGATTTAACCACTAGCACGTCAGAGCTATTAGCCATACGTAAAGGGCTACCAGGTATTGACCAAAAGGGACGTCGATGAGCGAACTCATCCTGACACCCTACTGAGCCTGTCAGTGACAATATCCATACAGTCCGGTTCGTTCGTCTATGAGTATCGCATGGCGGGCCTAGGGGGTCGGTAAAAGTCAGACCCCCAAAAGCAATACAAGTCGTGTCGGAATGTAGCCCAGAACACCTTGAGATACTACTGGAATACCTACCAGTAAATCTCCTGCCTCGGCCGAGGGCTTTTTGTAATGGCTCTCCTAGACACAACGCGACCTCGCCCCCAATACCGGGAGAAACGAACCCCTGCAGATCCGCTCACTGCCTCTATGTGGCTCGGGACTGTACCCAACTAAAACATGTTTGCACGACACCTTTGAGCCGTGGTAGGGTAGTAATCAAAGTACAGTGGCAACTCACACGAGACAAATGACGATCTCAGGTCGATGAACTAACCTGTACACATGTCACCAGGGAACTGCTATCTGACGTCAGGTATAAGACCAACTAGCATGTTCCCGGCGAGTCCTGTCCGGTGTACTCATAACCCAATGAGCACCTGTATACATCTTAGGTGAACCAACTGACGCCAGTGGCTTGTGAGACCGGCCACCGCCCCTCGTCGGGGTCTCGACTGCATACACTAGTCTACTCTGGAGTATCGATGCCCTGTCTCGAAAACTCCCACGACTAGGGACCTTTTAAGGATGTGCTTATAGACCCCAGCTCCCACGTATATGATCGCCATCATACTGCTGGTCGTCAAGCAAGAATCCTAAGGGCTCTATCAGCGTGCAATAGCGTCCTGTAAGGTCACCTAAAGCAGTACACGATGATAAAGATAAACCAGATAGCATACTATCATCTTGAGTAAGACTGTCCTACCGGTATAGATCCTCCCTCAATCATTGCAATCACGTGCCTGTGATCCAATAATTGACTCTGAGGGCACTATCTCCAACACTTCTAGCTCAACCCACATCTTCACTAAACTATCTTTAGTGAAGAAAACACACTACACTTGATTGCTAATCAAGTGTGGGAGGGTGAAGTAGGGGTTTGGTTTAGCTCACTAGTTTGTTCAAAACTCTATGGCTCACATCACATATGAGGGGTTGGAGTTTTGATGCATGAAGAGGAAGAAGAAGAAGAGGTAGAGAGCTCAAGAGAGCAACACAAGAAAATAACACAAGTGAAGAATGAAGTGAGTATGGCTACCCCCTTGACCCTCACTCATTCAAGCATGGAGTAAGTTGCAAAATAAAATTGCAACCATGCTTGAATAGTGAGTCAAGAAAAATAAACAAATAATAAAGCCCATGCCTCACCATTCCTCCTCATTTTCCACCTCTTTTTCTATTTTCCAAAAATAGAAATTCATGCCATGCTTGATATATATTTATATATATATATAAATATCAAATATATATATATATATATATATATATATATTAATACATATATGAAAATATTAAGTGAGCTAATAATATTAGTTAAGATTTAATTATATCAAATATAATATATATCACATTATTAAATCAACACTTGATTTAATAATCCGGTTATATCATATATAACTGATTAATATCATTTATCTATATATCACATTATCAAATCAACACTTGATTCGATAATCCGGTTATATCACATATAACCTGACCAACATCAAATAACTGCCAGATTACAATACAGCATCACATACTCGTATTTAATAAGGCCCCCGCACATATAATCATATGTGCCCTACTTCGTTTCGCTTGAACCAGAAAACTTTTGTGTGGGACTCTAAAGGCTCGTCAATATGCCAGCAGTAGGTGATGATCACATCAGTCACCCACAAGCCGTCAGCGGTACTAGCTGGTCGTAACGGCTACCCAGGTATTAAGCGATTAGAAGATCAACAAGCAAGCTTGTCCATACTCTCCATGAAACCTATCAGTAACACTTACCGTACAGTCCGATCTCTTCGTCTGATATGTCGCATATCGAGTCTAGGGATGGTAACGTCAGACCCCAGTAACTTGATAAGTCATGCCGTTGTATGGCTCATAACGGTTCGAGAAACTACTGGTAACTCTTACCAGTAAATCTCATCAGTAGCCCTGGCCAGGGACTTCCAGTTATAGCCAATCGAGCATAGCGCAACATCAACTCCCAATATCGGGAGAGACGAAACCCCTCCTATCGCTCATTGCCTCCATGTGACTCGGGAATGTACCCAAAATCCACCTGTTTGCACGACTCCTTTGAGCCATGGTAGGGAGGAAATCAAAGCACAGTGGGAGCCATACAAGACTCTATGACGATCTCGGGTCAACAGACTAACCTGTACCAGTGTCACCAGAGAACTGCTATCTGACGATAGGTATAATACCAACTAGTAGTTCTCGGCGAGTCTTGTTCAGTGTACCCATTCTCTAATGAGCACCTGTGTACAATCTTTGATGTCACACACCAATGGTAGTGGATCAACCATTTCCCCATACAGGGTCAAGAAACATACACACTAGTCTACTCTGGAATATCGATGCCCTGTCTCGATATCCCCTCGACTAAGAACTATTTAAAGGATGTACTTATGGACTACCCTGGCCCCACTAGTATAATCTGCATCATAGTCCTGGTAGTCAAGTACATATCCTAAGGGCTTTATCAATATGTAAGAGAAAGACAGTATAAGAATACCAGTCAACATTTTCAGATAAAGAGAAACCAGATAGCATACTGTCATGTCGAGCAAGAAAGTCCTCTATATATATGTCCAAGCATCCACTATAATATACATCAATGTACAATAATTGCCTCTAGGGCATACATATTCCTAACAGAAAGCTCATACCCACGGTGAATGCGTCCAAGTGGTCTTTTGGGTCAGACTTCCCGTTGAAAAGAGACACTTTGAACGGTTCGTTCCGGGAAGAGACCCGCTCTCTCAGTAACTGCTCGGTGAAGGGCTTCGTGAGAGAGTCCGCGGAATACTTACCCGACCCGCCGGGCGAACCGGTGGGAAGTTGTATGTCCTCGATTCACTGCCGGCATGCTGAGGATTCTCCATAATCGGAGTTCCTGTTGTCCCTACTTCGGGTTTGGGCAACGGAACGGCTTCGGCTCCGCTCTATCATGTTATTCTGATCTTCGAGATGAACCCTTCGTGGCTCTTACCGACGAGTGCTACGTGTAAAGCCTCGGTGATAATGGTGACATCAGTCTTCCCTGGAATGAGACGACCCTACCGACGTCGCATTGGAAGGCGAGGGAGCACGGCGAGCGTTAAAGCGATAGTTTGGTTGGTCCTGAAACCTGGGCATTGACTGTTCGGCGCCCAATGAATCATGGAATCATTCCTCGTATGGGGGTCATGACTGCCGGAATCGGCATGTCGGTGTTCCGTGGTGTTAGGATTGATACGAGTAAGGCCGAGGACTTGAGCGCGTCCGTCCGCCGTCTCCTACCCGCCTCTGTTCTGGGAGCAGGGGTGGCGGTTTGCTGGGCGTGGCTGGTAGTTTGAACATGAGCGAGTGCGTCCACCATCATTGCTAGTCGGTCGATCTGTGCCGTTAGGGTTTCGACGATGTTGGGAGGAGTGGAACCTCCCCGGCCTCCGTTGCGAAGCATAGGATGGTTCGAACTAGGATCTTCGTTGCGATGATCGCTGGCCATTGAATCGAAGGCGGAAGATCAACGTTTTGGTGGAAAAAAGTTCTTAAATTCACATATATGGCGCCAACTGATGGAGGTCGGAATCTCCCTCAGATGTTGTTCTCCGTCGATCTTATGGCCAGCGGGGTTGAAGGGTTATGATTTGGAGAGAAAGTGTGGATCTCAATAGGTTGTTGATTGATATTGACGCCGAGCTAGCTGCATAAGAAGTCCCGAGGTGGGAAACCACCGTATGATCCTCCGATGATCAAGTAAGTACCAAGGAATATTTAGCAGAATAGTGGCGTATTGGAATCAATTAGAGTTACCTGAATCGTCTGGAGGAAGGGTTTATATAGGGGTCGCCTGAGGGCGAGCTCATGCGAGATTCTCATCGCCCGTTTCGCCCAGGTGTCACGTCCGCATTGATGGCGAGATACTCTCATTAATGGCGAGATACACTACCATGGGATGTGGGATGTGGAGCAGCGGAGATCTCGTCGTGACGAGATACACAGAGCCGTTACGAGGACGTGTAAGTCCACGTTGCCCACCCCGGTGCTTGCGGGGAGGCGGAAAATGGAATAAAAATCGGATTTTTACTACTCTAGGCAACATGGACTAGACAAAGTCGGGATCTTTGCTAAACAAAAACTAGCTAAAGCTAACTAGAAACTAGCTAAAGGGTAGAATTGTTATACCTAGGGCTTTATGTCCTTCTCTCCTTGCTCCTTGGAGTAGTAGAAAGGGATCACCTTTGTCGTCTTCTCACGTCGAAGAAGGATCCACCAGAGAGCCTCAACCTTTGGCTTCAACTTCAAGCCAGAAGTAACTAGGGTGCTAGAAGTGCTAATCCTAGAACCCTAGATGAGAGTAGAGATTACTATGGAATGGTTTTTCTCAAGCTCAAGTGTTTCTCAACACATGAGAGAGGAGAGCTTGAGGAAGAGGAAGAGCAAGAGAGAGAAAGTATATGATAGAATGAGAGAATTATGAAGCATTCTCACATATATGTGTGAATTATTGTGAATTAATAATTAGTGAGATAATTGTCATGGCTTAATCAAGACATGACCATTATCATTTCATTTTTTAATGCAAATTGCAAGGATCAAAGAGCATCTTCCAAATGAAATGATGATGGTCAAAGTGTCAACCTAGGTCAACAAGTCAAGAATGTCAAATGGTCAACAACCATAACCATGCACAATTATATTAAACTAATATCAATTAACCATAATACACACATAAGCATTAGGGTTAATAAAATGACAATGGTCATTAACCCTAATCAAAGTCCTCTCCCTCTGTCTCAATCAACTGTGCATACGCACCCGTATTCGTGATCCGAGGAACACGAACACAATGAGATAAAACCAATCCCAAATCATATACTAAGATCCGGCTTAAACCAAAGCCCGCTAGTATAAGCTGTCCGGACAGTAAACGTGCACAAGTGCACGGATGTGAACGAACCCTGTCGCAAAACCGTGCGGCCTCTACTCTTTTTGCCTAAAGGCGAATAGCTCTATGTGTGGAACTCTAAAGACTCGACACTACCCTGGCAGTAGGTTTAACTACAGACCGCAAGCGGCACTAGCTGTACGTAACGGTTCCCAGGTAGATGCCGATAAGAAGACTGACGAGGTAACCCCATCTGAACTCCTACTGAGCCTGTATGTGACAGTCTCCGTACAGTCCGGTCTGTTCGTCTGATACATCGCATGGCGGGCCTAGGGGGCGGTGAACGTCAGTCCCCTAATAGCGGTACAAGTCGTGTCGGAGTGTAGCCCAGAACACCCTAAGATAACACTGGAAACCTACCAGTATATCTCGCTTGCCCTGGCCAGGGACTACTTGTGTAATGGCTCTCCTGGACACAGCGCGATGTCAACCCCCAATACCGGGAGAGACGAATCCTGTCTAACCGTCACTGCCTCCAAGTGCTTCAGGACTGCACCCAAAAACTACCTGTTTGCACGACTCCTTTGAGCCGTGGTAGGGTAGTAATCAAAGTGCAGTGGGAACACACTCGAGGCGAAGTGACAGTGTCAAGTCAGCGGACTAAGCTGTACTCATGTCACCTGGGAACTGATAACTGACGATAGGTATAATACCAACCAACAGTTCCCGACGAGTCCTGTCCAGTGTACTCGTAACCTAACGAGCACCCGCATACTATCTCAAGTACGACGTACTGACGGCTGTGGGACAGACCGTCTCCCACGCTGGGATAAGAAGCGCATACGCTAGTCTACTCCGGAGTATCGATGCCCTGTCTCGAAAGTCCAACGACTAAGGACCAGTATAAGGATGTGCTTATGGATTACCCAGCCCCCACGAGTGTGAGCGCCATCACAACGCTGGTAATCAAGCAATAATCCTAAGGGCTCTACTAATATGTATATCAGCGATATGCTAAAAGAAACACATGCACATATTAAAGCAGAGACAAACCAGGTAGCATACTACCATTTCGATCAAGATTGTATATACAACTGTGAATATCCCAAGCTTCCATCAAGTAATATACAAACTAGTATGCTACAGTAATGGCCTCTAGGGCATATACACTAACAATCTCCCACTTGCACTAAGGCCATGTACTGGCGTATCGAAGACCTATTATCTCGATCAGCCGCTCGAACTGAGTCTGGGGCAAGGCCTTGGTGAATAGATCTGCAGTGTTATCTTCTGAAGCAACCCTCCGAACCTCGATCTCCTGGCGATCCACGATCTCCCTGATCAGGTGATACCACCTCAAGATGTGTCTGGATTTCTGATGGGACCTGGGTTCCTTTGCTAAAGCTATAGCCCCGTTGTTGTCGCAATACAGAGGTATTGGGTCAACAATAGACGGAACCACCTGATGTTCTTTCAAGAACTTCCTCATCCAGACAGCTTCTTTTGCGGCATCAGATGCAGCGATGTATTCCGCTTCCATAGTCGAGTCAGCAACGGTTTCCTGTTTGGAGCTCTTCCGACACACCGCCCCTCCATTGAGGGTAAAGACAAAACCCGACATGGACTTGGAATCATCCTTGTCACTCTGGAAGCTGGAGTCAGCAAAGGCCTCAATCTGAAGGTCTTGTCCGCCATACACCAAGAACATCTCCTTAGTCCTTCTTAGGTACTTGAGAATGTTCTTTACTTCTATCCAATGTTTCTTCTCAGGGTTTGACTGATACCTGCTTACCACACTCAGTGCATAAGCCACATCTGGTCTGGTACACAACATCGCATACATTATAGAGCCTACCGCAGAAGCGTAGGGTATAATAGACATGCGATCCCTCTCCAAATCGGTCTTGGGAGACATCTCTTTTGAGAGGGTGATCCCGTGACAAGCCGGTAGATTACCGCGCTTGGAATCTTCTATACTGAATCTCTTCAGTATGGTGTCGATGTACCTGGACTGTGAAAGTCCTAATATCCTCTTGGATCTGTCACGGTAGATCCGGATACCCAGAATGTATGAGGCATCACCCAGGTCTTTCATGGAGAACCTGTGTGACAAGAACCCCTTGACAGATTGTAGCATACGAATGTCATTTCCTATTAAGAGAATGTCATCCACGTATAAAACGAGGAATACTACAGTTCTCGCTACAAATCTACAATAGATGCATGGTTCATCTGGATTTTTGATAAAGCCAAATTCCTTGACCGTCTCATCAAAACAGATGTTCCAACTCCGCGATGCCTGCTTTAGTCCATAAATGGACTTAAGCAACTTGCACACCTTTCCGCTGCTCCCACTCTGAATGAAACCCTCTGGCTCGTCCATATAGACACACTCCTCTAAATGTCCATTTAGAAAAGCGGTCTTTACGTCCATCTGTCAAATCTCATAATCGTAGAAGGCGGCAATGGCAAGAAGGATCCGAATGGATTTCAGCATAGCTACTGGAGAAAAGGTTTCGTCATAGTCCAAACCAGGTCTTTGATGAAAACCCTTTGCAACCAGTCTAGCTTTATAGGTCTCAACCTGTCCATCTACACCAATCTTCATTTTGAAGATCCACTTGCATCCTACGGGTTTTACCCCATCTGGAGCAATGTCCAACGTCCATACTTTGTTGGTGTACATAGACTCCATTTCGGTCCGCATTGCATCCAGCCATTTTACCGAGTCGACGCTCTGAATGGCTTGCTGGAAGCTAGTAGGCTCATCACAGTCTATGATGCAATCCTCTCTATCCCCGTCAATGAGAAAACCGTAGTATCTCTCGGGAGGATGAGACTGCCTACTACTCCTGCGGAGTGGCGTGGGAATGTCCTGATCTTTCGAACCCTCTGGTTCTACTAAGCTTTCAGTAATAGCTTGTGGTTCTGGAATTTCTTCCAGTTCTATTGCGCTCCCATTTATTTCTTTTTCTAAGAACTGATGCTCCATAAAATGGGCATTACGAGAAACAAGGACTTTTTGTTCCTCTGCGTAATAGAAAAGATACCCCCTGGAGTTCTTTGGGTATCCCACAAACTTGCACAGTACTGAGCGTGCCTCTTGCGTAATAGAAACAAGGCTTGTGGGTGTTTGATATGATCATCATCTGCTGCCGGCGTATTGACGAGTCTTTAGAGTCCTACACAGAGGATTCCTGGCTCAAGCGAAACGAAATAGGAGCGCATATGAGATATGTGCTGGACCGAGAATGATACCAGTATGTGATACTGTATTCGATTCTCGCGAGTTGTGACATTGATCGGTTATATGCGATATAGCCGGGTTATCGGATCAAGTGTTGATTCGATAAGTTGTTACTGTAGATATTAGTCGGTTATATGCGATATGACCGGATCATTAAATCAAGTGTTGATTTAATGATTTAATGCATAATTATATATTTGATATATTACTTTGCATTAACTAGTATCGGTTCACTTTAAATGGATTTTCTCGCTCGGATGTGCACATTGTATATGCGATATACTTTTTGTGCACTTGATTGTATCATGTTTGATGATACATGCTCTCTAGGGTTTGTGTAAAGATTAAACCATGGTTGTGTAATGGTTAGGGTTTTCTTTTTCATTTATTTATTTATTTCATTTATTTTATTTTGGAAAAGAAATGGCAAAAGAAAAGAAAATGGTTGCTAGTTTTGTTTTACATTGAAAGTTCATGAAGCTTTGACTAAGTGACCATTTTGTCTTCATGCTTAACCCTAACCATTCCATTTAACCATGATTTATTCTCTACACTTGACCATGGTTGCCACATGATAAGTATTCCATTTATTTTCTATTTTGAATTAACTTATCATAACATTTTCTTCTTCTTCTTCTTCATCTTCAACATGAAGAAACCTTGGACCATCAATGGTGATTGATGAAAAAGAGTGAGAAATCCAATTCTAAAGTCTACCCACTTCCTATTTCTTCATCCTATACCTCTTGCCAAGTAGTAGAGTGTGTTCTCTTCACAAGTTTCATTACTTGGTGAAGTTGGAGCTTGATCTAGCGATGCCTCGACGTAGATCATCTTCGGCATCGTCGTCGATGACCGAGCCCGCTTTTTCTCCGATGAAGCCGACGCTAGAGCCCAAGATCCGATTTGTATAGCGAGGAGACATCATCACGGAGCCATGGAGGTGGAGAAACGGATCTACAAAGGTTGTATTTCCGTTCTTCTAGTTTAGTTGTAAACTAGATTCATTTTATCGCCTAAACTTCTAGCCAACGATCCGAAGTCGGGTTTCTCGGCACCGTAATTTTTGAAATTGGCATGGTTGATGCCTTGTGAGACCTCTTGAGAGTGCCTAGGAACCCTACAGTGGTATCAGAGCCTAGCTAGAGCCTTAGGCGATGCGTAGACGGAATTAGAAGTCCGATCGAACCGAAACCCAAATCCTAAAATGCTCTCTGTACATTTTTGAAATTCATGGATTTTTGTGAATTAAAAATATGCAGAAAAGTAAGCAGGAAAAACTAAGAATTACTGTGAAGTTTGGGCCCCTAATTCCATAATTCGACCGCGGAACCGCGGCCAAACCAGGTGTTTGGCGGCGCTTCAGCGGCCCAAATTTGGACTTAGTTCCTCAAATTTCATATATTTATTCTTAGGTCCTTTCTTGGCAATTTTTTATGTGAATTTTTTAATTCGACTCAAGTGTTGAGTTTTCTAGGGTTTTATTGGGGATTCGTTAATTTGATCGGATAATTTAACTTCGTTTATGTTTTTCCGGATATTTTAGAAACTGTTAAAAAGTTCGACCGGATATAAATACCCACTTTTTCCCCTGCCGGGAAATTTCCAAGTGTTGGATTTTTTCATGGTTTAAAGACGTTCTAAGTAGTGCAAGTAAAGCGATGGTCCCTCTAGAAGACAACAAACCTTAACTCGATTATGTGACCGTCTTGAACTGCCCTTTGAACCTTCGGGTTTGGGGCAGTACGGCGTGCCACATGTAAGGCGTTGGCTTGACCCTTCTACGGCTGGACCGTTGCTACTGAGGCATGAAATGAATGTTTTTAAGCTTATTTCATGTGTTGATCTATTTCGGGAAAACTTGGGTGTTTGATTTTTCGATCGGAACGTTTAACATTTTCTATTTATCTGGAATGGGATACAATAATTGGAATTCACAATAAGTTATGAGATAACTGAATGAATGTTATAAACATAGCAGTTTAGTCTCACTTGATCGGTTGCTATGGAATTTTGATGTGATCAAAAGTCCGTCGCAATCACGTAGCGTACGCGGATACTCGCCGAGTAAACTTAATAGACAGCCTCACTCCATAGCCCCGACCAAGTGACTGTAGGAGAACCCCGTCGCCGAAAGCATCCGTTCGGGTGCTCGCGGTAGCGGTGTTCCGCCTTGGTGCACTTCGTCGACGGCGTCGGGGGTGCGGCCGCCTACTAAAGTTTGCGACGAGTATTCGATCAGGATGTCGGGAATCTTGTTGAATTGCCCGACTTGATATTGAAAAGTGTTTTCGATAATGAGACTAAAATGCGGGGTTTATAATTGTTAGGCATGCGATGTCTAAGTAATTCATTTGGTCAGGCATGAGATGTCTGAGGTGGTTGCGGATTCCAACTGTTGTAGTTTTACACTTTCTTTTCTGTGACCGTAAGTGTAATATGTGGTATCGCCGGTTTCTTTGCTATATGTCAACGACAATTGGGATACGCATGTTTACTTACGTTGATGACATGTGATGTTATGTGTTGCTGGATATGTTATATTGGATCGTCGTGTTTGAATAGCCGGGGGTTTTTATGTGAGATGAGCGTTTTTCATTTTCATTCATGTAAAAACTTGTATGTAATATTCTTTTATTGGGGCACTTCCAGGTTGCGGAAGATGTCACCCTTTGTATATTATTTACTTTTCCGCACTAGGATAGACCCAAGGAGGAGGGCACAAGTAACCGGGTTCTGGAGTCCAGTGGGAGACCAACTCGAGGAGTCGAGTCCGGGTCTCCTAACTCTAGAATTGGTAGGGTTGCTTGCCGCTCTCGCAGGGGTCTAGGGGTGTGGGTTTGGCTATTCATCACGACCGTAGAATCCGTGTTTTATACTGGCTCGTATTGAAAACACGGACGTCCTAGTATATCCAATATTTCATATGTTTCTTCTGCTGCGATATCTGTGATGTGATCATGTGATGTTCTGTGATAGATACAGTATATAGTATATATGATATATTATATAGACGTTACTTATGTTTTACAACCGCGCTAGCCCTGCCCCGCTCTGCCGTTAATTACCTAACCTAACGGTGCACGAGGGGACATCGAGGCGAATGCGGATGGCATAAGTGTACGTCGTATTTATCTGTGATGTTTAGGTACTTAAATGATGGGACTTGATTAATGTGATTAATGGAAGTAAAAGAAACCTAAGATGTTGTAGAATCGAATTTCAAAAATAAAACAGGTAGCTACAGTTCTTGCTTTGCACAGCGGTATATATGATATATCCTGCACCTTATTCGATGAGGAAAGGACCGAGATCCCTTCACCGGGAGTGACTCCTTTAGCAATAACTGGCAGATGCTACACACTCGGTTTGTCTTTTGATTGCTTTTAAGAGTTCTGCTTTGCACAGTGATATATATGATATATCCCGCACCTCATTCGACGAGGAAAGGACCGACGATCCCTTCACCGGGAGTGACTCCTTTAGCAAAACTAGAAAAGCCTCAAAAGCACTCCATTCAAAAATCATTTGATTCTACAACGATATTAAGTTCATTATGCAATAGGTTTTCAGAAAAACCTGTCGTAGCCCTCCGTCATTTCAGATAAGTCCTGTTTAGTATTCGTGCTACGTTTGTTGACCTTGTCAAGGCGCAGTTTGCGGTAGCTAACCGGTATTTATCTGCTTATGCATATGATGCAGATTGGGTTAGGGTAGTCCTACGGCCTTGTTGACCTTGTCAAGGGTCGTGCGGGTGGGTTTGATTCAATCAAGAAATGACGGGTTGAACTTGACTTGCGATCTATGGTTTGTTGACCTTGTCAAGGTCATAGATCGTTCGGGGCAAAATATTATCGGGAATTTCAAGTGTTGAAATTTGCAATGAGATTGCATACCTTCTATGAGATAGTTGGATCCCGATACCCACTGCGAGTAAGAGTTACTCCTGGGAGAGTTTTACACATTACAATTAGCCGATCAAGTAGGTGTCTAGAAAGGTGTCAACGGGGTTACGCCTCTGGGAAAATGAGGTTTACATTAATTAGGTTCGTGCGAAAGCACGGGGGACCTCCCTCAAAGTACCGACACTGGCCTGGCTGAAAGATTGGCGAACTTGTAGTGTGTAATTAATCCCGGCTAGTCTTTCCTTTTAGGGTTTGAAGGAAGATTCGATAAAAAGCAGTGGGAGCCATCCTGATTAGATAAAATAATAACCAATCTATTCTTGCAAGAGTGCACGCTGAGTGTTTTCTTCTCTCTCTCTCAAGGTAGCGACCATATCACGCCTTAATCAAGATAATAATACGGATATTGACCGAACCCGCTTGTTATACTGAGCTGGGGAACGTTGGTCCCGCTCCAACTTATAATTGTTATAAGACAGAGCAGGAAATTGGGGATTACCAGAATTCCCGTGCCGTCCAAACGAAGAGAGTGCATGCTGATGCATCATCTTCGGGTGTATTCATTATGCAGAACTGTTTCTCAGTGTCCTTTACGTCCTGGGTATATGATACCGGATCAGGATCCCGCATATGTAATATATTACATAGGGCTACAGGAAGGTAGAGAACTGAGAACGGGTGATAAGTTTCATGAGGCAGAAAACGGGGCAAGTGTTGCAGCCAAGTCTGTTGGTCACTGTCACCCTGTATTCCAAATACATTGATTCTGAACGAATGTTATTAGATACCGACCCTGATATACAAAAATCATATCTATCTCTTTATTAGTAAAGAAATGATAAAATTTTGTATTGTTGGATAATGTTTTGAACATTTCCTATATCAAAAGTTGATCGGTTCAGGCACGTTATCTAAAACCATTGATGTTCTAAATCAAACTACAGTTCATAGTATACAGAACACACACAAGAGGAAGAGTTCAGAAATGAACAAATCCTTCTTGAGGCATTGTAGACTAGGTCATATCAATGCGACCCGACTAACTAAGTTGCACATAGATGCATATTTAAATCTGTTTGAATTTACATCTTGTGAAACTTGCCAGTCATGTCATAAAAGATTAGATGACCGTAGCTCTGTTTATTGGAAACAGAGAAAGAGTTAGTAAACTCTTGGGATGATACATGTTGATGTATAAAGGTCCCCTGTCTACACATACCAAGACCGGTTCTTTGTACTTCATTACATTCTCTGATGATCTCTTTAGATTCAGACATATGTTTCTGTTGAAACACAAGTCCGAACCTTTTGAGATATTCACAGAATATAATTTAGAAGTAGAGAACCAAATACGGGTAAAAGTATTATGTCCTATGATGAGATCAAGGAGGAGAATACTTGAGCACGAAATTCTTGGACTTTTCTAAAGGAGAATGAGATTCTCTCTCAGCATTACTCCTCCGTATACACCATAGCACGATAGTATATCGGGGTGGAGCAATCACACCCTATATGATAAGGTGTGCTCTATGATGAGTACCACTGAGTTACCTATTTCCTTTTTGGGAGTTATGCACTTGAGAAGCTGCATACCTATTGAATAGGGTTCAAATCAAATCAGTTGCCTACCACTTCATATTTGATATGATAAGGGAAGAGCCTATATCATAAGTTGGTTAAGATTTGGGGTTGTCCGGGCTATGTCTAAAAGCAAAATCCGGACAAGCTCGAGGCAAGATCTGTTATGTAGAACTGGAAAGGTTCCAGCTATACAAAACTGCAGCTGATGATTTGACAGAACCAAAGGATTCAATAGTTACCAACGAACTTCAGCCTCTCCACCGATCTAGTAAGGTTCCTCACCCGCCTGAGAGATACTTCGGTTTCTCTATGACAGTGGGAGCGAGGATTGCATCATAAGATGATGACCCAACTAGTTTCGAGCTGGCCATCAGGAGTGGGACACTGTAAGAATGGCTGGATGCTTAGTGATCTGAGATGGAATCCTTATACACCAACAAAGTATGGACTTTAGTTGCTTTATCTGAATGGTTAAATCCCTATCAAGAGCAAGTATATCTTGAGAAGATTACTTGGTGCACATGGAAAAGTTAAGACTTTCAAAGCTAGACTTGTTAAAGGTTTGCATCATTGACCAGGTGTGGATCATGATGAAACTTTTTCTAGAGAACTATGCTTAAGTCCATCCAGATCCTACTTGCCACGGCTACATACCATGACTACGATATCTGGCGGTTGGGTGTCTTGACTGCTTTTCTAAATGATGATTTGGAAGAGAGCGTCTATAAGTACACAGCCAGATGGCTTCGTAGACAGTGGGAGCAGCGGAAACGTGTGCAAGATGCTTTATAGGATAAAGCAGGCATCGCGGGGTTGGAACATCTGTTTTGATGTGGTAGTCAAAGAGTTTGACTTCATCAAAATGGTAGATGAACCTTGTATATACAAAAAGGTAGTAGGGAGTATGGTGACTATCCTCGTAGAGTACGTGGGTAACATACTCTTGATAGGGAAGGAGTTTCCTATGCTACGCTCGGTCGATCTCCGCTTATCACATGGATTCTCCATATAGGATAAAAGTGATACCTCCTAAATCCTGAGTTTTCATCTATGAGATAGATGTTATTTGGGTGTTAGAATACTCACTAGCTGTAGTGAGATGGGATCAATTGATCCTGGGAAGAATCACTGGAAGTGTTCCAGGGTGATAAAGACGACTGAGTGTCAGTCACATGCATTGTCTTTACCCTCAGTAAAGGGACGGTATGTTGGAAGAGTTCCAAGCTAGATACCGTGGCATACTAGACGATAAAGGCAAGATACATCGCTACTTAAGATGCTACCAAAGAGGCTGTTTGGGTGTATAATGGTTCATGAGATGAACTACGTTCCTACCATTGTGAGACAATGGAGTTATGGCTTGTGCCAAGGAACGCAGGTCCCATCAGTGATCCAGACATATTCTAAGGCAGTATCACCTGATCATGGAGATGGTTGATCTCTAAGGGATCGAGGTTAGGAGAGTAGACTCAAAGGACGACACGGCGGATCCACTCATGAAGGCCTATTCCCAAAGAGAGACCTTTATGGGATGGTTGAGTATGAGATACTACAACCACTGCTATCAGATGGCCCTAGTGCAAGTGGGAGATTGTTAGTTATATGTATGCCCTAGAGGCCATTACTATACATAGGATGTATATTGTAGTGGATGCTTGGACATATATAGGGAGGACTTTCTTGCTCGACATGATAGTATGCTATCTGGTTGCTCTTTACCTTAACGTGTACACTGATTGTCTCTCTGTTACATGTTGGTAAAGCCCTTAGGATGTGTACTTGACTACCTGGACTATGATGCAGATCATACTAGTGGGGACATGGTAGTCCATAAGTACATCCTTCAAGGTCCCTAGTCGTGGGTGTATCGAGACGGGGCATCGATATACCAGAGTAGACTAGCGTGTACCTTCTCGACCCATACAGATGGGCGATGGATGATCCCATATCCATTGGTGTTTGACATCAGAGATGATATACGGGTGCTTAGTGGAGACTGGGTACACTGGACGGACTCGCCGAGAACTCCCAGATGGTATTATACCTTACGGCAGATGGCAGTTCTCTGGTGACACTGGTACAGAGTAGTCTGTTGACCCGAGATCGTCATAGAGTCTTGTGTGGTTCCCACTGTGCTTTGATTTCCATCTTACCATGTCCAAGAGGGCGTGCAAAACGGTGGTTTTTGGGTACAGTCCCGAGTCACATGGAGGCAATGAGCGATAGGAGGGGATTCGTCTCTCCCGGTATAGGGAGTTGATGTTGCGCTGTGTTCGATTGGCTATAACCGGAAATCCCTGGCCAGGGTTGTTGAGATTTACTGGTAAGTGTTACCTGTAGTTTCTCGAATAGTTATAGACCTCATATCGACACGACTTATCGAGCTATTGGGGTCTGACGTTTACCACCCCTAGGCGAGATATGCGACATATCAGACGATCAGACCGGACTGTACGGTAAGTGTTACTGGTTGGATTCACAGGAGTGTGAGCGGGCTTGCTCGTCGATCTTCTGATCGCTCAATACCCGGGTGGCCGTTACGTTTAGCAGACCGCTTGCGGCTTGTGGGTGTTTGATATGATCATCATCTGCTGCCGGCGTATTGACGAGTCTTTAGAGTCCTACACAGAGGTTTCCTGGCTCAAGCGAAACGAAATAGGAGCGCATATGAGATATGTGCGGGACCGAGAATGATACCAGTATGTGATACTGTATTCGATTCTCGCGAGTTATGACATTGATCGGTTATATGCGATATAGCCGGGTTATCGGATCAAGTGTTGATTCGATAAGTTGTTACTGTAGATATTAGTCGGTTATATGCGATATGACCGGATCATTAAATCAAGTGTTGATTTAATGATTTAATGCATAATTATATATTTGATATATTACTTTGCATTAACTAGTATCGGTTCACTTTAAATAGATTTTCTCGCTCGGATGTGCACATTGTATATGTGATATACTTTTTGTGCACTTGATTGTATCATGTTTGATGATACATGCTTTCTAGGGTTTGTGTAAAGATTAAACCATGGTTGTGTAATGGTTAGGGTTTTCTTTTTCATTTATTTATTTATTTCATTTATTTTATTTTGGAAAAGAAATGGCAAAAGAAAAGAAAATGGTTGCTAGTTTTGTTTTACATTGAAAGTTCATGAAGCATTGACTAAGTGACCATTTTGTCTTCATGCTTAACCCTAACCATTCCATTTAACCATGATTTATTCTCTACACTTGACCATGGTTGCCACATGATAAGTATTCCATTTATTTTCTATTTTGAATTAACTTATCATAACATTTTCTTCTTCTTCTTCTTCATCTTCAACATGAAGAAACCTTGGACCATCAATGGTGATTGATGAAAAAGAGTGAGAAATCCAATTCTAAAGTCTACCCACTTCCTATTTCTTCATCCTATACCTCTTGCCAAGTAGTAGAGTGTGTTCTCTTCATAAGTTTCATTACTTGGTGAAGTTGGAGCTTGATCTAGCGATGCCTCGACGTAGATCATCTTCGGCATCGTCGTCGATGACCTAGCCCGCTTTTTCTCCGATGAACCCGACGCTAGAGCCCAAGATCCGATTTGTACAGCGAGGAGACATCATCACGGAGCCATAGAGGTGGAGAAACGGATCTACAAAGGTTGTATTTCCGTTCTTCTAGTTTAGTTGTAAACTAGTTTCATTTTATCGCCTAAACTTCTAGCCAACGATCCGAAGTCGGGTTTCTCGGCACCGTAATTTTTGAAATTGGCATGGTTGATGCCTTGTGAGACCTCTTGAGAGTGCCTAGGAACCCTACAAAAAGAACATACAGAAAGAGTACCTGAAACCACTGCATTGGACGCCTGCGCGTCCTGATGAGTCAAAGCAAACACCCGAGCCTGCCCTTTACCGGCGACTGGCTGACATCCGCCTCTACCACCCCGTCCTCTCTGAACAAAACCGCCATGACCATGACGTCTCTGAGCATGAGTTTGACGCGGAGCAACAACAGGCATAAGAGGCAACATCCTCTGAGGTAGAGAAGGTGGTAGGGTAACATGTGGTACAGCGGCCTCGTCCTCAAGTGCCTCAGTACAATCTCGGACTCGATGATACAAACTCCCGCACCGGAAATATCCAGATGAAAACTGCTGACCCTCTTGGGGATAGAGCTAAATAACTGGCCTCGTCCCAAGCCTCCACTACCCCCAATACCTGAAAGGAATCTGTCATGGTGTCTAAACGTCTGTCTCCGTGCTGATACAGCAGTACGAACCCTCTTTGGTTCCGGAACGACCGACGTCTCGGAAAGATGCTCCTCAACCAATAGGGATACGTCCACCGCTGCTGCTTACGTGTTACAATGCTGTGCGCTGATAGCGAGGAACAACTGGGTAAGCAGGCCTCGAACAAACCTCTTGATCTACATCTCCTCAGTGTCTACCAGATACGGAGTATACACAGACAGCTCGGTAAACTGCACATTGTACTCTGCCACCATCATACCCGGAGTCTGGTGTAACGGCTTGAAACTGCGTGCTCAAGCATCCCTGATGCTTTGCGGAAGAAAACATGCAAGAAACACCGTCACGAACTCAGCCCAGGTCATAGGAGAAAGACCTGCGGCTCTGCCCTTCTCTAAAGACTCGCACCACTTTTGGGCCAGACCCTCCAGACGAAAACTCGCGAACTCCACCTATCTCGCATCGGAGCATCTCAGCGAACGACATATCCTGGCCATCCGATCAATAAATGACTGCGGATCCTCAGCTGCATCAGTGCCGGTGAAAACCGGAGGCTTCAGCCTCATGAACTCAGATAATGATACAGTGATAACCTTCGTAGCTGCAGGTGCGACTGTCGGAACAGTAGGCACCAACACTGTCCCCGTAACAGGTGGAACAACCTCCTGTCTCTGTGCTCGACTGGCCTCATCCAACGTCCCCATCATCTGGCGCATATCCTGCATACCGGCCTCAAGCCTAGTAATACGGTCCATCGAAAGTGGATCAATCTGCTTCTGTATAACGGGCGTACCGCCCTGGTCAGTCCTCGTCTCAGCAGAGTCAACTCTGACATCGGCTCTCGCGGCCGCTCTCTGCGCCCTCGTAGTCTTCGGCGGCATAAAGACTGTAAATGGAAACAGGATTCGATAAGAACATAGAAATTGAATCACAAGGATGTATATAATCACGGAAGGAATTGCAAGCAATAGGTCCTAAGGTCACTTAGGCGGAGTACCGTGTCGTAAGTATGCCACGGAACATACATACACTACGTCACTCTGCTTAAGCCACCTATTGCATCATACCAAGGTCATCCTACACTCCGAAAGGTAAAACCTGGCGCTCTGATACCAACTTTGTCACGACCCAAAATTTGGCACGTGACCGGCACTTAGACCACGTAACGTCAACAGGTGTAACGCAATTTAAGTAAGCCGAAACCCAGAAATCTAAACCATACAAGAAGGAAAAGATAGAAACACTTGAAAATCTCAAGCAAAACATTAAAGCTTAAGTTTGTTTTCTTAAAAATTTTGGCAGCACCTCGTTTGTAAAAACTATCCCCGAAATGGGTACAAACATAAGATATGAGTATAGCATCCCCAAACGGGAGCAAAACTCGCCCAAAAGGCGGAAACAACCACCACAAGAAGAAATACGACGCCGTAGCGAAGGAATAGAAAATATAAATGAAACAGCATAAAAGAGATAATCGGCATAAGAAAAGGCCGGCTCTCACGAGCCCGACACCTCGAGTCACGAAAATATACAACATCAATCCTCACAACTAGTCTCTAAATCAATACATGAAGGTGGTATATGGAGAGTACTAGATACAAAAGATATACAATGAACATCATCGGATAACCACAAGCCCACCTATAGCAAAAGACCTCACATCCAACCATAGCGGTATCTGGTGAAATAAGTACAATAAGACGCCCTGCCGCAACGACTCTGAGGGTCAAGCCTGCAAAACACTGTGGCACAACGGGGGTGAGTTTCCAACTCATGAATAGTAAATAATATCATATAGTAATCGCACGAACAGCGATAATCTATCACATTAAATCTGATAGCATAAGTATGGCAATATGGATATGCAACAATCATTCTCAAGGTACATCATCAGGGTACTACAACTACTTGAAGCAATGCATATCAAAATAATCCTGAGTGTGGGATAATATAATAGACCTCATGCAAAAATCATCAGCATGGAAACAACCCGGTGTCCCTCACCAACACCCCAAATCCAAAGTCCTCAGGCGCTGTCACTCGGATCGGCCCTCATATCCATACATCTCATGGAACCTGATGTTGGGATTCCTCGGTACCTAGCCTAGGGTTTGCAAGCATCAAGCATGCCACAACAAAAATTTTTGGGGGGTGCTAAGCAATCATCCTAGGAATCAAACTAGAATATCAGGGTAACAAAACTTTGCAATCAAATATTACATAAGAAGTGAACTAGAATACAACCTTTGTAGCCCCGGTCCTTCACTTCTATAGCTCCGTGTAGTCATCCCTTCGCTCCAAGCATCGATCTCCCGGACTCAAGATGAACTCCACAAAGCGTAGTGAGCAAGCATGCTTGAAGACTTCGAGGCCGAAGATGATCTACGTCGAGGGAACTCAAGCACAAGCTATTTCTTCACAAAGTGATGAACTTTGTGAAGCAAACACCCTAAACTAAATGGAAAGGGGTAGAGGATGATGAAGTAGGAATTTTTCTTGCTTTGGATTTGATTTTCTCACTTGGATTCTTCATGTCTCAAAACCCGATAATGCTTTTTGAGCTCATGATGAAGATGATGAACAAGAGAAAACTCAAGAGAATAGAATGAGGTTAGAATTGCAACCATAGTGAGTTACTGTCATACACTTAACCATTGTAGAGACTTAACCATGGGTTATGATAAGTGATTGGGTTTATAAAATATCTTTAATAAAACAAGAGAGTGGACTAAGTCAATGAAGCTTACAAGCTTCAAGCCATGACTTAATTCTCACCATTTTGAATTACTAAATATAAATAAAACCCTAATTCTTATCATGGTCATGGTATGAGTCCAATACACACAAGTTGCATATATAACCTAGCATGATACAATGTATATATCACATTTACAACATGTACACAAAAGTGAGAAAAAGAAATGGTCAAGTGAGCAATATTAATTAAAGTAAATTCATATATCAAATATATAATTATACATTAAATCATTAAATCAATACTTGATTTAATAATCCGGCTATATTAAATATAACCGACTAATATCAAATGCAACAACATATCGAATCAACACTTGATTCGATAACCCAGCTATATCACATATAACCGGCCAATGTCACATATCACGAGAATAGAATACGGTGCCATATATCGTATTAATCTCGGTCCCGCACATATCACATATGTGCACCTACTTCATTTCGCTTGAGCCAGGAAACCTCTGTGTAGGACTCTAAAGACTCGTCAATACGCCGGCAGTAGGTGGTGATCATATCAGTCACCCATAAGCCGCTAGCAGTCTGCTAAACGTAACGGCCACCCGGGTATTGAGCGATCATAAGATCAACAAGCAAGCCTGCTCACACTCCTGCGAATCCAATCAGTAACACTACCGTACAGTCCGGTCTCTTCGTCTGATATGTCGCATATCTAGTGTAGGGGTGGTAAACGTCAGACCCCAGTAACTTGATAAGTCATGCCGATGTAAGGTCCATAACGGTTCGAGAAACTACTGATAACACTTACCAGTAGATCTCAGCAACCCTAGCTAGGGATTTCCTGTTATGGCCAATCGAGCATAGTGCAACATCAACCCCCAATACCGGGAGAGACGAATCCCCTCCTATCGCTCATTGCCTCCATGTGACTCGGGACTGTACCCAAAAACCACCTGTTTGCACGACTCAGTAGAGCCGTGATAGGGTGGAAATCAAAGCACAGTGGGAGACACATAAGACTCTATGACGATCTCGGGTCTACAGACTAACCTGTACCAGTGCCACCAAAGAACTACTATCTGACGTGAGGTATAATACCATCTAGGAGTTCTCGGCGAGTTTGTTCAGTGTACCCAGTCTACACTGAGCACCCGTATACCATCTCTGATGTCAAACACCATTGGATATAGGATCATCCATCGCCCATCGCATAGGTCGAGAAGCCATACGCTAGTCTACTTTGGAGTATCGATGCCCTGTCTCGATATTCCCTCGACTAGAAACAATTAAAGGATGTACTTATAGACTGCCCAGGCCCCCACTAGTATGATCTGCATCATAATCCTGGTAGTTAAGTACACATTCTAAGGGCTTTATCTACATGTAACAAAGAGACATCATGTGTACATGTTAAGATAAAGAGCAACTAGATAGCATACTATCATGTCGAGCAAGAAAGTCCTTCCTATGTATGTCCAAGCATCCACTATAATATACATCATATGTACAATAATGGCCTCTAGGGTATACATATAACTAACACCTGAGTGTCCAACATCGGCACATGAAACAACATGAAATACTCGTGTCCAGCATCGACACTCAAATCCATATATCATGGGATCCGTCTGCCCGGATCGGTCCGCGAGCTCCGGAAGTATGAATCGGCCCATATCCATCTCACGACTCCGGTCAGTATCCTCCAGATATCCACCGAGCTCTATACAATCACCGGTAGGTAGTATTCCCTCTGCCAGGCTCATCGGCTAATCCATCGACATACCTTTCTTGCCCCGGGGTACCATACCGGGTCCACCATGAACCCGCAAACGACCTCATCCAGCTCCTCGAATCGGGTATCATATAAGTCTAAGAACCGAGAAAACTCATGGTGGACGCACTGAAATATCATATCAAGAGGAACCGGGTTTTCAAAACAATGCATACTTTCTTGAAATAATACCATGGCGCTCAAATCCATAAATCACATGAAATCCGTATCTCAATGCGTAAATCCATGAAATGTGATATATGCAACATAAAACAGTAATATGAGTATATCAAGGGAAAACCGCTATTTAAATGCATCAAGTTATTAATTATATCATGCGTTTCCCAATTCCTCCAAAATCCAACGTGACATCATATAAAGGTGAACATGTAGCTATAGCAAGGTATATGTGTAAGCATGTAGGTATGCATGTATGATATATTTCATATGCCCAATCGCACAAAAATCAATGTCTCGATGTCACTAACCAATACAGCATCACCTATGTATATGTGTTGTGCGTGTCATGTCAATTACCGACGGTGTGTGTGTAGCATATAATTAGTGCTCGTGCAACATGACCCGTCAATAATAACGCAGCGTCCAATGGGTATAAGTCCAGGCACAACAAGTAATAATATGCAATGATGTTCATGCACATCTCTATATGTGCATTCAAACATGTGGCTAATATCATATCATCTCTAGCCCTGACGCTTAACGCCATACGGGCGATTTTCCCGTATATGTTAAATCTACTCACCGACGATCTCGAGCTAGGTAAATTCAATCACCCGCTTTCCTTTCTTCGCAGCGTCCAAAGTCCCCGCCTGCGATCCTATTAACACAAAACATAGCAAGTGCAACTCAGAAATCGACCAAGAACACGTACAAACTACGTTTTGACCTACGCACCAACTTCAATCAAACTCTCAAGTGTTCGTCTAGTGGCTAACGTGTGTAGCGACAACCTAAAACCAACCCAAGTGCAGCAGCTACACAAGAACACGAACCGTGTCGGATAACGTTACAAGCATAGTTGTAACACTAGATTTAAGCAAAGTGATCCCAGAATTTGATACACAAACAATTAGTGAAAGTTGCAAGTTCCACGAGACAACATACAACCCCAGAGACCCCACGACCAAGAAACGGACCATCATTCACCATTCTGGCCGCAATTTGCGGCCAGAAGCAATATTTTTGCAGCCATGTTAGAAGGGAATGGTTCAGGTTTTTATGGTGGGTTCTATGCCTCGAAACTAGGTCTCTATGATGGCAATTTCTCCAACAACAACCTGGTTCGACAACAGATTCACTCGAGACACAACACTTTACCCAAATACGATATGTGTACAAAAACTCTACCTTTATTGTTCTAAACAACAACTACAAGGCAACACAACAATAAAAACACCTAATTTACAGTTATAGATCATTACTTAACCACACTTGCTCAAAATCAAATCTTTCCAAGCTCCAAGTCATCTTAGTGGCTAAATCAAGACTTGAGAAGTGTTTTAGTGGGATTTAATGAAGTTTTGCAAGGTTTTAGTGAAGAAATGGTGAGGGTTTCAGTTGTGAGTAGAGGAGATGAAGGATAATTGAGAAAGAGAGAGTGAGGTAAGAATGAGGGATTGAAATGAGAGTTGAAATGAGATAAGGATGAGAGGGTGAATGTAGGGTGGGTGTATCCTTACACTTACTCTCTCCCTCACTTCATTTAATGCAAGCAGGATTCTTCCATGAGTCATCTTGCCACCTCCCTCATTCCAAAACAAGTGGATAACTCTCACAACAAAGGCTAAGTGCAAGGTTAACATGGCATTGATTAGTTTTGGGTGCCATGGCTACTTAACAAGGTTAACACTAATTAACCCCCAAGTAAACATGCATAAGTGTGTGCAAGGTAAAAAAAATAATAATAAAATATTAATTAATTTTTATAAAATGTGAGAAAACTATTTTGGTAATCTTTTTATTAAAACCCGCATTATCGCTTAATCAACACTAATCGCATTCTAAGGTGTTACAGGTCTCTTCGTCTGATATGTCGCATATCCATTCTAGGGGTGGTAAACGTAAGACCCCAGTAACCGATAAGTCGTGTCGATGTGAGGCTCATAACAGGTCGAGAATCTACTGATAACACTTATCAGTAGATCACCATATCAGCCCTGGCCAGGGACTTTCAGTTATATCCAATCGAGCACAGCGCAACATCAACCCCCAGTACCGGGAGAGACGAAACCCCTCCTATCGCTCATTGCCTCCATATGATTCGGGACTGTACCCAAAAGCCACCATTTTGCACGTTCTCATGAATGTGGTAAGGTGGAAATCAAAGCACAGTGGGAATCACACAAGACTCTATGACGATCTCAGGTCTATAGACTAACCTGTACCAGTGTCACCAGAGAACTGCTATCTGACGATAGGTATAATACCATCTAGGAGTTCTCGGCGAGTCCGTTCAGTGTGCCCAGTCTCCACTGAGCACCCGTATACCATCTTTGATGTCAAACACCAATGGATGCGGGATCGTCCATCGCCCATCATATGGGTCAAGAAGCGTATACGCTAGTCTACTCTGGAGTATCGATGCCCTGTCTCGATACACCCTCGACTAGGAACAATTATAGGATGTACTCGTGGACTACCATGGCCCCACTAATATGATCTACATCATAGTCCTAGTAGTCAAGTACATATCCTAAGGGCTTTATCAGCATGTGAGAGCAAGACAATAACACAATACAAATCAACATGTTTAGACAAAGTGCAACCAGATAGCATACTATCATATCGAGCAAGAAGGTCCTCTCTATATATATCCAAGCATCCACTATAATATATATCATATGTACAATAATGGCCTCTAGGGCATATACATAACTATGAATCTCCCACTTGCACTAAGGTCGGTTGTTGTAGTATTTCATATCCAACATCCCGAAGAGTCTCTCAAATTGTATCTGGGGTATGGCCTTCGTGAGTGGATCCGCAGTGGTCCTTCGTGTCAACTCTCCTGACCTCGATCTCTCGGCGATCAACTATCTCCCGGATCAGGTGATACCGCCTCAGAATATGCCTGGATCTCTGATGGGACCTGGGTTCCTTGGCCAAAGCCACAGCTCCATTGTTATCACAATACAAAGGTATTGGATGCTCAATGGACGGAACCACTCCAAGTTCAGTTATGAACTTCTTCATCCAGACAGCCTCTTTGGCAGCATCGTTGGCAGCGATGTATTCAGCCTCCATCGTTGAGTCTGCCACGGTTTCCTGTTTGGAACTCTTTCAACAAACCGCTCCTCCATTGAGGGTAAAGACAAATCCCGAATGCGACTTAGAGTCGTCCATATCACTTTGGAAGCTCGAATCGGTAAAGGACTCCACTTGGATTTCTCCGTTACCATAACCAAGAACATCTCCTAAGTCCTTCTCAAGTACTTGAGAATGTTCTTCACAGCTGTCCAGTGACTCTCTCCTGGATCTGCTTGATACCTACTAACTACACTTAGTGAGTATACTACATCGGGTCTGGTACATAGCATTGCGTACATGATATAGCCTACTGCCGAAGCACAGGGTATCCCTTGCATGCGAGCTCTCTCCAAATCAGTCTTGGGAGACATCTTTTTGGAGAGAGTGAGTCTAGAGATTGTGGGTAAATTACCACGCTTGGATTCTTCCATACTAAACCTCTTTAGTATGGTGTCAATGTACCTGGATTGGGACAATCCCAGTATCCGCTTAGATCTATCTCTACAGATCTTAATTCCCAAAATGCAGGAGGCATCACCTAGATCTTTCATTGAGAATCTATGTGATAAGAAGAGCTTGACCGAGTGCAGCATAGGAATATCATTTCCTATCAAGAGTATGTCATCCACGTACAATACGAGGAAGACAACTTTACTCTCTGCCACCTTCTTGTATATACAAGGTTCATCTACATTCTGATGAAGTCAAACTCTTTGACTACTATATCAAAATAGATGTTCCAACTTCGCGATGCCTGCTTTAACCCGTAGATGGATTTAAGCAGCTTGCACACCTTTCCGCTGCTCCCACTTTCTACGAAGCCCTCTGGCTGAGTCATGTACACGCATTCTTCTAAATCACCATTTAGAAAAGCGGTCTTAACATCCATTTGCCAGATTTCCTAGTCATGGTATGCAGCAATGGCAAGTAGGATTCGGATGGACTTAAGCATAGCCACTGGAGAAAAGGTTTCATCGTAATCCATACCTAGTCGTTGACGAAAACCTTTTGCAACAAGTCTAGTTTTGAAAGTCTCAACTTTTCCATCTACACCAAGTTTCTTCTTAAAGATCCATTTGATCCCAATGGGTTTTACCCTTTCAGGAGCAACATCCAAAGTCTATACTTTGTTGGTGTACATGGATTCTATCTCAGATCGCATTGCATCCAGCCATTTCACAGAGTCACCACTCGTGATGTCCTGCTCGAAACTAGTTGGGTCATCATCATCCATGATGCAATCCTCGCTCCCACCATCAATGAGATAACCGTAGTATCTCTATGGTGGATGAGGAACCCTAGTAGATCGGCGGAGAGGCTGAGGTTCTTTGGAAACTATCGAATCCTCTGGTTCCACTAAATCTTCAGTTGTAGTTTGTGATGCCGGAACTTCTTCCAGCTCTACCTCTTTGCCACTAATTTCTTTTACAAGAAATTCCTTTTCTAAAATGGTGGCATATTGAGAAACAAACACCTTTTGTTCCTTAGCGTGGTAGAAAATATATCCTTGTGAATTCTTTGGATATCCCACAAACTTGCAAAGAACTGATCGTGCCTCGAGTTTGTCTGGATTTTGCCTTTTGACATAGGCCGGATAACCCCATATCTTAACACGTTTAAGATATGGTCTCTTCCCACTCCATATCTCATATGGTGTTGTAGGTACAGATTTAGATGGAACTTGATTCAATAGGTATGCTGTTGTCTCAAGCGCATAACCCCAAAAGGAAATAGGAAACTCAGCAGTGCTCATCATAGAGCACACCATATCTAATAGGGTGTGATTCCTCCATTCCGATACACCGTTGTGCTGTGGTGTATACGGAGGAGTAAGTCGAGAGAGAATTCCATTCTCTTTTAGATAGTCCAGGAACTCATTGCTCAAGTATTCTCCTCCTCGATCAGATCGAAGGATCTTAATACTTTTACCTGTTTGGTTCTCGACTTCGTTCTTATATTCTTTGAATTTCTCAAAAGCTTCAGACTTGTGTTTCAACAGGTATACATGTCCGTATCTTGAGAGATCGTCAATGAATGTAATGAAGTAGGAGGAACCATTCCTGACATGTGTAGACATGGGACCACATACATCACTATGTATCAGTCCCAAGAGTTCCGTAACTCTTTCTCCGTGTCCACGAATCGGAGTTTTGGTCATCTTGCCTTTGAGACATGACTGACAAGTGTCATAGGATGAAAATTCGAACGGATTCAAATATCCATCTTTATGTAACTTAGCTAGTCGTGTCTCATTGATATGACCTAGTCTACAATGCCACAAGAAGGATTCCTTCATTTCTGAACTCTTCCTCTTGTGTGTGTTTTGTACATTAAGAACTGTGTTTTGATTTAGAACGTATATGCCATTATTTAACGAGCCTGATCCAATCAACTTTTGATTCAGGAAGATGTTCATAATATTATCCTGTACTACAAAATTATATCCTTCTTTACTCAATAAAGAAACTGATATAAGATTGCATATCAGGGTCGGACTGTAATAGCATTCGTTCAGAATCATTGTATTACCATTTGGTAATACAAGGTGATATTCGCCAACTGCTTTGGCTACAACATTTGCACTATTCCCTACTCTTATGGAATGATCACCCTCTCCCAGTTCTTTACCTTTCCTTAGCCCATGTAATATATTACATATGTGGGATCCCGATCCGGTATCTAATACCCAGGACGTAAAGTGAACTGAGAAACAGTTCTCGATAACTAACACACCCGAAGAAGATGCATCATCATGTTTATTCTTCGTTTTGGCGGCGTGAGAATCCGGATATGTCCTTATTCCCAGCTCGGTCTTATAACAATTATAAGAAAGAACGGTACCAACGTTCCCCTGCTCAGTATAACAAACGGGTTCGGTCAATACATCCATATTATTATCTTGATTAAGGCCTGACATGGTCGCTACCTGGAGAGAGAGAGAAGAAAACACTTTAGCGTATGCTCTTGCATGATTAGATTGGTTATTATCTTATTTAATCAGGATGGCACCCACTGTTTTCATCAAATCTTCCTTCAAATCTTAAAAGGTAAGACTAGCCGGGATTAATTACACCTTACAAGTTCGCCAATCTTTCAGCCAGGCCACTGTTGGTACTTTAAGGGAGGTTCCCCGTGCTTTCGCACGGACCTAATTAAAATAAACCCCGTTTCCCAGAGTCATAACCCCGTTAACACCTTTCTAGACACCTACTTGATCGGCTAATTGTCATGTGTAAAACTTTCCCAGGAGTAACTCTTACTCGTAGTGGGTATCGGGATCCAACTATCTCATAGAAGGTATGCAATCTCATTGCAAATTTCAACACTTGAAATTCCTGATAATGCTTTTGCCCCTAGAAACTTATGACCTTAACATAGTCAACAAATCATAATCGCTAGCCAAGTTCAACCCGTCATTTCCTGATTGAATTAAACCCACCCGCACGACCCTTAACATAGCCAACAAAGTCGTACGACTACCCTAATCCAATCGCATCTCATGCATTAGCAGATAAACATTAATTAGCTACCACACACTACGCCTTAACATAGTCAACAAACGTAGCACGAATACCAAGTAGGATTTATCTGAAATGACGGAGGTCTACGTAAGGTTTTTCAGAAAACCTTTCGCGTAATGAACTTGATATCGTTGTAGAAACAAGTAATTTTGAAAATGAGTGTTTTTGAGGCTTTTACTAGTTTCGCTAAAGCGGTCACTCCCGGTGAAGGGATCCCGGCTCTTTCCTTATCGAATAAGATGCTGGATATTCTACAAGGAATACCGCTATGCAAAGCAAGAACTATAGAAGAAGTCAAAAACAAAACCGAGTGAGTTGTAGCATCTGCTAGTTTCGCTAAAGAGGTCACTCCCGGTGAAGGGATCTCGGCTCTTTCCTTATCGAATAAGGTGCTGAATATTCTATAAGCAATACCGCTATGCAAAGCAAAAACTAAAGCTACCCTTTTTGAAAATTTGATTCTACAACATCTTTTAGGTTTCTTTTCTTTCGTTAATCACATTAATGACGTCCCATCATTTATGCTTCCTAAGCATCACATAAGAAACGAAAATACAACGTACGCTTATGCCATCTGCATTCGCCACAGTGTCCCATTATGCACCATTAAGTTACTCAACTAACGGCATAGCGGGGCGGGGCGCGGGTGCAAAATATAAGCAACGTTTATTATATATCAAATATATAATAATAAGGCATTCGTCTCAAACGTATAAAGCGATCACATCACAGAATATCAGCAGCAGAAGATAACATATGAAATATTGGATATACTAAGAGGTCCGTGTTTTATTTTGAGCCTGTATAAAACACGGATTCCACGGTCGCGATGAATAGCCAAACCCATATCCCTAGACCCCTACAAGAACGGCAAGCAACCCTACCAATTCTAGAGTTAGGAGACCCGGACTCGACTGCTCGAGCCGGTCTCCCACTGGACTCTAGAACTGGTTACTTGTGCTCCCCACCTTGGGTCTATCCTAATGCGGAAAAGTAAATAATATACAATGGTGACATCATTCTCAACCCGGAAGTGCCCCAATAAAAGAATATTACATACATATGAATTTTACATGAATGAAAATAAAAACCCTCATCTCACATAAACACCCCCGGCTATTCAAATCACGACGATCCAATATAACATATCACATCAACACATAACATCACATGTCATCAACGTAAGTAAATATGCGTATCCCAATTGTCGTTGACAAATAGCAACGAAACCGGCGATACACCATATATTACACTTAAGGTCGTAGAAAATAAAATGTCAAACTACAACATTTGGAATTCACAATCACCTTAGACACCGTAAACCCGAAATATCACATACTTCGGATTTCATGCCTAACTATTGGAAGGTTCCTAGGCACCCTATAGAGGTCTCACAAGGCATCGAACATGCCAAATTTAAAAAATATGGTGCCGAGAAACCCTAGTTAACGGATCGTTGCTAGATGTCTAGGCGAAATTCAAAACTTGTTAACAAATTAACTATAGGTTAGATGCTACAACCTTTGTAGATCCGGTAATCCTCTTCATTGGCTCCACGTAGGCATCCTCTCGCTGTCCTTTTCGAATCCCAGACTCGTTCATCGGCTTCATCGGGAAAACGAGCGAAATAGGTCGTCGGCTTCGTATCAAAGACGATCTACGTCGAGGTTGCACAAGCTCAAGCTCCGACTTCAACAAGTGGTGAAACTTGTGAAGAAAACACCCAAAACAACTTGGCAAGAGGTAGAGGGTGAAGAAATAGGAGGTGGGTTCACTTTAGAATTGGATTTCTCACTTTAAAAATCAAGTTGCCATTGATGGCATCAAGCTTTCTCTTTGAAGAAGAAGAAGAAGATGAAGAAAGAATGATAAGTCTTCTATTTTATAAATGAAACAAATATGAATACTTATCATATCTTGACCATGGTCAAGTGTAGAGATTAAACTAAGGTTAGTTAGATTGGTTAGGGTTAAGGATGAGATAAGGATGGTGGACTTTGTCAAAGCTTCAAGAACCTTCAACATAGCTCCAAAATAAGCCACCATTCTTAACTTAATCCTTTCCAAATAAATAAACAAATAAACAAATGAAAAACCAAAACCCTAATCATCACTTAACCATGGTTTAACCCTTTACACTTAACCATATTATCAAGTATCATCAAACATGATACAAAGTACTGCACAAAAGTATATCATATATACTTCTTGCACATCGAGTGAGAAAATCCATATAAAGTGAACTAATACTAGCTAATGCAAAATAATATATCAAATATATAATTATGCATCAAATCATTAAATCAACATTTGATTCAATGATCCGGTCATGTCGCACATAACCGACTAGAATCCAATGTATCGATTTATCGAATCAATGATTCGATAACTAGGTCATATCGAATATAACCAATCGAAACATATATCGCGAGAATGAAATGCGGTATCACATACACGCATTATTCTCGGTACTGCACATATCTCATATGCGCTCCTATTTCGTTTCGCTTGAACCAGGAAACCTCTGTGTTGGACTCTAAAGACTCGTCAATACGCCGGTAGCAGATGATGATCATATCAAGCACCCACAAGCCGCAAGCGGTCTGCTAAACGTAACGGCCACCCGAGTATTGAGCGATCAGAAGATCGACGAGCTAGCCCGCTCACACTCCTGCGAATCCGACCAGTAACACTTACCGTACAGTCCGGTCTCTTCGTCTGATATGTCGTATATCAAGTCTAGGGGTGGTAAACGTCAGACCCCAATAACCCGATAAGTCGTGCCGATGTGAGGCTCATAACGGGTCGAGAAACTACTGGTAACACTTACCAGCAAATCTCTGATCAGCCTTGGCCAGGGACTTCCCTGCTACGGCCAATCGAGCACGGCGCAACATCAACTCCCAATACCGGGAGAGACGAAACCCCTCCTATCGCTCATTGCCTCCATGTGACTCGGGACTGTACCCAAAGACCACCGTTTTGCACGCCCTCATGGACGTGGTAAGGTGGAGATCAAAGCACAGTGGGAATCACACAAGACTCTATGACGATCTCGGGTCTCCAGACTAACCTGTACAAGTGTCACCTGAGAACTGCCATCTGACGTGAGGTATAATACCATCTGGGAGTTCTCGGCGAGTCCGTCCAGTGTACCCAGTCTCCACTGAGCACCCGTACACCATCTCTGATGTCAAACACCAATGGATATGGGATCATCCATCGCCCATCTCATGGGTCGAGAAGCGTATACGCTAGTCTACACAGCTATATCGATGCCCCGTCTCGATACACCCACGACTAGAGACCTTGAAGGATGTACTTATGGACTACCATGTCCCCACTAGTATGATCTGCATCATAGTCCAGGTAGTCAAGTACATATCCTAAGGGCTTTACCAACATGTAACTATAAGACAGTATAAAGAGACTAGTGTACATGTTATGATAAAGAGTAACCAGATAGCATACTATCATATCGAGCAAGAAAGTCATCTCTATATATGTCCAAGCATCCAATTGTTAGTTATATGTATGCCCTAGAGGCCATTACTGTACATAGGATGTATATTGTAGTGGATGCTGGGACATATATAGGGAGGACTTTCTTGCTCAACATGATAGTATGCTATCTGGTTGAACTTTACCTTAACGTGTACACTGATTTTCTCTCTGTTACATGTTGGTAAAGCCCTTAGGATGTGTGCTTGACTACCTGGACTATGATGTGGATCATACTAGTGGGGACATGGTAGTCCATAAGTACATCCTTCAAAGTCCCTAGTCGTGGGTGTATCGAGACGGGGCATCGATATACCAGAGTAGACTAGCGTGTACCTTCTTGACCCATACAGATGGGCGATGGATGATCCTATATCCATTGGTGTTTGACATCAGAGGAGATATACGGGTGCTCAGTAGAGACTGGGTACACTGGACGGACTCGCCGAGAACTCCCAGATGGTATTATACCTCACGTCAGATGGCAGTTCTCTGGTGACACTGGTACAGAGTAGTCTGTTGACCCGAGATCGTCATAGAGTCTTGTGTGGTTCCCACTGTGCTTTGATTTCCATCTTACCACGTCCAAGAGGGCGTGCAAAACGGTGTTTTTTGGGTACAGTCCCGAGTCACATGGAGGCAATGAGCGATAGGAGGGGATTCGTCTCTCCCGGTATAGGGGGTTGATGTTGCGCTGTGTTCGATTGGCTATAACAGGAAATCCCTGGCCAGGGTTGCTGAGATTTACTGGTAAGTGTTACCAGTAGTTTCTCGAACAGTTATAGACCTCATATCGACACGACTTATCGAGCTATTGGGGTCTGACGTTTACCACCCCTAGGCGAGATATGCGACATATCAGACGATCAGACCGGACTGTACGGTAGTGTTACTGGTTGGATTCACTGGAGTGTGAGCGGGCTTGCTCGTCGATCTTCAGATCGCTCAATACCCGGGTGGCCGTTACGTTTAGCAGACCGCTTGCGGCTTGTGGATGTTTGATATGATCATCACCCGCTGCCGGCGTATTGACGAGTCTTTAGAGTCCTACACAGAGGTTTCCTGGCTCAAGCGAAACGAAATAGGAGCGCATATGAGATATGTGCAGGACCGAGAATAATGCGTGTATGTGATACCGTATTCCATTCTCGTGATGAATGTGTCGAATGGTTGTATGTGATATAACCTAGTTATCGAATCAAGGATTGATTCGATAAGCCGATACATTGTATACTAGTCGGTTGTGTGCGACATGACCGGATCATTGAATCAAGTGTTGATTTAATGATTTAATGCATAATTATATATTTGATATATTACTTTGCATTAACTAGTATTGGTTCACTTAAGATGGATTTTCTCACTCGGATGTGCGCATTGTATATGCGATATACTTTTGTGCACTTGTATGTATCATGTTTGATGATGCATGCTAACTTGTGTTTTGTGTAAAGTTTAAACCATGGTTATGTAATGGTTAGGGTTTTCATTTTCATATCTATTTATTTATTTGTTTATTCATTATTGGAAAATGATAAGCATAATGCAAAATGGTGGCTTTATTTGGAAGCTTGTTGAAGCTTCATGAAGACTTTGACTTTAGCAAACATTTTGTCTCATGCTTAACCCTAACCATCCCATTTAACCATGATTGATTCTCTACACATTACCATGGTTAGTGTTATGATAAGAATGGATTATTCTTTTCTTTTTTAATTAATCTTATCATATCATTTCTTCTTCTTCTTCCTTCAACTCAAGAAGAAAAACCTAGACTACATCAATGGTGGATTGATGATATGAGTGAGAAATCCAAATCTAAAGTCTACCCACTTCCTATTTCTTCATCCTCTACCTCTTGCCAAGTAGTAGAGTGTGTTTCCTTCACAAGTTTCTTGACTTGGTGAAGTGAGAGCTTGATCTTGCGATGCTTCGACGTAGATCATCTTCGGCATGGACATCGACGACCTAGCTCGCCTATTCTCCGATGAAGCCGACGCTAGAGCCCAGGATTTGTGTAGGACAGCGAGAGGACTTCATTGCGGAGCTATGGAGGTAGAGCACCGGATCTACAAAAGTTGTATTTCCGATTCTCATAGTTAAGTGTTAACTAGTTAGCTTTTTCGCCTAGTTTTCTAGCAAACGATCCGTAGTCGGGTCTCTCGGCACCTAGATTTTTTGAAATTGGCATGTTCGATGCCTTGTGACACCTCACTAGTGTGCCTAGGAACCCTACAGTGGTATCAGAGACTAGCTAGAGCCTTAGGCGAAGTCCCGACGGAGTTTGAAATCCGAACGAACCCGAAACCCATATTCCAAAATGCTCTGTCCAGATTTTAAAATTGTGGATTTTTCAAGATTAAAAATATCCATAAAATCAAGCAGGGTTTTTTATGAAATACTGTGAAAAACGGAGACTTAACTCCATCATAACGCCGCGGAAACGCTGCCTAAGCCCACGTGGAGCGGCGGTTCCGCGGCCGTTTTGTTGACTCGTTGACTCCTGTTTGCACAGTAATTCCTATTTTAATATGCTGAGTTTTATGGGAATTTTTAATATGCAGTAAACAGTTGAGCATTTTTGGGTTGTATTGGGAATCAAAGATTCGATCGGGGTTTCAAATTTTGTCTGTGTGGCTTTCTGGATAAATTTTAGAATATGTTAAAAAGTTCGACCGGATATAAATACCCAATTTTTCCCCTGTCGGGAAATTTCCAAGTGTTGGATTTTTCCGTAGTTTAACGACGTTCTAAGTAGTGCAAGTAACGCGATGGTCCCTCTAGAAGACAACAAACCTTAACTCGATTATGTGACCGTCTTGAACTGCCCTTTGAACCTTCGGGTTTGGGGTAGTACGGCGTGCCACATATGAGGCGTTGGCTTGACCCTTCTACGGCTGGACCGTTGGTACTGAGGCACGAACTGAATGTTGTTAGACTTATTTCATGTGTTGATCTGTATTGGGAAAACTTGGGTGTTCGATTGTTCGATCGGAAAGTTTAACATTTTCTATTTATCTGGAATGGGATACAATAATTGGAATTCACAAAAAGTTATGAGATAACTGAATGAATATTATAAACATAGCAGTTTAGTCTCACTTGATCGGTTGCCACGGAATTTTGATGTGATCAAAAGTCCGTCGCAATCACGTAGCGTACGCGGATACTCGCCGGGTAAACTTAATAGACAGCTACACCCCATAACCACGACCAAGTGACTGTAGGAGAACCCCGTCGCCGAAAGCATCCGTTTGGGTGCTCGCGGTAGCGGTGTTCCGCCTTGGTGCACTTCGTCGACGGTATCAGGGGTGCGGCCGCCTACTAAAGTTTGCGACGAGCATTCGATCAGGATGTCGGGAATCTTGTTGAATTGCCCGACTTGATATTGAAAAGTGTTTTCGATTTTGAGACTAAAATGCGGGGTTTATAATTGTTAGGCATGCGATGTCTAAGTAATTCATTTGGTCAGACATGCGATGTCTGAGGTGGTTGCGGATTCCAACTGTTGTAGTTTTACACTTTCTTTTCTGTGACCGTAAGTGTAATATGTGATATCGCCGGTTTTGTTGCTATATGTCAACGACAATTGGGATGCGCATATTTACTTACGTTGATGACATGTGATGTTATGTGTTGCTGGATATGTTATATTGGATCGTCGTGCTTGAATAGCCGGGGGTTTTTATGTGAGATGAGTGTTTTTCATTTTCATTCATGTAAAAACTTGTATGTAATATTCTTTTATTGGGGCGCTTCCAGGTTGCGGAAGTTGTCACCTATTGTATATTATTTACTTTTCCGCACTAGGATAGACCCAAGGAGGGGAGCACAAGTAACCGGGTTCTGGAGTCCAGTGGGAGACCAACTCGAGGAGTCGAGTCCGGGTCTCCTAACTCTAGAATTGGTAGGGTTGCTTGCCGCTCTCGTAGGGGTCTAGGGGTGTGGGTTTGGCTATTCATCACGACCGTGGAATCCGTGTTTTATACTGGCTCGTATTGAAAACACGGACGTCCTAGTATATCCAATATTTCATATGATTCTTCTGCTGCGATATCTGTGATGTGATCATGTGATGTTCTATGATAGATACAGTATATAGTATATATGATATATTATATAGACGTTACTTATGTTTTACACCCGTGCTAGCCCTGCCCCGCTCTGCCGTTAGTTACCTAACCTAACGGTGCACGAGGGGACATCGAGGCGAATGCGGATGGCATAAGTGTACGTCGTATTTATCTGTGATGTTTAGGTACATTATTGATGGGACATCATTAATGTGATTAATGAAAGTAAAAAGAAACCTAAGATGTTGTAGAATCGAATTTCAAAATAAAACAGGTAGCTACAGTTCTTGCTTTGCACAGCGGTATATATGATATATCCTGTACCTTATTCGATGAGGAAAGGACCGAGATCCCTTCACAGGGAGTGACTCCTTTAGCAATAACTGGCTGATGCTACACACTCGGTTTGTCTTTTGATTGCTTTTAAGTGTTTTTTCTTTGCACAGTGATATATATGATATATCCCGCACCTCATTCGACGAGGAAAGGACCGACGATCCCTTCACCGGGAGTGACTCCTTTAGCAAAACTAGAAAAGCCTAAAAAACACTCCATTTTAAAATTATTTGATTCTACAACGATATCAAGTTCATTACGTAATAGGTTTTCAGAAAAACCTGTCGTAGCCCTCCGTCATTTCAGATAAGTACTAGTTAGTATTCGTGCTACGTTTGTTGACTATGTTGAGGCGTAGTGTGTGGTAGCTAATTAGTGCTTATCTGCATAAGCATATGATGTGATTGGATTAGGGTAGTCGTGCGACTTTGTTGACTATGTTAAGGGTCGTGCGGGTGGGTTTAATTCAATCGGGAAATGACGGGTTGAACTTGACTAGCACTTATGATTTGTTGACTATGTTAAGGTCATATAGCTGCTAGGGGCAAAATATTATCGGGAATTTCAAGTGTTGAAATTTGCAATAAGATTGTATACCTTCTATTAGATAGTTGGATCCCGATACCCGCTGCGAGTAAGAGTTACTCCTGGGAGAGTTTTATACATTACAATTAGCTGATCAAGTAGGTGTCTAGAAAGGTGTCAACGAGGTTACGCCTCTGGGAAAACGAGATTTACATTAATTAGGTTCGTGCGAAAGCACGGGGGACCTCCCTCAAAGTACCGACACTGGCCTGGCTGAAAGATTGGCGAACTTGTAGTGTGTAATTAATCCAGGCTAGTCTTTCCTTTTAGGGTTTGAAGGAAGATTTGATAAAAAGCAGTGGGAGCCATCCTGATTAGATAAAATAATAACCAATCTATTCTTGCAAGAGCGCACGCTGAGTGTTTTCTTCTCTCTCTCTCCAGGTAGCGACCATATCACGCCTTAATCAAGATAATAATACGGAATATTGACCGAACCCGCTTGTTATACTGAGCTAGGGAACGTTGGTCCCGCTCCAACTTATAATTGTTATAAGACAGAGCAGGAAATTGGGGAATACCGGATTTCCCGTGCCGCCCAAACGAAGAGAGTGCATGCTGATGCATCATCTTCGGGTGTGTTCATTATACAGAACTGTTTCTCAGTATCCTTTACGTTTTGGGTATGTGATACCAGATCAGGATCCCAGATATGTAATCTGTTACATAGGGCTAAAGAAAGGTAGAGAACTGAGAACGGGTGATAAGTTTCATGAGGCAGAAAACGGGGCAAGTGTTGCAGCCAAGTCTGTTGGTCACTGTCACCCTGTATTACCAATACATTGATTCTGAACGAATGTTATTAGATACCGAACCTGATATACAAAATCATATCAGTCTCTTTATCAGTAAAGAAATGATAAAATTTTGTATTGATGGATAATGTTTTGAAAATTTCCTATATCAAAATTTGATCGGTTCAGGCACGTTATCTAAAAGCATTGATGTTCTAAATCAAACTACAGTTCTTAGTATACGGATCACACATAAGAGGAAGAGTTCAGAAATGAACGAATTCTTCTTGAGGTATTGTAGACTAGGTCAGATCAATGCGACCCAACTGGCTGAAGTTACATTTAGATGTATATTTAAATCAGTTTGAATTTACATATTGTGAAACTCGCCAGTCATGTCACAAAGATAAGATGACCATAGCTCCGTTTACTGGAAACAGAGAAAGAGTTAGTGAACTCTTAGGATGATACATGTTGATGTATGTAGGTCCCCTGTCTACACATGCCAAGACCGGTTCTTTTACTTCATTACATTCTCTGATAATCTCTCAAGATTCAGACATACGTTCCTGTTGAAACATAAGTCCGAACCTTTTGAGATATTCACAGAATATAAGTTAGAAGTAGAGAACCAATACGGGTATAAGTATTATGTCCTTTGATGAGATCAAGGAGGAGAATACTTGAGCACGAAATTCCTGGACTATTCTAAAGGAGAATGGGATTCTCTCTCAGCATTACTCCTCCGTATACACCATAGCACGATGGTATATCGGGGCGGAGCAATAACACCCTATATGATAAGGTGTGCTCTATGATGAGTACTACTGAGTTACCTATTTCCTTTTGGGAGTTATGCACTTGAGAAGCTGCATACCTATTGAATAGGGTTCCAATCAAATCAGTTGCCTACCGCTTCATATGTGATATGGAAAGGGAAGAGCCCATATCTTAAGTTAGTTAAGATTTGGGGTTGTGTGGCCTATGTCTAAAAGCAAAATCCGGACAAGCTCGAGGCAAGGTCTGTTATGTAGAACTGGAAAAGTTCTAGCTATACGAACTACAGCAGATGATTTGATAGAACCAAGGGATTCAGTAGATACCAACGAACCTCAGCCTCTCCGCCGATCTAGTAGGGTTCCTCACCCACCTGAGAGATACTTTGGTTTCTCTATGACAGTGGGAGCGAGGATTGCATCATGAGATGATGACCCAACTAGTTTCGAGCAGGCCATCGAGAGTAAGACTCTGTAAGAATGGCTGGATGTTTAGTGATCTGAGATGGAATCCTTATACACCAACAAAGTATGGACTTTGGTTGCTATATCTGAAGGGTTAAATCCCCATCAGGAGCAAGTATATCTTGAGAAGATTACTTGGTGTAGATGGATAAGTTGAGACTTTCAAAGCTAGACTTGTTAAAGGTCTACATCATTGACCAGGTATGGATGATGATGAAACCTTTTCTAAGTAGCTATGCTTAAGTCCATCCAGATCCTACTTGCCACGGCTACATACCATGACTACGATATCTGGTGGTTGGGTGTCATGACAACTTTTCTAAATGAAGTTTAGAAGAGAGTGTCAATAAGTACATAGCCAGAGGGCTTCGTAGACAGTGGGAGCAGCGGAAACGTGTGCAAGATGCTTTATAGGATAAAGCAGGCATCGCGGAGTTGGAACATCTGTTTTGATGAAGCGGTCAAAGAGTTTGACATCATCAAAATGGTAGATGAACCTTGTATATACAAAAAGGTAGTAGGGAGTATGGTGATGATCCTCGTAGAGTACGTGGATGTCATACTCTTGATAGGGAAGGAGTTTCCTATGCTACGCTCGATCAATCTCCGTTTATCACATGGATTCTCCACATAGGATCAAAGTGATACCTACTAAATCCTGGGTTTTGGATCTATGAGATAGATTTAATTGGATGTTAGGATTCTCACTAGTTGTAGTGAGATGGTATCAATCGATCCTGGGGAGAATCACTGGAAGGGTTCCAGGGTGATAAAGACGACTGAATGTCAGTCCCAGGCATTGTCTTTACCCTCAGTAAAGGGACGGTATGTTGGAAGAGTTCCAAGCTAGATACCGTGACATACTAGACGATAAAGGCACGATACATCGCTACTTAAGATGCTACCAAAGAGGCTGTTTGGGTGTGTATTGGTTCATAAGATGAACTACGTTCCTACCATTGTGTGACAATGGAGTTGTGGCTTATGCCAAGGAACGCCCGTCCCATCAGTGATCCAGACATATTCTAAGGCAGTATCACATGATCATGGAGATAGTTGATCTCCAGGGTGATCGAGGTAAGGAGAGTAGATTCAGAGGACAACACAGCGGATCCACTCACAAAGGCTTGTTCCCAAAGAGAGATTTTTATGGGATGGTTGAGTATGAGATACTACAACCACTGCTACAGATGGCCCTTGTGCCAGTGGGAGATTGTTAGTTATATGTATGCCCTAGAGGCCATTACTGTACATAGGATGTATATTGTAGTGGATGCTGGGACATATATAGGGAGGACTTTCTTGCTCAACATGATAGTATGCTATCTGGTTGAACTTTACCTTAACGTGTACACTGATTGTCTCTCTGTTACATGTTGGTAAAGCCCTTAGGATGTGTGCTTGACTACCTGGACTATGATGCGGATCATACTAGTGGGGACATGGTAGTCCATAAGTACATCCTTCAAAGTCCCTAGTCGTGGGTGTATCGAGACCGGGCATCGATATACCAGAGTAGACTAGCGTGTACCTTCTCGACCCATACAGATGGGCGATGGATGATCCCATATCTATTGGTGTTTGACATCAGAGGAGATATACGGGTGCTCAGTAGAGACTGGGTACACTGGACGGACTCGCCGAGAACTCCCAGATGGTATTATACCTCACGTCAGATGGCAGTTCTCTGGTGACACTGGTACAGAGTAGTCTGTTGACCCGAGATCGTCATAGAGTCTTGTGTGGTTCCCACTGTGCTTTGATTTCCATCTTACCACGTCCAAGAGGGCGTGCAAAACGGTGGTTTTTGGGTACAGTCCCGAGTCACATGGAGGCAATGAGCGATAGGAGGGGATTCATCTCTCCCAGTATAGGGGGTTGATGTTGCGCTGTGTTTGATTGGCTATAACAGGAAATCCCTGGCCAGGGTTGCTGAGATTTACTGGTAAGTGTTACCAGTAGTTTCTCGAACAGTTATAGACCTCATATCGACACGACTTATCGAGCTATTGGGGTCTGACGTTTACCACCCCTAGGCGAGATATGCGACATATCAGACGATCAGACCGGACTGTACGGTAGTGTTACTGGTTGGATTCACTGGAGTGTGAGCGGGCTTGCTCGTCGATCTTCAGATCGCTCAATACCCGGGTGGCCGTTACGTTTAGCAGACCGCTTGCGGCTTGTGGATGTTTGATATGATCATCATCCGCTGCCGGCGTATTGACGAGTCTTTAGAGTCCTACACAGAGGTTTCCTGGCTCAAGCGAAACGAAATAGGAGCGCATATGAGATATGTGCGGGACCGAGAATAATGCGTGTATGTGATACCGTATTCCATTCTCGCGATGAATGTGTCGAATGGTTGTATGTGATATAACCTAGTTATCGAATCAAGGATTGATTCGATAAGCCGATACATTGTATACTAGTCGGTTGTGTGCGACATGACCGGATCATTGAATCAAGTGTTGATTTAATGATTTAATGCATAATTATATATTTGATATATTACTTTGCATTAACTAGTATTGGTTCACTTAAGATGGAATTTCTCACTCGGATGTGCGCATTGTATATGCGATATACTTTTGTGCACTTGTATGTATCATGTTTGATGATGCATGCTAACTTGTGTTTTGTGTAAAGTTTAAACCATGGTTATGTAATGGTTAGGGTTTTCATTTTCATATCTATTTATTTATATGTTTATTCATTATTGGAAAATGATAAGCATAATGCAAAATGGTGGCTTTATTTGGAAGCTTGTTGAAGCTTCATGAAGACTTTGACTTTAGCAACCATTTTGTCTCATGCTTAACCCTAACCATCCCATTTAACCATGATTGATTCTCTACACATTACCATGGTTAGTGTTATGATAAGAATGGATTATTCTTTTCTTTTTTAATTAATCTTATCATATCATTTCTTCTTCTTCTTCCTTCAACTCAAGAAGAAAAACCTAGACTACATCAATGGTGGATTGATGATATGAGTGAGAAATCCAAATCTAAAGTCTACCCACTTCCTATTTCTTCATCCTCTACCTCTTGCCAAGTAGTAGAGTGTGTTTCCTTCACAAGTTTCTTGACTTGGTGAAGTGAGAGCTTGATCTTGCGATACTTCGACGTAGATCATCTTCGGCATGGACATCGACGACCTAGCTCGCCTATTCTCTGATGAAGCCGACGCTAGAGCCCAGGATTTGTGTAGGACAGCGAGAGGACTTCATTGCGGAGCTATGGAGGTGGAGCACCGGATCTACAAAGGTTGTATTTCCGATTCTCATAGTTAAGTGTTAACTAGTTAGCTTTTTCGCCTAGTTTTCTAGCAAACGATCTGTAGTCGGGTCTCTCGGCACCTAGATTTTTTGAAATTGGCATGTTCGATGCCTTGTGAGACCTCACTAGTGTGCCTAGGATCCCTACACCAATATAATATACATCATCTTTACAATACTGGCCTCTAGGGCATACATACTACTAACAATCTCCCACTTGCACTAGGGCCAGCTGCTGTAGTATCGCATACCGAGCATCCCGAAGAGTCTCTCAAACTGTGTCTGGGGAATGGCCTTCGTGAGTGGATCCGCCGTGTTGTTCTTCGTGTCAACCCTCCTGACCTCGATCTCCCGGCAATCAACTATCTCCCGGATCAGGTGATACCGCCTTAGAATATGTCTGGACCGCTGATGGGACCTGGGTTCCTTGGCCAAAGCCACCGCTCCATTGTTATCGCAATACAAAGGTATTGGATACTCAATGGATGGAACCACTCCAAGTTCAGTAATGAACTTCTTGATCCAGACAGCTTCTTTAGCAGCATCGTTGGCAGCGATGTATTCAGCCTCCATCGTCGAGTCTGCCACGGTTTCCTGCTTGGAACTCTTCCAGCTAACCGCCCCTCCGTAAAGGGTAAAGACAAAGCCCGACTGCGACTTAGAGTCGTCCTTATCACTCTGGAAGCTCGAATCGGTAAAGGACTCCACTTGGAGTTCTCCGTTACCATACACTAAGAACATATCTCTAGTTCTTCGCAAGTACTTGAGAATGCTCTTCACAGCTGTCCAGTGACTCTCTCCAGGATCAGCTTGATACCTGCTCACTACACTTAGTGAGTATGCTACATCGGGTCTGGTACATAGCATCGCATACATGATAGAGCCTACTGCCGAAGCATAGGGTATCCCTTGCATGCGAGCTCTCTCCAAATCAGTCTTGGGAGACATCTCTTTGGAGAGAGTGACTCCAGAGATCGTGGGCAAGTTCCCACGCTTGGACTCTTCCATACTAAACCTCTTTAGTATGGTGTCAATGTTCCTGGATTGGGACAATCCCAAAATCCGTTTGGATCTATCTCTATAGATCCTAATCCCCAATATGCAGGAGGCATCATCAAGATCTTTCATCGAGAATCTTTGTGATAAGAAGAGCTTGACCGATTGCAGCATAGGAATATCATTTCCTATCAAGAGTATGTCATCCACGTACAATACGAGGAAGACAACCTTACTCTCTGCCACCTTCTTGTAGATACAAGGTTCATCTGGATTTTTGACGAAATCAAACTCTTTGATAACGACGTCAAAGCAGATGTTCCAACTCCGCGATGCTTTCTTTAATCCATAAATGGATTTAAGCAGCTTGCACACCTTCCCGCTGCTCCCACTATCTACGAAGCCCTCTGGCTGAGTCATGTACACGCACTCTTCTAAATCACCATTTAGAAAGGCGGTCTTAACATCCATTTGCCAGATTTCGTAATCATGATAAGCAGCGATGGCAAGCATGATCCGGATGGATTTAAGGATAGCCACTGGAGAAAAGGTCACGTCATAGTCCACACCTGGTCTTTGACGAAAACCCTTTGCTACAAGTCTAGCTTTGAAAGTCTCCACTTTCCCATCTACACCAAGTTTTTGCTTGAAGATCCATTTGCTCCCAATGGGTTTTACCCCTTCAGGAGCAACTTCCAAAGTCCATACTTTTGTTAGTTATATGTATGCCCTAGAGGCCATTACTGTACATATGATGTATATTGTAGTGGATGCTAGGACGTATATAGGGAGGACTTTCTTGCTCGACATGATAGTATGCTATCTGGTTGATCTTTACCTTAACGTGTATGCTGATTGTCTCTCTGTTACATGTTGGTAAAGCCCTTAGGATCTGTACTTGACTACCTGGACTATGATGCGGATCATACTAGTGGGGATATGGTAGTCCATAAGTACATCCTTCAAAGTCCCTAGTCGTGGGTGTATCGAGACGGGGCATCGATATACCAGAGTAGACTACCGTATACCTTCTCGACCCATACAGATGGGCGATGGATGATCCCATATCCATTGGTGTTTGACATCGGAGATGATATACAGGTGCTCAGTAAGGACTGGGTACACTGGACGGACTCGCCGAGAACTCCCAGATGGTATTATACCTCACGTCAGATGGCAGTTCTCGGGTGACACTGGTACAGAGTAGTCTGTTGACCCGAGATTGTCATAGAGTCTTGTGTGGTTCCCACTGTGCTTTGATTTCCATCTTACCACGTCCAAGAGGGCGTGCAAAACGGTGGTTTTTGGGTACAGTCCCGAGTCACATGGAGGCAATGAGCGATAGGAGGGGATTCGTCTCTCCCGGTATAGGGAGTTGATGTTGCGCTGTGTTCGATTGGCTATAACAGGAAATCCCTGGCCAGGCTTGCTGAGATTTACTGGTAAGTGTTACCAGTAGTTTCTCGAAGTGTTATAGACCTCATAACGACACGACTTATCGAGCTATTGGGGTCTGACGTTTACCACCCCTAGGCGAGATATGCGACATATCAGACGATCAGACCGGACTGTACGGTAGTGTTACTGGTTGGATTCACTGGAGTGTGAGCGGGCTTGCTCGTCGATCTTCAGATCGCTCAATACCCGGGTGGCCGTTACGTTTAGCAGACCGCTTGCGGCTTGTGGATGCTTGATATGATCATCATCTGCTGCCAGCGTATTGACGAGTCTTTAGAGTCCTACACAGAGGTTTCCTGGCTCAAGAGAAATGAAATAGGAGCGCATATGAGATATGTGCGGGACCGAGAATAATGCGTGTATGTGATACCGTATTCCATTCTCGCGATGAATGTATCGAATGGTTGTATGCGATATAACCTAGTTATCGATTCAAGCGTTGATTCGATAAGCCGATACATTGGATACTAGTCGGTTATATGCGATATGACCGGATCGTTAAATCAAGAGTTGATTTAATGATTTAATGCATTATTATATATTTGATATATTACTTTGCATTAACTAGTATCGGTTCACTTGAAAATGGATTTTCTCACTCGGGTGTGCGCATTGCATATGCGATATGATTTTGTGCACATGATTGTATCATGTTTGATGATACATGCTTTTTGGTTAAGTGTAAAGTATTAAACTATGGTTAAGTGGATGATTAGGGTTTTTACTTATTCATTTATTTGTTCATTTATTCTTTTTGAAAAAATAAATAGCATAAAGGAAAATGGTGGCTTGTTTTGTATTCTAGTTGAAGCTTCATGAAGCTTTGACCTAAGTAACCATTTTGTCTCATGCTTAACCCTAACCACTCCATTAACCCTAGTTTAATCTCTACACTTGACCATGGTTCATGTTATGATAAGTATTGATTTTCTTTTTCAATATTTATTCAACTTATCATATTATTTCTTCTTCTTTTTCCTTGAACTTCAAGAAGAAAGCTTACCTCATCAATGGTGATTGATGAATTAGAGTGAGAAATCCAATTCTAAAGTTAACCCAACTCCTATTTCTTCATCCTCTACCTCTTGCCAAGTAGTAGAGTGTGTTTTCTTCACAAGTTTCTTGACTTGGTGAAGTCGGAGCTTGATTTAGCGATGCCTCGACGTAGATCATCTTCGGCATGGACATCGACGACCTAGCTTGCCCATTCTCCGACGAAGGCGACGCTTGAGCCCGGATTTTATTTGGACAGCGGAGAGGACCTCGTTGCGGAGCTATGGAGGTGGAGCACCGGATCTACAAAGGTTGTATTTCCGTATCTCGTAGTTAAGTGTTAACTAGTTAGCTTTTTCGCCTAGACATCTAGCAAACGATCCGTAGTTTAGGGTTTCTCGGCACGTTAAAATTTGAAATTGGCATGGTTGATGCCTTGTGAGACCTCTTGGGTATGCCTAGGAACCCTACAGTGGTATCAGAGCCTAGCTAGAGCCTTAGGCGAAGTCCAGACGGAATTTGAAGTCCGAACGAACCCGAAACCTCGAACCAGTATTGCTCTCTGTCCTTTTTTCAAAAACGTGGATTTTTCCAAATTAAAAATATGCAGAAAACCCAGCAGGAAAATATAAGAGTTACGGCGCAAAATTGGGGTCATGAACAGTTCAACATGGCGCGGAAACGCGGCAGATTCCTCCTTTATGCGGCGGATCCGCGGCATATTGATGACGTCAGCCTTTTAAAAGTTGCACAGTAATTCATTGTTTTCAGTGCTGAGTTCTCTGGATGTTTTTAAATTTTATTCAAGAGTTGAATTTTCTGCAGTTGTTTTGGGGATTCGGTGTTTCGATCGGAGTATCAAATTTTGTCTGTGTGGCTTTCCGGATAAATCTTAGAATATGTTAAAAAGTTCGACCGGATATAAATACCCAATTTTTCCCCTGTCGGGAAATTTCCAAGTGTTGGATTTTTCCGTAGTTTAACGACGTTCTAAGTAGTGCAAGTAATGCGATGGTCCCTCTAGAAGACAACAAACCTTAACTCGATTATGTGACCGTCTTGAACTGCCCTTTGAACCTTCGGGTTTGGGGCAGTACGGCGTGCCACATGTGAGGCGTTGGCTTGACCCTTCTACGGCTGGACCGTTGGTACTGAGGCACGAACTGAATGTTGTTAGACTTATTTCATGTGTTGATGTTTCGGGAAAACTTGGGTGTTCGATTGTTCGATCGGAAAGTTTAACATTTTCTGTTTATCTGGAATGGGATACAATAATTGGAATTCACAATAGTTATGAGATAACTAAATGAATGTTATAAACATAGCAGTTTAGTCTCACTTGATCGGTTGCCACGGAATTTTGATGTGATCAAAAGTCCGTCGCAATCACGTAGCGTACGCGGATACTCGCCGGGTAAACTTAATAGACAGCCTCACTCCATAGCCCTGACCAAGTGACTGTAGGAGAACACCGTCGCCGAAAGCATCCGTCCGTGTGCTCGCGGTAGCGGTGTTCCGCCTTGGTACACTTCGTCGAGGGTATCGGGGGTGCATCCGCCTACTAAAGTTTGCGACGAGCATTCGATCAGTATTTTCGGGAATCCTGTTGAATTGCCTGACTTGATATTGGAAAGTGTTTTCGATAATGAGACTGAAATGCGGGGTTTATAATTGTTAGGCATGCGATATCTAAGGAATTCATTTGGTCAGGCATGCGATGTCTGAGGTGGTTGCGGATTCCAACTGTTGTAGTTTTACACTTTCTTTTCTGTGACCGTAAGTGTAATATGTGATATCGCCGGTTTCGTTGCTATATGTCAACGACAATTGGGATGCGCATATTTACTTACGTTGATGACATGTGATGTTATGTGTTGCTGGATATGTTATATTGGATCGTCGTATTTGAATAGCCGGGGGTTTTATGTGAGATGGGTGTTTTTCATTTTCATTCATGTAAAAACTTGTATGTAATATTCTTTTATTGGGGCGCTTCCAGGTTGCGGAAGTTGTCACCTCTTGTATATTATTTACTTTTCCGCACTAGGAAGACCCAAGGAGGGGAGCACAAGTAACTGGGTTCTGGGGTCTAGTGGGAGACCAACTCGAGGAGTCGAGTCCGGGTCTCCTAACTCCAGAATTGGTAGGGGTTGCTTGCCGCTCTCGTAGGGGTCTAGGGGTGTGGGTTTGGCTATTCATCGCGACCGTGGAATCCGTGTTTTATACTGGCTCGTATTGAAAACACGGACGTCCTAGTATATCCAATATTTCATATGATTCTTCTGCTGCGATATCTATGATGTGATCATGTGATGTTCTGTGATAGATACTTTATATAGTATATATGATATATTATATAGACGTTACTTATGTTTTACACCCGCGCTAGCCCTGCCCCGCTCTGCCGTTAGTTACCTAACCTAACGGTGCACGAGGGGACATCGAGGCGAATGCGGATGGCATAAGTGTACGTCATATCTATCTGTGATGTTTAGGTAATTATATGATGGGACTTCATTAATGTGATTAATGAAATAAAAGAAACCTAAGATGTTGTAGAATCGAATTTCAAAATAAAACAGGTAGCTACAGTTCTTGCTTTGCACAGAGGTATATATGATATATCCTGCACCTTATTCGATGAGGAAAGGACCGAGATCCCTTCACCGGAGTGACTCCTTTAGCAATAACTGGCAGATGCTACACCACCTCGGTTTGTCTTTTGATTGCTTTTAAGAGTTTTTGCTTTGTACAGTGATATATATGATATATCCCGCACCTCATTCGACGAGGAAAGGACCGACGATCCCTTCACCGGGAGTGACTCCTTTAGCAAAACTAGAAAAGCCTCAAAAACACTCCTTTTCAAAATTCATTCGATCCTACAACGATATCAAGTTCATTACGCAATAGGTTTTCCAGAAAAACCTGTCGTAGCCCTCCGTCATTTCAGATAAGTACTAGTTAGTATTCGTGCTGCGGTTGTTTAGCATGCGTCAAGGCGTAGTGTACGGTAGCTAACTAGTGCTTATCTGCCAGCATATGATGCGATTGGATTAGGGTATTCATACGGCGTTGTTTGGCATGCGTCAAGGGTCGTGCGGGTGGGTTTAATTCAATCAAGAAATGTACGGGTTGAACTTGACTAGCAGACTATGGGTTGTTTGGCATGCGTCAAGGTCATAGCGAGCTAGGGGCAAAATATTATCGGGAATTTCAAGTGTTGAGATTTGCAATGAGATTGCATACCTTCTATGAGATAGTTGGATCCCGATACCCGCTGCGAGTAAGTGTTACTCCTGGGAGAGTTTTATACATTACAATTAGCCGATCAAGTAGGTGTCTAGAAAAGTGTCAACGGGGTTACGCCTCTGGGAAAACGAGGTTTACATTAATTAGGTTCGTGCGAAAGCACAGGGGACCTCCCTCAAAGTACCGACACTGGCCTGGCTGAAAGATTGGCGAACTTGTAGTGTGTAATTAATCCCGGCTAGTCTTTCCTTTTAGGGTTTGAAGGAAGATTTGATAAAAAGCAGTGGGAGCCATCCTGATTAGATAAAATAATAACCAATCTATTCTTGCAAGAGCGCACGCTGAGTGTTTTCTTCTCTCTCTCTCCAGGTAGCGACCATATCACGCCTTAATCAAGATAATAATACGGATTATTGACCGAACCCGCTTGTTATACTGAGCTGGGGAACGTTGGTCCCGCTCCAACTTATAATTGTTATAAGACAGAGCAGGAAATTAGGGATTACCAGAATTCCCGTGCCGCCCAAAACGAAGAGAGTGCATGCTGATGCATCATCTTCGGGTGTGTTCATTACAGAGAACTGTTTCTCAGTATCCTTTACGTCCTGGGTATGTGATACCAGATCAGGATCCCAGATATGTAAGATGTTACATAGGGCTACAGAAAGGTAGAGAACTGAGAACGGGTGATAAGTTTCATGAGGCAGAAAACGGGGCAAGTGTTGCAGCCAAGTCTGTTGGTCACTGTCACCCTGTATTACCAATACATTGATTCTGAATGAATGTTATTAGATACCGAACCTGATATACAAAATCATATCAGTCTCTTTATTAGTAAAGAAAGGATATAATTTTGTATTGTTGGATAATGTTTTGAACATTTCCTATATCAAAAGTTGATCGGATTCAGGCACGTTATCTAAAAGCGTTGATTTTCTAAATCAAACTACAGTTCTTGGTATTACGGAACACACAAAAGAGGAATAGTTCAGAAATGAACGGATCCTTCTTGAGGTATTGTAGACTAGGTCAGATCAATGTGACCCGACTAGCTAGAGTTACATAAAGATGCATATTTAAATTAGTTTGAACTTACATCTTGTGAAACTCGCCAGTCATGTCACAAAGATAAGATGACCATGGCTCCGTTTACTGGAAACAGAGAAAGAGCTAGTGAACTCTTGGGATGATACATGTTGATGTATGTAAGGTCCCCTGTCTACACATGCCAGGACTGGTTCTTTATACTTCATTACGTTCTCTGATAATCTTTCGAGTTTCAGACCTATGTTCCTGTTGAAACACAAGTCCGAACCTTTTGAGATATTCACAGAATATAAGTTAGAAGTAAAGAACCAAAATACGGGTATAAGTATTATGTCCTTTGATGAGATCAAGGAGGAGAATACTTGAGCACAAAAATCCTGGATTATTCTAAAGGAGAATGAGATTCTCTCTCAGCATTACTCCTCTGTATACACCATAGCACGATGGTATATCGGGGCGGAGCAATAACACCCTATATGATAAGGTGTGCTCTATGATGAGTACTACCGAGTTACCTTTTTCCTTTTGGGAGTTATGCACTTGAGAAGCTGCATACCTATTGAATAGGGTTCCAATCAAATCAGTTGCCTACCGCTTCATATGTGATATGGAAAGGGAAGAGCCCATGTCTTAAGCTAGTTAAGATTTGGAGTTGTCCGGCCTATGTCTAAAAGCAAAATCCGGACACGCTCGAGGCAAGGTCTGTTATGTAGAACTGGAAATGTTCCAGCTATACAAACAACAGCAAATGATTTGGCAGAACCAAAGGATTCAGTAGATTCCAACGAACCTCAGCCTCTCCGCCGATCTAGTAGGCTTCCTCACCCACCTGAGAGATACCTCGGTTTCTCTATGACAGTGGGAGCGAGGAATGCATCATGAGATGATGACCCAACTAGTTTCGAGCTGGCCATCAGGAGTAAGACTCTGTAAGAATGGCTGGATGCTTAGCGATCTGAGATGGAATACATGTACACCAACAAAGTATGGACTTTGGTTGCAATATCTGAAGGGTTAAATCCCTATCAGGAGCAAGTATATCTTGAGAAGATTACTTGGTGTAGATGGAAAAGTTGAGACTTTCAAAGCTAGACTTGTTAAAGCTTTTCGTCATCGACCAGGTGTGGATCATGATGAAACCTTTTCATGTGACTATGCTTAAGTCCATCCAGATCCTACTTGCCACGGCTACATACCATGACTGCGATATCTGGTGGTTGGGTGTCTTGACTGCTTTTCTAAATGATGATTTAGAAGAGAGCGTCTATAAGTACACAGCCAGAGGGCTTCGTCGACAGTGGGAGCAGCGGAAACGTGTGCAAGATGCTTTATAAGATAAAGCAGGCATCGCGGAGTTGGAACATCTGTTTTGATGAAGCGGTCAAAGAGTTTGACATCATCAAAATGGTAGATGAACCTTGTATATACAAAAAAGGTAGTAGGGAGTATGGTGACGATCCTCGTAGAGTACGTGGATGACATACTCTTGATAAGAAAGGAGTTTCTTATGCTACGCTCGATCAATCTCCGCTTATCACAAAGATTCTCCATATAGGATTAAAGTGATACCTACTAAATCCTGGATTTTGGATTTATGAGATAGATCTAAATGGATGTTAGGATACTCACTAGATGTAGTGAGATGGTGTCAATCGATCCTGAGGAGAATCACTGGAAGGGTTCCAGGGTGATAATGACGACTGAGTGTCAGTCGCAGGTATTGTCTTTACCCTCAGTAAAGGGACGGTATGTTGGAAGAGTTCCAAGCTAGATACCGTGACATACTAGACGATAAAGGCAGGATACATCGCTACTTAAGATGCTACCAAAGAGGCTGTTTGGGTGTATATTGGTTCATAAGATGAACTACGTTCCTACCATTGTGAGACAATGGAGTTGTGGCTCATGCCGAGGAACACCGGTCCCATCAGTGATCCAGACATATTCTAAGGCAGTATCACTTGATCATGGAGATAGTTGATCTCCAGGGAGATCGAGGATAGGAGAGTAGACTCAGAGGACAACACGGCGGATCCACTCACAAAGGCCTTTTCCCAGAGAGAGATTATCATGGGATGGTTGAGTATGAGATACTACAACCACTGCTACAGATGGCCCTAGTGCAAGTGGGAGATTGTTAGTTATATGTATGCCCTAAAGGCCATTACTGTACATATGATGTATATTGTAGTGGATGCTAGGACGTATATAGGGAGGACTTTCTTGCTCGACATGATAGTATGCTATCTGGTTGATCTTTACCTTAACGTGTATGCTGATTGTCTCTCTGTTACATGTTGGTAAAGCCCTTAGGATCTGTACTTGACTACCTGGACTATGATGCGGATCATACTAGTGGGGATATGGTAGTCCATAAGTACATCCTTCAAAGTCCCTAGTCGTGGGTGTATCGAGACGGGGCATCGATATACCAGAGTAGACTAGCGTATACCTTCTCGACCCATACAGATGGGCGATGGATGATCCCATATCCATTGGTGTTTGACATCAGAGATGATATACGGGTGCTCAGTAGAGACTGGGTACACTGGACGGACTCGCCGAGAACTCCCAGATGGTATTATACCTCACGTCAGATGGCAGTTCTCTGGTGACACTGGTACAGAGTAGTCTGTTGACCCGAGATCGTTATAGAGTCTTGTGTGGTTCCCACTGTGCTTTGATTTCCATCTTACCACGTCCAAGAGGGCGTGCAAAACGGTGGTTTTTGGGTACAGTCCCGAGTCATATGGAGGCAATGAGCGATAGGAGGGGATTCGTCTCTCCCGGTATAGGGAGTTGATGTTGCGCTGTGTTCGATTGGCTGTAACAGGAAATCCCTGGCCAGGGTTGCTGAGATTTACTGGTAAGTGTTACCAGTAGTTTCTCGAATTGTTATAGACCTCATATCGACACGTCTTATCGAGCTATTGGGGTCTGACGTTTACCACCCCTAGGCGAGATATGCGACATATCAGACGATCAGACCGGACTGTGCGGTAGTGTTACTGGTTGGATTCACTGGAGTGTGAGCGGGCTTGCTCGTCGATCTTCAGATCGCTCAATACCCAGGTGGCCGTTACGTTTAGCAGACCGCTTGCGGCTTGTGGATGCTTGATATGATCATCATCTGCTACCGGCGTATTGACGAGTCTTTAGAGTCCTACACAGAGGTTTCCTGGCTCAAGCGAAATGAAATAGGAGCGCATATGAGATATGTGCGGGACCGAGAATAATGCGTGTATGTGATACCGTATTCCATTCTCGTGATGAATGTATCGAACGTGATGAATGTATCGAATGGTTGTATGCGATATAACCTAGTTATCGATTCAAGCGTTGATTCGATAAGCCGATACATTGGATACTAGTCGGTTATATGCGATATGACCGGATCGTTAAATCAAGAGTTGATTTAATGATTTAATGCATTATTATATATTTGATATATTACTTTGCATTAACTAGTATCGGTTCACTTTAAAATGGATTTTCTCACTCGGGTGTGCGCATTGCATATGCGATATGATTTTGTGCACATGATTGTATCATGTTTGATGATACATGCTTTTTGGTTAAGTGTAAAGTATTAAACTATGGTTAAGTGGATGATTAGGGTTTTTACTTATTCATTTATTTGTTCATTTATTCTTTTTGGAAAAATAAATAGCATAAAGGAAAATTGTGGCTTGTTTTGTATTCTAGTTGAAGCTTCATGAAGCTTTGACCTAAGTAACCATTTTGTCTCATGCTTAACCCTAACCACTCCATTAACCCTAGTTTAATATCTACACTTGACCATGGTTCATGTTATGATAAGTATTGATTTTCTTTTTCAATATTTATTCAACTTATCATATTATTTCTTCTTCTTCTTCCTTGAACTTCAAGAAGAAAGCTTACCTCATCAATGGTGATTGATGAATTAGAGTGAGAAATCCAATTCTAAAGTTAACCCAACTCCTATTTCTTCATCCTCTACCTCTTGCCAAGTAGTAGAGTGTGTTTTCTTCATAAGTTTCTTGACTTGGTGAAGTCGGGGCTTGATTTAGCGATGCCTCGACGTAGATCATCTTCGGCATGGACATCGACGACCTAGCTTGCCCATTCTCCGACGAAGCCGACGCTTGAGCCCGGATTTGATTTGGACAGCGGAGAGGACCTCGTTGCGGAGCTATGGAGGTGGAGCACCGGATCTACAAAGGTTGTATTTCCGTATCTCGTAGTTAAGTGTTAACTAGTTAGCTTTTTCGCCTAGACATCTAGCAAACGATCCGTAGTTTAGGGTTTCTCGGCACGTTAAAATTTGAAATTGGCATGGTTGATGCCTTGTGAGACCTCTTGGGTGTGCCTAGGAACCCTACAACTTTGTTGGTGTACATGGATTCCATCTCGGACCGCATTGCATCCAGCCATTTCATTGAGTCCCTACTCGTGATGGCCTGCTCGAAGCTAGTTGGGTCATCATCCTCCATGATGCAATCCTCGCTTCCACCGTCCATGAGAAAACCGTAGTATCTCTCAGGCTGGCGAGGAACCCTACTAGATCGGCGGAGAGGCTGGGGTTCATCGGGAACTACGGAATCCTCTGGTTCAACCAAATCTTCTGTTGTAGTTCGTATTGCTGGAACCTCTTCCAGTTCTACCTCAATGCCACCTATCTGTTTCATAAGAAAACCTTTTTCTAAGAAAGTGGCATGCCGAGAAACAAACACTTTTTGTTCCTCGGAGTGGTAGAAGATATACCCTCGCGAATGTTTGGGATATCCAACAAACTTACATAGAACAGACCTTGCCTCGAGCTTGTCCGGATTTTGTGTTTTAACATAGGCCGGACAACCCCATATCTGAATAAAATTAAGACATGGTCTCTTGCCATTCCATATCTCATATGGAGTGGTAGGCACTGATTTTGTCGGAACTCTATTCAGTAGGTATGCAGCAGTCTCCAGTGCATATCCCCAGAAGGAAATAGGTAACTCAGCTGTACTCATCATAGAGCGCACCATATCTAATAGGGTGCGATTTCTCCGCTCCGATACACCGTTGTGCTGTGGTGTATATGGAGGAGTCAGCTGAGAGAGAATCCCATTCTCTTTTAGGAAGTCCAGGAATTCATTGCTTAAGTATTCTCCTCCTCGATCAGATCGCAGGATTTTAATACTTTTTCCGGTTTGGTTCTCAACTTCTTATTTATATTCCCTAAATTTCTCAAAAGCTTCTGATTTGTGTTTCATCAGGAACACATACCCGAACCTAGAGAGATCGTCAGTGAATGTAATGAAGTATGAAGAACCATCCCTGGCATGTGTAGACATGGGACCGCATACATCACTATGTATCAGTCCCAAGAGTTCGGTAACTCTTTCTCCGTGTCCCGTAAACGGAGTCTTGGTCATCTTGCCTTTGAGACATGACTGGCAAGTGTCATAAGATGAAAATTCGAAAGGTTTCAAATATCCATCTTTATGCAACTTAGCCAGTCGTGTAGCATTGATGTGACCTAGTCTACAATGCCACAAGAAAGAATCGTTCAGTTCTGAACTCTTCCTCTTGTGTGTGTTTGTTATACTCAGAACTGTTGATTGGTTTAGAACATAAATGCCATTGCACAACGTGCCTGATCCAACCAACTTTTGGTTATGGAAAATGTTCATAACATTGTCCTGTAATACAAAATTATATCCTTCTTTACTTAGCAAAGAACCGATATAATGTTGCATATTAGGTTCGGCATGTAATAGCATTCGTTCAGAACCAATGTATTACCAGTTGGTAATACAAGGTGATATTCCCCGACAGTCTTAGCTGCAACAATTGCACCATTTCCAACTCTAATGTCTTTATCACCTTCTCCAAGTTCTCTACCTTTCCTAAGCCCATGTAACTGATTACATATATGAGATCCTGACCCGGTATCCAATACCCAGGACGTAGAGCAAATGGAGAAATAGTTCTCTGTAACGAACACACCCGAAGAAAATGCATCAACATGTACTTTCTTCATTCGGGTGGCATGGGAATCCTGGTATTCCCCTATATCCTGTTCATTCCTATAACTCTTATAAGAAAGAACGGAACCAACGTTCCCCAGCACAGTATAACATGCGGGTTCGGTCAATACATCCATATTATTATCTTTATTAGGGCATGAAATGGTCGCTACCTGGAGAGAGAGAGAAGAAAACACTTTAGCGTATGCTCGTGCAAGATCAGATTGGTTATTATCTTATCTAATCAGGATGGCTCCCACTGTTTTTTATCAAATCTTCCTTCAAACCCTAAAAGGAAAGACTAGCCGGGATTAATTACACACTACAAGTTCGCCAATCTTTCAGCCAAGCCACTGTCGGTACTTTGAGGGAGGTCCCCCATGCTTTCGCACGAACCTAATTAATGTAAACCTCGTTTTCCCAGAGGCGTAACCCCGTTGACACCTTTCTAGACACCTACTTGATCAGCTAATTGCAATGTGTAAAGCTCTCCCAGGAGTAACTCTTACTCGCAGCGGGTATCGGGATCCAACTATCTCATAGAAGGTATGTAATCTCATTGCAAATTTCAACACTTGAAATTCCCGATAATGTTTTGCCCCTAGCGTCCTATGACCTTGACGGAGGCCAAACAACCCATAGTCCGCTAGTCAAGTTCAACCCGTCATTTCTTGATTGAATTAAACCCACCCGCACGACCCTTGACGGAGGCCAAACAACGCCGTACGAATACCCTAATCCAATCGCATCATATGCTAGCAGATAAGCACTAGTTAGCTACCGTACACTGCGCCTTGACGGAGGCCAAACTACCGCAGCACGAATACTAACTGATACTTATCTGAAATGACGGAGGGCTACGCAGGTTTTTCATAAAAACCATGAGCGTAATGAACTTGATATCGTTTTAGAATCAAATGAAGTTTTGAAATGGAGTGATTTTGAGGCTTTTCTAGTTTTGCTAAAGGAGTCACTCCTGGTGAAGGGATCTCGGTCCTTTCCTCGTCGAATGAGGTGCGGGATATATCACATATACCGCTGTGCAAAGCAAGAACTGTAGCTACCTATTTTATTTAAAATTTGATTCCACAACATCTTAGGTTTCTTATCTTTCATTAATCACATTAATGAAGTCCCATCATTTAAATACCTAAACATCACAGATAGATATGACGTACACTTATGCCATCCGCATTCGCCACGATGTCCCCTCGTGCACCGTTAGGTTAGGTAACTAATGACAGAGCAGGGCAGGGCTAGCGCGGGTGTAAAACATAAGTAACGTCTATATAATATATCATATATACTATATACTATATCCATCACAGAACATCACATGATCACATCACAGATATCGCAGCAGAATAAACATATGAAATATTGGATATACTAGGACGTCCGTGTTTTCAATACGAGCCAGTATAAAACACGGATTCCACGGTCGTGATGAATAGCCAATCCCACACCCCTAGACCCCTACGAGAGCGGCAAGCAACCCTGCCAATTCTAGGGTTAGGAGACCCGGACTCGACTCCTCGAGTTGGTCTCCCACTGGACCCCAGAACCCGGTTACTTGTACTCCCCTCCTTGGGTCTATACTAATGCGGAAAAGTAAATAATATACAAAAGGTGACATCTTCCGCTACCTGGAAGTGCCCCAAATAAAAGAATATTACATACAAGTTTTTACATGAATGAAAATGAAAAACACTCATCTCACATAAAAACCCCCGTCTATTCGAACACGACGATCCAATATAACATATCCAGCAACACATAACATCACATGTCATCAACGTAAGTAAGTATGCATACCTCAATTGTCGTTGACGTATAGCAACGAAACCGGCGATATGAACATACTACACTTACGGTCACAGAAAAGAAAGTGTAAAACTACAACAGTTGGAATCCGCAACTTCTTTAGATATCACATGCCTAACAGATATAAATCCCGCATTTTAGTCTCATTATCGAAAACTCTTTTCAATATCATATGGGACTAAATTGCTAGATTTATAACATTCATTCAGTTATCTCATAACTACTTGTGAATTCCAATTATTGTATCACATTCCAGATAAACAGAAAATGTTAAACTTTCCGATCGAACATTCGAATACCCAACTTTTCCCGATACAGCTCAACACATGAAATAAGTCTAACAACATTCAGTTCGTGCCTCAGTACCAACGGTCCAGCCGTAGAAGGGTCAAGCCAACACCTCACATGTGGCACGCCGTACTGCCCCAAACCCGAAGGTTCAAAGGGCAGTTCAAGACGGTCACATAATCGAGTTAAGGTTTGTTGTCTTCTAGAGGGTCCATCGCGTTACTTGCACTACTTAGAACGTCGTTAAACTACGGAAAAATCCAACACTTGGAAATTTCCCGACAGGGGAAAAAATGGGTATTTATATCCGGTCGAACTTTTTAACATATTCTAAAAATTATCCGGAAAAACACAAAGACGAAATTTGATACCCCGATCGAAACACCGAATCCCCAAAGCAACCCCAGAAAATTCAACTCTTGAATAATTATTAAAAATACCCAGGAAAATCACCACTGGAAATTAAGGATTACTGTGTAAAATCCTTTAAATAATTAGGCCGTACGACCGCGGATCCGCCGCATGATCCATGCTCATGCCGCGGATCCGCGCCGTATTAGTGGAATTACGCTCACGAATTTCACAGTAAACCTTATAATTTCCTGCTGATTTTTCTGCATATTTTTAATATCGAAAAATCCCTGATTTTAGAAAAAGTCCAGAGAGCTCATGGGTTTTGGGGTTTCGGGTTCGTTCGGACTTCAAACTCCGTCTAGACTTTGCCTAAGGCTCTAGCTAGGCTCTGATACCACTGGAAGGTTCCTAGGCACCCTATAGAGGTCTCACAAGGCATCGAACATGCCAAATTTAAAAAATATGGTGCCGAGAAACCCTAGTTAACGGATCGTTGCTAGATGTCTAGGCGAAATTCAAAACTAGTTAACAAATTAACTATAGGTTAGATGCTACAACCTTTGTAGATCCGGTAATCCTCTTCCTTGGCTCCACGTAGGCATCCTCTCACTGTCCTTTTCGAATCCCAGACTCGTTCATCGGCTTCATCGGGAAAACGAGCGGAATAGGTCGTCGGCTTCGTGTCAAAGACGATCTACGTCGAGGTTGCACAAGCTCAAGCTCCGACTTCAACAAGTGGTGAAACTTGTGAAGAAAACACCCAAAACAACTTGGCAAGAGGTAGAGGGTGAAGAAATAGGAGGTGAGTTCACTTTAGAATTGGATTTCTCACTTTAAAAATCAAGTTGCCATTGATGGCATCAAGCTTTCTCTTTGAAGAAGAATAAGAAGATGAAGAAAGAATGATAAGTCTTCTATTTTAAAAATGAAACAAATATGAATACTTATCATATCTTGACCATGGTCAAGTGTAGAGATTAAACTAAGGTTAGTTGGATTGGTTAGGGTTAAGGATGAGATAAGGATGGTGGACTTTGTCAAAGCTTCAAGAAACTTCAACATAGCTCCAAAATAAGCCACCATTGTTAACTTAATCCTTTCCAAATAAATAAACAAATAAACAAATGAAAAACCAAAACCCTAATCATCACTTAACCATGGTTTAACCCTTTACACTTAACCATATTATCAAGTATCATCAAACATGATACAAAGTAGTGCACAAAAGTATATCATATATACTTCTTGCACATCGAGTGAGAAAATCCATATAAAGTGAACCAATACTAGATAATGCAAAATAATATATCAAATATATAATTATGCATTAAATCATTAAATCAACATTTGATTCAATGATCCGGTCATGTCGCACATAACCGACTAGAATCCAATGTATCGATTTATCGAATCAATGATTCGATAACTAGGTCATATCGAATATAACCAATCGAAACATATATCGCGAGAATGAAATGCGGTATCACATACACGCATTATTCTCGGTCCTGCACATATCTCATATGCGCTCCTATTTCGTTTCGCTTGAACCAGGAAACCTCTGTGTAGGACTCTAAAGACTCGTCAATACGCCGGTAGCAGATGATGATCATATCAAGCACCCACAAGCCGCAAGCGGTCTGCTAAACGTAACGGCCACCCGGGTATTGAGCGATCAGAAGATCGACGAGCTAGCCCGCTCACACTCCTGCGAATCCGACCAGTAACACTTACCGTACAGTCCGGTCTCTTCGTCTGATATGTCGCATATCAAGTCTAGGGGTGGTAAACGTCAGACCCCAATAACCCGATAAGTCGTGCCGATGTGAGGCTCATAACGGGTCGAGAAACTACTGGTAACACTTACCAGCAAATCTCTGATCAGCCCTGGCCAGGGACTTCCCTGCTACGGCCAATCGAGCACGGCGCAACATCAACTCCCAATACCGGGAGAGACGAAACCCCTCCTATCGCTCATTGCTTCCATGTGACTCGGGACTGTACCCAAAGACCACCGTTTTGCACGCCCTCATGGACGTGGTAAGGTGGAGATCAAAGCACAGTGGGAATTACACAAGACTCTATGACGATCTCGGGTCTCCAGACTAACCTGTACAAGTGTCACCTGAGAACTGCCATCTGACGTGAGGTATAATACCATCTGGGAGTTCTCGGCGAGTCCGTCCAGTGTACCCAGTCTCCACTGAGCACCCGTACACCATCTCTGATGTCAAACACCAATGGATATGGGATCATCCATCGCCCATCTCATGGGTCGAGAAGCGTATACGCTAGTCTACACTGGTATATCGATGCCCCGTCTCGATACACCCACGACTAGGGACCTTGAAGGATGTACTTATGGACTACCATGTCCCCACTAGTATGATCTGCATCATAGTCCAGGTAGTCAAGTACATATCCTAAGGGCTTTACCAACATGTAACTATAAGACAGTATAAAGAGACTAGTGTACATGTTAAGATAAAGAGTAACCAGATAGCATACTATCATATCGAGCAAGAAAGTCATCTCTATATATGTCCAAGCATCCAATATAATATACATCATCTGTACAATACTGGCCTCTAGGGCATACATACTACTAACAACTATGTGAATTCCACATATTGTATCACATTCCAGAAAGCTAGGTGAAGTTTAAACAATTCGATCGAATCAACGAATTCCCAAATTTCTCAGAAAATTCAACACTTGAGCAGTGTCGGAAATACACAGAACCATACCACAGTGCCCATGGACCGGCAGCTGAAGGCCCGTCCCAAGCCTCTCAAGTGGCGTCGTGGAACCGCCCCCCAAAACCATGTTTTGACCGCGGTTCTGCGGTCACTTAGACGAGTTAGGGACTCGTTCTTCAGGTGGGTCCATGGAATTACCTGCACAATTTTTAGAGTATTTTAACTTGAAAAATTCCAACTATTGGAAAAATTTCCAGAGAGGGGTCAAAAACTGGGCTTCCGGGGTTCGATCGGACTTCTAACTTCGTCTAGACAACGCCTAAAGCTCTAGCTTGGCTCTGGTACCACTGTAGGGTTCCTAATCATGACAGCAAGGTTCCGGGTGGCATCATCCATGCCAAATAAATTTTTTGCCATGCTTAAACAACCCTAAACAAGATCTTTAACTAGAGATTCATGCGGAAACATAAAGCAAACAACTTTACTACTAAGTGATGAGAGATTACAACCTTTGTAGTCCACTCCTTCACTTCATAAGCTCCAAGTAGTGGTCCCTTCGCTGCGATCCTAGAACTCCTGGATTCTTGAGAAGCTCCACAAGACGTATGGTGCATGCTTACTTGTAGTCTTTGAAATCCAAGATGATCTACGTCGAGTCAACACGAACTCAAGCTTTCTCTTCACTAATATGAAATTAGTGAAGCTAACACCATAATCTAAATGGCTAGTATAGAAGAGGATGATGAAGTAGGAAGTGATCTCTCTTTAGTTTTCTTTTTCTCATAATTTTTCTTCACATAGAAAAAGCTAGCAAGCTTTTGTGAGGAGGAAGAAGAAGATGCTCAAGTGATGAAGAGAATGAGGTTAGAAATGCAACCATGGTTTAATTATGTGTCATGGCTAATTCATGTAGAGAATAAACCATAGGCTAGGGTTAATGGTTAGGTCAACAAATATCTTAAGCAAAAAACAAATCAAGTGGACCAAGTCAATGTTCTACTAGCTTCCATGAAGCTCAACCATGACTAATTCCATATCATTTGTGAATTACTTAAAAAGATAAATAAAACCATAATATAAACCCTTGTAGAGAATAAACCATGGTCAAAGTGATTAGGGTTAGGTTAATAAATATCTTAGCCAAAACAAAATTGGTTGACTTAGTCAATGTTCTACAAGCTTCATGAAGCTCATGACTAATTCTCCACAATTTTGAATTTGCTAAAATAAATATAAACTCAACATTTATCACAATAGCATGGTGTAATTCTCATACACACAAGTTGCATGTATAACCTAACATGTCATAATTATACATATCACATATATATAATTTTGTAACAAAAGAAAATAATACATTAAACATATATCACAAATATGTTATGTATCCAAATGTGAGAAAATGAAATACTTAAGTGTCTATTTATTAGTTAATGTAATTTAATATATCAAATATATAATTATACATTAAATTATTAAATCAATACTTGATTTAATTATCCGGCTATATCTCATATAACTGACTAATACAAAATGTATCATTTCATCGAATAAACACTTGATCCGATAACCCGGTTATATCACATATAACCGGCCGATATCACATATCGCGAGAATAGAATACGGTATCACATACTCGTATCAATCTCGGTCCCTCACATATCACATATATGCTCTTACTCCGTTTCTCCTGAGCCAGGAAACCTCTGTGTAGGACTCTAAAGACTCGTCAATACGCCGGCAGTAGGTGATGATCATATCAAACACTCACAAGCCGTAAGCGGTCTGCTAAACGTAACGGCCACCCGGGTATTGAGCGATCAGAAAATCAATAAGCAAGCCTGTACATACTCCTGCGAATCAAATCAGTAACACTACCGTACAGTCCAGTCTCTTCATATAATGTGTCGCATATCCAGTCTAGGGGTGGTAAACGTCAGACCGCAGTAACCGATAAGTCGTGGCGATGTGAGGCTCATAACAGGTCGAGAAACTACTGATAACACTTACCAGTAGATCTTCATATCAGCCCTGGCCAAGGACTTTCAGTTATATCCAATCGAGCACAGTGCAACATCAATCCCCAATACTGGGAGAGACGAAACCCCTCCTATCGCTCATTGCCTCCATGTGATTCGGGACTGTACCCAAAAGCCACTGTTTTGCACGTTCTCATGAACGTGGTAAGGTAGAAATCAAAGCACAGTGGGAATCACACAAGACTCTATGACGGTCTCAGGTCTATAGACTAACCTGTACCAGTGTCACCAGAGAACTGCTATCTGACGATAGGTATAATACCATCTAGGAGTTCTCGGCGAGTCCGTTCAGTGTGCCCAGTCTCCACTGAGCACCCGTATACCATCTTTGATGTCAAACACCAATGGATGCGGGATCGTCCATCGCCTATCATATGGGTCAAGAAGCGTATACGCTAGTCTACTCTAGAGTATCGATGCCCTGTCTCGATACACACTCGACTAGGAACAATTATAGGATGTACTCGTGGACTACCCTGGCCCCACTAGTATGATCTACATCATAGTCCTAGTAGTCACGTACATATCCTAAAGGCTTTATCAACATGTGAGAGCAAGAAAGTAACACAATACAAGTCAACATGTTTAGACAAAGTGCAACCAGATAGCATACTATCATATTGAGCAAGAAAGTCCTCTCTATATATATCGAAGAATCCACTATAATATACATCATATGTACAACAATGGCCTCTAGGACATATACATAACTAACAACGGCTACGCGGGTATCTGTTGAAAAGGAAAGACGACGAGCAAACTCACCCGGATCCCTACTGAGCCTATCTGTGACAATCTCCGTACAGTCCGGTCTCTTCGTGTGAGAGTATCACATACCGGGTCTAGGGGGTGGTAAACGTCAGACCCTAATAACCCGATAAGTCGTGCTGATATGGCTCAGGACCAATCCGGGAAACTACTGATTAGCCTATCAGTAAATCCCAACTGCCTTTGCCAAGGTCTTATGGTCCTGACCAATCGAACACAGTGCAATATCGACTCCTTATACCGGGAGAGACGAATCCCCGGCAATCTCTCACTGCCTCCATGTGGCTCGGGACTGTACCCAACCAAAAGCTGTTTGCACGACTCAGTAGAGCCGTGGTAGGGTAGTGATCAAAGCACAGTGGGAACTCACACGAGACAAATTCCGATCTCAGGTCTAAAGACTACCTATACTCATGTCACCTGAGAACTTCCACCCGACGATAGGTATAGTACCATCTGGAAGTTTTCGACGAGTCCGTCCGGTGTACTCACTCCCAGTGAGCACCTGTATACGATCTTAAGTCTAAAGACCAATGGTTGCGGGACCAAACCATCGCCTCTCGTCGGAGTTTAGAAACGTATACACTAGTCTACTCTGGAATATCGAAGCCCAGTCTCGATACTCCCACGACTAGGGACCATTTAAGGATGTGCGTACCGACTACCCAGCTCCCACAAGTATGATCGCCATCATAACGCAGGTAGTCTAGCAATGATCCAACGGGCTTTATCAACATGTATAAAAGATATGCAATAGCAAGAAAAACATGCACATGTTAAGATAAAGACAAACCAGATAGTATACTATCATATCGAGCAAGACTGTCCTGTACATATATATGTCCAAGCATCCATATGTATACATATACAATAATGGCCTCTAGGGCATACATATCCAACAATCTTCCACTAGCACTAAGGCCATATATTGGCGTACCGAGTATCCAAGGTCTGCTTTAGGGCCAGCTGTTGGTGTACCGCATACCCAACATCTCAAAAAGTCTCTTGAACTGTGCTTAAGGAAGGGTATTAGTGAATGGATCCGCAGTGTTGTTTTCTGTATCCACTCTCCGGACCACGATCTCCTGGCGATCTACGATCTCCCTGATCAGGTGATACCGCCTTAAGATGTGCCTGGATTTCTGATGGGGACCGTGTTAGTTATATGTATGCCCTAGAGGCCATTACTGTGCATTAGATGTATATTGTAATGGATGCTGGGACATATATAGGTAGGGCTTTCTTGCTCGACATGATAGTACGCTATTTGGTTGCTATTTATCTTAACATGTATACTTTCTGTCTCTCTGTAACATGTTGATAAAGCCCTTAGGATGTGTACTCGACTTCCAGGACTATGATGCAGATCGTACTAGTGGGGCCTGGGTAGTCCATGAGTACATCCTTCAATGTTCCTAGTCGTGGGAATATCGAGACGGAGCATCGATATTCCAGAGTAGACTAGCGTATATCTTCTCGACCCATGTGATGGGCGATGGATGATCCCATATCCATTGGTGTTTGACATCAGAGATGGTATGCGAGTGCTCAGTGGAGACTGGGTACACTGAACGGACTCACCGAGAACTCCCAGATGGTATTACACCTCACGTCAGATGGCAGTTCTCTGGTGACACTGGTACAGCTTAGTCTGTTGACCCGAGATCGTCATAGAGTCTTGTGTGTCTCCCACTGTGCTTTGATTTCCACCCTACCACGGCTCTACTGAGTCGTACAAACAGGTGGTTTTTGGGTACAGTCCCGATTCACATGGAGGCAATGAGCGATAGGATGGGATTCGTCTCTCCCGGTATTGGGAGTTGATGTTGCGCTATGCACGACTGGCCATAACTGGAAATCCCTGGCCAGGGTTGCAGTGATCTACTGGTAAGTGTTATCAGTAGTTTCATGCTATGTTATAAACCTTATATCGGCATGACTTATCAAGCTACTGGGGTCTGACGTTTACCACCCCTAGGCGAGATATGCGACATATCAGACGAACAGACCGGACTGTACGGTAAGTGTTACTGGTTGGATTCACAGAAGTGTGAGCGAGATTGCTCGTCGATCTTCTGATCGCTCAATACCCGGGTGGCCGTTACGTTTAGCAGACCGCTTGCGGCTTGTGGGTGTTTGATATGATCATCACCTGCAGCCGGCGTATTGACGAGTCTTTAGAGTCTTACACAGAGGTTTCCTGGCTCAAGCGAAATGAAATAGGAGCGCATATGAGATATGTGCGGGACCAAGAATAATGTGTAGGGTTCCTAGGCACTCTAATGGAGTCTCACAAGTGATCAAACATGCCAATTTCTAAAAATTACGGTGCCGAGAAACCCTAATACGGATCGTTAACTAGATAAATAGGCGAAGCGAGTAAGTAAACGAAAATATAGCTAAAGGGAAGGGGCTACAACCTTTGTAGATCCGGTCCACCACTTCCTAAGCTCCGTGATGATCTCCCTCCGCTGTCCAAATCGAACCCATGACTCTAGCATCGGCATCATCGAAGAATGGGCGGGCTTGATCGTCGGTTCGATGCCGAAGATGATCTACGTCGAGGCATCGCTAGAACAAGCTCCAACTTCACCAAGTTGGAAAAACTTGTGAAGGAAACACCCTATACTACTTGGCAAGAGGTAGAGGATGAAGAAATAGGAAGTGGGTAAACTTTAGATTTGGATTTCTCACACTTTTCCATCAATCACCATTGATGGTCAAGCTTTCTCTTTCTTGCTCAAGATGAAGAAGAAGAATAAAAGATATGATAAGTTCTTTCTTTAAAAGGAAAATAAAATGAATACTTATCATTTCTTCAACCATGGTTTAGTGTAGAGACTTAACTTAGGTTAGATGAGTGGTTAGGGTTAGGCATGAGACAAGAATGGTGACTAAGTCAATGCTTCATGAATCTTCAACTAAAAACAAATATAGCCACCATTCATTTCTCTTTTTCTTTTCAAATGAAATAAATAAAAAGATAAATGAATAAGCAAATGAAATGATACCCTAACCACTAACTAACCATGGTTCAATACTTTACACAAAACCAAGAAAGAATGTATCATCAAACATGATACAATCATGTGCACAAAAATATATCACATATACAATGTGCAATACAAGTGAGTAAATCCATTTAAAGTGAACCAATACTAGTTAATGCAAAGTAATATATCAAATATATAATTATACATTAAATCATTAAATCAACACTTGATTCAATGATCCGGTCATGTCGCATATAACCGGCCAGTATCCAACGTATCGGCTTATCGAATCAATCCTTGATTCGATAACTAGGTTATATCGCATACAACCATTCGACACATACATCGCGAGAATGGAATACGGTATCACATACACGCATTATTCTCGGTCCCGCACATATCTCATATGCGCTCCTATTTCGTTTCGCTTGAGCTAGGAAACCTCTGTGTAGGACTCTAAAGACTCGTCAATACGCCGACAGCAGATGATGATCATATCAAACACCCACAAGCCGCAAGCGGTCTGCTAAACGTAACGGCCACCCGGGTATTGAGCGATCAGAAGATCGACGAGCAAGCCCGCTCACACTCCTGTGAATCCAACCAGTAACACTTACCGTACAGTCCGGTCTGTTCGTCTGATATGTCGCATATCTCGCCTAGGGGTGGTAAACGTCAGACCCCAGTAGCTTGATAAGTCATGCCGACTTGAGGTCCATAACATTCGTGAAACTACTGATAACTCTTACCAGTATATCACTGCAACCCGGGCCAGGGATTTCCTGTTATGGCCAGTCGTGCATTGCGCAACATCAACCCCCAATACCGGGAGAGACGAATCCCCTCCTATCGCTCATTGCCTCCATGTGAATCTGGAATGTACCCAAAAACCACCTGTTTGCACGACTCAGTAGAGCCGTGGTAGGGTGGAAATCAAAGCACAGTGGGAGACACACAAGACTCTATGACGATCTCGGGTCAATAGACTAAGCTGTACCAGTGTCACCAGAGAACTGCCATCTGACGTGAGGTATAATACCATCTGGGAGTTCTCGGCGAGTCCGTTCAGTGTACCCAGTCTCCACTGAGCACCCGCATACCATCTTCGATGTCAAATACCAATGGATATAGGATCATCCATTGCCCATCTCATGGGTCGAGAAGATATGCGCTAGTCTACTCTGGAATATCGATGCCCCGTCTCGATATTCCCACGACTGGGAACAATGAAGGATGTACTCATTGACTACCCAGGCCCCACTAGTATGATCTGCATCATAGTCCTGGAAGTCGAGTACACATCCTAAGGGCTTTATCAACATGTAATCAGAGAGACAGAAAGTATACATGTTAAGATAAAGAGCAACCAGATAGCGTACTATCATGTCGAGCAAGAAAGTCCTACCTATATATGTCCCAGCATCCACTACAATATACATCCAATGTACAGTAATGGCCTCTAGGGCATACATATAACTAACAATCTCCCACTTGCACTAAGGCCATCTGTAGCAGTGGTCGCAGTATCTAATACTCAACCATCCCATATGAGTCTCTCTCTGGGAAAAGGCCTTCGTGAGTGGATCCGCCGTGTTGTCCTCTGAGTCTACTCTCCTAACCTCGATCACCCCGGAGATCAACTATCTCCATGATCAGGTGATGCTTCCTCAGAATTTGTCTGGGTTACTGATGGGACCAGGGTTCCAGGGCCAAAGCCATACTTCCATTGTCATACAATGGCAGGAACCCAGTTTATCTTATGAACCATTATACACCCAAACTGCCTCTTTGGTAGTATCTTTAATAGTGATGTTACCAGCCTTTATCGTCTAGTTTGCCACGGTATCTAGCTTGGAACTCTTCCAATATACCGTCCCTTTACCGAGGGTAAAGACAATGCCTGTGACTGACATTCAGTCGTCTTTATCACCCTGGAACTCTTCCAGTGATTCTCCCCAGGATCGATTGATACCATCTCACTACAACTAGTGAGTATCCCAACATCCAATTAAATCTATCTCATAGATCCAAAGCTTAGGATTTAGTAGGTATGACTTTGATCCTATATGGAAAATCATTGTGATAAGCGGAGATTGATCGAGCGTAGCATAGGAAACTCCTTCCCTAACAAGAGTATGTCATCCACGTATTCTACGAGGATCGTCACCATACTCCCTACTACCTTTTTGTTTATACAAGGTTCATCTACCATTTTGATGATGTCAACTTCTTTGACTAATCCATCAAAACAGATGTTCCAACTCCGCGATGCCTGCTTTATCCTATAAAGCATCTTGCACACGTTTCCGCTGCTCCCACTGTCTACGAGGCCCTCTGGCTGTGTTCTTCTAGACGTTTTCTTCTAAATCATCATTTAAAAAAGTTGTCATGGCACCCAACCACCAGATATCGTAGTCATGGTATGTAGCTGTGGCAAGTAGAATCTGGATGGACTTAAGCATAGTCCCTGGAAAAGGTTTCATCATTATTCGTGCTTGGTTGATGACGAAAACCTTTAACAAGTCTAGCTTTGAAAGTCTCAACTTGTCCATCTACACCAAGTAATCTTCTCAAGATATACTTGCTCCTGATGGGGATTTAACCCTTCAGATATCGCAACCAAAGTCCATACTTTGTTGGTGTATATGGATTCCATCTCATATCACTAAGCATCCAGTCATTCTTACAGAGTCCCTACTCTCGATGGCCTGCTCGAAACTGTTGGGTCATCATCTCATGATGCAATCCTCGCTCCCACTGTCATCGAGAAACCGAGGTATCTCTCAGGTGGGTGAGGAACCCTACTAGATCGGCGGAAAGGCTGAGGTTCGTCGGAAACTATTGAATCCTTTGGTTTTGTCAAATCATTCGCAGTTTTGTACAGCTGGAACCTTCCCAGTTCTACAGAACTGATCTTGCCTCGATCTTGTCCGGATTTTGCTTTTGACATAGGCAAGACAATCCCAAATCTTAACTTACTTAAGAGATAGGATCTTCCCATACCATATCTCATATGGAGTGGTAGGCACTGATTTGATTCGAACCTAATTCAATAGGTATGCAGCTTCTCAAGCGCATAACTCCCAAAGGAAAAAGGTAACTCAGTAGTACTCATCATAAAGCACACCATATCAAATAGGGTGTATCTGCTCCGCCCCGACATACCATCGTGCTATGGTGTATTCGGAGGAGTAATGCCAAGAGAGAATCTCATTCTCCTTTAGAATAATCCAGGAATTCCGTGCTCAAGTATTCTCCTCCTCGATCACATCAAAGGACATAATACTTATACCCGTATTTTGGTTCTCTACTTCCAACTTATATTCTGTGAATACCTTAAAAGCTTCGGACTTATGTTTCAACAGGAACATACGACTGAATCTTGAGAGATTATCAGAGAATATAATGAAGTATAAAGAACCAATCCTGGCATGTGTAGACTGGGGACCTTACATACATCATCATGTATCAGTCCCAAGAGTTTACTAACTCTTCCTCTGTTTCCAATAAACAGAGCTATGGTCATCTTATCTTTGTGACATGACTGGCAAGTTTCACAAGATGTAAATTCAAACTGATTTAAATATGCATCTAAAATGTAACTTCAGCCAGTCGGGTCGCATTGATATGACCTAGTCTACAATACCTCAAGAAGAATTCGTTCATTTCTGAACTCTTCCTCTTGTGTGTGTTCTGTATACTAGGAACTGTAGTTTGATTTAGAACGTCAATGCTTTTAGATAACGTGCCTGAACCGATCAACTTTTGATATAGGAAATGTTCAAAACATTATCCATCAATACAAAATTATATCATTTCTTTACTAATAAAGAGACTGATATGATTTTGTATATCAGGTTCAGTATCTAATAGCATTTGTTCAGAATCAATGTATTGGTAATACAGGGTGACAGTGACCAACAGACTTGGCTGCAACACTTGCCCCGTTTTCTGCCTCATGAAACTTATCACCCGTTCTCAGTTTTTCTACCCTCTTGTAGCCCTATGTAACAGATTACATATCTGGGATCCTGATCCGGTATCATATACCCAGGATGCAGAGGATACTGAGAAACAGTTCTTTGTAATGAACACACCCGAAGGAGATGCATCATATGCACTTTCTTCGTTTGGGCGGCATAGGAATTCTGGTATTCCCCAATTTCCTGCTCTGTCTTATAACAATTATAAGTTGGAGCGGGACCAACGTTCCCCAGCTCAGTATAACAAGCGGGTTCGGTCAAAATTCCGTATTATTATCTTGATTAAGGCGTGATATGGTCGCTACCAGGAGAGAGAGAGAAGAAAACACTCTGCGTGCGCTCTTGCAAGATTAGATTGGTTATGTATTTTATCTAATCAGGATGTCTCCCACTGTTTTTATCAAATCTTCCTTCAAACCCTAAAAAGAAAGACTAGCCGGGATTAATTACACTCTACAAGTTCGTCAATCTTTCAGCCAGGCCAGTGTCGGTACTTTGAGGGAGGTTCCCCGTGCTTTCGCATGGACCTAATTACTGTAAACCTCGTTTTCCCAGAGGCGTAACCCCGTTGACACCTTTCTAGACACCTACTCGATCGGCTAATTGTAAAGTGCAAAACTCTCCCAGAAGTAACAATTACTCGCAGTGGGTATCGGGATCCAACTATCATATAGAAGGTATGCAATCTCACTGCAAATTTCAACACTTGAAACTCCCGATAAAGGTTTTTACCCCTAGCACCTATGACCTTAACTATGGTCAACAAATCATAAGTACTAGTCAAGTTCTACCCGTCATTTCGTGATTAATTAGACCCACCCACATGACCCTTAACTAAGGTCAACAAAGTCACGCGACTGTCCTAACTAATCGCATCATATGCGGTGTAGGAAGACATCACTTAGCTACCGTACACTGTGCCTTGACTATGGTCAACAAACACAGCACGAATACTAAGTACTCTACTTCCTAAAATGACGGATGGTTGCGAATGGCTTTTTGTGAAAACCTTTAACGCTTTGAACTTGATCTCGTTGCGGAATCAAATGGTTTTTAAATGGAATGTTTTCGAGGCTTTTCTAGTTTTGCTAAAGGGGTCACTCCCGGTGAAGGGATCGTCGGCCCTTTCCTCGTCGAATGAGGTGCGGGATATATCATATATATCACTGTGCAAAGCGGAAACTATAGAAGCGATCAAAGACAAACCGAGAGTTGTAGCATCTGCCAGTTATTGCTAAAGGAGTCACTCCCGGTGAAGGGATCTCGGTCCTTTCCTCATCGAATAAGGTGCAGGATGTTCTATAATGAACACCGCGATGCAAAGCAAGAACTGTAGTTACCTGTTTTTATTTTGAAATTCGATTCCACAACATCAATTAGGTTTATTTTCTTTCATTAATCTCATTAATGAATATCCCATCATTTAAGTCCACCTAAACATCACAGATAAATATAACGTACGCTTATGCCATCCGCATTCGCCTCGATGTCCCGTCTGCACCGTTAGGTTAGGTAACTAACGCCAGAGCGAGACAGGGCTAGCGCGGGTGTAAAACATAAGCAACGTTTATATAATATATCATATATACTATATATAATATCTGTCACAGAACATCACATGATCACAGATAAATCACAGCAGAAGAAACATATGAAATATTGGATATACTAGGACGTCCGTGTTTTCAATACGAGCCAGTATAAAACACGGATTCCACGGTCGTGATGAATAGCCAAGCCCACACCCCTAGACCCCTACGAGAGCGGCAAGCAACCCTACCAATTCTAGGGTTAGGAGACCCGGACTCGACTCCTCGAGTTGGTCTCCCACTGGACCCCAGAACCCGGTTACTTGTGCTCCCCTCCTTGGGTCTATCCTAATGCGGAAAAGAAAATAATATACATCAACGGTGACAACTTCCGCAACCTGGAAGTGCCCCAATAAAAGAATATTACATACAAGTTTTTACATGAATGAAAATGAAAAAACACTCATCTTACATAAAAACCCCCGGCTATTTAAACACGACGATCCAATATAACATATCCAGCAACACATAACATCACATGTCATCAACGTAAGTAAATATGCGCATCCCAATTGTCGTTGACATATAGCAACGAAACCGGCGACATCACATATTACACTTACGGTCACAGAAAAGAAAGTGTAAAACTACAACAGTTGGAATCCGCAACCTCTTCAGACATCGCATGCCTGACCAAATGAATTACTTAGACATCACATGCCTAACAATTATAAAACCCCGCATTTTAGTATCAAAATCGAAAACACTTTTCAATATCAAGTCGGGCAATTCAACAGGATTTCCGACATTCTGATCGAATACTCATCGCAAACTTTAGTAGACGGCCGCACCCCCGACGCCATCGACAAAGTGCACCAAGGCGGAACACCGCTGCCGCGAGCACCCGAACGGATGCTTTCGGCGATGGGGTTCTCCTACAGTCACTTGGTCGGGGCTATGGAGTGAGGCTGTCTATTAAGTTTACCCGGCGAGTATCCGCGTACGCTACGTGATTGCGACGGACTTTTGATCACATCAAAATTCCGTGGCAACCAATCAAGTGAGACTAAACTGCTATATTTATAATATTCATTCCGTTATCTCATAACTATTTGCGAATTCCAATTATTGTATCACATTCCGGATAAATGGAAAATGTTAAACTTTCCGATCGAACAATCGAACACCCAAGTTTTCCCGAAACAGCTCAACACATGAAATAAGTCTAACAACATTCAGTTCGTGCCTCAGTACCAACGGTCCAGCCGTAGAAGGGTCAAGCCAACGCCTCACATGTGGCACGCCGTACTGCCCCAAACCCGAAGGTTCAAAGGGCAGTTCAAGACGGTCACATAATCGAGTTAAGGTTTGTTGTCTTCTAGAGGGTCCATCGCGTTACTTGCACTACTTAGAACATCGTTAAACTACGGAAAAATCCAACAATTGGAAATTTCCCGGCAGGGGAAAAAGTGGGTATTTATATCCGGTCGAACTTTTTAACATATTCTAAAAATACCCGGAAAAGCACACCGACAAAATTAGACAGTCCGATCGAATACACCGAGTCCCCAATACAACTCAAAAAATACAACTCTGGAATAAATATTAAAAATTCCCAGGAAAACCAGAACAGAAAACTGAGAATTACTGTGAAAAAATAAATACACAAAACGACAAAATGGCCGCGGAACCGCCGCACGAGCCATGCTCGTGCCGCGGATCCCCGGCTCATTGATGGAATTAGTCCATCGAAATTCACAGTAACTCTTAGATTATCCTGCTGATGTTTCTGAATATTTTTAATCTACAAAAAACCACGTTTTTCAAAAAAGTCCAGAGAGCATTTTTCAAGTCGGGTTTTGGGTCGATCGGACTTCTGATTCCGTCGGGACTTCGCCTAAGGCTCTAGCTAGGCTCTGATACCACTGTAGGGTTCCTAGGCACTCTAATGGAGTCTCACAAGTGATCAAACATTCCAATTTCTAAAAATTACGGTGCCGAGAAACCCTAATACGGATCGTTAACTAGATAAATAGGCGAAGCGAGTAAGTAAACGAAAATATAGCTAAAGGGAAGGGGCTACAACCTTTGTAGATCCGGTCCACCACTTCCTAAGCTCCGCGATGATCTCCCTCCACTGTCCAAATCGAACCCATGACTCTAGCATCGGCATCATCGAAGAATGGGCGGGCTTGATCTTCGGTTCGATGCCGAAGATGATCTACGTCGAGGCATCGCTAGAACAAGCTCCAACTTCACCAAGTTGGAAAAACTTGTGAAGGAAACACCCTATACTACTTGGCAAGAGGTAGAGGATGAAGAAATAGGAAGTGGGTAAACTTTAGATTTGGATTTCTCACACTTTTCCATCAGTCACCATTGATGGTCAAGCTTTCTCTTTCTTGCTCAAGATGAAGAAGAATAAAAGATATGATAAGTTCTTTCTTTAAAAGGAAAATAAAATGAATACTTATCATTTCTTCAACCATGGTTTAGTGTAGAGACTTAACTTAGGTTAGATGAGTGGTTAGGGTTAGGCATGAGACAAGAATGGTGACTAAGTCAATGCTTCATGAATCTTCAACTAAAAACAAATATAGCCACCATTCATTTCTCTTTTTCTTTTCAAATGAAATAAATAAAAAGATAAATGAATAAGCAAATGAAATGATACCCTAACCACTAACTAACCATGGTTCAATACTTTACACAAAACCAAGAAAGAATGTATCATCAAACATGATACAATCATGTGCACAAAAATATATCACATATACAATGTGCAATACAAGTGAGTAAATCCATTTAAAGTGAACCAATACTAGTTAATGCAAAGTAATATATCAAATATATAATTATACATTAAATCATTAAATCAACACTTGATTCAATGATCCGGTCATGTCGCATATAACCGGCCAGTATCCAACGTATCGGCTTATCGAATCAATCCTTGATTCGATAACTAGGTTATATCGCATACAACCATTCGACACATACATCGCGAGAATGGAATACGGTATCACATACACGCATTATTCTCGGTCCCGCACATATCTCATATGCGCTCCTATTTCGTTTCGCTTGAGCTAGGAAACCTCTGTATAGGACTCTAAAGACTCGTCAATACGCCGGCAGCAGATGATGATCATATCAAACACCCACAAGCCGCAAGCGGTCTGCTAAACGTAACGGCCACCCGGGTATTGAGCGATCAGAAGATCAATGAGCAAGCCCGCTCACACTCCTGTGAATCCAACCAGTAACACTTACCGTACAGTCCGGTCTGTTCGTCTGATATGTCGCATATCTCGCCTAGGGGTGGTAAACGTCAGACCCCAGTAGCTTGATAAGTCATGCAGACTTGAGGTCCATAACATTCGTGAAACTACTGATAACTCTTACCAGTATATCACTGCAACCCTGGCCAGGGATTTCCTGTTATGGCCAGTCGTGCATTGCGCAATATCAACCCCCAATACCGGGAGAGACGAATCCCCTCCTATCGCTCATTGCCTCCATGTGAATCGGGACTGTACCCAAAAACCACCTGTTTGCACGACTCAGTAGAGCCGTGGTAGGGTGGAAATCAAAGCACAGTGGGAGACACACAAGACTCTATGACGATCTCGGGTCAATAGACTAAGCTGTACTAGTGTCACCAGAGAACTGCCATCTGACGTGAGGTATAATACCATCTGGGAGTTCTCGGCGAGTCCGTTCAGTGTACCCAGTCTCCACTGAGCACCCGCATACCATCTTCGATGTCAAATACCAATGGATATGGGATCATCCATCGCCCATCGCATGTGTCGAGAAGATATGCGCTAGTCTACTCTGGAATATCGATGCCCCGTCTCGATATTCCCATGACTAGGAACAATGAAGGATGTACTCATTGACTACTCAGGCCCCACTAGTATGATCTGCATCATAGTCCTGGAAGTCGAGTACACATCCTAAGGGCTTTATCAACATGTAATCAGAGAGACAGAAAGTATACATGTTAAGATAAAGAGCAACCAGATAGCGTACTATCATGTCGAGCAAGAAAGTCCTACCTATATATGTCCCAGCATCCACTACAATATACATCCAATGTACAGTAATGGCCTCCAGGGCATACATATAACTAACATAATGCGTGTATGTGATACCGTATTCTATTCTCACGATGAATGTATTGAATTTTTGTATACGATATAACCTAGTTATCGAATCGAGGATTGATTCGATAAGTCGATACATCGGATATTAGTCGGTCATATGCGATATGACCGGATCGTTAAATCAAGTGTTGATTTAATGATTTAATGTATAATTATATATTTGATATATTACTTTACATTAACTAGTATTGGTTTACTTTAGATGGATTTTCTCACTTGAAGTGCACATTGTATATATGATATAGTTTTGTGCACTAGTTTGTATCATGTTTGATGATACATGGAAGTTTAGATGTATGTTTAGTTTAAACCATGTTTAAGTGAATTGTTAGGGCTTTATTATCTTCTCTTGATTATTTAGTTTATTTATTTATTCTTTATTTTAGGAAAAGAAAAGATATGGTTGCTTATTTTGTTTGTTTTGTTGAAACTTCAAGAAGCTTTGACCATTCTTGTTCTTTTCCTAAACCTAACCATTCACCTAACCCTAGTTTATTCTCTACACTAAACCATGGTTGCTAATATGATAAGTATCATTTTATTTTCTATTTTTCAATATACTTATCATATTCTTTTTCTTCTTCTTCTTCTTCTTCTTCTTCAACAAGAAGAAAGCTTGCTACCATTAATGGCAACATGAGAAAAAGAGTGAGAAATCCAATTCTAAAGTGAACCCACTTCCTATTTCTTCATCCTCTACCACTTGCCAAGTAGTATAGGGTGTTTTATTCACAAGTTTCATGACTTGGTGAAGTTGGAGCTTGATCTTGAGTTGCCTCGACGTAGATCATCTTCGGCATCGAAGTCGACGACCTAGCCCGATCACTTCTCCGATGAAACCGCCGCAAGAGTCTAGGATTCCGATTGGTACAGCGGAGGGACGTCATCACGGAGCCAAGGAAGTGGACGACCGGATCTACAAAGGTTGTAGCCTCTTTCCTTTAGCAATAAAGTCGTTTACTTGCTTGCATCACCTTATCATCTAGTTAACGATCCGTATTAGGGTTTGTAGGCACATGAAAAAAATTTGAATTGGGCATGTTTGATCTGTTGTGAGACCTTATTAGTGTGCCTAGGAACCCTACAGACCGTGGATCCTTCGCTAAAGCTATTTTCCCATTGTTATCGCAATACAAAAGTATTGGGTCAACAATGGACGGAACCACCTGAAGTTCACTAATGAACTTCTTCATCCAGACCGCCTCTTTTGCGGCATCGCTTGCAGCAATGTATTCAGCCTCCATTGTCGAGTCTACGACGGTATCCTGTTTGGAGCTCTTCCAACACACCGCCCCTCTATTGAAGGTAAACACAAAACCTGATACAAACTTTCTGTCATCCTAGTCACTCTGGAAGCTTGAATCGGTAAAGGACTTGACCTTCAGGTCTCCATTACCGTAAACCAAGAACATCTCCTTAGTCCTTCTCAGGTATTTGAGAATGTTCTTTATTGCTGTCCAGTGATCCTCACCTGGGTTCGACTGATACCGGCTCACCACGCTTAGCGCATAAGCTACATCTGGCCTTGTACATAGCATCGCATACATTATAGATCCTATCACCGAAGCGTAGGGTATAGTGCTCATATGAACCCTCTCCTCGTAAGTCTTGGGAGACATCTCCTTGGAATCATCCATACTAAATCTCTTTAGTACGTTCTCTATGTACCTGGACTGTGAAATTCCCAGGAATCTCTATAGATCTTAATCCCCAGAATATACGAGGCATCACCCAGGTCCTTCATAGAGAACTTTTATGATAAGAATAGCTTGACCGATTGTAGTATAGGAATGTCATTTCCTATCAAAAGAATGTCGTCCACGTACAAGACTAGGAACACGACAGTTCGTCCTACAATCTTCTTATAAATACAAGGCTCATTCTCGTTCTTGATGAAGTCAAAATCCTTGACTGTTTCATCAAAACAGATGTTCCAGCTCCGTGACGCCTTCTTTAATCCATAAATGGATTTAAGCAACTTACACACCTTCCCGCTGCTCCCACTGTCTACCAAACCTTCCGGCTGATCCATATAAACGCACTCTTCTAAACTTCCGTTTAGAAAAGCCGTTTTTACGTCCATCTGCCAGATCTCATAGTCATGGAAGGCAGCAATGGCAAGTAGGATCCGAATGGATATAAGCATAGCCACTGGAGAAAAGGTTTCGTCATAGTCAACACCTGGCCTTTGACGAAAACCTTTTGCAACGAGTCTAGCTTTATAGGTTTTAACCTGCCCATTTACACCAAATTTCCTTTTGTATATCCATTTGCATCCAACGTGTTTTACCCCAGGTGGAGCAATTTCCAAGGTCCACACTTTATTGGTGTACATGGACACTATTTCGGATCGCATAGCATCCAGCCATTTATCAGAGTCCCTACTGATAATAGCCTCCTTGAAACCAGTAGGATCATCTTCTTCCAAGATGCAATCCTCTCGATCCCCATCAATGAGAAAACCGTAGTATCTCTCGGGCGGATGAAAAATCCTACCAGATCTGCGGAGTGGCTGAGGTTCGTCGGGTATAACTGAATCTAGCGGTTCCACCAAATCTTCTGTTATAGTTTGTGTCTTTGGAATTTCATCCAGTTCTACCGTGCTGCTACCAATATTTTTAACAACAAATTCGTTTTCCAAAAATGCGGCGTTCCTAGAAACAATAATCTTCTGTTCCAATGCATGGTAGAATAGATACCCATTAGAATCTTTTGGGTATCCCATAAACTTACACAAAACCGATCGTGCCTCAAGTTTGTCGGGGTTCGGCTTTTTGACATAACCAGGGCAACCCCAAATCTTAACACGTTTAAGATACAAACTCTTACCACTCCATATTTCATACGGAGTCTTAGGCACTTTTTTGGATGGAACTTGATTCAAAAGATGTGCTGCTGTTTGAAGTGCATATCCCCAGAATGAAAAAGGTAACTCAGCATTACTCATCATGGAGCGAACCATATCCAATAGGGTATGATTCCTCCACTCCGATACACCGTTGTTCTGTGGTGTATACGGAGGAGTAAGTTGAGAGAGAATTACATTCTCTTTCAAGTATTCTAGTAATTCCGTGCTTAAGTACTCCCCTCCTCTATCAGATCGGAGGATCTTAATACTTTTTCCAATCTTGTTCTCTACATCGTTTCTGAATTCTTTGAATTTCTTAAAAGCTTCAGATTTGTGTTTCATAAGATACACATACCCGAACCTAGAAAGATCGTCAGTGAATGTGATGAAGTATGAGAACCCACCCCTTGCATGTATAGACATTGGACCACATACATCACTGTGTATGAGTCCCAAGAGCTCTGCTGCTCTTTCTCCATGTCCGGTGAACGGAGATTTGATCATTTTTCCTTTGAGACAAGACTGACAAGTTTCATAAGATGAAAACTCGAACGTATCCAAAAATCCATCTTTATGCAACTTACTCAGCCTTTTCTCTTCGATATGACCAAGTCTACAATGCCACAAGTAGGATTCGTTCATATCAGAACTCTTCCTCTTGCGTGTGTTTTGTATACTGAGAACTATGTTTTGATTAGGAACATATATACCATTACATAGTGTATCTTCTGCAACCATTATCTGATTAAGGTAAATGTTCATGATGATTCTATCAAGAACAAACTTATATCCATCTTTATCAAGTAAAGAAACTGATATGATGTTGCAAACCATAGAAGGTACATAGTAGCAATTGTTCAAAATCATAGTATTGCCATTTGGCAATACTAGGTGATATTCACCAACGGCAGCAGCATCAATTTATGCTCCATTCCCTACTCTGAGGGACATATCACCTGGTCCAACTATCCTACTTTTTCTCAGTCCCTGCAATAAATTACAGATGTGAGATCCTGATCCGGTATCTAGTACCCAGGAGGTAGGGCTGACCGAAAAACAGTTCTCAATAACAAGAACACCTGAAGAAGACACAATAGTATGTTTCTTCTTCGATGGGGTCATCAAGGAATTCAAACAATCCTCTTTCCCTTGCTCATACTCATGAATGTTGTCATAAGTTAAAGCCGAACCGACGTTCCCCAGTCCCGAATAAGAATTCGGATCGGTCAAGCGATACATTTTATTATCTTGATTAGGGCATGAAATGGTTGCTACCTGGAGAGAGAGAGAAAAGAAACACTCAGTGTGCGCTCTTGCAAGATTATATTGGTTATTAGTTTATCTAATCAGGATGGCTCCTACTGTTTTCTCGAATTCTCCTTCAAACCTTAAAAGAAGAACTAGTCAGGATTAATCACACGTCACAATACTTGCTTAACCTTTCATCCAGGCTAGTGTCGGTACTTCGAGGGTGGTTTTCTAACGCTTTCGCGAGGTTCTTTAATTACATAACCTCTTTTCCCTGGAGGCGTAGCCCCGCTAACACTGTTCTAGACACTTACTTGGTTCATAGCATTGATTGTTAAGTGAAATAATCTCCCGAGAGTAATCGTACTCATCGGTGGGATCGGGAGCCAACTATCATTGTGTGATGCACTAGATGGAATCCACTCTAGTCACCATACTCCAGAAGGTATGCAACACTAGCAAGTTTCCTGTATATTTGAAACTCCCGATGTGCTTTTTTCCCCTAGGACCCAAGTGACCTTGACACAGTCAACAAATCAAAGAGTCCTAGTCAAGTTCAACACGTCATTTATCATGATTGCATTAAACCCACCCGCATAACCCTTGACACAGTCAACAAGGTTATACGACTGTCCTAACTAATCACATCGTATGCTACAAATAAGCAATACTCAGCTACCGTTCACTGCACCTTGACACAGTCAACAAACACATTACGAATACTAAGTATAACTTATAAGAAATGACGGAGGTCTACGGATGGGTTTTTGGCGAAAAACCCGTTAACGTAATGAACTTGATATCGTTGAAGGAACCTGAGTAATTTTGAAAAGGAGTGGTTTAGGCTCCTCTTTTGAAAACTTGTGGTTTTGAAAAAACCGAATAATCTACAGTATAGACTTCTGCTCAAGAGGTCACTCCCCGCGAAGGGATCTCGGCTCTTGCCTCCTGGAATGAGGTGCTGGATATTCATGATCGAATACCACTATGCACAGCGAAAGAATATAGCTATAATTTTTCGAAATTTGTTCCAACAGCATCTTTTAGGTTTTCTTATCTTGCATTAATCAAAATTAATGTGGTCCCATTAGTTAATCCTATCACACCACAAAAAGAATGAAAATACAATGTACGTATATGCCATCCGCATTCGCCATGGGGCCCCGTCATCACCCGTTAGGTTACTTAACTAACGACAGAGCAGGGGTTGGACTAGCGAGGGTGCAAAACATATACAACATCTACTAGTATATATATAAGTATATATAACATTCGTCCTAGGCATGATAATAAGAAACATCACAGAATCTCAGCCAACAATACAGAAAGGTGGATAATCTTGGAGTCCCGGCTTTCATTTGAGCCGAAAATAAAATCCGACGTTCCCAGTCGCGTGGATAGCCTGTGCAATGAAAACCTGGACCCCTACGAGCGCGGAAAGTTACCCGCCAATCCCAGAAGTGAGGAAACCCCTTCCAACAAAGTGAATGGGCCACCCAGCACTTCACGGAATCTGGTAACTTGGGCGCCCCTCCGTAGGTCATCCTATACCCCCTACGAGTGCGGCGAATAGCCCTCCAATTCTAGAATGAAGCCCCCTCCGTATCAATGCCATGAGATGCGGGCTTGTTGCCTTCTAGAACCCGGCTATTCGTGCACTCCACCGTGGGGTAATCCTAGTACAGAAAACGAAAATAATATGTACAAATGTTGACATCGACCTCAACCCGGTCGTGCCCCAAACAAATAATATACAAACCGGCAATGACGGCAGTCCACATGTCAGACGCTCGCCCCGCAAATGAATATACAAATGAATTTTAAACTGTACCACTAACATTGCACCATATGCTATCCACCACGACTATCCAACCACAATCACAGCACAAGCACAAAACATCAACGCGGATGTCATGTTCGCAAACTCGTCTAAAAGGACATATAGCAAATAGACAGGTTTACCGATCGAATGACATTCACGGTCGCAGATAAAAGTGAATGTACTAACTATTAAACAGTGTCAAATATAACGACTTCGAAACACTCCAAATTGCCCCAAACTGAAAAACTACAGAAAATCAAACTTGGGCAAAAACTAGCAACACCTGAAACCCAAACATCAAGAGACAAGAACACTGGCCAAAACTCGATGCAATTCTCTTTAATAAAACCAGTGAGCTCGGTTTTGGAAGGGGTGTGGCCAGCCAAAAGTGGTGGGAATCGTGTCGGTTTTGGTCAGTGTTCATCTCTCAGTGTAAAGAGCACTCTGCACTTGCTAAAAAATTGTTTTGAAGCCTTTAAAAATTCAACAGAAACTGCAGTTTGGTTTCAATGTTACAGAGTTGTTTCGGTTTCGTTGTTTTAACATTGTTTAAACTTGCTAGTGTAGGGTTTATGGGCTGGCTCTGATACCATGAAAGTTTACGCTAGTGCCCCGGCCAACTTCCGTGGCCAAATGCGGAACAAATTTTTTTCTAACGATTAGAACATGGCACTAGAATAACTTTTAACCCGGATCTTACCATAAACCTAACTATCTAAATAAAGAGAGCTATCTACTATGATGAAGAAATCTCACCAAACGAACAATGTCCTTCGGTCTTCTTTCTTCATCTTTAACTCCAAGTGGCCACCTTGAACATGCTTGATCTTCTTTGTTGGCTTCTTTGGTTCTCCGCGATCGATCTTGCTCTCCGGTCCTCCTTTGTCATAGATGATCCACCCGAAGGATATGATCCATGACTCTCGCTCCTCACAATATGTCAAGTGGAGCAACTAGAGAACTTGGGTGTCACGACCCGAAAGTACGGAACATGACCGGCACTTAAACTACGAAACGTCTCGAGGCGTACGTAATCTAAGTAAACCGAAAGCCCAGAAATCCAAACCAAGAAAAGTAGTAGAGTGAAGGAAAACTAATTTAAATCAAGTAGTTTTAATAGCATAGCCGAATTATGCGTTTAAAAAAATTCAAATATTTCCTGAAAATTTCGGCAGAGTCTCCTTTGTAAATACTGGCCCCCAAACGGGATACAACATGAATAGTATACGAAATCAATAAAAGGGCATCCCCAAGCGGGAGCTAGCTCTTCGTCAATCGACGGTCACAACCACCCAAGCAATATAATATACAACGCCAACGGCGAGGATCAAAACTCAAAACCATAAGAAAACCACAGAAATAAAACACGCGACTCTAAGGTCGAAAGAATAGCATCTCTGGTCTCTATCTCAAAAAAAAAATACATTTTTGGTTGATGGAACTTCTAGATACAACAGAGTAATAATATACAAGATATATAATGGGGGTACGATACAAGTAAACCCACCTACTAGCAATCACCCGAAAGAAACTATGCCCGCAAAGCCGTAACGAACCTGTACGGCAAACCTGCAAGAAACTGGGGCACAACGGGGGTGAGTTGCCAACTCGTGAATAGAAAAACATCTACGCACAGAAATCGCATAAATAACGCAACCTAGGTCAATGATCATAATATATCCTCAAATATATGTAAAACATGCAGCCTATAATAATGGCTAGGGTAATATCTAACCCGAGTGTGATCTCATGTGCCCGTGTCAGTGCCTCAGGTAGCAATATATGATATGAATGAGGTATGAATGCATGAAAACAGAATACATGTAAATGAAGAACCGTTTTCATAATTTAGTGAGATTTCCTTTGTATTTTTAAAATGAGGTATCATAATGAAATCAACATAAAACAGTGCCTAGCATCGGCACAAAACGTAATCCCAATATCTCGATATCTCTGTATCACAGTCTCTGTACCTCAATATCTCGAAATCTCAATGTCTCAATCACAATATCTAGGGCGCCGTAAGTCCAGACCGGCCCCTACCACCCATCTCAAGACCACGACGGTATCCTCCGGATATCCGACGCGTCGGGTAAAATCACCGGTAGGTAGTCTCCCCCTGCCATGCTCACATCGTCATCATCACGCGCTTCTTGCCCCGGGGTACCTTACCGGGTCCACCATGTACCCGAAACGGTTCATCCGTCTCCTCGAATCGGGTCTCGAAATCCATCAGCAAACTCATGGTGGACGACTCATACATCATGGGAAAAACCGCACTTTTTATTTAAAAAGAGAGAAATCAGTTTATATAAGTTTTGCGGTTTTCCCCCCAAATCCAGAAAATTTCATGGAAATCCGAATCCAAATCATCAATAGCATGTAAAAACCATGAATATAGGCATAACAATGAATAACAGTATGCATGAAGTGACAAGTAATAACTACAATGTTAAGCTGGCATATAAGGCAGACACACTAATATCATGTCAAATTACTAACTAACAAGCTAAGTCAAGCAATAATATTTTCTAAGGTGTACGTGACATGGCAATTACCGATGAAGATGTGTGTGAGCCGGCAAGTAAGTGTACGTGGTACATACGCATCATCGGTAATGGTGCTGGTGTCCTAACAATATGATATCAATATTGCAATAAGAAATTATAACATAAGTATGCGATGCGAAGCGAACCACAATAATAAGCGGGAGCTGAATATTAGACGCAACTGTAACTAACCTGCATTAATCTAATATAAGTCCTACAAATGGTGCCTTTTGAAATAACACGAATCATGGGGTTTTGAAAATAGGGGCTACGGTGTTTTTATGAAAAGATACGTCTTTTGAAATATCTGTAGGATCCCTTGTGCTGTCTTTTAAAATACCCACGATTCGTTAGTTTTTGAAATAGGTAAGAATCGAATCTAATCTAACAACTAAACTAAACTAAAGGGCTAAGCTAACAAGCTGGACTACAGGTAAGGAAACCGCCTAACATCTGAGTCGATCCATATACATACCTGTATATATATTAGTCGGTGATCCCGCCTCAATAATATCATATCCGATACCATATCTACAATCAGCCATCCCAAGTCAAGAGTGCGGATCAATCATCAAGATATAGCTCGTACGTAAATCCGTCGTACGGCATCCCCAAATCTGGGTACGGGTCAATATCATATTCCTCACCCCATTCCTCTGGTATCCTCTTTATTCAAGATCATAGTCTAGAGTACTGACCTATGACTAGTACAATACTAATATCCTCAATATACTCATGATCTGACTACAGATCGACAATCTCGTACAAACCGATACCGTCAGCACATATCATCATCAAGGGGTATACATCGCCCGATACGGCCTAATATCAATATCCTAGCATATCATGCCTCATATCACGATCACATGTCGACCATTTTATTTATAACACTATTCACCCGCATCGCCGCCCCAAGATCCGCCATAACACCAGGACGTACCTCAAGTACGAATCATGCCATATCACCGATATCACAACCACGAAACAAATCTCATCGACTCAGCTCAATCCCAAGTATCATCCTCAAATCCGTATGTGAACACATGGTCCCATACCCATATGAACACATAACTATAAAGAATCCCATGAGCACATATAAATAGGAATGTATGAAAGTATGTATGTGTGTATGTGTAGTGCAACACTACCCCAAGGTTCGCAACACTAAAGTAATCCCATACACCAATATCCATCCTAAACATCGTTATTAATCCCAAATAACATATAATAAATTGTTGGTGTGTATAAGCATCCGTATACACCACCACGGACTGCGGGGGTGCTATACGCCATCCACCCGACTTCTCCCCGTAGATATAAATCTACTCACCTGGTCCTCGCTCGCCAGTGCCGACGTCACCACGCGCTTGCTTGTCATCTCGAAGTCCACATGGGGGTACCTACATGTCATAACATATTGTGTCGCATAAAAACCAAATTCGAAATCGAAACGGCATACGAAACCAAATCGGCACGTGTATCACGTATAGGTCAAAACCTATCGTCTACGCATGCAAGAATAGTCAAACCAACCCTCGATGTCGATATACCAACATCAACACATCGAGAAAAACCCAAACACACCAATGATGATTTCAAAACTCATTAATTATAATATTAAGTAGAATGCAACTCATCAAAACCCCAAAATAAATCAAATCGATTTATTTCCGAAAACGTAGAAAGCACTAAATTTTCTTTTTAATTCGAAACTTGATGTTTTAACAAAACTAATGGCCATAATATCCACTAAATATCATAATTATGTCATATAAACCATTTCCACAATTTAATCTCATCAATTTTTATAAAACTAAAAATTCTAGTTTTGCAATTTTATCAAATTTTAACAATTTCAAGTAAAAATGCACAAAACAACAACTATGCTTGGTTTTGCATGATTCAAAGGTATTAAACCACTCATGGAAACCTTAATGATGTGCTAAAAATCCTAACTAGATTTTAATCTCACTTAATTACATTAATCCTAAAATCTAGTTTGCAACATAATACAATTTGGACAATTTCTTTTTAAAGTGAATTTGCAACTAACAACTAGTTTGGGTTTTGAAATTCTCAAGATTATAAATTACACAACACAACCGTAACCAAATAATCCAAACCCTAACTCCCAATTCAACTCTTCTCTTTAAATTTCAACTTTCAATTAAACCCACAATTTAAACACCTAATTAGCTTAGATCACAATAAAAACTAACAAGGTACAATTAGTGTAAGATTATACCTCTCAAATTTGAAGATCTAACATGAAAATCTTGGCCTCCAAAATAGCTTCTTGATCCATGATCCACACTAGAATAGGTTAAGAAGAAATGGGTAGAGATTGGATTTTGATTTTGTGGGATTTTTGTGTTGATTTTTGGGCATTTTGTTGAATTTTTTTGATGCAAAATGAGAGAGGAAGAAAGAGGGGCTGTTGTGGTGTGCAGGAAAAGAGGGCTCGGCCAATGTTGTGAGGGAGAGAGAGAGAGTGGTGTGGGTTTTAAAGTCAACACAAGATCATGCTTCATTTTCTTTATTTCCTTTTCTTTTCTTTTCTTTTTTATTCTTTATTCTATGTGTGAGGAATGAGGTGGGGACTTGGGTGATTGGGGCAGCCTAGGCTCAGCCATGGGAGGAAAATGGGGTGTGTGTGGGTGAGTGGGTTGGGAAAGGATAAATGTTATACCCCAATTCCATTAACACTAATTTCACCGAAAAAAAGCCTTTTTCTTCGATATTTTCTAAACCGTTTTGGCAAACGATTTCGTTTCAAAAACCACATGATAAAATTTTATTTAATGTTTTATGATGCACAAAATTTGTTTCAACTCATTCCAATTTGTAATTTTCCCTAATTAAATATATTAGTGACGGCTTAAAATAATATTAAAATAATTAATTTCGGAAAAATTTTCAGAAAATTTGAAATTTCACCAGTGGGTCAATAAACACCAAATACTAGCAATTACATAGCTAGAATATGTATATTTAATTTTATAATAAAGATATTTATATTTTGACTTTTTTACAGAAAACCCTCTTATTTTACCGATTTTCCGAAATTTCACCGAAACGATTTTCAAAACGCTACAATCTTCACCCCTTAAAGAAATTCGGTCCCCGAATTTAAAGTAAAACTCCCCCCAAGTACTAAAACATCTGAACCAAAACCATCAAGTCGTCGGGGCTCCGAAATTGTAAATACATAAAACAAATCGTAGCGCAGCGCATGCGCATGAAAAATAAGCAAATAACTCAAATCAAAACTCCGTCAAGCATCCCGCAATTATCGGAGTCATGGGGAAGACATCAATATCAAATCCAAAGAAAAACCAATATGATATAACTCGAAACTATACATGTAAAATATATTCAGGTACTGTCCTCTGACTAGTCCTGCTAAGTACGGAAACACATAGCAATATCATAAAAACGTACTGCTCTATAAGAAAAATCAATCCCAAAATACGCGTATGAATACTACGTGCGTCTGGTGCGCACGGAAATCAAAATCCGAATATATGCCATACATATGCACAGAAACAACATCTAAGTGCATCGGGTGTGCACGAAACATCTGTCGTACGTAGGCAACATGTGTGCCTGACAGCAAAATCAGGTGCATCTGACATGCACGAAAAATCTCGATTTAGTGCATCTGGTGCGCACCAAAATCACACTGAAAAACATGCGCCCAACATGCGCGAAAATCCAAATCAGGTGCATCCATCGTGCACGAAATCATGAAATCCAATATCAAGTGCCGAATATACGCAAAATCCAGTCAGGTGCACAAGGTGCACAAAACAAATATCGAACATCACCATCGAAATCAAAGTCCAGGGCATCTAAATGCACAACATACGTAACACTGCACTGCAAGCATATATGAACTATACCGCGTGCAAAAACTAAATCGTGTGCGTATATACACACAAAATCAACTCAAATGTCTAAAACCGTAAAATCACAAACATGTGAAACCAAGCACGAAAACGATATCAAGTGCAACACTGTGCAAAGATCGTAAATCCTCAATCATCAAAATCAAATCATGCGAATAAATCACCCAAAACTTCGAAATCAATAATGGCGGAATAGTACCGCTCAAGCGCATCCTCTAAGAATCTCGGGCTAACTGTCGCGGTCACTAGTGGGACGTCTCGTCAATGATCATGAACTCTGGCCTGCTGGTGTGCGTAACAATGGCCACTCCTGGGTCAAGGTCTTCTTGTAATTTATTCCAGAAAGTTCCTATCGAGATCTCTCCCAAATCTCGTCTCTGCCGAACTGTCCGGAAATCATCGTCCCTTACTAGATCTGTTTTTATTCTGGAACGGCTGCATACTCAACGCGACTCCTTCTGGAGGGTATATCCAAGTACAATGACTCGGCATACGTATCGCATCCCGGATGTCGGCGGAGGGGAACGTCATCATATCCAGATCTTGTACGAACCTCTTACTCCACTTTTCCCTAACGTCGACTGTTTCGGACTCGTCTCATCGTGGCTGCATGGACTGAGCTCCAATGGCTATCCTCGTATCGGGAGTCCCCCAAAAATGCATCTCACCACCTAGCATCCGAATTAAGTCGAGCCATCTGATCGAGTCGTCAAAACCTCATAATCTCCCAAGAGCTCAACATCTTGGGCACAGTTTAATAGTATCGAGTACATACCACAGCATCGGTGGTCCAACCGTAGAAGGGCAAACCCAAGCCTCACTAATGGCGCCGTAGAACTGCCGCAAACCCGAAGGTTCAAAGGCTTTCACACGGTCATTAAGTCGAGTTAGGGTTTCATTCTTCTAGAGGGACCATAGAATTGCCTGCATGTCTTTCCGACTACTTTAAACTTGGAATAATAGGTTTCTGACATTCGATCGTCTCTGTCGACTCCCAACGTCTCCGCGTGAAGTCGTCTCTAGCTGGAATCAATCTATCTGATGACCTCTCATCGGGGTAGGCGAACGATCCACATGTCCTAGTCATTCATCCTCGATGACTAGCGACCTTCTATCATCTCTTAGTACAACTCGTTCTGCACTAACGCCAGCATCTGGGGCAATATCTCGTCGTTCACAGCAATAACTGGCTCGCTCGTCTGCTCGCTGAACAGTGCCTCGACCATCATGAATAAGCAACACACCAACGGTCATCAAAATCTAGCTGGCCTCTGTCAGTGGCCCAATCCTATGATACTGATCGGCACGTCCGAGAAATCTCATCAAGGCGATCCGCCAAACGCTCGTGGCGCGGAAACATAGTAAAAAGACACATCTCCGCAATCGTGTGTCGCCAAAATTACGCCCTGGACAGTCCTCGTTCGTGACGAGCTTGTGCTGACCGCAATTCCAACCGTAGCTCTCCTTGCCCGTAATCGTGGCAGCAAACCGTAACTGGTACCGATGAAGCTAGATCAGGAATGGATATAACACTGAACAAAGAAATGTACATCCTAAGGCTTCTTAAGTGGAGTAGCGTATCGTAAGTATGCCGCGGAACATACCCACGGTACGTCACTCTACTTTAGTCACCTATTCCATCAACCAAGGGTCATCCTACGCTCCGAAGGTAAAACCTAACGCTCTGATACCAACTTTATCACGACCCGAAAGTACGGAACATGACCGGCACTTAAACTACGAAACGTCTCGAGGCGTACGTAATCTAAGTAAACCGAAAGCCCAGAAATCCAAACCAAGAAAAGTAGTAGAGTGAAGGAAAACCAATTTAAATCAAGTAGTTTTAATAGCATAGCCGAATTATGCATTTAAAAAAAATCAAATATTTCCAGAAAATTTCGGCAGAGTCTCCTTTGTAAATACTGGCCCCCAAACGGGATACAACATGAATAGTATACGAAATCAATAAAAGGGCATCCCCAAGCGGGAGCTAGCTCTTCGTCAATCGACGGTCACAACCACCCAAGCAATATAATATACAACGCCAACGGCGAGGATCAAAACTCAAAACACAAGAAAACCACAGAAATAAAACACTCGACTCTAAGGTCGAAAGAATAGCATCTCTGGTCTCTATCTAAAAAAAAAATACATTTTTGGTTGATGGAACTTCTAGATACAACAGAGTAATAATATACAAGATATATAATGGGGGTACGATACAAGTAAACCCACCAACTAGCAATCACCCGAAGGAAACTATGCCCGCAAAGCCGTAATGAACCTGTACGGCAAACCTGCAAGAAACTGGGGCACAACGGGGGTGAGTTGCCAACTCGTGAATAGAAAAACATCTACGCACAGAAATCGCATAAATAACGCAACCTAGGTCAATGATCATAATATATCCTCAAATATATGTAAAACATGCAGCCTATAACAATGGCTAGGGTAATATCTAACCCGAGTGTGATCTCATGTGCCCGTGTCAGTGCCTCGGGTAGCAATATATGATATGAATGAGGTATGAATGCATGAAAACAGAATACATGTAAATGAAGAACCGTTTTCTAATTTAGTGAGATTTCATTTGTATTTTTAAAATGAGGTATCATAATGAAATCAGTATAAAACAGTGCCTAGCATCGGCACAAAACGTAATCCCAATATCTCGATATCTCTGTATCACAGTCTTTGTACCTCAATATCTCGAAATCTCAATGTCTCAATCACAATATCTAGGGCGCCGTCAGTCCAGACCGGCCCCTACCATCCATCTCAAGACCACGACGGTCTCCTCCGGATATCCGACGCGTCGGGTAAAATCACCGGTAGGTAGTCTCCCCCTGCCAGGCTCACATCGTCATCATCACGCGCTTCTTGCCCCGGGGTACCTTATCGGGTCCACCATGTACCCGAAACGGTTCATCCGTCTCCTTGAATCGGGTCTCAAAATCCATCAGCAAACTCATGGTGGACGACTCATACATCATGGGAAAAACCGCACTTTTTATTTAAAAAGAGAGAAATCAGTTTATATAAGTTTTGCGGTTTTCCCCCCAAATCCAGAAAATTTCATGGAAATCCGAATCCAAATCATCAATATCATGTAAAAACCATGAATATATGCATAACAATGAATAACAGTATGCATGAAGTGACAAGTAATAACTACAATGTTAAGCTGGCATATAAGGCAGACACACTAATATCATGTCAAATTACTAACTAACAAGCTAAGTCAAGCAATAATATTTTCTAAGGTGTACGTGACATGGCAATTACCGATGAAGATGTGTGTGAGCCGGCAAGTAAGTGTACGTGGTATATACGCATCATCGGTAATGGTGCTGATGTCCTAACAATATGATATCAACATTGCAATAAGAAATTATAACATAAGTATGCGATGCGAAGCGAACCACAATAATAAGCGGGAGCTGAATACTAGACGCAACTGTAACTAACCTGCATTAATCTAATATAAGTCCTACAAATGGTGCCTTTTGAAATAACACGAATCATGGGGTTTTGAAAATAGGGGCTACGGTGTTTTTATGAAAAGATACGTCTTTTGAAATATCCGTAGGATCCCTTGGGCTGTCTTTTAAAATACCCACGATTCGTTAGTTTTTGAAATAGGTAAGAATCGAATCTAATCTAACAACTAAACTAAACTAAAGGGCTAAGCTAACAAGCTGGACTACAGGTAAGGAAACCGCCTAACATCTGAGTCGATCCATATACATACCTGTATATATATTAGTCGGTGATCCCGCCTCAATAATATCATATCCGATACCATATCTACAATCAGCCATCCCAAGTCAAGAGTGCGGATCAATCATCAAGATATAGCTCGTACGTAAATCCGTCGTACGGCATCCCCAAATCTGGGTAAGGGTCAATATCATATTCCTCACCCCATTCCTCTGGTATCCTCTTTATTCAAGATCATAGTCTAGATTACTGACCTATGTCTAGTACAATACTAGTATCCTCAATATACTCATGATCTGACTACAGATCGACAATCTCGTACAAACCGATACCGTCAGCACATATCATCATCAAGGGGTATACATCGCCCGATACGGCCTAATATCAATATCCTAGCATATCATGCCTCATATCACGATCACATGTCGACCATTTTATTTATAACACTATTCACCCGTATTGCCGCCCTAAGATCCGCTATAACACCAGGACGTACCTCAAGTACGAATTCTGCCATATCACCGATATCACAACCACAAAACAAATCTCATCGACTCAGCTCAATCCCAAGTATCATCCTCAAATCCGTATGTGAACACATGGTCCCATACCCATGTGAACACATAACTATAAAGAATCCCATGAGCACATATAAATAGGAATGTATGCAAGTATGTATGTGTGTATGTGTAGTGCAACACTACCCTAGGGTTCGCAACACTAAAGTAATCCCATACACCAATATCCATCCTAAACATCGTTATTAATCCCAAATAACATATAATAAATTGTTGGTGTGTATACGCATCCGTATACACCACCACGGACTGCGGGGGTGCTATACGCCATCCACCCGACTTCTCCCCGTAGATATAAATCTACTCACCTGGTCCTCGGTCGCCAGTGCCGACGTCACCACGCGCTTGCTTGTCATCTCGAAGTCCACATGGGGGTACCTACATGTCATAACGTATTGTGTCGCATAAAAACCAAATTCGAAACCAAATCGGCATACGAAACCAAATCGGCACGCGTATCACGTATAGGTCAAAACCTATCGCCTACGCATGCAAGAATAGTCAAACCAACCCTCGATGTCGATGTACCAACATCAACACAGCGAGAAAAACCCAAACACACCAATGATGATTTCAAAACTCATTAATTATAATATTAAGTAGAATGCAACTCATCAAAACCCTAAAATAAATCAAATCGATTTATTTCCGAAAACCTAGAAAGCACTAAATTTTCGTTTTAATTCGAAACTTGATGTTTTAACAAAACTAATGGCCATAATATCCACTAAATATCATAATTATGTCATATAAACCATTTCCACAATTTAATCTCATCAATTTTTATAAAACTAAAAATTCTAGTTTTGCAATTTTATCAAATTTTAACAATTTCAAGTAAAAATGCACAAAACAACAACTAAGCTTGGTTTTGCATGATTCAAAGGTATTAAACCACTCATGGAAACCTTAATGATGTGCTAAAAATCCTAACTAGATTTTAATCTCACTTAATTACATTAATCCTAAAATCTAGTTTGTAACATAATACAATTTGGACAATTTCTTTTTAAAGTGAATTTGCAACTAACAACTAGTTTGGGTTTTGAAATTCTCAAGATTATAAATTACACAACACAACCATAACCAAATAATCCAAACCCTAACTCCCAATTCAACTCTTCTCTTTAAATTTCAACTTTCAATTAAACCCACAATTTAAACACCTAATTAGCTTAGATCACAATAAAAACTAACAAGGTACAATTAATGTAAGATTATACCTCTCAAATTTGAAGATCTAACATGAAAATCTTGGCCTCCAAAATAGCTTCTTGATCCATGATCCACACTAGAATAGGTTAAGAAGAAATGGGTAGAGATTGGGTTTTGATTTTATGGGATTTTTGTGTTGATTTTTGGGCATTTTGTTGAATTTTTTTGATGCAAAATGAGAGTGGAAGAAAGAGGGGCTGTTGTGGTGTGCAGGAAAAGAGGGCTCGGCCAATGTTGTGAGGGGGAGAGAGAGAGTGGTGTGGGTTTTAAAGTCAACACAAGATCATGCTTCATTTTCTTCATTTCCTTTTCTTTTCTTTTCTTTTTTATTCTTTATTCTATGTGTGAGGAATGAGGTGGGGACTTAGGTGATTGGGGCAGCCTAGGCTCAGCCATGGGAGGAAAATGGGGTGTGTGTGGGTGAGTGGGTTGGGAAAGGATAAATGTTATACCCCAATTCCATTAACACCAATTTCACCGAAAAAAAGCATTTTTCTTCGATATTTTCTAAACCGTTTTGGCAAACGATTTCGTTTCAAAAACCACATAATAAAATTTTATTTAATATTTTATGATGCACAAAATTTGTTTCAACTCATTCCAATTTGTAATTTTCCCTAATTAAATATATTAGTGACGGCTTAAAATAATATTAAAATAATTAATTTCGGAAAAATTTTCAGAAAATTTGAAATTTCACCAGTGGGTCAATAAACACCAAATACTAGCAATTACATAGCTAGAATATGTATATTTAATTTTATAATAAAGATATTTGAATTTTGACTTTTTTACAGAAAACCCCCTTATTTTACCGATTTTCCGAAATTTCACCGAAACGATTTTCAAAACTCTACATTGGGTTGCTAAACCAAGTAATCTAGAATGTAGTGTGATGATCTAAGTGTTTGCTATCTCTTTCTTGCCTCTTCACTTGTTTCTCAACTCATGAGAATATTAGTGAAGAGGAAGATGATGAAGGTGGAGGAAACTCAAGAGGAGGGAGGAGAGTGAAGCAAAATGGGAGCTCAAGAAAATAATGAAGCATCCATGAGAGAGAAAATCAACACAAAGGTTTTGTGTATGAATTTCTTGAATAAACATTCAACAACCATACTTCAATAGTAACTCCAAATGAATTAAAAATTCATTTGTTAAATATTGAAGCATGGTTATCACCATTCCTCCCATACCTCACACTTTACACCTCATTTTCCATTTATCAAATAAAGGGAAAAAGCATAATGAGGTGGTCGTTTTCTATATGGTAATCCGTAATAAAATACGGATTACAGTCTGTTGTATATGCATACCTGCATTCAGATAAAAACACGAATGCCCAAAGAGATAGAATAACATGAAGAACGTAATACTAGAATATACATGTAACATTTCAGAAAAATAAAATATTATATTTGGGAATTTTTATAATTAAATAATAAATATTTTGAATATTTTAATATGGCGGTATAATTAAATACCGATAAATTGGGGAAAATTTGGAAAATTATAAGAATTTATGAAATGAGGGCGTTTTATGTGATTTAGGTAAATTATAGATTTTTATAATTAATTATACACTATTTTAATGCTAATCGCGATTAAATGTCGCTAATTGTGCCTTAATTCAGATTTGTGCACATGACATGCACCATGTCTTTTGCTAAAATTTATACATTTTCTACCATGCTTGGTTTGGGTTTTAAAATGAAAGGAAAAGAAAACAAAAGAAAAGAAAAGAAAAAGAAAATGTTAAAGAAAGAGGTACGGGCAAGAGAGAGAGAGAGAGGGTGAGGGGTCAAACCTTGGTCTTGGTTATTCTCTCCTTCATTATTTCCTTCATTTTTCCCTCTCCTCCCTCAACCAAGGCTGCCTCCTCCCTCCTCCCTCCTCAAACACGTCAAAACATCATAAAAAACTCATCAAAACTTCATCTCCATTTCATTAAAAATGTGCACAAGCTCCCTACAAACAGTTTGGACCAAGAAAGCAAGGATTTTGGACACTTGGGGCAACTCAAGAAATTTCTTGAGTTGCCAAATGAGGTAATCTCTTTACCATTAGTGTAGAATTTCTTTCACTTTTGTATCCATACATGTTTAGAACCGATTTAGTGTGAATATGTGAACTTTGATAGTTCCAAGTTAAGGATTAGGGTTTGATTTGAATCCAATGGTGAAATTGAGGCTTCATAGTGACCTTAAACCCCTGTAATGATTGTATATTGGACCAAAACCTGAGACTAGAACCCCCAAACCCTAAACTTAGAATCCCTGATATCGGGAAATTATGGAATTTGAGGTGTTATTGGAAATCTGATATGACTAGGAGACCTGAAAAATTATTTAGCAAACACAGAGATGCATGCAGGAACCTAGGAAGCCACCACAGCGACCAGAGCCCTAAATACTCAACCCAGGCCGCAATTTTATTCTTCCTGGCCGCAAATTGTGGCCAGGCTAGGTAAGAATGCCTCCGTGTTTGGTCCAGGGCTTTTATTTCAGTAAACTAGACCCTTCCTATATGCAAAATTGGCTAATTTCACCTAGGGTAAAATCTGGAGCAAGTTTTCAAGTTTCTGATTTTGTTTTGCGGCTTTGAATTAATTGGAATTTGGTATTTGTGTTTTATCTAGGTTGATTCACGGATATACGTCAATCGTCGAGAGTTGTTGGTTATTCGTGCATGCTTAGACCATAGGTTTTAACCTATGTACGTTTCGTGTATCGTTTTGGTTTTCGTTCATGATTTCAGTTTATTATACTATGTGTGATATGTTGGTACCCCCACATGGATTTTGAGACGACGAGGAGAGCGTAGTGTCATCGACTCCAGCAAGCGAGGATCAAGGTGAGTAGATATATATCTACGGGGGAAGTTGGGTGGATGGCGTATAGCACCCCCGCAGTTTGTAGTGTAATATACTATATATTTATTATATATAAATTTGTGTTAAGTGAGACTAAATGATTATCGAGATTGATCTTAGAAGATCATAAGTTTAATTTTAGTATTTGGATGATAGCGTCGTAGTTAGTTTCTTAGTTGCGAACCCTAGAATAAGATTAGACCGCGCGCGCACACACTTGCATACATTTTATTACTTGTGCGTATATGGGGATATGTATATATATATATATATATAAATACACATAGGTATGGGACTATGTATATATATATATATATAAATACACATAGGTATGGACTGTGTGTGTGTGTGTGTATATATATACACGTATGCATATACATGGATGATGAGGATAATATGTGGTATTTGGAGATGAGTCGATAAGATTGGGCATGGTGCCACGAGATCGGTGATATGATATGGTTCGTATTATTAGATACGACATGATTGTTATAGCGGGTCCTTAGATGATGTGTTTTCATACACACGCACATATATATGTAGATGGTATCGGTATTGTACTAGACTTAGATCAGTACCCCCAGTTCACGATATATGATGATAAGGATACCAGATGATTATTGAGATAAATGTGAAAATTGACCCGTACCCAGATTTGGGATGCCGTACGATGGATTTACCGTACGAGCTATATATTGATGATAGATCCGCACTCTTGACTCGAGGATGTCATATTATATATATTGTATCGTATGTGATACTATTGAGACGGGATCACCGACTATTATATGTATATATATCGACTCAGACTTAGGTGGTTTTCCTTACCCTTTCGATCAGTCTGTTAGTTTAGTCCAGTAGTTTACTTGTAGATGTTAGACTAGACTCGGGTCATACCTATGTCAAAACTAACGAATCGTGAGTATTTTAAAGACAGGCCAAGGGACCCTACGGATATTTCAAAAGACATACCTTTTCTTAAAAACACCGTAGCCCTATTTTCTAAACATCACGATTCGTGTTATTTCAAACGGCAAAACTGTATGACCCATATATATTAATGTAGATTCCTTATTGTTGCATTTACTATTCATTCTGTATATTCGGTATTGCTGCGTTTATTATTCATTCTCTATTTATCCATGTTGTTATCATCGCATTGCATATTTAATGTGTACCTTAGTGATTATAAACCATGCTGTCAGGACACCAACACCATTACCGATGATGCGTATGCTACACATACACCTTCTTGCCGGCTCACACACAACATCATCGGTAATTGCCATGTCACGTACACTTTAGAGAAAATTAATTCATTGATATCGATTGTTGCAGATAGTTTCGATATATTGTTATGATGCTAGATTAGATATTGCATTTATTTACTGTGTTATCTCATGCATGTATGTTCATATATTCATTTGCCATGTGATAGTATGGGCCAGACCGGATTGCCGGAGCCCAATATTATGCAATTCATTATTTATTCATTATCTATTTACATCGTGATTTATGATTTCGGATTTCCATGAGATTTCTGGATTTAGAGAAACCGCAAAGATTTTATAAACTTATCATCTTTTTAAAAGATAGAAAATGCGGTTTTCTCATGATATGATTTGAGATATGTCCACCATGAGTTTCCTCGGCTCTTGAGCGATATCATACACCCGATTCGAGGAGGAGGAGGAACCGTCTGTGGGTGCATGGTGGACCCAGTGCGGTACCCCGGGGCGAGAAGGTCGCAGATGATGGCGTTGAGCCTGTGACAGGGGATCACTACTGACCGGTGATTTTATTGTGACTCGACGGATATCCGGAGGATACCGATCGGAGTACAGGCCAGTCCGGATAGCCGGAGCCTGAGGTTTTGAGATTTGGTGATATGGGCCAGTCCGGATAGCCGAAGCCCTAGATATTGAGATTCGAGGATACATGCCAGTCCGGATTGCCGGAGCCTAAGATATTGATTTATTAGGATTTGGATATATATATGTTTTGTGTCGATGCTAGAAACTGATTCCTTGTTGATTTCATTGATGATAACTCGTTTTATACATACAGAAATCTCACTAAACTAAGAAAACAGTTTCACATTCATGATGCATTCTGTTTTCATTATATTGCACGCATACCTCATATTTATGATATGTTGTTATCTGATGCACTGACACGAGCACTTGGTATTATACTTATGTATAGAAGTTTATCCTTGCCACCTTATCATGCTTCAGACTTTACCATTTTGAGGTTATATATTATGATCGTATTGACCTAGTATTGAGTCATACATACGATTTCTGCTCGGTGATGTTTTCTTCTCAAGAGTTGGCAACTCACCCCAGTTGTGCCACAGTTTCTTACAGGTTTTTTCGTACAGGTTTTCCTTGGCGGCTTTGCTGGCACATTACTTCATTTCGGGTGATTTCTTTGGTAGGTGGGTTCACTCGCATCGTGACCACTATTGTACTTATTTATATTCAGTTGTATCTAGTAAACTCCATCAACCAGACTTGTATTATTTGATAACCTTAGAAGACCAGTTGTATATTCTTTCGACCTTAGAGTCGCGTGTTGTATTATTATGGTTTTCTTGATGATTTTGAGTTTCCTTTTGAGTTTTGATCCTCGCCCTTCGGCGTTGTATATTATATTGCTTGCGTGGTTGTGACCGTCAATTGACGAAGAGCAAGCTTCCGCTTGGGGATGCCTTTATTCATATTATGCATGTTGTACCCTTTTGGGGTCAGTATTTACAAAGGAAACTCTGCCGAAATTTTCAGAAAAGACTTGAGATTTTAAAAATGCATACTTCGGCTTGTGTTATTAAAACCACTTGCTTTAAAACATGTTTTCTTCACTTCTTTATTTAAAATGGTTTAGATTTCTGGGATTTTTGGCTTACTTGAATTAGATGTGGTCCTATAGACCTCATATAATTCAAGTTCCAGTCACATGCCATTTCGGGCCGTGACAAAGTTGGTATCAGAGCGCTAGGTTAACCTTGGTTCGAGTCTATGTTTGACTATGCGGAGCCTAGGGCGTTTGTATATATACGGAATATAGGCTTGACCTTACGGAACTTAGACTTAGTCGAGGGAGTATTAGACCCGAACTTTCGTCGCGTAGGTTGACCTTGGTTGATGGAGTAGGTGACTTAAGGAGAGTGACGTACCGTGTGTATGTTCCGCGGCATACTTACGATACGCTACTTCGCTTAAGAAGCCTTAGGTTGTACATTTCCTTCCACAGCATTATATTCATTCATGATCTATCATCATTATTATTGGTTTATGGTTTTGCTGCCACGATTACACGGGCAGAGAGAGCTACGGCTAGAGTTGCGTCAGCACGAGCTCCTCACGGACGAGGACTGACCAAGGCGTGATTCCATGGACACACAATTGCATAGAGGTATCGTCCTATTGTGTTTTCGCGCAATAAGCGTTTGATGGATCGCTTTTACAAGATTTCTCGGACGTGCAGATCAGCACCAGAGGATCAGGCTACTGCAAGAGGCCAGCCAGAACGTGTTTACCGTCAATGCACCGATTATTTGATGATTGAGGCACTGTTCAGCATGCGGAGAAAAGAGCCAGTTGTTGCTGCGAATAACGAAATATCTCCCCAGATGTTTGGAGCTATTGCCGCACGAGCTGTACTTAGAGATATGATAGAAGATCGCTAGTCACCCGAGGAGGGATGACTAGGACTTATGATTCGTTGCCTACCCCGATGTGAGGTCATCGGATTGATTGATTCCAGCTAGAGACGACTTCACGCAGGTACGTTGAGAGTCGATAGAGACGATCGAATGTCAAAAACCCATTTTTCCAAGTTTAAGGTATTCGGGGAAACATGCAAGTAATTACATGGACCCTTTAGAAGAATGAAACCCTAACTCAATATAATAACCAAGAGAACGCTTTGAAACCTTAGGGTTTGCAGCAGTTCAGCGGTACCATTGATGAGGCTTGGGTTTGCCCTTCTACGGCTGGTCCATAGGTACTGTGGCATGTACTAGAATAATATTAAACTGTACTCAAGATGTTGAGCTCTTGGAGGATTATGGAACTTTAAGAATCGATCGAAAGGTTCGACGTCATTCGGATATCATGTGATGGGATACATTGCTTGGGAGACTCCAGATACGAGTATAGCCGTTGGAGCGCAGTCCATCCAACCACAAAGAGACGAGTCTGAATCAGTCGACATTAGAGAAAAGTGGAGGAAGAGGTTCGTACGAGATCTTGATGAGATGATGTTCCACTCCGCTGACATCAGAGATGTGATACACATGCAGAGGTGTTGTAGAAGGATGTATCTTCTAAAAGGAGTCGCGATGAGCATGCAGCCGTTCCGGAACAAGAAACAGATTTAGTAAAGGATGATAATTTCCGGGGCGTTCGGCAGAAACGAGATTTGGGAGAGACTTCGACAGAACCTTTCTGGAATACTATACAGGAAGACTTGGATACAGGATCGGTCATATTATGCACACCCAGCAGGCCAGAGTTCGGCATCGTCGACGAGATATGTTATGAGTGACCATGACAGTTGGCCAGAGATCTTTAGAGGATGTGCCAGAGCGGGACTGTTTCTGCCATCTTTGATTTCGGTATTTTAGACGATTTATTTGCATGATTGAGATTTTGTGCACTACAGTTGCACTTGACTTCGATTTGATGTCATTCGAGATGCTGATTTTGATTTCATACCTATGGTATGCATGTGATTTGACTTATGCTTTCGGCATAGTTTTCATGCACTTTTAGTATTTTTATTCGATTTTGTGCACGCTGATGCACATGGTTGTGATATTATATACCGCGATATACCTGATTTGGATTAGATTGAAATGTGTTGTATACCGTCGATTTCGATTGTGATACTCGATATTTGTTTTCGTGCACCTTGTGCACTTGATTTGGATTCTTGTGCATACTTGACACGCTTGATGCGATTTTGGTGCACACCAGATGCACTAAATCGAGATTCTTCGTGCATATCAGATGCACTTGATATTGCTGTCAGGCACACACGTTGCCATTGACAGGTGTTTTTGTGCACACCTGTTGCACTTAGATTTTTTTCTGTGCACATGTATGACATATTCATGGATTTCGATTTTCGTGCGCACCAGACGCACGAGGCATTCTTATACCCATTTTGAGGATTGATTTCTTTGGAGCAGTACGTTTTTATGATATGTACTATTTGTTTTAGTACTGAGCAGGACTAGTCCGAGGACAGTACCTGCATATTGTTTTGCATGCATCGATAGTTATTGAAGGGATTTCCAAAAAGGGAGCTATAGTCTCAGTATTTACCTACGTGTCTGAGATGACACGAGACATTTAACCAAGGAAACCCTTCTAAATTATTTTTCAAAACGGCGGGACATGTATATTAAACAAAGGTTATATATGTATATAGTTATTTTGCTACAATAGACGTCTGCCACTGTGCAGTGATACGCGCATCGCACAACGACTTGAAAAGGTTTGTCATGCATTTCTTTCAGATGTTTTAACGAGGTTTACATGTATAGTTTGATGTATATCATGTTGGTTTTCGTATTGGGCTTTGACATTGGTGTCTTCGCTATAACTCCGATGATTGCGGGATGCTTGACGGAGTTTTGATTCTGGTTTATATACTCTTTTTTCATGCGCATACATTGTGCTACAATGTATTTTATGTATTTATGATTTCGGAGCCCCGACGACTTGATCTTTTTACTGAATGTTTTAGTAATTGAGGAGTTTAAATTTAAATTCGGGGACCGAATTTCTTTAAGGGGAGAAGACTGTAACATTTCAGAAAAATAAAATATTATTTTTGGGAATTTTTATAATTAAATAATGAATATTATGAATATTTTAATATGGCGGTATAATTAAATACCGATAAATTGGGGAAAATTTGGAAAATTATAAGAATTTCTGAAATGAGGGTGTTTTGTGTGATTTAGGCAAATTATAGATTTTTATAATTAATTATACACTATTTTAATGCTAATCGCGATTAAATATCGCTAATCGTGCCTTAAGCCGGATTTGTGCATATGACATGCACCGTGTCTTTTGCTAAAATTTCTACATTTTCTACCATGGCTTTTCTTATTTCCTCATGCTTGGTTTGGGTTTTAAAATGAAAGGAAAATAAAACAAAAGAAAAGAAAAGAAAAAGGAAATGTTAAAGAAAGAGATATGGGCAAGAGAGAGAGAGAGAGGGTGAGGGGTCAAACCTTGGTCTTGGTTATTCTCTCCTTCATTATTTCCTACATTTTTCCCTCTCCTCCCTCAACCATGGCTTTTCTTATTTCTTCATGCTTGGTTTGGAAAAATCCACTGTTTTAAAAAATGTACTGAGAAGGGTGTAGTTTAGGGTTTCGTGGTTCGATCGGGTTTCTAACTTCGTCTACACTTCGCCTAAAGCTCTAGCTAGGCTCTGATACCACTGTAGGGTTCCTAGGCACACTCATGAGGTTCCACAATGCATCAACCATGTCAAAATCAAATTTTTGTGTGCCTAACAACTCTATGCAAGATCGTTAACTAGAGGTAAGGCGAAACTACAAGCAAGCAAACTACTTTGCTACTAAGTGAATGGGAATACAACCTTTGTAGATCCGGTCCTTCACTTCTAAAGCTCCGTGTTGATGTCCCTTCGCTGTGATCATCGGGATCCCGAACCCTAGCGTTGGTTTCATCGGAGAAAAGAGCGGGCTAGGTCGTCCGAAGATGATCTACGTCTGGGAGACTCAAACTCAAGCTATTCCTTCACTTGGTCAAGAACTTTGTGAAGAGAACATCCTATACAACATGGCAAGTGGTAGAGGATGAAGAAATAGGAAGTGGGTTCACTTTAGATTTTGATTTCTCACTCTTGATCTTCACTTAGAAATTTCAAGCAAGCTTTCTTCTTCTTGAAGAAGAAGAAGAAGAAAAGAAAAGAATGAATAATGAATAATATGAAAATGAATAATCAAGTGAAGTCTATCATGTTGCAACCATGGGTGAGTAAACCATTATAGAGACTAAACTAGAGTTTAGGTTGATGGTTAGGTCAAAGAACAAAACAAAATGGTTAGACTTTTTCAAAGATGCTAAAAAGCTTCATGAAGCTTCAAGCATAAAAAAAAGAAAGCCACCATTTTATTTTTGCCAAAATAAATAAAATAAATAAAACCCTAACCATTAACCTAAACATGGTGTAAGTCATACACACACCCAAGTTTGCATGTATCATCAAACATGATACAAACTAGTGCACACAAATATATCATATATACAACTTGTGCACATCAAGTGAGAAAATCAATCTTAAGTGAAAAATACTAGTTAATGTAAAGTAATATATCAAATATATATTTATACATTAAATCATTAAATCAATACTTGATTTAATGATCCGGTCATATCGTATATGACCGACTAATATCTAGTGTATCAATATATCGAATCAACACTTGATTCGTTAACCCGGCTATATCACATATGACCGACCGATGATACAAATCGTGAGAATAGAACATAGTATCACATACTGGTATTATTTTCGGTCCCACACATATCTCATATGCGCTCCTATTTCATTTCGCTTGAGCCAGGAAACCCCGGTGTAGGACTCAAAAGGCTCGTCAATACGCCGGCAGTAAGTGGTGATCATATCAATCATCCACAAGCCGCAAGCGGTCTGCTAAACGTAACGGCCACCCGGGTATTGAGCGATCAGAAGATCAACGAGCAAGCCTGCTCACACTCCTGTGAATCCAACCAGTAACACTTACCGCACAGTCCGGTCTGTTCGTCTGATATGTCGCATATCTCGCCTAGGTGTGGTAAACGTCAGACCCCAGTAGCTTGATAAGTCATGCCGATGTAAGGTCCATAACAAGCATGAAACTACTGATAACACTTACCAGTAAATCAGTGCAACCCTGGCCAGGAATTTCCAGTTATGGCCCGTCGAGCATAGCGCAACATCAACCCCCAATACCGGGAGAGACGAATCCCCTCCTATCGCTCATTGCCTCCATGTGAATCAGGACTGTACCTAAAGACCACCTGTTTGCATGACTCAGCAGAGCCGTGGCAGGGTGGAAATCAAAGCACAGTGGGAGACACACAAGACTCTATGACGATCTCGGGTCAACAGACTAAGCTGTACCAGTGTCACCAGAGAACTGCCATTTGATGTGAGGTATAATACCATCTGGGAGTTCTCGGCGGGTCCGTTCAGTGTACCCAGTCACCACTGAGCACCCGCATACCATCTCTGATGTCAAACACCAATTGATATGGGATCATCCATCGCCCATCACATAGGTCGAGAAGATATACGCTAGTCTACTCTGGAATATCGATGCCCTGTCTCGATATTCCCACGACTAGGAACATTGAAGGATGTACTCATGGACTACCCAGGCCCCACTAGTATGATCTGCATCATAGTCTTGGAAGTCTAGCACATATCCTAAGGGCTTTATCAACATGTAACAGAAAGACAGAAAGTATACATGTTAAGATAAAGAGCAACCAGATAGCGTACTATCATGTCGAGAAAGAAAGTCCTACCTATATATGTCCTAGAATCCACTACAATATACATCTCATGTACAGTAATGGCCTCTAGGGCATACATATAACTAACAATCTCCCACTTGCATTAGGGCCATCTGTAGCAGTGGTCGCAATATCTCATACTCAACCATCCCATAAAAGTCTCTCTCTGGGAAAAGGCCTTTGTGAGTGGATCCGCCGTGTTGTCCTCTGAGTCTACTCTCCTAACCTCGATCACCCTGGAGATCAACTATCTCCATGATCAGGTGATGCTGCCTCAGAATATGTCTGGGTCACTGATGGGACCGGGGTTCCTGGGCCAAAGCCACACTTCCATTGTCACACAATGGTAGGAACCTAGTTCATCTCATGAACTAATATACACCCAAACTGCCTCTTTGGTAGTATCTTTGATAGCGATGTCACCGGCCTTTATCGTCTAGTTTGCCACGGTATCTCGCTTGGAACTCTTCCAACATACCGTCCCTCCACTGAGGGTAAAGACAATGCCTGCGACTGACATTCAATCGTCCTTATCACCCTGGAACCTTTCCAGTGATTCTCCGTAGGATCCATTGATACCATCTTACTATACGTAGTGAGAATCCTAACATCCATTTAGATCTATCTCATAGATCCAAAACCCAGGATTTAGGAGTTATCACTTTGATCCTATATGGAGAATTCATGTGATAAGAGGAGATTAACCGAGCGTAGCATAGGAAACTCTTTTCCTATTAAGAGTATGTTGTCCACGTACAATACGAGGATGACCACCTTACTCTCTACTACCTTTTTGTATGTACAAGGTTAATTTACCATTTTGATGAAGTCAAACACTTTGACTACCACATCAAAACAGACGTTCCAACTCCGCGATGCCTGCTTTATCCTGTAAAGCAACTTGCACAAGTTTCCGCTGCTCCCACTGTTTACGAAGCCCTCTGGCTGTGTACTTATAGACGTTATCTTCTAAATCAGTATTTAGAAAAAGAGTCATGACACCCAACCGCCAGATATCATAGTCATGGTATGTAGCCGTGGCAAGTAGGATCCGAATGGACTTAAGCATAGCCACTGGAAAAGGTTTCATCATTTTCCACGCCTGGTCGATGACGAAAACCACTAACAAGTCTAGCTTTGAAAGTCTCAACTTTTCCATCTACACAAAGTAATCTACTCAAGATATACTTGCTTCTGATGGGGATTTAACCCTTCAGATACAACATCCAAAGCCCATACTTTGTTGGTGTACATGGATTCCATCTCAGATCGCTAAGCACCCATCCATTCTTACAGAGTCCCTACTCTCGAAGGCCTGCTCGAAACTAGTTGGGTCATCATCTCATGACGCATTCCTTGCTCCCACTGTCATCGGGAAACGAAAGTATCTCTCAGGCGGATGAGAAACCCTACCAGATCGGCGGAGAGGCTGAGGTTCGTCGGGGACTATTGAATCCTTTGGTTCTATCAAATCATCAGCTGTAGTTTTTATAGCTGGAAATCCTTCCAGTTCTACAGAACTGACATTGCCTCGATCTTGTCTGGATTTTGCTTTTGACATATGCCGGACAACCCCAAATCTTAACTTGCTTAAGAGATGGGCTCTTCCCATACCATATCTCATATGGAGTGGTAGGCATTGATTTGATTGGAACCCTATTCAATAGGTATGCAGCTTCTCAAGTGCACAACCCCCAAAAGGAAACAGGTAACTCAGTAATACTCATCATAGAGCACACCATATTCAATATGGTGCGATTGCTCCGCCTTAATTCGCCTACGTACTGTGGTGTATCCGGAGGAGTAATGCTGAGAGAGAATCTCATTCTCCTTTAGAATAGTCCAAGAATTCCATGCACAAGTATTCTCCTCCCTGATCTCATCATAGGACATAATACTTATACCTGTATTGGTTCTCTACTTCTGACTTATATTCTTTGAATTTCTCAAAAGCATCAGAAATGTGTTTCAACAGAAACATGTATTCGAATCTTGAGAGATCATCTGTGAATGTAAGGAAGTACAAAGAACCAGTTCTGGCATATGTAGACTGGGGACCTTAATACATCACTATGTATCAGTCCTAAGAGTTCACTAACTCTTTCTCTGTTTTCAGTAAACGGATCTATGGTCATCTTATCTTTGTGACATGACTGGAAAGTTTCATAAGATGTAAATTTAAACTGAATTAAATATGCATCTAAATGTAACTTAGCCAGTCGGGTCGTATTGATATGACCTAGTCTACAATGCCTCAAGAAGAATTCGTTCATTTCTGAACTCTTCTTCGCGTGTGTGTTCTGTATACTAAGAACTGTAGTTTGATTTAGAACGTCAATGCTTTTAGATAACGTGCCTGAACCGATCAACTCTTGATATAGGAAATGTTCAAAACATTATTCAACAGTACAAAATTATATCCTTTCTTTAGTAAATAAAGAGACTGATATGATGTTGTATATCAGGTTCGGTATCTAATAACATTCGTTCAGAATCAATGTATTCTGGTAATACAGGGTGATAGTGACCAACAGACTTGGCTGCAACACTTACACCGTTTTCTGTCTCATGAAACTTATCACCCGTTCTCAGTTTTCTACCTTTCTGTAGCCCTATTTAGCAGATTACATATCTGGGATCCTGATCCGGTATCAAATACCCAGGACGCAGAGGATACTGAGAAACAGTTCTTTGTAATGAACGCATCCGAAGAAGATGCATCATAATGCACTTTCTTCGTTTGGGCGGCATGGGAATCCTGGTATTCCCCTATTTCCTGCTCGGTCTTATAATAATTATAAGTTGGAGCGGGACCAACGTTTCCCATCTCAGTATAACAAGCGGGTTCGGTCAATACATCCATATTATTATCTTGATTAAAGCGTGACATGGTCGCTACCTGGAGAGAGAGAGAAAGAGAGAAGAAAACACTCTGCGTGCACTCTTGCATGATTAGATTGGTTATTTATTTTATCTAATCAGGATGGCTCCCACTGTTTTTTTCAAATCTTCCTTCAAACCCTAAAAGGAAAGACTAGCCGGGATTAATTACACTCTACAAGTTCGCCAATCTTTCAGCCAGGCCAGTGCCGGTACTTTGAGGGAGGTTCCCCATGCTTTCACACGGACCTAATTAAAGTAAACCTCGTTTTCCCAGTGGCGTAACCCCGTTGACACCTTTCTAGACACCTACTTGATTGGCTAATTGTAAAGTGAAAAACTCTCCCAGGAGTAACAATTACTCGCAGTGGGTATCGGGATCCAACTATCATATAGAAGGTATGCAATCTCATTGCAAATCTCAACACTTGAAACTCCCGATAAAGGTTTTTACCCCTAGCACTTATGACCTTAACTATGGTCAACAAATCATAAGCACTAGTCAAGTTCTACCCGTCATTTCGTGATTAATTAGACCCACCCACATGACCCTTAACTAAGGTCAACAAAGTCACGCGACTGTCCAAACTAATCGCATCATATGCGGTGTAGGAAGACATCACTTAGCAACCGTACATTGTGACTTGACTATGGTCAACAAACACAACACGAATACTAAGTACTCTACTTCCTAAAATGACGAAGGGTTGCGGATAGTTTTTATGAAAACCTTTAACGCTTTGAACTTGATCTCGTTGCGGAATCAAATGGTTTTAAATGGAGTGTTTTTTTTAGGCTTTTACTAGTTTCGCTAAAGAGGTCACTCCCGGTGAAGGGATCTCGGCTCTTTCCTCGTCGAATGAGGTGCAGGATATTCACAATACCGCTGTGCAAAGCAAAAACTATAGATGCAATCAAAAGACAAACCGAGGGTTGTAGCATCTGCCAGTTATTGCTAAAGGGGCCACTCCCGGTGAAGGGATCTCGGCCCTCTCCTTATCGAATAAGGTGCAGGATGTTCTGCAAGGAACACCGCGATGCAAAGCAAGAACTGTAGCTACCTGTTTTATTTTTGAAATTCGATTCCACAACATCTTTTAGGTTTATTTTCTTTCATTAATCTCATTAATGAATGTCCCATCATTTAAGTCCACCTAAACATCACAGATAAATACAACGTACGCTTATGACATCCGCATTCGCCTCGATGTCCCGTCTGTACCGTTAGGTTAGGTAACTAACGGCAGAGCGGGGCAGGGCTAGCACGGGTGTAAAACATAAGCAACGTCTATATAATATATCATATATAGTATATACAGTATCCATCTGAACAAATCACATGATCACATCACAGATAACGCAGTAGAAAATATCATATGAAATATTGGATATACTAGGACGTCCGTGTTTTATTTTGAGCCTGTATAAAACACGGATTCCACGGCCGTGATGAATAGCCAATCCCACACCCCTAGACCCCTACGAGAGCGGCAAGTAACCCTACCAATTCTAGAGTTAGGAGACCCGGACTCGACTCCTCGAGATGGTCTCCCTCTAGACCCTAGAACCCGGTTACTTGTGCTCCCCGTCTTGGGTCTATCCTAATGCGGAAAAGTAAATAATATACAATGGTAACATCATCCTCAACCCGGAAGTGCCCCAATAAAAGAATATTACATACAAGTTTTTTACATGAATGAAAATGAAAAACACTCATCTCACATAAAAAAAAACCCCGGCTATTCAAACACGACGATCCAATATAACATATCCAGCAACACATAACATCACATGTCATCAACGTAAGTAAATATGCCTATCCCAATTGTCGTTGATGTATAGCAACGAAACCAGCGATATCACATATTACACTTACGGTCGCAGAAAAGAAAGTGTAAAACTACAACAGTTGGAATCCGCAACCTCCTTAGACATCGCATGCCTAATCATTACAAACCCCGTATTTTAGTCTCAAAATCGAAAACTCTTTTCAATATCAAGTCGGGCAATTCAACAAGATTCCCGACATCCTGAACGAATGCTCGTCGCAAACTTTAGTAGACGGCCGCACCCCCGATACCGTCGACGAAGTGCACTAAGGCGGAACACCGCTGCCGCGAGCACCCGAACGGATGCTTTCGGCGACGGGGTTCTCTTACAGTCACTTGGTCGGGGCTATGGGGCTTGGCTATCTATTAAGTTTACCCGGCGAGTATCCGCGTACGCTACGTGATTGCGACGGACTTTTGATCGCATCAAAATTCCGTGGCAACCGATCAATTGAGACTGAAGTGCTAGATTTATAACATTCAAATCAGTTATCTCATAACAATTTGTGGATTCCAAATATTGTATCACATTCCAGATAAATAGACAATGTTAAACTTTCCGATCGAATAATCAAACACCCAAGTTTTCCCGAAAAGCTCAACACTTGAAATAAGTTTAAAAACATTCACTTCATGCCACAGTACCAACGGTCCAGCCGTAGAAGGGTCAAGCCAACGCCTCAGATGTGGCACGCCGTACTGCCCCAAACCCTAAGGTTCAAAGGGCAGTTCAAGACGGTCGCATAATCGAGTTAAGGTTTGTTGTCTTCTAGAGGGTCCATCGCGTTACTTGCACTACTTAGACGTTCTTAAACTACGGAAAAATCCAACACTTGGAAATTTTCCGGTAGGGGAAAAGATGAGATATTGATATACGGTCGAACATTTTAACACGTTCTAACATACCCGGAAAAACAAAATAAACAAAGTTAAATAATCCGATCGAATCATCGAGTCCCTAATACAACCCAGAAAACTCAACTCTTGAGTATAAATTAAAACTACCCAGAAAACACAGGAATTACATACGGGCATTACTGTGCAAACCGTGACTAATGATTCATCTTTATGGCCGCGGAACCGCCGCACAAGCCAGGGTAGGGCCGCGGTTCCGCGGCGCATTAGTCGACTTAGGGTCACGTGCTCCACAGTAATTCCTAGAAAACCCTGCTGAATTTTTTGGATATTTTTAATTTGGAAAAACCCACTGTTTTAAAAAATGTACAGAGAAGGGTGTAGTTTAGGGTTTCGGAGTTCGATCGGGTTTCTAACTTCGTCTATAGTTCGCCTAAAGCTCAAGCTAGGCTCTGATACCACTGTAGGGTTCCTAGGCACACTCATGAGGTTCCACAATGCATCAACCATGTCAAAATCAATTTTTTGTGTGCCTAACAACTCTATGCAAGATCGTTAACTAGAGGTAAGGCGAAACTACAAGCAAGCAAACTACTTTGCTACTAAGTGAATGGGAATACAACCTTTGTAGATCCGGTCCTTCACTTCTACAGCTCCGTGTTGACGTCCCTTCGCTGTGATCATCGGGATCCCGAACCCTAGCGTTGGTTTCATCGGAGAAAAGAGCGGGCTAGGTCGTTGACTTCGAGGCCGAAGATGATCTACGTCGGGGAGACTCAAACTCAAGCTATTCCTTCACTTGGTCAAGAACTTTGTGAAGAGAACACCCTATACAACATGGCAAGTGGTAGAGGATGAAGAAATAAGAAATGGGTTCACTTTAGATTTTGATTTCTCACTCTTGATCTTCACTTAGAAATTTCAAGCAAGCTTTCTTCTTCTTGAAGAAGAAGAAGAAGAAAAGAAAAGAATGAATAATGAATAATATGAAAATGAATAATCAAGTGATGTCTATCATGTTGCGACCATGGGTGTGTAAACCATTGTAGAGACTAAACTAGAGTTTAGGTTGATGGTTAGGTCAAAGAACAAAACAAAATGGTTAGACTTTTTCAAAGATGCTAAAAAGCTTCATGAAGCTTCAAGCATAAAACAAAGAAAGCCACCATTTTATTTTTGCCAAAATAAATAAAACCCTAACCATTAACCTAAACATGGTGTAAGTCATACACACACCCAAGTTTGCATGTATCATCAAACATGATACAAACTAGTGCACAAAAATATATCACATATACAACTTGTGCACATCAAGTGAGAAAATCAATCTTAAGTGAAAAAATATTAGTTAATAAAAAAGTAATATATCAAATATATATTTATACATTAAATCATTAAATCAATACTTAATTTAATGATCCGGTCATATCGCATATGACCGACTAATATCTAGTGTATCAATATATCGAATCAACACTAGATTCGTTAACCCGGCTATATCTCATATGACCGACCGATGATACAAATCGCGAGAATAGAACACAGTATCACATACTGGTATTATTCTCGGTCCCGCACATATCTCATATGCGCTTCTATTTCGTTTCGCTTGAGCCAGGAAACCCCTGTGTAGGACTCTAAAGACTCGTCAATACGCCGGCAGTAGGTGGTGATCATATCAATCACCCACAAGCCGCAAGCGGTCTGCTAAACATAACGACCACCCGGGTATTGAGCGATCAGAAGATCAACGAGCAAGCCTGCTCACACTCCTGTGAATCCAACCAGTAACACTTACCGCACAGTCCGGTCTGTTCGTCTGAGATGTCGCATATCTCGCCTAGGGGTGGTAAATGTCAGACCCCAGTAGCTTGATAAGTCATGCCGATGTAAGGTCCATAACAAGTATGAAACTACTGATAACACTTACCAGTAAATCAGTGAAACCCTGGCCAGGGATTTCCAGTTATGGCCAATCGAGCATAGCGCAACATCAACCCCCAATACCGGGAGAGACGAATCCCCTTCTATCGCTCATTGCCTCCATGTGAATCGGGACTGTACCCAAAAACCACCTGTTTGTATGACTCAGCATAGCCGTGGTCGGGTGGAAATCAAAGCACAGTGGAAGACACACAAGACTCTATGACGATCTCAGGTCAACAGACTAAGTTGTACCAGTGTCACCAGAGAACTGCCATCTGACGTGAGGTATAATACCAACTGGGAGTTCTCTGTGAGTCCGTTCAGTGTACCCAGTCACCACTGAGCACCCGCATACCATCTCTGATGTCAAACACCAATGGATATGGGATCATCCATCGCCCATCACATAGGTCGAGAAGATATACGCTAGTCTACTCTGGAATATCGACGCCCCGTCTCGATATTCCCACGACTAGGAACATTGAAGGATGTACTCATGGACTACCTAGGCCCCACTAGTATGATCTGCATCATAGTCTTAGAAGTCGAGCACATATCCTAAGGGCTTTATCAACATGTAATAGAAAGACAGAAAGTATACATGTTAAGATAAAGAGCAACCAGATAGCGTACTATCATGTCGAGCAAGAAAGTCCTACCTATATATGTCGTAGCGTCCACTACAATATACATCTCATGTACAGTAATGGCATCTAGGGCATACATATAACTAACAATCTCCCACTTGCACTAGGGCCATCTGTAGCAGTGGTTGCAGTATCTCATACTCAACCATGCCATAAAAGTCTCTCTCTGGGAAAAGGCCTTTGTGAGTGGATCCGCCGTGTTGTCCTCTGAGTCTACTCTCCTAACCTCGATCACCCTGGAGATCAACTATCTCCATGATCAGGTGATGCTGCCTCAGAATATGTCTGGGTCACTGATTGGACCAGGGTTCCTGGGCCAAAGCCACACTTCCATTGTCACACATTGGTAGGAACCTAGCCTAGTTCATCTCATGAACTAATATACACCCAAACTGCCTCTTTGGTAGTATCTTTGATAGCGATGTCACTAGCCTTTATCGTCTAGTTTGCCACGGTATCTCGCTTGGAACTCTTCCAACATACCGTCCCTCCACTAAGGGTAAAGACAATGCCTGCGACTGATATTCAGTCGTCCTTATCACCCTGGAACCTTTCCAGTGATTCTCCCCAGGATCCATTGATACCATCTTACTACACGTAGTGAGAATCCTACTTGCCATTGCTACATACCATGACTACGCTATCTGGCGGTTGGGTGTCATGACTGCTTTTCTAAATGATGATTTAGAAGAGAGCGTCTATAAGTACACAGCCAGAGGGCTTCGTAGACAGTGGGAGCAGCAGAAACGTATGCAAGTTGCTTTAATGGGTTAAAGCAGGCATAGCGGAGTTGGAACATCTGTTTTGATGTGGTAGTCAAAGAGTCTGACTTCATCAAAATGGTAGATAAACCTTGTATATACCAAAAGGTAGTAGGGAGTATGGTGGTGATCCTCATATTGTACGTGGATGACATACTCTTGATAGGGAAGGTGTTTCCTATGCTACACTCGGTCAATCTCCTCTTATCATATTGATTCTCCATATAGGATCAAGGGAATACCTCCTAAATCCTGGGTTTTGGATCTATGTGATAGATCTAAGTGGATATTAGGATTCTCACTAGGTGTTGTGAGATGGTATCAATCGATCCTGGGGAGAATCACTGGATAGCTTCCAAGGTGGTAAGGTCGACTGAATGTCAGTCACAGGAATTGTCTTTACCCTCAGTGGAGGGACGATATGTTGGAAGAGTTCCAAGCTAGATATTGTAAGTCCACGTTACCTCTCCCGGTACTTACGGGCTTGTGGAAATGATGAAAAACGATTTTTCAAGAGGTGGTAACATGGACTCAAAATACGGATCTTTGTTAAACAACTAACTAACAAACCAAACAAGAGTTTTACCTACTCGGTTAGGGGGTTATACCTTTCTTGAACTCCTTCGTCTTCAACTCTTTCCGGTGTACGGATCGGCCTCACCTCACCGTCTCCTTGCGCCGAAGATGGATCCACCTGAAAGCTTCTACCTTTGGCTTCTTCTTCGAACTTGAAGAAACTAGAACACTTGGTTTGCTAAACCTTGTGAACTAGGGTGAGTAGAGAAGTGATATGGGTTTTCTTTTATCTCTAAGGCAATGTTTCTCAACTCATGAGAGGGTGTTGCCTTGAGCTAGAGAGAGAGCAAGAGGAAGAGTAAGAGGGAGAGCTCAAGCAAGAGAGTGAAATGAAATGAGAGAATGAGAAAGTCTTTTGCCATCCAAGCTCTCATAATCCAAAACCATCATAACAAATAATAGTAATCAAGTATTATGTGATGGTTCAAGTCAAAATGGCTATATCATTTCATGCACTCATTTTGCAAAAAGAAACAAGCAAGCAAAAGTCTTTGCCATGAAATGATAGCCATTGTCATGATGATGGTCAACTAGTCCAACCTAGTCAACCGGTCAACAAAGTCAACAAGTCAACAAATTCAACCCCTCAACAACCATGTCACTATAATACTTAATTAATATTATTGTTAATCATATTTCTTATTCTCGTTAGGGTTTAGCAAAAAGTCAACGGTCAACAGTCAACAGTCAACAACCCCAATGAGAATCCTCTGCCTCTGTCTCTCTGTCAACTGTGCATACACACCCGCATCCGCATTCCGAGGAACACGAATACAAACGAGATAAAACCAATCCCAAAACGTACACTAGGATCTGGCTTAAACCAAAGCCCGCTAGTGTTAACTGTCCGGACACTAAACGTGCACAAGTGCACGGATGTGACCGAACCCTGTCGCAAAACCATGCGACCTGTCGCAAAACCATGCGACCTCTACTCTTTTGCCTAAAGGAGAATAGCTTTCTGTGTGGGACTCTAAAGACTCGACACTACGCTGGCAGTGGGTTTAACCACAGACCGCAAGCGGCACTAGCTGTGCGTAACGGTCCCAAGATAGATGCCGACAAGAAGACTGACGAGGTGAAACCTATCTGAACTCCTACTGAGCCTGAATGTGACAATCTCCGTACAGTCCGGTCTGTTCATCTGATACATCGCATGGCGGGCCTAGGGGGCGGTAAACGTCAGTCCCCAACTAGCAGTACAAGTTGTGCCGGAGTGTAGCACAAAACACCCTGAGATAACACTGGAAACCTACCAGTATATCTCGCTTGCCCTGGCCAGGGACTACTCGTATAATGGCTCTCCTAGACATAGCGCGATGTCAACCCCCAATACCGGGAGAGACGAATCCTGTCTAACTATCACTGCCTCCAAGTGCTTCGGGACTACACCCAACTACTACCTGTTTGCATGACTCCTTTGAGCCGTGGTAGTGTAGTAATCTAAGTACAGTGGGAACACACTTGAGGTGAAGTGACAGTGTCAAGTCAGCGGACTAAGCTATACTCATGTCACCTGGGAACTGATAACTGACGATAGGTATAGTACCAACCAACAGTTCCCGACTAGTACTGTCCAGTATACTCGTAACCTAACGAGCACCCGCATACTATCTCAAGTACGACGTACTGACGGCTGTGGGACAGACCGTCTCCCACACTGGGATGAGAAGCGCATACGCTAGTCTACTCCGGAGTATCGATGCCCTGTCTCGATAGTCCTACGACTAGGGACCTGCATAAAGATGTGCTTGTGGATTACCCAGCCCCCACTAGTGTGACTGCCATCGCAACGCTGGTAATCAAGCAAAGATCCTAAGGGCTCCACTAATGTGTATAGGTGATATACTAAAATAAACACATGTACACATTAAAGTAGAAACAAACCAAGTAGCATACTACTATATTGAGCAAGATTTTCTATACAAGGTGAATATCCCAAGCTTCCATTAAGTAATATACAAACTAGTATGATACAGTAATGGCCTCTAGGGCATATACACTAACAATCACCCACTTGCACTAAGGCCATGTACTGGCGTATCGAAGACCTATCATCTCTATCAGTCGCTCGAACTGAGTCTGGGGTAAGGCCTTTGTGAGTGGATCAGCAGTGTTATCTTCCATAGAAACTCTCCGAACCTCGATCTCCTGGCGACCCACGATCTCCCTGATCAGGTGATACCGCCTCAAGCTGTGTCTGGACTTCTGATGGGACCTGGGTTCCTTTACTAAAGCTATAGCCCCGTTGTTGTCGCAATACAGCGGTATTGGATCAACAATGGACGGAACCACCTGAAGTTCCGTTAAGAACTTTCTTATCCAGACGGCTTCTTTTGCGGCATCTGCAGCAGCGATATATTCCGCTTCCATCGTCGAGTCAGCAACGGTTTCCTGTTTGGAACACTTCCAACACACCGCCCCTCCATTGAGGGTAAAGACATAACCCGACATGGACTTGGAATCATCCTTGTCACTCTGGAAGCTGGAGTCAGCAAAGGCCTCGATCTGAAGGTCTTTTCCGCCATACACCAAGAACATCTTCTTAGTCCTTCTCGGGTACTTGAGAATGTTCTTTACTGCTATCCAGTGTTTCTCCCCAGGGTTTGACTGATACCGGCTTACCACACTCAGTGCAGAAGCTACATCTGGTCTGGTACACAACATCGCATACATTATAGAGCCTACCGCAGAAGCGTAGGGTATAATAGACATACGATCCCTTTCCAAATCAGTCCTGGGAGACATCTCTTTGGAAAGGGTGATCCCGTGACAAGCCGGTAGATTACCGCACTTGGAATCTTCCATACTGAATCTTTTCAGTATGGTGTCGATGTACCTGGACTGTGAGAGTCCCATTATCCTCTCGGATCTGTCACGATAGATCCGGATCCCTAGAATGTATGAGGCATCACCCAGGTCTTTCATGGAGAACTTGTGTGACAAGAACCCTTTGACAGATTGTAGCATAGGAATGTCATTTCCTATTAAGAGAATGTCATCCACGTATAAAACGAGGAATACTACAGTTCTCGCTTCAAATCTACTATAGATGCATGGTTCATCTGGATTTTTGATAAAGCCAAATTCTTTGACCGTCTCATCAAAACAGATGTTCCAACTCCGCGATGCCTGCTTTAGTCCATAGATAGACTTAAGCAACTTGCACACCTTTCACCTGCTCCCACTCTGAATGAAACCCTCTGGCTGGTCCATATAGACACACTCCTCTAAATTTCCATTCAGAAAAGCGGTCTTTACGTCCATCTGCCAAATCTCATAATCGTGGAAGGAAGCAATGGCAAGAAGGATCCGAATGGATTTTAGCATAGCCACTGGAGAAAAGGTTTCGTCATAGTCCAAACCACGTCTTTGACGAAAACCCTTTGCAACAAGTCTAGCTTTATAGGTCTCAACCTGTCCAACTACACCAATTTTCCTTTTAAAGATCCACTTGCATTCTACGGGTTTTACCCCATCTGGAGCAACGTCCAACGTCCATACTTTGTTGGTGTCCATGGACTCCATTTCGGTCCGCATTGCATCCAGCCATTTTACCGAGTCAATGCTCTGAATGGCCTGCTGAAAGCTAGTCGGCTCATCATAATCAATGATGCAATCTTCTTTATCCCTGTCTATGAGAAAACCGTAGTATCTCTCAGGCGGATGAGACTGCCTACTACTTCTGCGGAGCGGCGCAGGAATGTCATGATCTTTTGAACCCTCTGGTTCTACTAAGCTTTCAGTAATAGCTCGTGGTTCTGGAATTTCTTCCAGTTCTATTGCGCTCCCACTTATCTGATTCTCCAAAAACTGAGTTTCCAAGAAGTGGGCATGCCGAGAAACAAAAAACCTTTTGTTCCTCTTCGCAATAGAAGAAATATCCTTTGGAGTTCTTTGGATATCCCACAAACTTGCACTGTACTGAGCATGCCTCGAGCTTGTCCGCATGCTGCTTTTTGACAAAAGCTGGACTTCCCCATGTCTTAATGTGATTAAGATAGGGTCTCTTCCCACACCACATCTGATATGGTGTAGTAGGCACAGTCTTAGTTGGAACTCGGTTCAAAAGGTATGCAGCTGATTCTAGTGCATATCCCCAGAATGATCGCGGTAACTCAGCGTTACTCATCATGGACCGTACCATATCCAATAGGGTTCGGTTCCGTCTCTCCGATACACCGTTATTTTGCAGAGTGTATGGAGGAGTAAGCTCAGAGAGAATTCCATTCTCTTTTAAGTAATCCAGGAACTCGGCACTCAAGTATTCACCACCTCGATCAGATCTTAGTGTCTTGATACTTTTGCCGGTTTGTTTTTCTACTTCATTTTTATATTCCTGGAATTTTCCAAAGGCTTCGGATTTATGTTTCATTAAGAAGACATAACCGTACCTTGAAAAGTCATCCGTAAAAGTAATGAAGTAAGAATAACCGCTTCGCGCATGTGTAGACATTGGACCGCACAAGTCGCTGTGTACGAGTCCCAAGAGCTCGCTCGCTCTTACTCCGTGTCCAGTGAACGGAGTCTTTGTCATCTTTCCTTTGAGATAGGATTGACAAGTGGCATACGATTGATATTCGAACGGATCCAAATATCCTTCTGTATGTAACTTCGTCAACCTTCTCTCATTGATGTGACCCAGTCTACAATGCCATAAGAAAGCCTGGTTTGTTTCCGGAGACTTTCTTTTGTGTGTATTCTGGACATTGAAAATCTGTGGTTGGTTTAATACGTATATACCATTGCTTAATGTACCTGACCCAATCAGAACTTGATTAAGGTGAATGTTTACAACATTACTTACAAACGCAAATTCATAACCTTCTTTAGAAATCAAAGATACAGAAATGATATTACAAGTTGCGTTGGGTACAAAAAAGCAATTACGTAAAACCAAAATATGTCCATTTGACATTCCCAGGTGATAGTCCCCCACGGCCTTAGTGTCCATGCTAGCTCCATTTGCAACTTTGAGGGTCATGTCACCTGCCTTCAAAAACCTACGGTTTCTCAACGCCTGCAAAGAATTACAGATATGAGATCCTGATCCGGTATCCAATACCCAAAAAGTAGAGTTTATTGATAGACAGTTTTCAATAACATACACACCTGAAGCTGAAGCCGCAACTTGCTTCAGATCATGTGTTCTGGCTTTCCAAGCCCTGCAATCTTTCTTCCAGTGCCCACTCTTATGACAGTAAAAGCACTCTTCCTTCCCCACAAGTTTCCCCGCTATCTTTGTTGCCTTTGCCTTTCCCTTCGTATCCACTTTACTAACACCGCCCCTTGGTTTGGCGGGGGCTTTCTTCTTCATTCCCTTGGCTTTCGCCTTGGACCTAGAAGAGGAAGATTCTCCTACAAACAAAGTGGATGTTTCCCTACCTTTCTGTAGGGTGCCCTCTGCACTCCTCAGCATGTTGAGGAGCTCTGAAAGTTCAACTTCCTTTTCTTGCAAGTTGAAATTCAGGATGAACTGGGCGTAAGTGGAAGGAAGGGACTGAAGAATCAAGTCCGTATAAAGCTCATTCTCCAACGTGGTCCCAAGGTTCGCGGGATCCTCTATGAAGCCAATCATCTTAAGCATGTGTTCCGCTACCGATGATCCGACGGCCAATCTTGCCGAAAACAACTTCTTCGACACTTCGTATCTGACGATACGAGATTGCTCTCCATACAGTTCTTTTGTATGGAGAAATATGGATTCGAGGTCCATATTCTCGTGCCTACTCTGATGTTCATTGTCCATAGAGGCAAGCACGAGGCACTTGGCCTTCGCGCAATCGATTTCCCAGGTCTTATGGATTTCCCTATCCTCGACGCTGGTTTTGGGACCGGGGACAGGGGGAGCTTTGGTGGTAAGGAGATACCCCAACTTGTCATAAGTGATTGCCATTTTGACATTCCTGAGCCAATCTTTGTAGTTTGGACCTGTCAGTATGTTTTTATCTAGTAGTAAGTTAAGTCCGGTCATGATGTTTGGTCGATCCAATTTGGAGAGAGAGAAAAAACACTTTAGCATGATGCTCTTGCAAGTTTAGAGTGGTTTTTAATTTGTCTAAACAGGCTGGCTCCCACTGTCTCTCGAATCCCTCCTCAAACCAAAAAGAAAGAATTAGTCATAATCAATCTCACCGTACAATACTTGCTTAACCGTTCGGCCAGGCTAGTGTCGGTACTTCGAGGGAGGTTTTCCAACGCTTTCGCGAAGTTCCTTAATTAAATAACCTCTTTTCCCTGGGGGTGTAGCCCCGCTAACACCTTTCTCGACACCTACTTGGTTTATAGCATTGATCGTTAAGTGAGAAATTTCCCGAGGAGTAGCATATACTCACAGTAGGATCGGGATCCAAATATCATCGCATGACAAAACTGAAGGAATCCTACCAGAATCATCACACTCCAAATGGTATGCAATGCTAACAAGTTTCAGTTCTTTTGAAACTCCCGATAAGGATTTTTTCCCCATTCTCTTATGACCTTGACTTTGGCCAAAATATCTGTCACGCCCCGCTTCCCAAAATACGGAATACGAGGGGTAGACAAGGCCAGCCATGCTCCTACGGTCAAAGAAATGTCCTGCCGTAGTCACACTTCGGCTTCTAGTTTTTCATGGTAAACAGTAAATAATGCGCAGGTAATGAGAAATGCAGTAACTGAAAGAAACAATGTAAAGAACTGACCTGAGGGGGGAAACAAATATGGATATAACTCTGGATATCAAATCGAGGTGTCTGTGATATACGTCTAGTCCTGATCCAGACTAAATCTTCTCCTCACACTGAGCATGCATACTCAGGTCGTCAGAGCGACACAATGGCAATATAATATATATAAAATCATGTGACAACTCTAACAGTGGTAATAGATATGTATAACAGTAAATCAATGACAACATGAATATGAATGTGCAGTAATCAATGCAGCGGAATAGTAAAAGTAGTAGAACGATATGCCACGTATGTCAACACAGTAAGTAAGATATAACAATGCCAGTATCCCTATCAGTCTCTAAGTCTCACTGTACAGGTCACTAAACCTATCGTCAGTCCAAGTGTGAGAGTCAACCACTCGCGAGTGTCCTCCACCCAAGGGTAGAGCCCAAGGGCAAGGGACCATGGGCCCAACATGTATATCACGGTGATAATCACTGTCACGACCCGAAAGTACGGAACATGACCGGCACTTAAACTACGAACGTCTCGAGGCGTACGTAATCTAAGTAAACCAAAAACCCAGAAATCCAAACCAAGAAAAGATGTAGAGTGCAGGAAAACCAACTTAAAGCAAGTAGTTTCAATAGCATAAGCCGAATTATGCGGTTTTTAAAAACATCAAAAATTTTCTGAAAATTTCGGCAGAGTCTCCTTTGTAAATACTGGCCCCCAAACGGGATACAACATGAATAGTATACGAAATCAATAAAAAGGCATCCTCAAGCGGGAGCTAGCTCTTCGTCAATCGACGGCCACAACCACACAAGCAATATAATATACAACGCCAACGGCGAGGATCAAAATTCAAAAGGAAACTCAAAACCACAAGAAAACCACAGGAATAAAACGCGCGACTCTAAGGTCGAAGGAATAACATCACTGGTCTCTATCTCAAAATAAATATATGTTTGGTTGATGGAACTTCTAGATACAACTGAATAATAATATACAAGATATATAATGGGGGTACGATACAAGTAAACCCACCTACTAGCAAGTCACCCGGAAATGGAAATAGTGCCAGCAAAGCCGTAAAGAAACCTGTACGGCGAACCTGCAAGAAACTGGGGCACAACGGAGGTGAGTTGCCAACTCGTGAATAGAAAAACATCCACGAAAAGAAATCGCATAAATAACGCAATCTAGGTCAATAATCATAATATATCCTCAATTATATATATAACATGCAACCTATAACAAGGCTAGGGTAAACATCTAACCCGAGTGTAATCTCATGTGCCCGTGTCAGTGCCTCAGGTAGCAATATATCATATGAATGAGGTATGAATGCATGAAAACAGAATACATGTAAATGAAGAATTGTTTTCATAATTTAGTGAGATTTCCTTTGTATTTTTAAAATGAGGTATCATAATGAAATCAGCATAAAACAGTGCCTAGCATCGGCACAAAACGAAATCCCAATATCTCGATATCTCTGTATCACAGTCTCTGTACCTCAATATCTCAAAATCTCAATCATAATATCTAGGGCGCCGTTAGTCCAGACCGACCCCTACCATCCATCTCAAGACCACGACGGTATCCTCCGGATATTCGGCGCGTCGGTAAAATCACCGGTAGGTAGTACTCCCCTGCCAAGCTCACATCATCATCATCACGCGCTTCTTGCCCCGGGGTACCTTACCGGGTCCACCATGTACCCGAAACGGTTCATCCGTCTTCTCGAATCGGGTCTCGAAATCCATCAGCAAACTCATGGTGGACGACTCATACATCATGGGAAAAACCGCACTTTGTATTTTTAAAAGAGAGAAAAGGTTTATTTATGTTTTTGCGGTTTTCCTCCAAATCCAGAAAATCTCATGGAAATCCGAATCCAAAACCTCAATAACACGTAAAATAGTGAATATATGCATGAGAATCCATGAATGCGGCATATCAATGAATAACGGTATGTGATCAGTCGAAAATAATGTATTTTTAACACGGCAATTTCCCTATCATTTGCACTCATCTAGAAGTGTTCGGCATTCATATTTCACATATTAGCAAATCAGTCGTAAAATATCAGATTGCATGTGTTAGACTTTACAACCGGCACTTTAAGGGAAATTGACCGCATTTCATGGCATCGCATCATCTCTGTATTTGCGCAACACTTGTCTCGAGATTTGTGCAGGAAATTGCAGGAGCAAAGTCAAAAGAAGCTGATAAAAAATACACCAACTCCATGTTTTCAGATCTGGTAGCAATCCAAAGGGAGAAATACAATTCAACATATCAAAGAAAGGCCCACAACTCAAGCCCAACAAGCACCAGAGTGCCCGAGCCCCAACTCTTCAAAAGCGCCGCGGAACCAAGGCGGGAGCCGGCTTGCGCCGCGGTTCCGCGACGGTTTGGTCAGATCAGCAAATTATTTTTAGTGCAAAATTCATATCTCAAGGCCTACAGCTCAAAAAGATATGTCAAATTCCAGAATTCTCGTGAAGCTACTGCCAGATCAGCAAAGATCATTAAGCAAAGCTAATCCTAATTAAGCTCCTAACTAACCTCTTCTAGAAGCTCCCTCCTAACTAATCACATCTAGAAGCTTCTCCTCTAACTAACTTTTGGAGGGAAATTCAAATTTCCTCAACAAACTTTTGGAGGGAAACTTAAAATTCAAATCCTAGATCTCGGGTTTTTAGATCTATAAATAGGAGCCTAGATCTAAGGGTTGAGGGGATCTTTAATCAATCATTAGTTCATTAATCATTAGTTAGTCTTCTCTAATCATTCTAATTCTCCAACTTTTTCCACAAGTCTAGTGACAAGGCTTGTGCGAAACCCTAACCCTAATTCCACTCCAAATTCAAGATCTTGAGTACCAATCAAGCAAGAAGCCTTCAACCTTTTAGGAGCCGAGCCGATCTTCAATCGGGCAAGTGATCCAAACCGATCCGCGACCCACGGAGACGAGCGAAGCCAAATCGACGATCGAGTTCTTCCTCTTGTAGTTCTTGAGCGAATGTAATGAAATTGTTGATATAAATAAAAAGTGAAATTCTTTAATCTTGCTTTCTTTTAATTCTTGCATCATGATTAGATCTCAATTTGTAATTGTTGTTCTTGTTGTGATGTTTGAGTAAAACTCCGCTCGTTAAGGAGTCGAGACGATCAATAGAATGATGATGTAACAAATCTTAATACGATTCTTGAGTCCTACGAGTTTTGTAAACCCTAGCAAGTTCAAGAATCGATGACCTAGTTTCGTTGCGATGCTTTCTTGATTGTTATAGCTCGAAATTAGGGATCTACAATCATTTCTTGAATTTACTAGAGGCTAGAATGTGAATGATATCGACAAAAGAACAAGGGATAAGATGAAACCCTAGTTTCATAAGAAATCCCTAATTCTTGATCTATCATCATCGATCTAGTATCAATTCATCGAAGTATAAAAATACGTAATTGTAAGATTACATCACATCTATAGATCCGATCGATTCCTACGAACCTCATTTAGATTCTTGATATTTGGTTTGGAAAAAAATCATCAAACTATCAATTCTTGATTCTATCTTTTTCTTGTTATTAGATCTAGATTTTCTAATTCTTGAACTTCAACTATAAATCATGAATTGTTTTGTTTTCTTTTCCTTAAAGTTTCGATTCACCTAATTCAAAAGACGAACGATTACACTTTCCCTGTGGACGATCCGCACTCACTTACAATCTACATCCGACACCGTAGTTGATTGCGGTCAAATATTTTTGGTTGTGATTTCTTTACAATTTCCCAATTACACATCAAAAAAAATCTTTACAATCAAATGGCACCGTTACCGAGGACTATTTGATTTGATACACACAATCGGAGATTTATTAACAATCAAATGGCGCCGTTGCCGGGGAAAGTGCACTAATTGTTCGTATTTTTGAAATTTGAGTTGAAAATTTTATTCCATCTAAATTTTGTGATCTAAACTCGCACAAACTCTAATACGTGTGTTGTGATTTGATTGCGAGAAATTCTGGAATCATTGGAGCTTGGATAAAATTTTTCTGAGCATTCCAGAGAGCTAAGGGGAGTAGCAGAAGCATTTTCCTAAAAATATTTTGCAGAGATCCCTTCAAGTGACCGCGTTTCCGCGGCAATAGGCAGCTTACACGGCGGATCCGCAGTGGATTAGGGTCTTCTCTGTACCAAAATTTCAGGTATACTTCTACTCTTTCTTATCTCTTCCCTCATCTGCTCGAATTAACAATTTCTTGCAGGTTTCTTTGCAAATAATCGCAGCGCCGCGCAAAAAGCAAAATAAATTGTGCGTGTTTTTTATTTTTGTGGTTGTTTGCATATTAATACGGAAATTAAGGGGGCAAAGACCAAATTCAGATTAGGTGGGGAGTTCATTACCCTTCTTAAGCCCCGAAAATCACAAACTTGCATCCGCATTACCCACATTAACTAAAAAATATCTAGAGATGACTCTAAGGACCGTCGCTCTCAATTAGGACAGAAGAAGGCCATGGGTAATCATTGCTTATCCGCGTTTTCTTGTGGTGTCTAAGGCGAGTGTGTCTAAGGCTAGTGGTTTTTAATTAGGCCCACTACTTACGTAGTGGAGTACCTTCCCACTTACCTGGCACTTATCCGGCCACAGGGGGACAAAGAGGCAGTGGAGGATTCTATCCTGCGACTTGTCTTTTGGCAATTAGGAGCGGTCTAGAGCCGGGCCTAGGTGACCACTAGATTCTAGGGTTTTGTTGCTGCATTTGTTGTGTCGCATCATTTTTTCAAAAATCCGTCCCTTTTTCAAAGCAAACACAGCATTCATTCATCTCCCCTAATTATAAATTCACGCTGCCACTTGTACTAACCCTTTTTAGTGCAAGATAGGCTGGACAACGGGATTCTAGTGCCTGTCAGTCCGCGTCCCCCGATCGACCCTAAAGTCGGTATTTCTACACTTACCTTTTCTTTACCCACCACCACACCCACACTGATGGATCCTCCTCCATCAAACTTCTTTACCACTACCCTGCCGCCGTCCGTTGGTGCGCAGAATCCACCTCGCATCTCTCTCCAAGAGAGGTGCTATCCTACACGAGGCCCACTTTCCACCTGTCTTTCCATACCACAAGCCAACGGGGAAAATTTTCAAATAAAACCCCAATACATCAACCTTCTACCAAAATTTCACGGTCTCGAGTCTGAAGACGCATACGTGTTTATCACGAAATTTGAAAATGTATGCGCAATGATGGGTACTTCACAGCTTTCTGTGGATGCTTTCCGTCTACGTCTTCTCCCATTCACTTTGTGCGATTTAGCCGAGAAGTGGCTATATAACACTACCGCACATTCCATTTCAAATTGGGACGAATTCGTCAAAGCATTCCTTAAGAAATTCTACCCACATCATAAGACAGCTCGAGTCCGCAGCGAAATCTATCAATTCACCCAGCTTCCAAATGAAACATTTTCAAAATGTCTTGAACGTTTCAAGGATCTGTTAGTCCAATGTCCACATCACGGCATCCCGAGATGGGAACTGTGCCGAATCATCTATGAGGGCATTACTCCTTACACAAGACAGACCCTTGAATCCATGTGTCAAGGCAACTTTATGACCAAAGATGATGGGGAAGCCTGGGAATTCCTAGAAAATTTCGCAGAAAAATCTTTACAGTGGGAGGGTGTGAGTCAATCGTCTAGGGAAGGCAATGATATTTCCATAGGAGTTAGAGCTGACATTTCAGCTATGCAAAAGAAACTTGAAACTATGGAAAACAAATTTTTAGCCGTCCTAAGTCAAATATCACTCTCCAAAACTGTATGTGGCTGCTGTTCTGATCCGTCTCACTTGACGGAAGAATGTCCGTTTCAAGGTCATGAGCATACCAATGCCGCATTTCAAAGACCTAGAAACGATCCATCTTCCTCCACATATGATCAGGGTTGGAGGAATCACCCTAACTTTGCTTGGAACCAATCCCAATTTCAAAACACGGTTCCAACCCAACACAATTTCCAAAAGGTCCCTCCACCACAACAGCAGCCACCACTTCAATTGAGTCAGCACCCCTTCCAATCAAAAAACTTCCAAAATCCGGCCAACACTTTTGCACCGTCTAGTCCTTTGCAATTGACCGGTACAGATAATACCTCTGCACTAGCACAAACCTTGGATACTTTCATGAAACAAACCATCCAAGGGACGGCAAGTTTGCAATCTTCCGTCGAGAATGTGATGAAGATCATTATCTCTCAAAATGAGAATATCAAATCGATGGAAGAACAAATTGCACAACTAAAAGCCGAAATGAGTGCAAGAGAGAAAGGGAAACTTCCAGCTCAACCTTTACCCAATCCTGGCTATTCACATCCTGTGGATGCAATCACGTTGAGATCTGGAAGAGTGCTTGGGGAAGAGTTTGATGATACTGAAAAATCAATCAATGATACCCCGGTTGAGACCTTTCCTCACACACACACTTCTAATTCTAACCCCAGTTCTTCTACCCCACCACCTTCTTCCGAGCCTATTCTTCGTTTCCCAAAAGGCTCGCCACTTCAGCCCACCTCTTTTACCCCTCCACGGACGATCCCCACTTCTATTTTGGGATCGATTCTACAAACACTTCCTTCTCCTATGATGGACCCAGCGCTTATTGCTAAAGCACCTTATCCTAATCGGTTAAGGGCTAACATACCAAGTCCACATATGGAGAAGATTATGAACATGTTTAAGGAAGTTAACATCAACATCCCTCTCCTAGATGCTATTCAACAAGTTCCGTCCTATGCAAAAACCCTTAAGAACTTGTGCACTAGGAAGAGGAAGACTCAAGTGCCTAAAAAAATCTTCATGTCAAGTACTGTAGACACGGCTTTTCCCCAACAATTACCACGGAAACGTAAAGACCCTGGTTGTCCTACTATTTCCATTTCTATTGGGGAGAAACACATCAACCGTGCGTTACTTGACCTTGGCGCTAGTGTTAACTTACTTCCTTACTCGGTATACGAGCAACTAGGTATCGGAGTGTTAAAGCCCTCGAGCATAACTCTCCAGATGGCTGACCGATCAATCACCAAACCTAGGGGTGAACTGGAGGATGTGTTAATAAAAATCGGAGAATTTATATTCCCGGTAGATTTTATTGTAATTGATACACAGCCTGTAGCGAACCCACGGAATCAAATTCCGGTGATTTTAGGTCGCCCCTTTTTGGCCACTTCCAATGCTATTATCAACTGTCGTAACGGTTCTATGACCCTATCCTTCGGGAATAGGTCAATAGAGCTGAACATTTACAAGTTGGGAAGTGTACCCTCCGAACCTACTGCTCAGGTCTGTTCTGTCGACTTAATGGATGTCGACAGCAGCGAATTTGATGATCCTCCTGATACCGATCTTGACTCTTTTCATATGTTATTGTTTGACTCAACTATGTATCATACACATACGGACTCTTCCACCGAGATGTCCGGGTCAACAATTAACACGGATTATAAACTGCTTTTAGAGTCTGAAGATCACCCCGCACTTTGTGATGACATTATTCACCGGGGTATTGATGGAACTTTTGAGGAGATCTTCGCTGATGAACTCGCATTTTTGAATGACAAGGGTGTTGAGATGAATCATGTCCCAATCACTGAAATTGAACCTCCACCCCTTTTTCTGAACTGTAAAAAGAATGCGAGTAATCCATCACAAGCACTGCATCGTCTCTCCAAAATGAGACGCACACATATTCTCTTCCACCACTTAACCTTTCCCCACTTCTTCTTCCACCAACCTGAGCACTGCATTGACAAAATTTTTGAATGGTTGGTGTTGACATTCGGTCTTTGCAAAGCTTGGCATCGACCAGTGATTTTTGACCCCCTCATATGATTTTCAAAGATTAACATTGCATAAGTTTGGGGGGGTATAATCGGGCTCTTGAAAAGATAATTTTACAAAATTTAGAGCCAAAAATAAGTTTGGGGGAGGTTCTTCACTTAAATATTTTGCCCCCACTAATAAATTCCTCCCAAGCTTACAGGTTTTTTCGAGATTTAGCAGAAGGAAACAGTGAGGACACTGTTGAAAATAAGTTTGGGGGAGGTTTGTGCTTATTTGCGCATCATTTGCATATCATTTGCATAAGCACAAAACATTTTCGAAAAAACCTATAAAATTTTAAAAAATTTCAAAAAATAAAAGATAAAAAAGATTTTTGTACATAAATAAGATAATAAAAGATTAGATAATGAAAAATTACATCCATGAGATTAGAAAAATTTAAGAAAACCAAGAAAATTAGAAGTTTTCTTATACGAACTAGTAATAAGTAGTTATGAGCCGTTGTCCCAAGGGTTAGTAAGATGAAGGTAGTCACTAATCTGAGGATAAAAATAAGTCTAAAAAATAGTTTCTATTCTGGAAGCCAAACATTTTGAACGTTGATACCCTGCTATTCGCACTTACACACGTCTTAAAGCCTGGGATAGTAGAGGATACCTTGAAATGCTCTTGTCTTAAAGTCGATGTATGAAGGAAATAAAAGAAAAAAAATGAATAAAATATAAAGTGGTGAGAAAAATGGACACTGGTTTTGTTATCACCGAGGGCAATAAAAATGTATAGCGAGGGTGCCTCTTCACCTAGTGCCCTAAGGCCAACTGGTCTGGGAGTCACTGCTATGCCTGAGGTGGTGCAAGACGAGGAAAAACACCAAATAAGCAAGTACATGAGTAATCGGTCGGTTAGTACCTCAAGAAGTATTAACGGTCGCATTAAAGTGTGTGAGCAAATTTAGCTAAATATTCATTAATAAAAAAGTACTGAGGCAGAAGGGCAAGAGTATGATAGCTTGAATTGAATTCTCCGGGTGTAGGGATGTCCTTTACACACACGCAGGGTGATATGATCGATGTTTGGAAGAAAGATATGAATGAAGAATAAGACGATAATTTATTGAGGGAGGACGTGATTTCTAACATCTTTTCATGACCATTAAGATAGGGCTCATGACAACCGAAAAGCTAGCTTAGTTGGAAACCCTAATTTTCAAGGCTTTTCTTTTACAATTCTTGTCTTTAAATGTAATATTCATGATCTTCCTTTTATTATTGGATTTTGTGGGTGCAATCTGCTGAAAACCCTCAGGAGACAACACTCCTCCTACTAGGGACACCTAGAGGTTTAATAGCTTGTTGCACGTGCTCAGTGCAATCGTGTTGCCTACGAAAGTGTGCTAGTTAGTTTTTTTCTTTATTTTCTCCTTCTCTTCTTTAATAAAACATTCGCTCGAGACGATCGAAAATAAGTTTGGGAGTATTTGATCAGTCGAAAATAATGTATTTTTAACACGGCAATTTCCCTATCATTTGCACTCATCTAGAAGTGTTCGGCATTCATATTTCACATATTAGCAAATCAGTCGTAAAATATCAGATTGCATGTGTTAGACTTTACAACCGGCACTTTAAGGGAAATTGACCGCATTTCATGGCATCGCATCATCTCTGTATTTGCGCAACACTTGTCTCGAGATTTGTGCAGGAAATTGCAGGAGCAAAGTCAAAAGAAGCTGATAAAAAATACACCAACTCCATGTTTTCAGATCTGGTAGCAATCCAAAGGGAGAAATACAATTCAACATATCAAAGAAAGGCCCACAACTCAAGCCCAACAAGCACCAGAGAGCCCAAGCCCCAACTCTTCAAAAGCGCCGCGGAACCGCGGCGGGAGCCGGCTTGCGCCGCGGTTCCGCGACGGTTTGGTCAGATCAGCAAATTGTTTTTAGTGCAAAATTCATATCTCAAGGCCTACAGCTCAGAAAGATATGTCAAATTCCAGAATTCTCGTGAAGCTACTGCCAGATCAGCAAAGATCATTAAGCAAAGCTAATCCTAATTAAGCTCCTAACTAACCTCTTCTAGAAGCTCCCTCCTAACTAATCACATCTAGAAGCTTCTCCTCTAACTAACTTTTGGAGGGAAATTCAAATTTCCTCAACAAACTTTTGGAGAGAAACTTAAAATTCAAATCCTAGATCTCGGGTTTTTAGATCTATAAATAGGAGCCTAGATCTAAGGGTTGAGGGGATCTTTAATCAATCATTAGTTCATTAATCATTAGTTAGTCTTCTCTCATCATTCTAATTCTCCAACTTTTTCCACAAGTCTAGTGACAAGGCTTGTGCGAAACCCTAACCCTAATTCTACTCCAAATTCAAGATCTTGAGTACCAATCAAGCAAGAAGCCTTCAACCTTTTAGGAGCCGAGCCGATCTTCAATCGGGCAAGTGATCCAAACCGATCCGCGACCCACGGAGACGAGCGAAGCCAAATCGACGATCGAGTTCTTCCACTTGTAGTTCTTGAGCGAATGTAATGAAATTGTTGATATAAATAAAAGGTGAAATTCTTTAATCTTGCTTTCTTTTAATTCTTGCATCATGATTAGATCTCAATTTGTAATTGTTGTTCTTGTTGTTATGTTTGAGTAAAACTCCGCTCGTTAAGGAGTCGAGACGATCAATAGAATGATGATGTAACAAATCTTAATACGATTCTTGAGTCCTACGAGTTTTGTAAACCCTAGCAAGTTCAAGAATCGATGACCTAGTTTCGTTGCGATGCTTTCTTGATTGTTATCGCTCGAAATTAGGGATCTACGATCGTTTCTTGAATTTACTAGAGGCTAGAATGTGAATGATATCGACAAAAGAACAAGGGATAAGATGAAACCCTAGTTTCATAAGAAATCCCTAATTCTTGATCGATCATCATCGATCTAGTATCAATTCATCGAAGGATAAGAATACGTAATTGTAAGATTACATCACATCTATAGATCCGATCGATTCCTACGAACCTCATTTAGATTCTTGATATTTGGTTTGGAAAAAAATCATCAAACTATCAATTCTTGATTCTATCTTTTTCTTGTTATTAGATCTAGATTTTCTAATTCTTGAACTTCAACTATAAATCATGAATTGTTTTGTTTTCTTTTCCTTAAAGTTTCGATTCACCTAATTCAAAAGACGAACGATTACACTTTCCCTGTGGACGATCCGCACTCACTTACAATCTACATCCGACACCGTAGTTGATTGCGGTCAAATATTTTTGGTTGTGATTTCTTTACAATTTCCCAATTACACATCAAAAAAAATCTTTACAATCAAATGGCACCGTTGCCGAGGACTATTTGATTTGATACACACAATCGGAGATTTATTAACAATCAGTATGCATGAAGCGACAAGTAATAACTACAATATCTAAGCTGGCATATAAAGTATGTACACTAATATTATGTCAAACTACTGGCTATCAAGCTAAGTTAAGCAATAATATTTTCTAAGGTGTACGTGACATGGCAATTACCGATGAAGATGTGTGTGAGCCGGCAAGTAAGTGTATGTGGTACATACGCATCATCGGTAATGGTGCTGGTGTCCTAACAGCATAATGTAAACAATGCAATAGGAAAAAAACAATGTAAGTATGCGATGCGGAGCGAGCAACCAAAATGAGCGGGAGCTAAATATTGAACAATGGTGCCATTTGAAATAACACGAATCGTGGGGTTTTGAAAATAGGGCTACGGTAGTTTTAAGAAGGGATACGTCTTTTGAAATATCCGTAGATCCCTTGACCTGTCTTTTAAAATACCCACGATCCGCTAGTTTTGAAATAGGTAGGAGTCTAATCTAACCTAACAACTATACTAAACTATACGGCTGAACTACAGGTAAGGAAACTGCCTATCATCTGAGTCGATACATATACATACCTGTATATGTATAGTCGGCGATCCTGCCTCAATAATATCATATCCGATACCATATCTATAATCAGACATCCCAAGTCAAGAGTGCGGATCAATCATCAATATATAGCTCGTACGTAAATCCGTCGTACGGCATCCCAAATCTGGGTACGGGTCAAAATCATATTCATCACACTATTCATCCGGTATCCTCTTTATCAAAGATCATAGTCTAAGGTACGGACCTATGTCTAGTACAATACTAATATCATCAATATAGTCATGATCTGACTACTGATCGACAGTCTCGTACAAACCGATATCATCAGCACATATCATCATCAAGGGGTATACATCGCCCAATACAGCCTAGGATCAATATCCTAGCATATCACATCTCATATCACGATCATATGTCGACCACCTATTTATAACACTATTCACCCGTATCGTCGCCCCAAGATCCGCTATAATACCAGGACGTACCTCAAGTACGAATCCTGCCATATCACCGATATCACAATCTCAACACAAATCTCATCGACTCATCTCAATCCTAAGTATCATCCCCAAATCCGTATGTGAACACATAGTCCCATACCTATGTGAACACATAACTAAATATTCCCGTATGAGCACAAAAGAAAGAAGAAAGTAAGCAAGTATGGGTGGGTGTGTGCAAGTGTGTGCGACCGCTACTCTAGGGTTTCGCGGCACTCAATCATCCAAGAACACAAAATATCTATATTTATCATCAATAACTCAACAATATATAAACAATATATATATGTGTGTGTATACGTATTCGTATACATCACCACGAACTGCGGGGGTGCTATACGCCATCCATCCGACTTCTCCCCGTAGATATAAATCTACTCACCTGGTCCTCGCTCGCCGGTGCCGACGTCGCCACGCGCTTGCTTGTCGTCTCGAAGTCTACATGGGGTACCTACATATCATAACGCACCATATCGCATTAAAATCTGACTCATGACCAAAACGACGCATGAATCCCACATAGGTCAAAACCTAAGGTTGCTTTCACAAATCGACCCAAAAACCCTCGACGTCGGCGTACAAATGCCAAACCATCGAGAAAACTCCCAACGCACTCATTTGTAAAATTACAAGCACTAATTATAATATAAAATAGCTTAAAATTCACAAAAACCCCAATTTCACTTAAAAAGTCATTTTTCCGAAAATCTAGCAAGCACAAATCACCGTTTTAGTACAAAACTCGATGTATAAACGAATCTAGCGGCCACAATATTCACTAAATATCTTAAATAAGTCATAGAAACCATTTCCATAATTTAATCTCATAAATTTGCATAATTTCCAAAATCCTAGTTTGTAAAAATATCAATTTTTAACACCTTTTAAAGCAAAATTCACAATTCATCAATTAAGCTTGGTTTTGCATGAACCAAAGTCATTAAACCGCTCATTATAATATTAATAATGACATGAAACCTTAATTTAGATTTTAATCCCACATTGTAATTTAATTTCAAAAACCTAGTTTTCTTAAAAAACTTGATTTGGACAAATTAAATGCAACAATTTACATAATAGCAACAAGATTAGGTTTTCCAAACCTTAAGAGGTTCAACTACACAATTAAAGCATGAACAATTTATCAAAACCCTTATCTTGATCCAAACCCAATTCCTTACAATTTCAACTTGAAGGGTAAACCAAGTTAACACCTAATTAAACACTTAATTAAGCTAACATAAGCAATAATCAACAATTAACTATAAGGTTAAAATTATACCTCCATAATTTTATTGATCTCACATGAAATCTAGCCTCCCAAAATGCTCTCTCTTCACCAAGATCCAAGCTTGAATGGCAAAGGAATAATGGGTAGGGATTAGATTTTTGAGTTTGCTTTGATTTGTGTTGATTTTGGTTGATTTTTGAATGAATTTAGAGGTGAAGGAAGATGAAGACTTGAAGAAAATGGGGGGGCTGCCAAGAGATCAGTTTCGGCCAAGAGAGGAGAGGGGTGAGGTGTGGTGTGGGGGTGGGTGAAGTCAAGGGGAGAAAAGAAGACCAAGTCAACAAAAGACCATACTCTTTTTACTATTTTCTTATTTCCTTTCTTTTCTTTCTTTTCTTTTCTTTGAAATTCAAGTGAGGAAAAGGGTAGGGGCTGCTGAATTCAGCCAAGGGGAGAAGTAAATGGGGGTGTGTGAGTGTGGGTATGGGTGTGCGGTGATGAAAAATGATAAATATAACACCCCAAACATCCATTTACACTAAAAAAAGCCTTTTTTTCTTCGATATTTTCTAAACCGTTTTGGCAAACGATTTCGTTTCAAAAACCACATGATAAAATTTTATTTAAAGTTTTATGATGCACAAAATTTGTTTCAACTCATTCCAATTTGTAATTTTCCCTAATTAAATATATTAGTGACGGCTTAAAATAATATTAAAATAATTAATTTCGGAAAATTTTTCAGAAAATTTGAAATTTCACCAGTGGGTCAATAAACACCAAATACTAGCAATTACATAGTTAGAATATGTATATTTAATTTTTATAATAAGATATTTGAATTTTGACTTTTTTACAGAAAACCCCCTTATTTTACCGATTTTCCGGAATTTCACCGAAACGATTTTCAAAACGCTACAATCACATACCCTGTAAATCTCCATATATCTCCCTAAATATATATAAGCCGGCATGGGACTCCCGAGATTCTGTTGAACTCACACTTAAACTACCCCACACCCCGTGGTCTACTTCAAACGCTAACCATTATCCTAAATACCAATCGGTCGGTGACAAGTCTGCGCGAGAGCTGGAGGCCGGACCTCCATATAGCACGTCCCGACTAATACCTAAGATAAATGAAAGTGTCTGGTGCCTTATCTGTGACACCCGTGCAAGAGCTTCCATAAGTTTCCCATACCACTTATAGTCGCGCGTACACGCATCCCACAGACGTCGACAATGCAATAGAATAATAAGGTTCACTGATTGTGTACAAGTACGTTTCGCTTTCACTTAATCACTTATACACGAACACTGACGTACTTGCCAGAATCATCACTAAAATCTAACACTGGGTAAATGCACGTTATCACTAGGTTATCAATACAATGACAGGTGTAAGATATGATGCGTAAACAGTATATAAAGCATGTTTAGGATGTTATGAATCAGCAATCTACCACTTGCATAAATTATCGTAAATCAAACTTGTACGGTTTAGCTAAACAATAAACAGGTAACAATTAGCATATTCAGTTATCTATCCATCGAATTTAGGTTCATGCCAATCGGGTTCCAGGATCATTAATTATAGCCATTTCATTTTAAGCGCTCGCGGCTGGAAATCCGGTTTCAGAATCAGAATTCCGTTTCGCAACGCATTTTAATCCTAGTTGGGATCAGGTTTTTGCGATGCTACAGTTGGATGAGATCTAGGGTTTTCAGTAAGGTTTTCAACGCAACAGACGGATCTTTAATCGCGTCTGTACGTCAGGAGATATACATTGTTTAGTACTAGTATGTCAATTCTGATTCTGTTAGGACTGTTATGCATCCCGATCCTTTAAATTACAGAATAAATAACAAACGATAACGAAACAGATTGAAACCACTTGTGTTGTCTAGCTAACAGGTTCACCTACAATAAACAGCAGAGTTCCGCAACCTAAAATTTAAGAAAATCCTGTGGTACCCATTACGGAACAGAAAGCAACAATTTGAGTCGCTCTGGACTGCAGTCCAGAGTCGCACTCCGATCCAAATATTAACACGGTTTGAGTACAGGAATATCTGGAAACTAGTATAGGGTTATAGTTCGTCGAGTTGGCTTCGATTTGAGCCCTCGAACGCATCATTCCATTTTGTATATAATTTATGGTAATTTTAACGGTTTCCAGGTACAGTAAAATTCCAGTTTTACGGTTAAACTTGGGGGTAGTTGTTTTAGTCGTTAACGGTCATATTTTCCAGCGAAACTTGCACAAGGTATTCATCACAGCAAGGGACAATGTAAGTAATCCAGTTCCGTCAATTTAGAAAAGTATTTTCTTTGGGAACACGCGTCGAACAGGTATGGCACATAATTGGTTTAAATTTGTAACTTTATAATCTATGTACTTAACGATTGTAATTTAAGTAAATAGCATGTAAGCAAGTAAAATACTTGCCTGGATACGGTGAACTGATGGCGCGGCTGCTAAAGCAGTAGTGACACGTCCCGGCACGGAGTATTAAACATGCGACGAGTCTCGGCTAAGCTTGGGTCGAGCTTGGGAATGGGCTGTTGTGGCTCAGGCGATGTCGTGTGGTGGTAGTAGGTTGATGGAGAAGAGAAAAATGGGCGAGGTTTAGAGAGGGGGAGGGGGAGTGCTAAAGAGAGAGAGAGAAAAATTTAGAGATAGAGAAAGAGAGCAGAGGGAGGGAGAGAAAGTGCAGGAAGAGAACTAGATAGATTGAGTGAGAAAGAGAGAGAGAGATAGTGAGAGAAAGACACAGAGAGATTTAGAGGGGGAGAGAGAGAAACAGTGAGGGAAAGAGAGAGAGGCAGTGAGAGTGAGAGATGAGGCAGAGAGACAGGAAACAGAGGGTGAGAAGTTGTGTGAGGAAAAGGAGGAGCTCGGGGTGATTTAGTTGTATGAGTGTCATGGAGGAGATTGGTGGCGATGACTCGGGTGCTCGATGGTCCCGTTTGTGGTCGTCGACGATGGCGTTGGAGTTCTGGCGAGGCAAACGGGGCTGTGGGTTTGGGTGGAATTCGGTTGGAGGAAAAATGAGGGGAGAGGTGCTCAGGTCGACGAGGCTGATGGTGGTGGTCGGGAAGGAGAGGGGTGCCCAGAGGTGGCTCGACGTTGGGTCGTCGCGAAAACTCGAAGCTTGGAGGAGGAGGGTCGGGGTTCTGGGTCGCGGGGAATTCTTGGTGGCGGCTGAATGTGCAGGGGCTCGGGGAGGAGGTGAGGTGGAGAGACCAAGGGGGATGTGAGGTGGCGACTGTGATGCCGGCGATGATAGCAACGGCGATGTGGCGATCATGGGCGCGGGTATGGGTTCGAGATGAAGTGAGGGAAAGAGAAGAATGGGAGAAAGAGAGAGAGAACGTGAGGGGAGAGAGATAGGGAAGATGAGGGAATCGTGAGGGGGCATGTCGTGGAGTAACGGCGCTGCGACGTAGGCGCGGGCAAGGGCGAAGGAGGCGGATCGCGGGGAGCAGGGAGCAGGAAATGCGGGGGTAGCCGTTGGGAAGAAGAAGTGCCGGGTCGGGTTGGTGAAACGGGTCGGGAGCGGGCTCGGGGGAGACTGGGCCGGGCCAAGAGAGGAAAAAATGGTTTAATTAAATTTTCATAGGCTCGGGCTGCTGGATTTAATGGAAAATCAAATGGAAAAATATAGGGGATTGGGCCGGGGAAACTGTTGGGCTTTAAGGGAAAATTTTAAGTTAATTTAAAAGAATGGGTTTGGATTTTTATGGATAAGAAAATAAATGGGTTTTAAACAATAAATAGAATTATAAATAAAAATAAATAGAATTCTAGAGTAACAAAATACAGGATTTGGTATAAAAGGGGCTGGGTATTACATCATACCACCCTTACAAAAATTTCGTCCTCGAAATTTAAAATAAACAATAAGTTGTACAAACATAGGCAAAAGCAATTATATTGCAAACTAACACATAATGCTTTATTTGACATAGGCAAATAACGAAATTTGAAGGTTTATATATGTAAGAACAACATACAAAGGTATAGGTTTAATTAAGTATAAAACAGGATCAACTACAAAGGCAACCTATATGTATATAAGAATAGCAATAACAACAATAATGTACAATAATATTCGAGACTTACTCGATAAAATCGAAACTAAATTATATGCACATGTAAGTATATCAAAAGTAGCACATCAGAAATAGTAAGTATAAGGCACAAACATTGATAATAGTAACCATAGGCACAATACTCGAAAATAAAGTAACGACAATAAAATGGTGAGGGATTTGTCGGTTAAAACATTTTAGGATGATGTATCGATCAAATAGCTTTAAAATAACTTAGAAAACTCATTTCGTGAAAATAAGAAACATGGAACAAAAATATGCGCGGTGTAAGGTTGCGCTACTGAAAATGAGAGTAATAATATTGTACTTAAAATAAATAAAACGGAGTAATCAATAACACGCACTCTTTGATAAATACCAAAGTATTGAAAACTAATATTCGAATAACACAGTCCCTAAATATAGTTAGGGTAATAGGAAGAACACAAATAGGTATAGGGCTAGTTAGGGTAATGATTACAAGGAAGTGTGGATCATTCAAAGGTTGGGGTATGGCGGCTTTAGGCTAAAGGTCAAGGAGATTGGGATCGGGTCAGCACAGGAAGTAAGGATGAGCAACAAAGGACTACTAGGGGAAAATTATGGGGAGGACGACGGTCGGTATATCATATGAATCAAAGATTTGAAGAGTTTGCTAACTCGGAAATTTCACAAGAAACGTTCTCCTCCCAAAAGGATCTCAAACGGGCACAGACGAAAGATGAAGAGTGGACCTCTAAACGATCGTGTGTGGTGCTGGTTAATCTGAGTGAGGGTTAAGGCAACGCAAGGAGTAGAGGTGGACAGGTCTCAGTAGGAAAATAATTATATAGTAGAAATAATCAAACTTCAAAGAGGACTAAGAAGATCGATGGATTAGCGAATTCAACAATTTATTCCATTCTAGAAAATTTTAAACAAAGCATCATCAAAAAGAAATGTGGCCCTAAACTATACACAGATTTTATTTGGCCAAGGAAGACAGCATCTAAAATAAATCCCATCAGTCGCGGTTGTGGAGATTCAGCAGGTTGTGGTAGGCTCTCGCGCTCAGATAGGGGCGTCCATTTCCATAGCGCCTCGCGGGTATCGCCATTGGGAGTTCTTCCACCGCAGGGTCTTGATCTTTTGGTCCTTCTTCCTCGGATGGAGCTTCTTCATCGAGGTCCGATTCCATGTGGTCCTCTCCTTCTGGGTTCTCTTCCATGGGGTCTTCCTCCACTGGATTTTCTTCTATCGGCTCTTCCTCGGGATCTTCTCCTATTGGGTTCTCTTCAGGGTCTTCTTCCTCTTCGTCGGAATCGCCTATCATGTCAAACTCTAGGGCGGCTAACCCTTCGTCCTCTGAATCGTTATTTCCGAAATTGACCTGGGGACCGTTGATCTCATCGTCAGAACTCATCAGCGTGTGGTCTAAGGAAACGCCTGACTGTGCATCCTCATCTAGATGCGGTGCTGCTCCAGGGTGGGCCATGGCCTGAAAGAAAAAAGTCATGATTAGACAATGGAATACATCAGGAAAATAGCTCAGTGTACGAAGTATACGAAAATATGCGGTGGCAGGAACTGAAAAATCAGGATAGAAACGCTGTGATAACGAATAATATAAATAAGGAGAAAATAAGAGAATGATACATATATTATGATTCAAGTTTTATTGCATTCAATCAAAAGTTCAGCGGATACAAGATTTCAAACGGAAAGAAATACTCATAAAAAGATGACAACATTATTACTGAAAGTAGATAACATGAAAAATTCTTCTTCGACTACTAAAACGTTGTATTCTCGTCGCGTGAGTTGAATCATGCGTTAGGTCCGCCTTATCGTCGAAGTTCAAACTACGCGATAATCATCACTTGTCAGAAGTGTGGAGAGTGGACGAGTCTCCTCCTTGTAGTTCCTTTCTTTCTGGGCAACCGTTGATGAGATGTTTGTTGGACCCGCATATAAGACATTTCCCTTGGGCGCGGCGATAATCCCTCTGAAGATGTCCTGGCCTCTTACAGTACCCACAACAAGGGGTCTTCTGCTGCTTCTGTCGTGGGGAAACAAATTGACGCTTCATCTTCTTCTCTTTTCCTCGTCTAATAGGGATCTCTTTATGATTGGAGACTCCCACTGGTGCCTGATTTATCTGTCTTCTCAGTCCTTCAGCCAACAAGTCGTTTGTTCACTCCTGGGCTTCCTTTAGACCTTGCAGTACACTCAGAATCTCAATGGTCTGATTCTGGGGAGCGGATATAGATGAAGAGTCGTTAGAAGACATGATCTTGAGACAACAATTTTGAGAATGATATAAGTCACACGCTAAACGAATCAAAATATAATATGGATATGATAAAGATTCAAGAATATCAGAGGTGATGAATTTTATTATAAGTGGAGAGTCAACTGTTATGAGTTTAAGTCACTTAAACAGAGTACGGTAGTGCAATTGCAACCACGTAACCTTATCAAGTCACCCGAAACCCTAGCGAATGGATAGCTGAACAATCAACATGAACATGGATCAAGGATATCAAGTTTACAATCCTGACTGAGGGATGTCTTGGATTGTTAAGCTTTACACGAAAAACTGCAATTCCAATCGAAGCAAAACCTGGCTCTGATACCAACTAAACCATGTCACGCCCCGCTTCCCAAAATACGGAATACGAGGGGTAGATAAGGCCAGCCATGCTCCCACGGTCAAGGAAATGTCCTGCCGTAGTCACAGTTCGGCTTCTAGTTTTTCATGGTAAACAGTAAAGAATGCGCAGGTAATGAGAAATGCAGTAACTGAAAGAAACAATGTAAAGAACTGACCTGAGGGGGGAAACAAATATGGATATAACTCTCAATATCAAATCGAGGTGTCTGTGATATACGTCTAGTCTTGATCCAGACTAAATCTTCTCCTCAAACTGAGCATGCATACTCAGGTCGTCAGAGCGACACAATGGCAATATAATATATATAAAATCATGTGACAACTCTAACAGTGGTAATAGATATGTATAACAGTAAATCAATGACAACATGAATATGAATGTGCAGTAATCAATGCAGCGGAACAGTAAAAGCAGTAGAACGATATGCCCCGTATGTCAACACAGTAAGTAAGATATAACAATGCCAGTATCCCTATCAGTCTCTAAGTCTCACTGTACAGGTCACTAAACCTATCGTCAGTCCTATCGTCAGTCCAAGTGTGAGAGTCAACCACTCGCGAGTGTCCTCCACTCAAGGGTAGAACCCAAGGGCAAGGGACCACGGGCCCAACATGTATATCACGGTGATAATCACATACCCTGTAAATCTCCATATATCTCCCTAAATATATATAAGCCGGCATGGGACTCCCGAGATTCTGTTGAACTCACACTTAAACTACCCCACACCCCGTGGTCTACATCAAACGCTAACCATTATCCTAAATACCAATCGGTCGGTGACAAGTCTGCGCGAGAGCGGGAGGCCGGACCTCCATCTAGCACGTCCCGACTAATACCTAAGATAAATGGCAGTGTCTGGTGCCTTATCTGTGACACCCGTGCAAGAGCTTCCATAAGTGTCCCATACCACTTATAGTCTCATGTACACGCATCCCACAGACGTCGACAATGCAATAGAATAATAAGGTTCACTGATTGTGTACAAGTATGTTTCACTTTCACTTAATCACTTATACACGAACACTGACGTACTTGCCACAATCATCACTAAAATCTAATACTGGGTAAATGCACGTTATCACTAGGTTATCAATACAATGACAGGTGTAAGATATGATGCGTAAACAGTATATAAAGCATGTTTAGGATGTTATGAATCGGCAATCTACCACTTGCATAAATTATCATAAATCAAACGTGTACGGTTTAGCTAAACAATAAACAGGTAACAATTAGCATGTTCAGTTATCTATCCATTGAATTTAGGTTCATGCCAATCGGGTTCCAGGATCATTAATTATAGCCATTTCATTTTAAGCGCTCGCGGCTGGAAATCCGGTTTCAGAATCAGAAGTCCGTTTCGCAACACATTTTAAACCCAGTTGGGATCAGGTTTTAGCGACTCTACAGTTCGATGAAATCTAGGGTTTTCAGTAAGGTTTTCAGATCAACAGACGGATCTTTAATCGCGTCTGTACGTCAGGAGATATACACTGTTTAGTACTAGTATGTCAATTCTGATTCTGTTAGGACTATTATGCGTCCCGATCCTTTAAATTACAGAATAAATAACAAACGATAACGAAACAGAATGAAACCACTTGTGTTGTCTTGCTAACATGTTCACCTACAATAAACAGTGGAGTTCCATAACCTACGAGTTAAGGAAATCCTGTGGTACCCATTACGGGACAGCAAGCAACAATTGGAGTCGCTCTGGACTGCAGTCCAGAGTCGCACTCCGATCCAAATATTAACACAGTTTGAGTATAGGAATATCTGGAAACTAGTATAGGATTATAGTTCGTCGAGTTGTCTTCGATTTGAGCCCTCGAACGCATCATTCCATTGTGTATATAATTTATGGTAATTTTAACGGTTTCCAGGTACAGTAAAATTCCAGTTTTACGGTTAAACTTGGGGGTAGTTGTTTTAGTCGTTAACGTCATATTTTCCAGCGAAACTTGCACAAGGTATTCATCACAGCAAGGGCCAATGTAAGTAATCCAGTTCCGTCAATTTAGAAAAGTATTTTCTTTGGGAACACGCGTCGAACAGGTATGGCACATAATTGGTTTAAACTTGTAACTTTATAATCTATGTACTTAACGATTGTAACTTAAGTAAATAGCATGTAAGCAAGTAAAATACTTGCCTGGACACGGTGAACTGATGGCGCGGCAGCTAAAGCAGTAGTGACACGTCCCGGCACGGAGTAGTAAACATGCGACGAGTCTCGGCTAAGCTTGGGTCGAGCTTGGGAATGGGCTGTTGTGGCTCAGGCGATGTCATGTGGTGGTAGTAGGTTGATGGAGAATAGAAAAATGGGCGAGGTTTAGAGAGGGGGAGTGGGAGTGCTAGAGAGAGAGAGAGAGAAATTTAGAGATAGAGAAAGAAAGCAGAGGGAGGGAGAGAGAGTGCAGGAAGAGAACTAGATAGATTGAGTGAGAAAGAGAGAGAGAGATAGTGAGAGAGAGACACAGAGAGATTTAGAGGGGGAGAGAGAGAAACAGTGAGGGAAAGAGAGAGATGCAGTGAGAGTGAGAGATGAGGCAGAGAGACAGGAAACAGAGGGTGAGAAGTTGTGTGAGGAAAAGGAGGAGCTCGGGGTGATGTAGTTGTATGAGTGTCGTGGAGGAGATTGGTGGCGATGACTCGGGTGCTCGGTGGTCCCGTTTGTGGTCGTCGGCGATGGCGTTGGAGTTCTGGCGAGGCAAACGGGGCTATGGGTTTGGGTGGAATTCGGTTGGAGGAAAAATGAGGGGAGAGGTGCTCAGGTCGACGAGGCTGATGGTGGTGGTCGGGAAAGAGAGGGGTGCCCGGAGGTGGCTCGACGTTGGGTCGTCGGGAAAACTCGAAGCTTGGAGGAGGAGGGTCGGGGTTCTAGGTCGCGGGGAATTCTTGGTGGCGGCTGAATGTGCAGGGGCTCGGGGAGGAGGTGAGGTGGAGAGACCAAGGGGGATGTGAGGTGGCGACTGTGAGGTGGCGACTGTGATGCCGGCGATGATAGCAACGGCGACGTGGCGATCGTGGGCACGGGTATGGGTTCGAGATGAAGAGAGGGAAAGAGAAGAATTGGAGAAAGAGAGACAACATGAGGGGAGAGAAATAGGGAAGATGAGGGAATCATGAGGGGGCACGTCGTGGAGTAACGGCGCTGCGACGTAGGCGCGGGCGAGGGCGGAGGAGGCTGATCGCGGGGAGCAGGGAGCGGGAAACGCGGGGGTAGCCGTTGGGAAGAAGAAGTGCCGGGTCGGGTTGGTGAAACGGGTCGGGAGCGGGCTCGGGGGAGACTGTGGCGGGCCAAGAGAGGAAAAAAAATGGTTTAAATAAATTTTCATGGGCTCGGGCTGCTGGATTTAATGGAAAATCAAATGGAAAAATATAGGGGATTGGGCCGGGGAAACTGTTGCGATTTAAGGGAAAAATTTAAGTTAATTTAAAAGAATGGGTTTGGATTTTTATGGATAAGAAAATAAATGGGTTTTAAAAAATAAATAGAATTATAAATAAAAATAAATAGAATTCTAGAGTAACAAAATACAGGTTTTGGTATAAAAGAGGCTGGGTATTACAATATCATAAGTCACATGTCAAGTTCTGTTAGTTATATGTATGCCCTAGAGGCCATTACTGTACATAGGATGTATATTGTAGTGGATGCTGGGACATATATAGGGAGGACTTTCTTGCTCGACATGATAGTATGCTATCTGGTTGCTCTTTATCTTAACGTGTATACTGATTGTCTCTCTGTTACATATTGGTAAAGCTCTTAGGATGTGTACTTGACTACCTGGACTATGATGCGGATCATACTAGTGGGGATATGGTAGTCCATAAGTACATCCTTCAAGGTCCCTAGTCGGGGGTGTATCAGAGACGGGGCATCGATATACCAGAGTAGACTAGCGTAAACCTTCTCGACCCATACAGATGGGCGATGGATGATCCCATATCCATTGGTGTTTGACATCGGAGATGATATACGGGTGCTCAGTGGAGACTCGGTACACTGGACGGACTCGCCGAGAACTCCCAGATGGTATTATACCTTACGTCAGATGGCAGTTCTCTGGTGACACTGGTACAGGTTAGTCTGTAGACCCGAGATCGTCATAGAGTCTTGTGTGATTCCCACTGTGCTTTGATTTCCACCTTACCACGTCCAAGGGGGCGTGCAAAACGGTGGTTTTTGGGTACAGTCCTGAATCACATGGAGGCAATGAGCGATAGGAGGGGATTCGTCTCTCCTGGTATAGGGAGTTGATGTTGCACTGTGTTCGATTGGCTATAACCGGAAATCCTTGGCCAGGGTTGCTGAGAATTACTGGTAAGTGTTACCAGTAGTTTCTCGAACTGTTATAGACCTCATATCGACACGACTTATCGAGTTATTGGGGTCTGACGTTTACCACCCCTAGGCGAGATATGCGACATATCAGACGATCAGACCGGACTGTACGGTAAGTGTTACTGGTTGGATTCACAGGAGTGTGAGCGGGCTTGCTAGTCGATCTTCTGATCGCTCAATACCCGGGTGGCCGTTACGTTTAGCAGACCGCTTGCGGCTTGTGGGTGATTGATATGATCATCACCTGCTACCGGCGTATTGACGAGTCTTTAGAGTCCTACACAGAGGTTTTCTGGCTCAAGCGAAACGAAATAGGAGCGCATATGAGATATGTGCGGGACCGAGAATTATACCAGTATGTGATACTGTATTCTATTCTCGCGATTTATATCATTGGTCGGTTATATGTGATATAGCCGGGTTACCGAATCAAGTGTTGATTCGATACATTGATACACTTGACATTGATACACTTGATATTAGCCGGTTATATGCGATATGACCGGATCGTTAAATCAAGTGTTGATTTAATGATTTAACGTATAATTATATATTTGATATATTACTTTATATTAACTAGTAATAGTTCACTTAAGATGGATTTTCTCACTTGATGTGCACATTGTATATTTGATATAGTTTTGTGCACCAGTTTGTATCATGTTTGATGATACATGCAAACTTGGGTTAGTGTGTGATTTAAACCATGGTTAGTTAATGGTATAGGTTTCATTTGATTCACTTATTCATTTATTTATTTCATTTTGGAAAGATAAAGAGAATGGTGGCTTATTTTTTTGTTTTGTTGAAACTTCATGAAGTGTTGAAAGCTTGACCATTCTTGTTATTTTCCTAAACCTAACCATTAAACCTAACCCTAATTTATTCTCTACACTTAACCATGGTTGTGATATGATAAGAATCGCCTTATTTTCTATTTTCCAATAATTCTTATCATAGCATCATCATCATCTTCTTCTTCTTCTTCAAGAAGAAAGCTTGCTACCATTAATGGAATCTTGAGAAAAAGAGTGAGAAATCCAATTCTAAAGTGAACCCACTTCCTATTTCTTCATCCTCTACCACTTGCCAAGTAGTATAGGGTGTTTTCTTCACAAGTTTCATGGTTTGGTGAAGTTGGAGCTTGATCTTGTGTTGCCTCGACGTAGATCATCTTCGGCATCAAAGTCGAAGACCTAGCCCGCCCATTTCTCCGATGAAGCCGATGCTAGAGTCCGGGATCCGATGATCGCAGCGAGGGTACACCGTCACGGAGCTATGGAGGTGGAGGACCGGATCTACAAAGGTTGTATTCCCGTTCACTTATTAGTAAAGCAGTTTACTAGTTGTAGTTATCGCCTAAAATTCTAGTTAACGATCTAGTCTAGGGTTTCTCGGCACCGTAAAATTTGAAATTGGCATGGTTGATGCCTTGTGAGACCTCCTTAGTGTGCCTAGGAACCCTACAGTGGTATCAGAGCCTAGCTAGAGCCTTAGGCGATGCGTAGACGATATTAGAAATCCGTTCGAATCCGAAACCCTAAAAGAATACCACTCTCTGGAAATTTTCTGAAAATTTGGATTTTTGTGAATTAAAAATTGCCAAAAAATTCAGCAGAAAATTCTATGAGTTACTGTGAAGCACGTGATGCTAACTCGACCAAAGCGCCGCGGAACCGCGTCCCCACCCTGAGTTTCGCGGCGGTTCCGCGGCCATTTTGGTGAGTTAGACCACGTGGCTTGCACAGTAATTCTTGTCTGCAAGTGCTGAGTTTTCGGGAAATTTTTATATTTTACTCAACAGTTGAGTTTTTCTGGGGTTTTTTTGGGGATTTGATTATTCGATCGGATTGTCTAATTTTGTCTATGTGTTTTCCGGATAATTTTTGAATATGTTAAAAAAGTTCGACCGGATATAATTACCCACTTTTTCCCCTGCCGGGAAATTTCCAAGTGTTGGATCTTTCTGTAGTTTAATGACGTTCTAAGTAGTGCAAGTAACGCGATGGTCCCTCTAGAAGACAACAAACCTTAACTCGATTATGTGATCGTCTTGAACCGCCCTTTGAATCTTAGGGTTTGGGATAGTACGGTGTGCCACATGTGAGCCGTTGGCTTGACCCTTCTACGGCTGGACCGTTGGTACTGAGGCATGAAGTGAATGTTTTTAAACTTGTTTCATGTGTTGAGCTGTTTCGGGAAAACTTGGGTGTTTGAATGTTCGATCGGAAAGTTTAACATTTTCTATTTATCTGGAATGGGATACAATAATTGGAATTCACAAATAGTTATGAGATAACTAAATGAATATTATAAATCTAGCACTTTAGTCTCACTTGATCGGTTGCCACGGAATTTTGATGTGATCAAAAGTCCGTCGCAATCACGTAGCGTACGCGGATACTCGCCGGATAAACTTAATAGACAGCTACACCCCTTAGCCCCGACCAAGTGACTGTAGGAGAACCCCGTCGCCGAAAGCATCCGTCCGGGTGCTCGCGTTAGCGGTGTTCCGCCTTGGTACACTTCGTCGACGGTATCGGGGGTGCGGCCGCCTACTAATGTTTGCGACGAGCATTCGATCAGGTTATCGGGAATCTTGTTGAATTGCCCGACATGATATTGAAAAGAGTTTTCGATAATGAGACTAAAATGCGGGGTTTATAATTGTTAGGCATGTGATGTCTAAGGAATTCATTTGATTAGGCATGCGATATCTAAAGTGTTTGCGGATTCCAACTGTTGTAGTTTTACACTTTTTTTTCTGTGACCGTAAGTGTAATATATGATATCGCCGGTTTCGTTGCTATATGTCAACGACAATTGGGATACGCATGTTTACTTACGTTGATGACATGTGATGTTATGTGTTGCTGGATATGTTATATTGGATCGTCGTGTTTGAATAGCCGGGGTTTTTTTTTATGTGAGATGAGTGTTTTTCATTTTCATTCATGTCAAAAACATGTATGTAATATTCTTTTATTGGGGCACTTCCAGGTTGCGGAAGTTGTCACCGTTGTTGTATATTATTTTCTTTTCCGCACTAGGATAGACCCAAGGAGGGGAGCACAAGTAACCGGGTTCTAGAGTCCAATGGGAGACCAACTCGAGGAGTCGAGTCCGGGTCTCCTAACTCTAATATTGGTAGGGTTGGTTGCCGCTCTCGTAGGGGTCTAGGGGTGTGGGTTTGGCTATTCATCGCGACCGTGGAATCCGTGTTTTATACTGGCTCGTATTGAAAATACGGACGTCCTAGTATATCCAATATTTCATATGATTCTTCTGCTGCGATATCTGTGATGTGATCATTTGATGTTCTGTGATAAATACTGTATATAGTATATTTGATATATTATATAGACGTTACTTATGTTTTACACCCGCACTAGCCCTGCCCTGCTCTGCCGTTAGTTACCTAACCTAACGGTGCACGAGGGGACATCGAGGCGAACACGGATGGCATAAGTGTACGTCATATTTATCTGTGATGTTTAGGTACTTTAAGTGATGGGACTTCATTAATGTGATCAATGAAAGAAAAGAAACCTAAGATATTGTCGAATCGAATTTCAAAATAAAACAGGTAGGTACAGTTCTTGCTTTGCACAGCGGTATATATGATATATTCTGCACCTTATTCGATAAGGAAAGGACCGAGATCCCTTCACCGGGAGTGACTCCTTTAGCAATAACCGGCAGATGCTACACACTCGGTTTGTCTTTTGATTGCTTTTAAGAGTTCTGCTTTGCACAGTGATATATATGATATATCCCGCACCTCATTCGACGAGGAAAGGACCGATGATCCCTTCACCGGGAGTGACTCCTTTAGCAAAACTAGAAAAGCCTTAAAAACACTCCATTTCAAAATTCATTCGATCCTACAACGATATCAAGTTCATTACGCAATAGGTTTTGAGAAAAACCTGTCGTAGCCCTCCGTCATTTCAGATAAGTTGTATATAGTATTCGTGCTGCATTTGTTGGCTTTCGTCAAGGTGCAGTGTGCGGTAGCTATATGCTGCTTATCTGTTGCATACGATGCGATTGGATTAGGGTAGTCGTGCGGCTTTGTTGGCTTTCGTCAAGGGTCGTGCGGGTGGGTTTAATTCAATCAAGAAATGGCGGGTTGAACTTGACTAGCGGGCTATGGTTTGTTGGCTTTCGTCAAGGTCATAGCACGTTAGGGGCAAAATATTATCAGGAATTCAACTGTTGAAATTTGCAATGAGATTGCATACCTTCTATGAGATAGTTGGATCCCGATACCCGCTGCGAGTAATTGTTACTCCTGGGAGAGTTTTACACATTGCAACTAGCCGATCAAGTAGGTGTCTAGAAAGGTGTCAACGGGGTTACGTCTCTCGGAAAACGAGGTTTACATTAATTAGGTTCATGCGAAAGCACGGGGTCCTCCCTCAAAATACCGACACTGGCCTGGCTGAAAGATTGGCGAACTTGTAGCGTGTAATTAATCCCGGCTAGTCTTTCCTTTTAGGGTTTGAAGGAAGATTTGATAAAACAGTGGGAGCCATCCTGATTAGATAAAATAATAACCAATCTGATCTTGCAAGAGAATACGCTGAGTGTTTTCTTCTCTCTCTCTCTAGGTAGCGACCGTTTCACGCCTTAATCAAGATAATAATACGGATGTATTGACCAAACCCGCTTGTTATACTGAGCTGGGGAACGTTGGTCCCGCTCCAACTTATAATTGTTATAAGACAGAGCGGGAAATTGGGGAATACCAGGATTCCCATGCCGCCCAAACGAAGAAAGTACATGAGATGCATCTCCTTCGGGTGTGTTCGTTACAAAGAACTGTTTCTCTGTATCCTCTACGTCCTGGGTATTTGATACCGGATCAGGATCCCAGATATGTAATATGTTACATAGGGCTATAGAAAGGTAGAGAACTGAGAACGGGTGATAAGTTTCATGAGGCAGAAAACGGGGCAAGTGTTGCAGCCAAGTCTGTTGGTCACTGTCACCCTGTATTACAAATACATTGATTCTGAACGAATGTTATTAGATACCGAACCTGATATACAAAATCATATCAGTCTCTTTATTAGTAAAGAAATGATAAAATTTTGTATTGTTGGATAATGTTTTGAACATTTCCTATATCAAAAGTTGATCGGTTCAGGTACGTTATCTAAAAGCATTGACGTTCTAAATCAAACCACAGTTCTTAGTATACAGAACACACACAAGAGAAATAGTTCAGAAATGAACGGATCCTTCTTGAGGCATTGTAGAGTAGGTCATATCAATGTGACCCGACTAGCTAAATTACATTTAGATGCATATTTAAATTAGTTTGAATTTACATCTTGTGAAACTTGCCAGTCATGTCGCAAAGATTAGATATGAGTAAGTGATCATAGCTCTGTTTATTGGAAACAGAGAAAGAGTAAGTGATCTCTTGGGATGATACATGTTGATGTATATAAGGTCCCCTGTCTACATATGCCAAGACCGGTTCTTTGTACTTCATTACATTCTCTGATAATCTCTCAAGATTCAGACATATGTTCTTGTTGACATAAGTCCGAACCTTTTGAGATATTCACAGAATATAAGTTAGAAGTAGAGAACCAATACGGGTATAAGTATTATGTCCTATGATAAGATTAGGGAGGAGAATACTTGTGCATGGAAGTCTTGGACTATTCTAAATGAGAATGAGATTCTCTCTCAGTGTTACTCCTCCGTATACACCACAGCACAACGGTGTATCGGGGCGGAGCAATCGCACCATATTGGATATGGTGTGCTCTATGATGAGTATTACTGAGTTACCTATTTCCTTTTGGGGGTTATGCACTTGAGAAGCTGCATACCTATTGAATAGGGTTCCAATCAAATCGGTTGCCTACCACTCCATATGAGATATGGTAAGGGAATAGTCCATCTCTTAAGTTAGTTAAGATTTAGGGTTGTCCGGACTATGTCTAAAAGCAAAACCCGGACAAGCTCGAGGCAAGGTCTGTTATGTAGAACTGGAAATGTTCCAGCTATACAAACTGCAGCTGATGATTTGGTAGAACCGAAGGATTCAATAGCAACCAACGAACCTCAGCCTCTCTGCCGATCTAGTAGGGTTCCTCACCCACCTGAGAGTTACTTCGGTTTCTCTATGACAGTGGGAGCGAGGATTGCATCATGAGATGATGACCCAACTAGTTTCGAGCTGGCCATCAGGAGTGGGACTCTGTAAGAATGGCTGGATGCTTAGCGATCAGAGATGGAATCCTTGTACACCAACAAAGTATAGACTTTGGTTGCTATATCTGAAGGGTTAAATCCCCATCAGGAGCAAGTATATCTTGAGAAGATTACTTGGTGTACTTGGAAAAGTTGAGACTTTCAAAGCTAGACTTATTAAAGGTTTGCATCATTGACCAGGTATGGATTTTGTTGAAACCTTTTCTAAGTAGCTATGCTTAAGTCCATCCAGATCCTACTTGCCACGGCTACATACCATAACTACGATATCTGGCGGTTGGGTGTCTTGACTGTTTTTCTAAAATGATGATTTGGAAGAAAGCGTCTATAAGTACACAGACAGTGGGAGCAGCGGAAACATGTGCAAGATGTTTTATGTAATAAAGAAGGCATTGCGGAGTTGGAACGTCTGTTTTGATGTGTTAGTCAAAGAGTTTGACATCATCAAAATGGTAGATGAACCTTGTATATACAAAAGGGTAGTAGGGAGTATGGTGATGATCCTCGTAGAGTACGTGGATGACATACTCTTGATAGGGAAGGAGTTTCCTATGCTACGCTCGGTCAATCTCCGCTTATCACAAAGATTCTCCATATAGGATCAAAGTGATACCTCCTAAATCCTGGGTTTTGGACCTATGAGATAGATCTAATTGGATGTTAGGATTTTCACTAGTTGTAGTGAGATAGTATCAATCGATCCTGGGGAGAATCACTGGAAAGGTTCCAGGGTGATAAAGACGACTGAATGTCAGTCACAGGCATTGTCTTTACCCTCAGTAAAGGGACGGTATGTTGGAAGAGTTCCAAGCTAGATACCGTGGCTTACTAGACGATAAAGGCAGGATACATCGCTACTTAAGATGCTACCAAAGAGGCTGTCTGGGTGTATATCAGTTCATGAGATGAACTTAGTTCCTCCCATTGTGTGACAATGAAGTTGTGGCTTATGCCAAGGAACGCCCGTCCCATCAGTGATCCAGACATAATCTAAGGCAGTGTCACCTGATCATGGAGATGGCTGATCTCCAAGATGATCAAGGTTAGGAGAGTAGACTCAGAGGATAACACGGCGGATCCACTCACGAAGGCCTATTCCCAGAGAGATACTTTTATGGGATGGTTGAGTATGAGATACTACAACCACTGCTACAGATGGCCCTAGTGGAAGTGGGAGATTGTTAGTTATATGTATGCCCTAGAGGCCATTACTGTACATAGGATGTATATTGTAGTGGATGCTGGGACATATATAGGGAGGACTTTCTTGCTCGACATGATAGTATGTTATCTGGTTGCTCTTTATCTTAACGTGTATACTGATTGTCTCTCTGTTACATGTTGGTAAAGCCCTTAGGATGTGTACTTGACTACCTGGACTATGATGCGGATCATACTAGTGGGGATATGGTAGTCCATAAGTATATCCTTCAAGGTCCCTAGTCGTAGGTGTATCAGAGACGGGGCATCGATATACCAGAGTAGACTAGCGTATACCTTCTCGACCCATACAGATGGGCGATGGATGATCCCATATCCATTGGTGTTTGACATCGGAGATGATATACGGGTGCTCAGTGGAGACTCGGTACACTGGACGGACTCGCCGAGAACTCCCAGATGGTATTATACCTTACGTCAGATGGCAGTTCTCTGGTGACACTGGTACAGGTCAGTCTGTAGACCCGAGATCATCATAGAGTCTTGTGTGATCCCCACTGTGCTTTGATTTCCACCTTACCACGTCCAAGAGGGCGTGCAAAACGGTGGTTTTTGGGTACAGTCCCGAATCACATGGAAGTAATGAGCGATAGGAGGGGATTCGTCTCGCCCGGTATAGGGAGTTGATGTTGCACTGTGTTCGATTGGCTATAACTGGAAATCCCTGGCCAGGGTTGCTGAGAATTACTGGTAAGTGTTACCAGTAGTTTCTCGAACTGTTATAGACCTCATATCGACATGACTTATCGAGTTATTGGGGTCTGACGTTTACCACCACTAGGCGAGATATGCGACATATCAGACGATCAGACCGGACTGTACGGTAAGTGTTACTGGTTGGATTCACAGGAGTGTGAGCGGGGTTGCTCGTCGATCTTCTGATCGCTCAATACCCGGGTGGCCGTTACGTTTAGCAGACCGCTTGCGGCTTGTGGGTGATTGATATGATCATCACCTGCTGCCGGCGTATTGACGAGTCTTTAGAGTCCTACACAGAGGTTTCCTGGCTCAAGCGAAACGAAATAGGAGCGCATATGAGGTATGTGCGGGACCGAGAATTATACCAGTATGTGATACTGTATTCTATTCTCGCGATTTGTATCATTGGTCGGTTATATGTGATATAGCCGGGTTACCGAATCAAGTGTTGATTCGATACATTGATACACTTGATATTAGTCGGTTATATGCGATATGACCGGATCGTTAAATCAAGTGTTGATTTAATGATTTAACGTATAATTATATATTTGATATATTAATTTACATTAACTAGTAATAGTTCACTTAAGATGGATTTTCTCACTTGATGTGCACATTGTATATTTGATATAGTTTTGTGCACCGGTTTGTATCATGTTTGATGATACATGCAAACTTGGGTTAGTGTGTGATTTAAACCATGGTTAGTTAATGGTATAGGTTTCATTTGATTCACTTATTCATTTATTTATTTCATTTTGGAAAGATAAAGAGAATGGTGGCTTATTTTTTTGTTTTGTTGAAACTTCATGAAGTGTTGAAAGCTTGACCATTCTTGTTATTTTCCTAAACCTACCATTAAACCTTACCCTAGTTTATTCTCTACACTTAACCATGGTTGTGATATGATAAGAATCACCTTATTTTCTATTTTCCAATAATTCTTATCATATCATCATCTTCTTCTTCTTCTTCAAGAAGAAAGCTTGCTACCATTAATGGCATCTTGAGAAAAAGAGTGAGAAATCCAATTCTAAAGTGAACCCACTTCCTATTTCTTCATCCTCTACCACTTGCCAAGTAGTATAGGGTGTTTTCTTCACAAGTTTCATGGCTTGGTGAAGTTGGAGCTTGATCTTGTGTTGCCTCGACGTAGATCATCTTCGGCATCAAAGTCGACGACCTAGCCCGCCCATTTCTCCGATGAAGCCGATGCTAGAGTCCGGGATCCGATGATCGCAGCGAGGGTACACCGTCACGGAGCTATGGAGGTGGAGGACCGGATCTACAAAGGTTGTATTCCCGTTCTCTTATTAGTAAAGCAGTTTACTAGTTGTAGTTATCGCCTAAAATTCTAGTTAACGATCTAGTCTAGGGTTTCTCGGCACCGTAAAATTTGAAATTGGCATGGTTGATGCCTTGTGAGACCTCCTTAGTGTGCCTAGGAACCCTACAGTGGTATCAGAGCCTAGCTAGAGCCTTAGGCGATGCGTAGACGATATTAGAAATCCGTTCGAATCCGAAACCCTAAAAGAATACCACTCTCTGGAAATTTTCTGAAAATTTGGATTTTTGTGAATTAAAAATTGCCAAAAAATTCAGCAGAAAATTCTATGAGTTACTGTGAAGCACGTGATGCTAACTCGACCAAAGCGCCGCGGAACCGCGTCCCCACCCTGAGTTTCGCGGCGGTTCCGCGGCCATTTTGGTGAGTTAGACCACGTGGCTTGCACAGTAATTCTTGTCTGCAAGTGCTGAGTTTTCTGGAAATTTTTATATTTTACTCAACAGTTGAGTTTTTCTGGGGTTGTTTTGGGGATTCGATTATTCGATCGGATTGTCTAATTTTGTCTATGTGTTTTCTGGATAATTTTGAATATGTTAAAAAAGTTCGACCGGATATAATTACCCACTTTTTCCCCTGCCGGGAAATTTCCAAGTGTTGGATCTTTCCGTAGTTTAATGACGTTCTAAGTAGTGCAAGTAACGCGATGGTCCCTCTAGAAGACAACAAACCTTAACTCGATTATGTGACCGTCTTGAACCGCCCTTTGAACCTTAGGGTTTTGGGTAGTACGGTGTGCCACATGTGAGGCGTTGGCTTGACCCTTCTACGGCTGGACCGTTGGTACTGAGGCATGAAGTGAATGTTTTTAAACTTGTTTCATGTGTTGAGCTGTTTCGGGAAAACTTGGGTGTTTGAATGTTCGATCGGAAAGTTTAACATTTTCTATTTATCTGGAATGGGATACAATAATTGGAATTCACAAATAGTTATGAGATAACTGAATGAACATTATAAATCTAGCACTTTAGTCTCACTTGATCGGTTGCCACGGAATTTTGATGTGATCAAAAGTCCGTCGCAATCACGTAGCGTACGCGGATACTCGCCGGATAAACTTAATAGACAGCAACACCCCTTAGCCCCGACCAAGTGACTGTAGGAGAACCCCGTCGCCGAAAGCATCCGTCCGGGTGCTCGCGGTAGCGGTGTTCCGCCTTGGTACACTTCGTCGACGGTATCGGGGGTGCGGCCGCCTACTAAAGTTTGCGACGAGCATTCGATCAGGTTATCGGGAATCTTGTTGAATTGCCCGACTTGATATTGAAAAGAGTTTTCGATAATGAGACTAAAATGCGGGGTTTATAATTGTTAGGCATGTGATGTCTAAGGAATTCATTTGATTAGGCATGCGATATCTAAAGTGTTTGCGGATTCCAACTGTTGTAGTTTTACACTTTTTTTTCTGTGACCGTAAGTGTAATATGTGATATCGCCGGTTTCGTTGCTATATGTCAACGACAATTGGGATACGCATGTTTACTTACGTTGATGACATGTGATGTTATGTATTGCTGGATATGTTATATTGGATCGTCGTGTTTGAATAGCCGGGTTTTTTTTTATGTGAGATGAGTGTTTTTCATTTTCATTCATGTAAAAAACTTGTATGTAATATTCTTTTATTGGGGCACTTCCAGGTTGCGGAAGTTGTCATCGTTGTTGTATATTATTTTCTTTTCCGCACTAGGATAGACCCAAGGAGGGGAGCACAAGTAACCGGGTTCTAGAGTCCAGTGGGAGACCAACTCGAGGAGTCGAGTCCGGGTCTCCTAACTCTAGAATTGGTAGGGTTGCTTGCCGCTCTCGTAGGGGTCTAGGGGTGTGGGTTTGGCTATTCATCGCGACCGTGGAATCCGTGTTTTATACTGGCTCGTATTGAAAACACGGACGTCCTAATATATCCAATATTTCATATGATTCTTCTGCTGCGATATCTGTGATGTGATCATTTGATGTTCTGTGATAAATACTGTATATAGTATATTTGATATATTATATAGACGTTACTTATGTTTTACACCCGCGCTAGCCCTGCCCTGCTCAGCCGTTAGTTACCTAACCTAACGGTGCACGAGGGGACATCGAGGCGAACACGGATGGCATAAGTGTACGTCATATTTATCTGTGATGTTTAGGTACTTTAAATGATGGGACTTCATTAATCTGATCAATGAAAGAAAAGAAACCTAAGAAGTTGTGGAATCGAATTTCAAAATAAAACAGGTAGCTACAGTTCTTGCTTTGCACAGCGGTATATATGATATATTCTGCACCTTATTCGATAAGGAAAGGACCGAGATCCCTTCACCGGGAGTGACTCCTTTAGCAATAACCGGCAGATGCTACATACTCAGTTTGTCTTTTGATTGCTTTTAAGAGTTCTGCTTTGCACAGTGATATATATGATATATCCCGCACCTCATTCGACGAGGAAAGCACCGACGATCTCTTCACCGGGAGTGACTCCTTTAGCAAAACTAGAAAAGCCTTAAAAACACTCCATTTCAAAATTCATTCGATCCTACAACGATATCAAGTTCATTACGCAATAGGTTTTCAGAAAAATCTGTCGTAGCCCTCCGTCATTTCAAATAAGTTGTATAATCGAAGGAACGAGATAGCTTTTAAAAGGAGTGGCTTAAGCTCCGCGTTTAAAAGTTATTTTTGAAAAGAAACCGAGTGGTTTTGTGACGTTTCAGAATTCGTTTTGCGAATTTTTCCGTTTTAGGGCAAAATTGTCGGTTTTTCCCGTTTTAACCCGATTTCGATCAAACGTCCGTATAAACTTACCGGCACCTAGTTTAGCTAAAATAAAACTTGTGCGCGAACTTTAGGGGTATATGGGACGTTTTGGTCCAATTTGATTTTTTCCCAATTTTAATATTATTTTAATGCGGTATTCACTTTTTGGGAAATTTCTTTTTAAGCGATCTTTTCATTAATTATTCTTGTGTAAACCTAAACCACGTAATATCTAGATTATTGTGTGGACAAGGATTTAAGAGTAAAAGAAAAGAAAAGAAAAGAAAAGAGAGATGCATGCATGTGTGTATGTGTAATGTGAATGCATTTAATGCATTAATTGTTAGGAAATTGCTAGGAAACCCTCACCCATTCCCTCCCCTCTTCCTTTTGGCCGAGCTCTCCCTCTCTCTCTACTGCCTTAGCCTTTTCTCTATCTCTTTTCCTCACAAATCCTTCACAAATCCATCAAAAATCGTCAAAAGTTCACAAAAATTCCATTTTTCTTCATGTTTTCTCTCTTGCTTGCCTTGGAGCATGCAAAGCTTGGATGTTTGGCTTCTTTGGGTTAGGTATTGTTCTTTTACTGTTCTTTATGTGTTTTTAGTATAGCTTTGCTTGTTAGTTCAGTTTAGATTAGTTAAAGTTATGTTTTTGTGCGAAATATCGTATTTTAGTGTCGTTTTATGGTCTCGGATGATCTGCTGTGAAACTAATAGTGTGTTGCAAAAATTGACTGGACAGTAGCCTAGTATAGAGATACAGAACCTACCCACCAAATACGAGCCAAATCCACCGCGTCTAGGCCGCAGATTTATTGAATCTGGCAGCAAATTGCGGCCAGACCGGGGAATTAGGGTTTGGGGTTTTGGTGCAAGGGGTCTCTGGGTTAATTGTAGGCTCATGGTACTTGCAATTTTTACAATTTGTTAGCACAGAAAAAAAAATCTGGGACCATTTAGCGTATTTCTAGTGTTTCGTTTCGCGCGTTACGTTATCCGATACGATGTGTGTTTCGTGTTGCTGTTGCGCTGAGTTGGTTTCGTACTGTCGCTATACGCGTTAGCTACAATACGAACCCTTTAGAGTTCGCAGGTGTGTCGTGTTGGTCCGTGTAGATTGTATGTATTTTAGGTTTATTATTAATATATATTGCTTTGTTGTTTTATTGTTGCAGGTTCGCAGGCGGGGACTACAGACACTGCTACAGGGGAAATCAGGTGGTAGGATTCACCTAGCTTGGAGCGTTGGTGAGTAGATTTAACATCAACAGGGGAATCGCTCGCATGGCGTTATGCGTCTGGGCTAGAGATATTAACTTGTCTCCTATTCTATGTCATGTTTAGAATTGCGCATTTACCCTATTAATTAGATGTAGTATGCCTGGACTAGTAGTAGTAGGACACTGCACATATTATTGACGATTTATGTTGCACGAGCACTGTTTGTATGCTACACACACCGTCAATAATTACCATGTCACACACAAACCACTTATAGATATTATATTGCTTGGTTAGGGACATTGTGACATTGATTCATATTTCTTATCGCATTTGACATATAGTTACCTGTATACCTATAGGGTATCGTACCATTAGTGATAGGTACATATACACACCTGAGGACATAGTTACAGGTGTGCTTTACATTTCATACTTCACTTATACCTGATAGGTATATCACATCATTACAAATAGGTAGATACCTATATTTTCTGCAATACCTTCATGTGTTTATATATATCTGGTTATAACTATGTATTTACCCTTATTGTTGTATTATTAAGAATTGGAGATATTAGGAACCACATGTTATTTATATTAACTGGTTGCAGTTAATTAGCGGCTTTTCCTTTATACGCTTACATTACAGTTTTTATGTTGCGTATACTTTATTCATGGATTTTCCCATTGTTATATGGATTTTTTATGATGTTTTCTGGATTCGGGAACCGCGGGAGTTCATGAAATTATGCATTATTTGAAAAACCCGTTTTCCTTGATATGATATTTCAGCAGCCACCATGAGATTTATCGGTTCGGATATATATACCCCATGCGAGGAACGGAGGGGTCCGTGTGCGGGTACATGGTGGGGCCCGGAGGTACCCCGAAGCAAGAACGATGTCGTGGTGCTAGACGATGAAGCTTAAGGGAACCATATTTTCCGGTGACAGGACCAATGACTCAGCGACTATCATGTGGATACCGATGGGAGTCATGTACGTATGGATACGTCGAGAGGCGAAAGTCAGAGCTAGGCACTCGAGCTTTCGGGATAGCGTATGATACGTACCTATCAGGGGGCAGTCGTGTTGTTAGTGTATATGCCCTAGAGGCCGATACTGTATCATACTAGTTTGTATATTACTTAATGAAAGCTTGGGATATTCACCTTGTATATACAATCTTGCTCAAAATAGTAGTATGCTACTTGGTTTGTTTCTACTTTAATGTGTACATGTGTTTATTTTAGTATATCGCCTATGCACATTAGTGGAGCCTTTAGGATCTTTGCTTGATCACCAGCGTTGTGATGGCAGTCACACTAGTGGGGGCTGGGTAATCTATAAGCACATCCTTATGCAGGTCCCTAGTCGCAGGACTATCGAGACAGGGCATCGATACTCCGGAGTAGACTAGCCCATGCGCTTCTCATCCCAGAGTGGGAGATGGTCTGTCCCACGGCCATCAGTACGTCGTACTGGAGATAGTATGCGGGTGCTCGTTGGGTTACGAGTACACTGGACAGGACTCGTCGGGAACTGACCGGTTGGTATTATACCTATCGTCCGTTATCAGTTCCCAGGTGACATGAGTACAGCTTAGTCCGCTGACTTGACACTATCACTTCGCCTCGAGTGTGTTCCCACTGTACTTTGATTACTACCCTACCACGGCTCAAAGGAGTCGTGCAAACAGGTAGTAGTTGGGTGCAGTCCCGAAGCACTTGGAGGCAGTGACGGTTAGACAGGATTCGTCTCTCCCGATATTGGGGGTTGACATCGCGCTGTGTCTAGGAGAGCCATTACACGAGTAGTCCCTGGCCAGGGCAAGCGAGATATACTGGTAGGCTTCCAGTGTTATTTCAGGGTGTATTGGGCTTCACTCCAACACGACTTGTACCGCTATTAGGGGACTGACGTTTACCGCCCCCCTAGGCCCGCCATGCGATGTATCAGACGAACAGACCGGACTGTACGGAGATTGTCACATTCAGGCTCAGTAGGAGTTCAGATGGGTTTCACCTCGTCAGTCTTCTTGTCGGCATCTACCTGGGGACCGTTACGCACAGCTAGTGCCGCTTGCGGTCTGTGGTTAAACCCAGTGCCAGCATAGTGTCGAGTCTTTAGAGTCCCACACAGAAAGCTATTCGCCTTTAGGCAAAAGAGTAGAGGTCGCATGGTTTTGCGACAGGTCGCATGGTTTTGCGACAGGGTTCAGTCACATCCGTGAACTTGTGCACGTTTAGTGTCCGGACAGTTTACACTAGCGGGCTTTGGTTTAAGCCAGATCCTAGTGTACGTATTGGGATTGGTTTTATCCAGTTTGTATTCGTGTTCCTCGGAACGCGGATGCGGGTGTGTATGCACAGTTGGCGGAGAGACAGAGGCAGAGGATTCTCATTAGGGTTGTTGACCGTTGACTGTTGACTATTGACTTTTTGCTCAACCCTAATGAGAATATGATATATGATTAACAATAATATTAATTAAGTATTGTGTTGACATGGTTGTTGAGGGGTTGACTTTGTTGACTTGTTGACTTTGTTGACCGGTTGACTAGGTTGGACTAGTTGACCATCATGATGACAATGGCTATCATTTCATGGCAAAGACTTTTCACTTTCTTGTTCTCTTGTGCAATATGAGTGCATGAAATGATTTAGCCATTTTGACTTGAATCATTTTACACAATACTTGATTACTATTTTTGTGATGATGGTTTTGGATTATGAGAGCCAAGAGAGAAAAGTCTTTCTCATTCTATCATTTTCATTCTCTCTCTTGTTCTTGAGCTCTCATCTTCTTCCTCTTGCTCTCCCTCTCTTTAGTCTATGGTTCACTTGTCTCATATGTTGAGAACCAAGAACCATAGAGAAAATCCCAACACACTCTTCTCTACTCACTCTAGTTCATAAGTTTTAGCAAACCAAGTGAACTAGTTTCTTCAAAGACCGAAGAAGAAGCCAAAGGTAGAAGCTTTTAGGTGGATCGATCTTCGGCGCAAGGAGACGACGGGGTGAAGCCAATCCGGACAACCATCGAGGCTTGAAGACGAAGGAGTTCAAGATAAAAAGGTATAACCCCCTAACCGAGTAGTTAACAACTCCTAGTTAGGTTGTTAGTTAGATGTTTAACCAAGATCCGGTTTTGAGTCCATGTTACCGCCTCTAGAAAATTGTTTTTCACCAAATTCCGCATTCCCGAAAGTACCGGGTGTTAGTGTATATGCCCTAGAGGCCATTACTGTATCATACTAGTTTGTATATTACTTAATGGAAGCTTGGGATATTCACCTTGTATATACAATCTTGCTCAAAATAGTAGTATGCTACTTGGTTTGTTTCTACTTCAATGTGTACATGTGTTTATTTTAGTTTATCGCCTATACACATTAGTGGAGCCCTTAGGATCTTTGCTTGATTACCAGCGTTGTGATGGCAGTCACACTAGTGGGGCTGGGTAATTTATAAGCACATCCTTATGCAGGTCCCTGGTCGTAGGACTATCGAGACAGGGCATCGATACTCCGGAGTAGACTATCGCATGCGCTTCTCATTCCAGTATGGGAGACGGTCTGTCCCACAGCCGTCGGTACGTCGTACTTGAGATAGTATGCGGGTGCTCGTTGGGTTACGAGTATACTGGACAGGACTCGTCGGGAACTGACTAGTTGGTATTATGCCTATCGTCAGTTATCAGTTCCCAGGTGACATGAGTGCAGCTTAGTCCGCTGACTTGACACTGTCACTTCGCCTCGAGTGTGTTCCCACTGTACTTTGATTACTACCCTACCACGGCTCAAAGGAGTCGTGCAAACAGGTGGTAGTTGGGTGCAGTCCCGAAGCACTTGGAGGCAGTGACGGTTAGACAGGATTCGTCTCTCCCGGTATTGGGGGTTGACATCGCGCAGTATCTAGGAGAGCCATTACACGAGTAGTCCCTGGCCAGGGCAAACGAGATATACTGGTAGGCTTCCAGTGTTATCTCAGGGTGTTTTGGGCTTCACTCCGACACGACTTGTACCGCTATTGGGGGGACTGACGTTTACCGCCCCTAGGCCCGCCATGCGATGTATCAGACGAACAGACCGGACTGTACGGAGAATGTCACATTCAGGCTCAGTAGGAGTTCAGATGGGTTTCGCCTCGTCAGTCTTCTTGTCGGCATTACCTGGGGACCGTTACGCACAGCTAGTGCCGCTTGCGGTCTGTGGTTAAACCCACTGCTAGCGTAGTGTCGAGTCTTTAGAGTCCCACACAGAAAGCTATTCGCCTTTAGGCAAAAGAGTAGAGGTCGCATGGTATCGCGACAGGTCGCATGGTTTTGCGACAGGGTTCGGTCACATCCGTGCACTTGTGCACGTACAGTGTCCGGACAGTTTACACTAGCGGGCTTTGGTTTAAGCCGGATCCTAGTGTACCTTTTGGGATTGGATTTATCCAGTTTGTATTAGTGTTTCTCGGAACGCGGATGCGGGTGTGTATGCACAGTTGACGGAGAGATAGAGGCAGAGGATTCTCATTAGGATTGTTGACCGTTGACCGTTGACTATTGACTTTTTGCTGAACCCTAATGAGAATATGATATGTGATTAACAATTATATTAATTAAGTATTATGGTGACATGGTTGTTGACTTGTTAACTTTGTTGACTTGTTGACTTTTGTTGACTTGTTGACTTTGTTGACCGGTTGACTAGGCTTGACTAGTTGACCATCATGATAACCATAGCTATCATTTCATGGCAAAGACTTTTGCTTGCTTGCTCTTTTGTGCAAAATGAATGCATGAAATGATATGGCTATGGTTGCTTAAACCATCACATAACACTTGATTGATATGATATGTTATCATTGTTTTGGATTATGAGAGGGTGAAAGACAAAAGAGAGGCTCATTCTCACTTGCTCATTCTCTCTCTTATTCTTGAGCTCTCATACTCTTGCTCTCACCCTATTCCTCTTGCTCCCTCTCTTGACTCTATGGTTCACTTGTCTCATGAGTTGAGAACCAAGAACCATAGATAAAATCCCATACAAACTCTTCTCTACTCACTCTAGTTCACAAGGTTTAGAAAACCGAGTGAACTAGTTTCTTCAAAGTTCGAAGAAGGAGCCAAAGGTTGGAGCTTTCAGGTGGATCTATCTTCGGCGTAAGGAGACGACGGGAAGAAGCCGATCCGGACCACGATCAGAGCTTGAAGACGAAGGAGTTCAAGACAAGCAAGGTATAAACCCCCTAACCGAGTAGTTAACGACTCCTAGTTAGGTTGTTAGTTAGATGTTTAACAAAGATCCGGGTTTTAAGTCCATGTTACCACCTCTATAAAAATCGTTTTTCATCAAATTCCGCATGCCCGAAAGTACCGGCAGAGGTAGCATGGACTTATAGTGGTATCAGAGCCTGGTTAAACTCTATCTAACATGTTAGCAAAGTAGCTAGAAGATCGATCAAAGAAAAGTCGCAAAACGAACCCAAAACTGTCAAGTTTCTGCCGATTTTTATTCTGTTCAAAAGTTGATAATTTTCATCTTAAAAATCGGCTCAGGCTTTTGTTAGAATAACCACCAAATTTGGTCCAACGATCGAGTCAAAACGCCGCGGAAACGCGGCGGGAGCACTCTCCCGCCGCGGTTCCGCGACCGAGTTGACTCGGCCGTGGTCCAAGTTTGGTGCAGTGTTTTCCTGGGGTTGTTTGGGATTTTTGGAATATGTATTTTCATCCCAGATTTTCCAGAACGAAAATTTTATTTTTGGGTCCTAAAAATCCGTATTTTTGATCGAACTTCTAAAAGACTTTAGCCGACGGGTTTTTCTGTAATGTGATATTTGTATTGAACGTCTGCTAATCGCTATATGTCGATTAGTGGGGGTTATACAAATCTGTGATCTGTAATGCTGCTGGAATGTGTATATGAATATGTTGGATTGTCGCGGGTGAATAGCCGGGGGTTGTGAGACGAGAGTTTTCTTTTCTTTCAATTCATGTAAATTTGTAAATTGATGTAATAATTAATTGTATGGCCGCACAACCGGGTCGGGGTTGTAGCCGTCATTGTATAATTTCTTTTTACTGTTTTTGCTCCTAGGATAGACCCATGGAGGGGGTGCACAAACTACCGGGTATGCCGAAGTGCCGAGTGGCCTACTCACGGAGATGAGGGAGTTTGCTTCGCTTCGGGTACTTGGCGGGTAGTTTGCCATGCCCGTAGGGGTCTTGGGTGGGGTTTTGGCTATTCACCGCGATCGTGTAATCTGCTTTTCGTTACAGGCTCGTACGAATTACAGATTCCTAGTATATCCAATGTATTCATCTGTGATCTGAAATGGCTATCATTGCAATATATCTATATATGATATTATTTAGGCGTTGCTTATGTTTTACAGCCGCGCTAGCCCAGCCCCCGCTCTGTCGTTAGTTAAGTAACCTAACGGGTAATGACGGGGCCCCGTGGCGAATGCGAATGGCATAAGCGTACGTCATATTTTGGTTGTTTTCTGCAATGGTAGGATTAAATGATGGGACGCATTAAAAGAACTAATGCAAGAATATCACGCATTAAAAGAACTAATGCAAGAAAATAAACCAAGTTAAAATCGTTGGAACATTTTCGGAAAACCACTCGGTTCTTTTCAAAACTAACTTTTAAATGCGGAGCATGAGCCACTCTTTTTTAAAAGCTATCTCGTTCCATCGATTATATCAAGTTCACTACGTTCACGGTTTTGCCAAAACCATTCGTAGCCCTCCATCATTTCAGTTAAATATTCGGTAGTATTCAAGCTATGTATTTTGACCTCACGCCAAGGCATAGTGATTGGTAGCTGCCGGATATTTATCTGTTGCATAGATAGAATGCGTTGGTTTGGGACAGCCGCACTACCATTTTGGCCTACGTCAAGGGTAGGTATGGGTGGATTCAAATTAACCTGGATAATGATGGGAAGTACTTGACATGTGACTTATGACATTTTGACCTCACGCCAAGGTCATAAGAGCATGGGGCAAAAATCCTCATCGGGAGTTTCAAAAGAACTGAAACTTGCTAGTGTTGCATACCATTTGGAGTGTGAAGATTCTGGTAGGATTCCTTCAGTTTCGTCACGCGATGATATTTGGATCCCGATCCTACTGTGAGTATATGCTACTCCTCGGGAAATTTCTCACTAAACGATCAATGCTATAAACCTAGTAGGTGCCTAGAAAGGTGTTAGCGGGGCTACGCCCCCAGGGAAAAGAGGTTATTTAATTAAGGAACTTCGCGAAAGCGATGGAAAACCTCCCTCGAAGTACCGACACTGGCCTGGCTGAACGGTTAAGCAAGTATTGTGCGGTGGGATTGATCCCGACTAATTCTTCCTTTTTGGTTTGAGGAGGGATTCGAGAAACAGTGGGAACCATCCTGTTTAGACAAACTAAAAACCATTCTAAACTTGCAAGAGCATCAAGCTGAGTGTTTCTTCTCTCTCCTAATTGCAGCGACCAATCGACATGACTGGACTTAAGTTACTTCTAGATAAAAACATACTGACAGGGCCAAACTACAAAGATTGGCTCAGGAATGTCAAAATGGCAATCACTTACGACAAGCTGGGGTATCTTCTTACCACCAAAGCTCCCCTATCCCTGGTCCCACTTCCAGCGTCGCGGATAAGGAAATCCGTAAGACTTGGGAGATTGATAGCGCGAAGGCCAAATGCCTCGTACTTGCCTCTATGGACAATGAACATCAGAGGAGGCATGAGAATATGGACTTGGAATCCATATTTCTTCATCCAAAAGAATTGTATGGAGAGCAATCTCGTATCGCAAGATACGAAGCGTCGAAAAAGTTATTTTCGGCAAGGATGGCCGTCGGATCATCAGTAGCAGAGCACGTGCTAAAGATGATCGGCTACATTGAGGAGCTCGCGGACCTAGGGACCACATTGGAGAGTAAGCTCTATACGGACTTAGTTCTCCAGTCCCTTCCTTCCACTTACGCCCAGTTTATACTGAACTTCAACCTACAAGAAAAAGAGGTTGAACTTTCAGAGCTCCTCAACATGCTGAGGAGCGCAGAGGGCACCCTACAGAAAAGTAGGGAAACATCCACTTTGTTTGTAGGAGGATCATCTTCTTCTAGGTCCAAGGCGAAAGCCAAGGGAAAGAAGAAGAAAGCCCCCGCCAAACCAAGAGGCGGTGTTAGTAAAGTGGATACGAAGGGAAAAGCAAAAGCAACAAAGAAAGCGGGGAAGCTTGTGGATAAGGAAGAATGCTTCTATTGTCATAAGAAAGGACACTGGAAGAATGATTGCAGGGCCTGGAAGGCCAGAACACAGGAATTGAAGCAGGTTGCAGCTTCAACTTCAGCTGTGTATGTTATTGAAAACTGTCTTTCAATAAACTCTACTTCCTGGGTATTGGATACCGGATCAGGATCTCATATCTGTAATTCTTTGCAGGCGTTGAGAAACCGTAGGGTTTTGAAGGCAGGTGACATGACCCTCAGAGTTGCGAACGGAGCTAGCATGGATGCTAAAGCCGTGGGGGACTATCACCTGGGAATGTCAGATGGACATGTTTTGGTTTTGCGTAATTGCTTTTTTGTACCCAACGCAACTTGTAATATCATTTCTGTATCTTTAGTTTCTAAAGAAGGTTATGAATTTGCGTTTGTAAGTAATGTTGTAAACATTCACCTTAATCAAGTTTTGATTGGGTCAGGTACATTGAGTAATGGTATATACGTATTAAACCAACCACAGATTTTCAACGTCCAGAATACACACAAAAGAAAGTCTCCGGAAATAAATCAGACTTTCTTATGGCATTGTAGACTGGGTCACATCAATGAGAGAAGGTTGACGAAGTTACATACAGAAGGATATTTGAATCCGTTCGAATATCAATCGTATGCCACTTGTCAATCCTGTCTCAAAGGAAAGATGACAAAGACTCCGTTCACTGGACACGGAGTACGAGCGAGCGAGCTCTTGGGACTCGTACACAGCGACGTGTGCGGTCCAATGTCTACACATGCGCGAAGCGGTTTTTCTTACTTCATTACTTTTACGGATGATTTTTCAAGGTTCGGACATGTCTTCTTAATGAAACATAAATCCGAAGCCTTTGGAAAGTTCCAGGAATATAAGAATGAAGTAGAAAAACAGACCGGCAAAAGTATCAAGATTCTAAGATCGGATCGAGGTGGAGAATACTTAAGTGCCGAATTCCTGAATTACTTAAAAGAGAATGAAATTCTCTCTCAGCTTACTCCTCCATACACTCCGCAACATAACGGTGTATCGGAGAGACGGAACCGAACCCTATTGGATATGGTACGGTCCATGATGAGTAACGCTGAGTTACCGCGATCATTCTGGGGGTATGCGCTAGAATCAGCTGCATACCTTTTGAACCGAGTTCCCACTAAGACTGTGCCTACCACACCTTATGAGTTATGGAGTGGGAAGAAACCCTATCTTCAATATCTGAAGATCTGGGGATGTCCAGCTTTTGTCAAAAAGCAGCATGCGGACAAACTCGAGGCACGCTCAGTACTGTGCAAGTTTGTGGGATACCCAAAGAACACCAGGGGGTATCTTTTCTACCACGCAGAGGAACAAAAAGTCCTTGTTTCTCGTAATGCCCACTTTCTAGAACACCAGTTCTTAGAAAAGGAAATTAGTGGGAGCGCAGTAGAACTGGAAGAAATTCCAGAACCACAGACTATTACTGAAAGTTTAGTGGAACCAGAGGGTTCAAAAGAACAGGACATTCCTACGCCGCTCCGCAGGAGTAGTAGGCAGTCTCATCCGCCCGAGAGATACTACGGTTTTCTCATAGATGGGGATAGAGAGGATTGCATCATAGATTATGATGAGCCTACTAGTTTCCAGCAGGCCATTCAGAGCGTTGACTCAGTAAAATGGCTGGATGCAATGCGGACCGAAATGGAGTCCATGTACACCAACAAAGTATGGACGTTGGACATTGCTCCAGACGGGGTAAAACCTGTAGGATGCAAGTGGATCTTCTAAAGGAAGATTGGTGTAGATGGACAGGTTGAGACCTATAAAGCTAGACTTGTAGCAAAGGGTTTCCGTCAAAGACCTGGCTTGGACTATGACGAAACCTTTTCTCCAGTGGCTATGCTGAAATCCATTCGGATCCTTCTTGCCATTGCTGCCTTCCACGATTATGAGATCTGGCAAATGGACGTAAAGACTGCTTTTCTAAATGGAAATTTAGAGGAGTGTGTCTATATGGACCAACCAGAGGGTTTCATTCAGAGTGGGAGCAGCGGAAAGGTGTGCAAGTTGCTTAAGTCCATCTATGGACTAAAGCAGGCATCACGGAGTTGGAACATCTATTTTGATGAGACGGTCAAGGAATTTGGCTTTATCAAAAATCCAGATGAACCATGCATCTATTGTAGATTTGTCGCGAGAACTGTAGTATTCCTCGTTTTGTACGTGGATGACATTCTCTTAATAGGAAATTACATTCCTATGCTACAATCTGTCAAGGGGTTCTTGTCACAAAGGTTCTCCATGAAAGACCTGGGTGATGCCTCATACATCCTGGGGATCCGGATCCATCGTGATAGATCCAAGAGGATATTAGGACTTTCACAGTCCAGGTACATCGACACCATACTGAAGAGGTTCAGTATGGAAGATTCCAAGCGCGGTAACCTACCGGCTTGTCACGGGATCACCCTCTCTAAAGAGATGTCTCCCAAGACTGATTTGGAGAGGGATCACATGTCTATTATACCCTACGCTTCTGCGGTAGGCTCTATAATGTATGCGATGTTGTGTACCAGACCGGATGTAGCTTATGCACTGAGTGTGGTAAGCCGGTATCAGTCAAACCCTGGGAAGAAACATCGGATAGCAGTAAAGAACATTCTCAAGTACCTGAGAAGGACTAAGGAGATGTTCTTGGTGTATGGCGGAAAAGACCTCCAGATCGAGGCCTTTGCTGACTCCAGCTTCCAGAGTGACAAGGATGATTCCAAGTCCATGTCGGGGTTTGTCTTTACCCTCAATGGAAGGGCGGTGTGTTGGAAGAGTTCCAAACAGGAAACCGTTGCAGACTCGACGATGGAAGCGGAATACATCGCTGCATCTGATGCCGCAAAAGAAGTCGTATGGATGGGGAAGTTCTTGAAAGAACTTCAGGTGGTTCCGTCCATTGTTGATCCAATACTTCTGTATTGCGACAACAACGGGGCTATTGCTTTAGCGAAGGAAACCAGGTCCCATCAGAGATCCAGACACATCTTAAGGCGGTATCACCTGATCAGGGAGATCGTGGATCGCCAGGAGATCGAGCTTCGGAGAGTCGCTTCAGAAGATAACACTGCAGATCCATTCACCAAGGCCTTGCCCCAGACTCAGTTCGAGCGGCTTATCAAGATGATAGGTCTTCGATACGCCAGTACATGGCCTTAGTGCAAGTGGGAGATTGTTAGTGTATATGCCCTAGAGGCCATTACTGTATCATACTAGTTTGTATATTACTTAATGGAAGCTTGGGATATTCACCTTGTATATACAATCTTGCTCAAAATAGTAGTATGCTACTTGGTTTGTTTCTACTTCAATGTGTACATGTGTTTATTTTAGTATATCGCCTATACACATTAGTGGAGCCCTTAGGATCTTTGCTTGATTACCAGCGTTGTGATGGCAGTCACACTAGTGGGGCTGGGTAATCTATAAGCACATCCTTATGCAGGTCCCTGGTCGCAGGACTATCGAGACAGGGCATCGATACTCCGGAGTAGACTAGCGCATGCGCTTCTCATCCCAGTGTGGGAGACGGTCTGTCCCACAGCCGTCGGTACGTCGTACTTGAGATAGTATGTGGGTGCTCGTTGGGTTACGAGTACACTGGACAGGACTCGTCGGGAACTGACTAGTTGGTATTATGCCTATCGTCAGTTATCAGTTCCCAGGTGACATGAGTGCAGCTTAGTCCGCTGACTTGACACTGTCACTTCGCCTCGAGTGTGTTCCCACTGTACTTTGATTACTACCCTACCACGGCTCAAAGGAGTCGTGCAAACAACTGGTAGTTGGGTGCAGTCCCGAAGCACTTGGAGGCAGTGATGGTTAGACAGGATTCGTCTCTCCCGGTATTGGGGGTTGACATCGCGCTGTGTCTAGGAGAGCCATTACACGAGTAGTCCCTGGCCAGGGCAAACGAGATATACTGGTAGGCTTCCAGTGTTATCTCAGGGTGTTTTGGGCTTCACTTCGACACGACTTGTACCGCTATTGGGGGACTGACGTTTACCGCCCCCTAGGCCCGCCATGCGATGTATCAGACGAACAGACCGGACTGTACGGAGAATGTCACATTCAGGCTCAGTAGGAGTTCAGATGGGTTTCGCCTCGTCAGTCTTCTTGTCGGCATTACCTGGGGACCGTTACGCACAGCTAGTGCCGCTTGCGGTCTGTGGTTAAACCCACTGCCAGCGTAGTGTCGAGTCTTTAGAGTCCCACACAGAAAGCTATTCGCCTTTAGGCAAAAGAGTAGAGGTCGCATGGTATCGCGACAGGTCGCATGGTTTTGCGACAGGGTTCGGTCATATCCGTGCACTTGTGCACGTACAGTGTCCGGACAGTTTACACTAGCGGGCTTTGGTTTAAGCCGGATCCTAATGTACCTTTTAGGATTGGATTTATCCAGTTTGTATTCGTGTTCCTCAGAACGCGGATGCGGGTGTCTATGCACAGTTGATGGAGAGATAAAGGCAGAGGATTCTTATTAGGATTGTTGACCGTTGACCGTTGACTATTGACTTTTTGCTCAACCCTAATGAGAATATGATATGTGATTAACAATTATATTAATTAAGTATTATGGTGACATGGTTGTTGACTTGTTGACTTGTTGACTTTTGTTGACTTGTTGACTTTGTTGACCGGTTGACTAGGCTTGACTAGTTGACCATCATGATAACCATAGCTATCATTTCATGGCAAAGACTTTTGCTTGCTTGCTCTTTTGTGCAAAATGAGTGCATGAAATGATATGGCTATGGTTTCTTAAACCATCACATAACACTTGATTGATATGATATGTTATCATTGTTTTGGATTATGAGAGGGTGAAAGACAAAAGAGAGGCTCATTCTCACTTGCTCATTCTCTCTCTTGTTCTTGAGCTCTCATACTCTTGCTCTCACCCTCTTCCTCTTGCTCCTTCTCTTGACTCTATGGTTCACTTGTCTCATGAGTTGAGAACCAAGAAGCATAGATAAAATCCCAGACAAACTCTTCTCTACTCACTCTAGTTCACAAGGTTTAGCAAACCGAGTGAACTAGTTTCTTCAAAGTTCGAAGAAGGAGCCAAAGGTTGGAGCTTTCAGGTGGATCTATCTTCGACGTAAGGAGACGACGGGAAGAAGCCGATTCGTACCACCATCGGAGCTTGAAGACGAAGGAGTTCAAGACAAGCAAGGTATAAACCCCCTAACCGAGTAGTTAACGACTCCTAGTTAGGTTGTTAGTTAGATGTTTAACAAAGATCCGGGTTTTAAGTCCATGTTACCACCTCTATAAAAATCGTTTTTCATCAAATTCCGCATGCCTGAAAGTACCGGGAGAGGTAGCATGGACTTACAATGGTATCAGAGCCTAGTTAAATTCTATCTAACAAGTTAGCAAAATAACTAGAAGATCGATCAAACAAAAAGTCACGAAATACACCAAAAATTCATGCTTGCTGTCGATTTTCAAAGTACTGTAAAAGTAATAAATCATGCTTCAAAAATCGACTCAGCGTTATTATAGAAAACTGCAAAAATTTCATCCACTGAACCGATCAAAGCGCCGCGGAAACGCGGCGAGAGCGTGCTCCCACCGCGGTTCCGCGGCCGAGTTGACTCGGCAGTGGGAAATTTTGGTTGCAGTTTGTTCAGTGGGGTATTTTGGGATTTTTGGAATATGTCTTTTCAGCCCAGATTTTCCAGAACGAAAATTTTGTGTTTGGGGCCTGAAAATCCGTATTTTTGATCGAACTTCTAAAAGACTTAAGCTGACGGGTTTTTTCTGTGATGTGATATTTGTATTGAACGTCTGCTAATCGCTATATGTCGATTAGTGGGGGTTATACAAATCTGTGATCTGTAATGTTATTGGAATGTGTATATGAATTCATTGGATTGTCGCGGGTGAATAGTCGGGGGTTGTGAGACGAGAGTTTTCTTTTCTTTCAATTCATGTAAATTTGTAAATTGATGTAATAATTATTTGTATGGCCGCACAACCGGGTCGGGGTTGTAGCCGTCATTGTATAATTTCTTTTTACTGTTTTTGCTCCTAGGATAGACCCATGGAGGGGGTGCACAAACTACCGGGTATGCCGAAGTGCCGAGTGGCCTACTCACGGAGTTGAGGGAGGTTGCTTCACTTCGGGTACTTGGCGGGTAGTTTGCCGCACCCGTAGGGGTCTTGGGTGGGGTATTGGCTATTCACCGCGACCGTGTAATCTGCTTTTCGTTACAGGCTCGTACGAATTGCGGGTTCCTAGTATATCCAATGTGTTCATCTGTGATCTGAAATGGCTATCATTGCATATATCTATATATGATATTATTTAGGCGTTGCTTATGTTTTACAGCCGCGCTAGCCCAGCCCCCGCTCTGTCGTTAGTTAAGTAACCTAACGGGTAATGACGGGGCCCCGTGGCGAATGTGAATGGCATAAGCGTACGTCATATTTTGGTTGTTTTCTGCAATGGTAGGATTAAATGATGGGACGCATTAAAAGAACTAATGCAAGAATATCACACATTAAAAGAACTAATGCAAGAAAATAAACCAAGTAAAAATCGTTGAAACACTTTCGAAAAACCACTCGGTTCTTTTCAAAACTAACTTTTAAATGCGGAGCTTGAGCCACTCCTTTTTAAAAGCTATCTCGTTCCATCGATTATATCAAGTTCACTACGTTCATGGTTTCGCCAAAACCATTCGTAGCCCTCCGTCGTTTCACATGAATAGTCAATAGTATTCAAGCTATGTATGTTGGCCAAAGTCAAGGCATAGTGATTGGTAGCTATTGGGTATTCATGTGTAGCATAGATAGATGCGTTGTTTTGGGACAGTCGTACTGCCATTTTGGCCAAAGTCAAGGGTAGGTACGGGTGGATCCAAATTGACCTGGAGAATGACGGGTAGAACTTGACCTGTGACTTATGATATGTTGGCCAAAGTCAAGTTCATAAGAGCATGGGGCAAAAAATCCACATCGGGAGTTTCAAAAGAACTAAAACTTGCTAGTGTTGCATACCATTTAGAGTGTGATGATTCTGGTAGGATTCCTTCAGTTTCGTCACGCGATGATATTTGGATCTCGATCCTACTGCGAGTATATGCTACTCCTCGGGAAATTTCTCACTTAACGATCAATGCTATAAACCAAGTAGGTGTCTAGAAAGGTGTTAGCGGGGCTACGCCGCCAGGGAAAAGAGGTTATTTAATTAAGGAACTTCATGAAAGCGTTGGAAAACCTCCCTCGAAGTACCAACACTGGCCTGGCTGAACGGTTAAGCAAGTATTGTACGGTGAGATTGATCCTGACTAATTCTTCCTTTTTGGTTTGAGGAGGGATTCGAGAAACAGTGGGAGCCATCCTGTTTAGACAAACTAAAAACCATTCTAAACTTGCAAGAGCATCATGCTGAGTGTTTCTTTTCTCTCCTAATTGCAGCGACCAATCGACATGACTGGACTTAAGTTACTCCTAGATAAAAACATACTGACAGGGCCAAACTACAAAGATTGGCTCAGGAATGTCAAGATGGCAATCACTTACGACAAGCTGGGGTATCTTCTTACCACCAAAGCTCCCCCTGTCCCAGGTCCCAAAACCAGCGTCGCGGATAAGGAAATCCGTAAGACCTGGGAACTAGACTGCGCGAAGGCCGAGTGCCTCGTGCTTACCTCTATAGACAATGAACATCAGAGGAGGCACGAGAATATGGACCTGGAATCCATATTTCTTCATACAAAAGAACTGTATGGAGAGCAATCTCGTATCGCAAGATACGAAGTGTCGAAGAAGTTATTTTCGGCAAGATTGGCCGTCGGATCATCGGTAGAGGAACACGTGCTTAAGATGATTGGCTACATTGAGGAGCTCGCGGACCTTGGGACCACGTTGGAGAATGAGCTCTATACGGACTTGATTCTCCAGTCCCTTCCTTCCACTTACGCCCAGTTCATACTGAACTTCAACTTACAAGAAAAGGAAGTTGAACTTTCAGAACTCCTCAACATGCTGAGGAGCACAGAGGGCACCCTACAGAAAGGTAGGGAAACATCCACTTTGTTTGTAGGAGGATCTTCTTCTTCTAGGTCCAAGGCGAAAGCCAAGGGAAAGAAGAAGAAAGCCCCCACCAAACCAAGAGGCGGTGTTAGTAAAGTGGATACGAAGGGAAAGACAAAAGCAACAAAGAAAGTGGGAAAACTTGTGGATAAGGAAGAATGCTTCTATTGTCATAAGAAGGGACACTGGAAAAATGATTGCTGGGCTTGGAAGGCCAGAACACAGGATCTGAAGCAGGTTGCGGCTTCAGCTTCAGGTGTGTATGTTATTGAAAACTGTCTTTCAATAAACTCTACTTCCTGGGTATTGGATACCGGATCAGGATCTCATATCTGTAATTCTTTGCATGCGTTAAGAAATCGTAGGGTTTTGATGGCAGGTGACTTGACCCTCAAAGTTGCAAACGGAGCTAGCATGGATGCTAAGGCCGTGGGGGACTATCACCTGGGGTTGTCAGATGGACACGTTTTGGTTTTGCGTAATTGCTATTTTGTACCCAACGCAACTTGTAATATCATTTCTGTATCTTTGACTTCTAAAGAAGGTTATGAATTTGCGTTTGTAAGTAATGTTGTAAACATTCACCTTAATCAAGTTCTGATTGGGTCAGGTACATTAAGCAATGGTATATACGTATTAAACCATCCGCAGATTTTCAATGTCCAGAATACACATAAAAGAAAGTCTCCGGAAATCAATCAGACTTTCTTTTGGCATTGTGGACTGGGTCACATCAATGAGAGAAGGTTGACGAAGTTACATACAGAAGGATATTTGAATCCGTTCGAATATCAATCGTATGCCACTTGTCAATCCTGTCTCAAAGGAAAGATGACAAAGACTCCGTTCACTGGACACCGAGTAAGAGCGAGCGAGCTCTTGGGACTTGTACACAGCGACGTGTGCGGTCCAATGTCTACACATGCGCGAAGAGGTTATTCTTACTTCATTACTTTTACGGATGACTTTTCAAGGTGCGGTTATGTCTTCTTAATGAAACATAAGTCCGAAGCCTTTGGAAAATTCCAGGAATATAAGAATGAAGTAGAAAAACAAACTGGCAAAAGTATCAAGATTCTAAGATCGGATCGAGGTGGTGAATACTTAAGTGCCGAGTTCCTGGACTATTTAAAAGAGAACGGAATTCTCTCTCAGCTTACTCCTCCGTACACTCCGCAACATAACGGTGTATCGGAGAGACGGAACCGAACCCTATTGGATATGGTACGGTCCATGATGAGTAACGCTGAGTTACCGCGATCATTCTGGGGGTATGCGCTAGAATCAGCTGCATACCTTTTGAACCGAGTTCCCACTAAGACTGTGCCTACTACACCATATGAGATGTGGTGTGGGAAGAGACCCTATCTTAATCACATTAAGACATGGGGAAGTCCAGCTTTTGTCAAAAAGCAGCATGCGGACAAGCTCGAGGCACGCTCAGTACAGTGCAAGTTTGTGGGATATCCAAAGAACTCCAAGGGATATTTCTTCTACTGCGAAGAGGAACAAAAGGTTTTTGTTTCTCGTCATGCCCATTTTCTAGAACACCAGTTCTTAGAAAAGGAAATTAGTGGGAGCGCAGTAGAACTGGAAGAAATTCCAGAACCACGAGCTATTACTGAAAGCTTAGTGGAATCAGAGGGTTCAAAAGAACAGGACATTCTTACGCCGCTCCGCAGGAGTAGTAGGCAGTCTCATCCGCCCGAGAGATACTACGGTTTTCTCATAGACGGGGATAGAGAGGATTGCATCATAGATTATGATGAGCCTACTAGCTTCCAGCAGGCCGTTCAGAGCGTTGACTCGGTAAAATGGCTGAATGCAATGCGGACCGAAATGGAGTCCATATACACCAACAAGGTATGGACGTTGGACATTGCTCCAGATGGGGTAAAACCCGTAGGATGCAAGTGGATCGTCAAAAGGAAGATTGGTGTAGATGGACAGGTTGAGACCTATAAAACTAGACTTGTTGCAAAGGGTTTTCGTCAAAGACCTGGTTTGGACTATGACGAAACCTTTTCTCCAGTAGCTATGCTAAAATCCATTCGGATCCTTCTTGCCATTGCCGCCTTCCACGATTATGAGATTTGGCAGATGGACGTAAAGACCGCTTTTCTAAATGGAAATTTAGAGGAGTGTGTCTATATGGACCAGCCAGAGGGTTTCATTCAGAGTGGGAGCAGCGGAAAGCGCATGCGCTAGTCTACTCCGGATATAAAACATCTACTAGCAAGTCACCTGAAAGAAGCTGTGCCTGCAAAGCCGTAATGAAACCCGTACGGCAACACCTGCAAGAAACTAGGGCACAACGAGGTGAGTTGCCAACTCGTGAATAGAAAACATCTACGAACAGAAAATCGCATGTATGACGTAATCCTAGGTCATACGATCATAATATACAATCCTCAAGTATATAACCAGCATTCTATAACCATGACTAGGGTAGCTATCTAACCCAAATGTAATCCCATGTACCCGTGTCAATGTCAGTGCCTCAGGCAGCAATGTATCATATGAATGATGTATGAATGCATGAAAAGTATGATCAATGTAATCAAGTCTGTATGTGATCAATGTCTGTATATAGGTGGATCCCGTCCACATATCACCCAATGACAATAAGCATCATGCATGGAAATATGAGGATATAGTCAAAATCATGAAAACACATCATGACACCTGTGCCCAGCATCGGCACGAAACATAGCCTCAATCTCAATATCTCAATATCTCTGATAAGTCTCACTATCTAGGGCGCCGTCAATCCAGACCGGCCCCTACCATCAATCTCAAGACCATGACGGTATCCTCCGGATATCCGACGCGTCGGGTAAAATCACCGGTTGGTAGTGCTCCCCTGCCAGGCTCAACGCCATCTCCTGCGATCTTCTTGCCCCGGGGTACCGCACCGGGCCCACCATGTACCCGCAATCGGCCTCATCCGCCTCCTCGAATCGGGTTTCATATGTCGCTCTCAGCACCGAGAAAACACATGGTGGACACACTGAAATATCATATCAGGGGTAACCGGGTTTTTACAACAATTACATAATCTCTTTGAAATACCCACGGTTCCCAAATCCAGAAATATCATACAACAACATATCTCAATGCGCATAATCAGAAAACATGATGTATGTGACATAACAATGAAGTGCAAGTATAACAGTATATCATGCAACATGGAATAATAGTATGCACATACAAGGGTCATATCCTGCAGCAATAATACTACTGTGTAGTGACATGGCAATTACCGATGAAGATGTGTGTGAACTGGCAAGTAAGTGTACGTGGTACATACGCATCATCGGTAATGGTGCTGGTGTCCTAACAGCATGATATCAACAATAGAATATGAATCACAATAAGTATGCGATGCAGAGCAATAATAATAATGTACGGGAGCTGAGTACCAAACACAATGATGGCTAAACTGCATCTAATGTCATAAGAGTCATATAGCTATACCACTATAAGGCAGAGCTAAAGCTAACAGTAGGTAAGGGAAACCGCCTAACCTCTGAGTCGATACACATAACTATATACATAGTTGGTGATCCCGCCTCGATAATATCATATCCGATACTATATCTCTATAATCGGTTACTCCCAAGTCAAGAGTGCGGATCAAAACATCAAATTACAGCTCGTACGTAAATCCGTCGTACGGCATCCCCAAATCTGGGTACGGGTCAAATCATATTCATTATATTACTCATCTGGTATCCTCTTATCTGGATCATTATCTGGGTTACTGATCTACGTCTAGTATAATGCTAATATCATCACTATAGTCATGACCTGACTACTGATCGACAGTCTCGTATGGATCGATATCATCATCATATATCGTCAATGAAATCATAATCCGGCTTCCGATTGACAGCCTCTAGCAAAGCGACATTATCAGCACATATCATCTCAAGGAGTAAACAACGCCCAAGGAGGCCTATCATAAATATCTTCTCATCTCATATCATATCATATCCTATCTCGTATCATAATCACATATTGCTCACTTTATATATGTCACTATTTCTATGGCATTATCATCCAAGCATCCTGCTAAAGCATCAAGACGTATCTCAACTATGAAGTTTACCATATCACCGATATCATAATCTCGAATCAAATATCATCGACTCATCTCAATCCCATGTATCATCCTCAAATCTGTATGTGAACACATAGTCCCATACCGACGTGAACACATATCTATATGAATCCCATAACCACATATGTAATAATAACCACATATGTAATAAGGATGTATGCAAGTATGTATGTGTGAATATGTATGTGTAGTGCACCCACTACCCAAGGGTTCGTAACCTTTCACCGATCCAACACACCAATATCCATTTTAACATTATTATTGATCCCAAATAACATATATTAAATGTAAGTGTGTATACGCATCCGTATACATCACGACGAATTGCGGGGGTGCTATACGCCATCCACCCGACTTCTCCCCGTAGATATAAATCTACTCACCTTTCTTTATGCGTGCCGGGTACCGATGTTTCCAATCGCATCTCCAACACTTCGACGCCACGTGGGGTACCTACAAGGATATCACACGCTAAAACACATGAAAACCATGTCGGAAACCAAAATGGTGCGTGCTACGCTCATAGGTAAAAACCTGTAGCCTTGAGTGCAAACACGGCCAACAACCTGCTGCCGTTGGCGTTCAAACGCCACCCGACAGTTACGAATCATCGAATACTAAAACCCATGCTAAAACAAGTTGTAAATCATGCGCCAACTCAAGAAAATCAATCCAGATTCTACCCTAACTGGAATCAGTCAAAACTAGACATACCCAGGGTCAAGTTTACATGAAATAGGGTTGTGCATGCAAAACAGGGCGGTTTCACCCAGGTTTGGCCGCAAATTGCGGCCAGGGGGATTAAATTTGCGGCCTGAAAAATGAGGTGGGGGCTAAGGTTTTGGGTGATGGTTCCAGGGTGCTTGCACAGCCTACTGCCATGTCAATTTTATTTTAGGAGGTCCGGGTTGATAGAAGTTTCCAGAAAGGTCAAAAGTCGATAAAATCGCTAAATTACGCCAAGTATAACAAATCTGATAACTAACTGGAAATCTGGGGCAATCTTGGGTAAACTGGTCTCAAATACAGCTAATAAGGTTATACCAACCATCAAAACCAACACTTGGTCAAGTCTCACTCAAAATCCCTAAACTAGCACTAGATTACAGATATAACAGTAAATTTCAGCTAATTATCCATAACTTAACAAGATAGGAGTTGGGTTGCAAGATTATACCTCACGAAAATCCTAGAATGAAGGAGAAGGGAAGAAGGAGGAGTGGGTTGTTGCTGCTGTGGAGCTGCTCCTTGTGTTCCAGGTGATGCTGCAGTAGCTGATACTGATGCTGTTTCCTGGGCTAAAACTGCTTCTGTTGGTTTATTTTTGTGTAGTGTTGTGGTAATGGTTGTGGTGGTGTGGTGGTGTGGTTTTGTGTTGCTAAGGCTGCTGAGTTGAGGGTTGATGAGGGTGTGGAGTTGTTTTAAATGGAGTTGCTGCTGATGTTGGTGTTGTGTTGGTGTGAGGTTATGAAGTTGTGGTTAAAGTGTGTTTTCAGGGTGCCTGCAGGTGGCTGAAAATGTGTTGATAGGGGGGCTGATGTAGCTGCTCATGTTGATTGAATTGGGGCTGATGTTACAGCTTGTAGCAGCAGCTACGGGGCTGTGTGTGGGTGAAGGGACCTGATGCAGCTGCTGCTGGAGTGTGCTGATGCAAGATTGGGGGCTGATGGATTGTTTCAGCTGAATTCAGGGGCTGATGTGCTGATGGTGGCTGAAGGGTTGATATAGGATGATGTGTGAGAGGGGGTAAAAGAGCATAAGGGGTTAAGGAGTGAAATGGATCATGGCACACCCTAACCATCTCTCTCTCTCTCTCTCCTACACAAGGTCAACTCCTATCCTAATCACCCTTAACAAGCTAAAACCCTTAATTAACCCAATTAAATTAATCAAATGGTTCAACCCACCATGGTCATCTAAACATGGTCCAACCCTAGGCTACCATGACAAAACAAGAAACAAGTGTAACAAGTGTAGAAATGTTATGGTGCACAATTTGCACAAAAAGCCAAAAAGACCAATTAGCGATTTTTAATCGCGACTAACACCAACATAGCATATAATTCATCATCAAAATGGTAAAATGGCATATTTCCACAAAATAACCTATTTTAGAATTTCCATAAGTTTTTCCCAAAATTTTCCCCATTTATCGGTATTTAATTATACCGACTATTAAAATATTCATTAAAAATTAATATTAAATTATGAAAATTCCTAAAAATAATATTTTATTTTTTTTAAATGTTACAGTCTTACCCCCTTAAAGAAATCCGATCCCCAAATTTAAATTTAAACCCCCAAATTCTAAAACATTTCAATAAAATGTCCAAGTCAACGGGGCTCCGAAATCATCAATCCATAGAACGCATCGTAGCGCAATACATGCTCATGCGTAACGAGCAGATAACTCATAAAAAAAACTCCGTCAAGCATCTCGCAATCATCGGAGTTAAGGTGAAAACACGAATGCCAAATCCACGGCAAAACCGATATGCTAGAAATCGGAACTATACATGTAAATATCTTGAAGGGAATGCATGCCAATTTTTTTTTTAAGTCAATATGTAATGCACACAACACTGCACAGTGGCAGACGTCTTTATAAGAAAATAGCCATATACGTATATACCTTTTGTTTAATCATGCACGACCCGCCGTTTTAAAAACAATTTAGAAGGGTTCCTTTTTTTTTCAAACGTTTCGTGTCGTACAGGACACATATGTAAGTAATGAGACTATAGCTCGCTTTTGGAAATCCCTTGAAATCTATCGATGCATGCAAAATATATCCAGGCACTATCCTCTGACCAGTCCTGCTCAGTGCGAAAAACAAATCGCAATATCATAAAACGTACTGCACCATAAGAAATCAATCCCAAAATGTGCATAAGAATACTACGTGCGTCCGGTGCGCACGGAAATCAAAATCCATAAATGCGCCATACATGCGCACAGAAACAACATCTAAGTGCATCGGGTGTGCACGAATCATCTGTCATGGGCCACGTTTGTGCCTGACAGCAAAAACAGGTGCATCTGATATGCATGAAGAATCTCGATTTAGTGCATCTGGTGTGCACCAAATCGCATCTCATAATATGCGCCCAACATGCGCTAAAAGTCCAATTCTGGTGCATCCACCATGCCCGAAATCATGAAACCCAATATCATGCGCCGAACACGCGCCAATCCCATCAGGTGCATAAGATGCACAAAACAAATATCGAGCATCACCCTCGAAATCGAAGTCCGGTGCATCCAAGTGCACAAATATACGTCACTGCACTGCAAGCATATGTAACTATACCGAGTGCAAAAAACCAAATCGTGTGCGTGCATACGCACAAAATCAACTCAATGTATAAACCCATAAATCACAACATGTGAAACCAAGGCACGAAAATGATATCAAGTGAAACAACTGTGCGAAAATCGTAAACCCTCAATCATAAAAATCAACTCATGCTAATAAATCGTCCAAAATACCGAAATCAAGTATGGCGGAATAGTTCTACTCAAGCACATCCTCTAAGAATCTCTGGCCAACTGTCGTGATCATTCATAGCATGTCTCGTCGTCGATCCTGAACTCTGGCCTGCTGGTGTGCGTAACATGACCACTCCTGGGTCCAAGCCTTCTCTCTGCGTTTTACCAATCTCATGATCCATCGGCTCATTGGCCTTGTCAGGTTTTCTAACGAGGACGATTCCGTTTTGGCACATCTCTGGTCATCTCTCGGTCAATCATCGCGACCACTCATGAAGCAACATGTCACCGGCGTCGGCCTTTGGCTCTCTGAATGTACGTGACACATCTGATCCTGGGTGCAAGTATCATTGCAGCAGTGTCCAGGAAGGAATCCTGCTCAAGGTCTCTTCCAAGTCTCATCTCTGCCAATTGTCCAAAAGTCATCGTCCTTTACTATATCTTCTTCTGCTCCGAAACGACTGCATACTCATCGCGTCTCCTCCTGGAAGGTATATCCAGTACTATGCCTCGGCATGCGTATCGCATCTCTGATGGCGACGGAGTGGAACATCATCATATCCAGGTCTTGTACGAACCTCTTACTCCACTTTTCTCTAATGTCGACTGCTTCGGACTCGTCTCGTCGTGGCTGCATGGACTGAGCTCCAACGGCCATCCTCGTATCTGGAGTCTCCCAAGAAATGTATCTCACCACCTAGCATCCGAATTAAGCCGAGCCATCCGATCGATTTGTCAAAACCTCATAATCCCCCAAGAGCTCAACATCTTGGGTACAATATAATAGTATCGAGTATATACCACAGCATCGGTGGTCCAGCCGTAGAAGGGCAAACCCAAGCCTCACTAATGGCGCCGCAGAACTGCCGTAAACCCTAAGGTTCAAAGGCTTTCACACGGTCATTATGTCGAGTTAGGGTTTCATTCTTCTAGAGGGACCACAGAATTGCCTGCCTGTCTTCCCGAATACTTTAAACTTGGAATAATAGGTTTCTGACATCCGATCGTCTCTGTCGACTCTCAACGTCTCCGCGTGAAGTCGTCTCAGCTGGAATCAATCTATCTGATGACCTCGCATCGGGGTAGCGAACAAACCACACGTCCTAGTCATTCATCATTGGGGACTAGCGACCTTCTATCATCTCTTAGTGCACTCGTACCGCAATAGTTCCAACATCTGGGGCGATATCTCGTCGTTCGCAGCAATAACGGGATCACTGGTCTGCACGCTGAGCCGTGCCTCAATCGTCATGAATAAGCCATACATCAACGGTCATCACAATCTGGCTGGCTTCTGTCAGTGGTTCAATTCTCTGGTGCTAATCTGCACGTCCGAGTAATCTCATACAGCGATCCACCCAACGCTCGTGGTGCGAAAACACAGTAAAAAGACACATCTCAGCAATCGTGAGTCGCTAGAATCACGCCCTGGTCAGTCCTCGTTCGTGACGAGCTCATACTGACCGCAACTCTAGCCGTAGCTCTTCCTGCCCGTAATCGTGGCAGCAAAACCATAACTGGTACCGATGAGGCTAGATCAGGAAGGAATATAGTACTGAACAAGGAAATGTACATCCTAAGGCTTCTTAAGTGGAGTGGCGTGTCGTAAATATGTTGCGGACATACCCACGGTACGTCACTCTACTTTAGTCACCTGTTCCATCAACCAAGGGTCATCCTATGCTCCGAAGGTAAAACCTAACGCTCTGATACCAACTTTGTCACGACCCGAAGGTATGGAACATGACAGGCACTTAGGCTACGAACGTCTCAAGGCGTACGTGCTCTAAGAAAGCCGAGCCCAGAAATCCAAACCAAGAAAATTAGTGAAGTGAAGGAAAAACCATATGTAAATCAACCAGTTTACAACATAATATACAACGCCTAAAGGCGAGGATTACAACAGAAAAGGGAACTCAACAGCAAGAAACCCAGAGAAATATAACGTGCGACTCTAAGGTCGAAAGAATGATCAATACTGGTCTTTATCTCAATAAGTACATGTTTGGTTGATGGAACTTCTAGATACAACTGAAATATAATATACAATGTATAGTGATAGGTACGATACAAATAACCCATCTACTAGCAAGTCACCTGAAAGAAGCTGTGCCCGCAAAGCCGTAATGAACCCCGTACGGCAACACCTGTAAGAAACTGAGGCACAACGGGGGTGAGTTGCCAACTCGTGAATAGAAAACATCTACGAACAGAAAATCGCATGTATGATGCAATCCTAGGTCATACGATCATAATATACAATCCTCAAGTATTTAACCAGCATTCTATAACCATGACTAGGGTAGCTATCTAACCCAAATGTAATCCCATGTACCCGTGTCAATATCAGTGCCTCAGGTAGCAATGTATCATATGAATGATGTATGAATGCATGAAAAGTATGATCAAAGTAATCAAGTCTGTATGTGATCAATGTCTGTTATAGGTGGATCCCGTCCACGTATCACCCAATGACAATAAGCATCATGCATGTAAATATGAGGATATAGTCAAAATCATGAAAAAGACATCATGACACATGTGCCCAGCATCGGCACGAAACATAGCCTCAATCTCAATATCTTAATATCTCTGATAAGTCTCACTATTTAGGGCGCCGTCAATCCAGACCGGCCCCTACCATCAATCTCAAGACCACGACGGTATCCTCCGGATATCCGACGCGTCGGGTAAAATCACCGGTCGGTAGTGCTCCCCTGCCAGGCTCAACGCCACCTCCTGCGATCTTCTTGCCCCAGGGTACCGCACCGGGCCCACCATGTACCCGCAATCGGTCTCATCCGTCTCCTCGAATCGGGTTTCACATGTCGCTCTCAGCACCGAGAAAACACATGGTGGACGCACTGAAATATCATATCAGGGGTAACCGGGTTTTTACAACAATTACATAATCTCTTTGAAATATCCACGGTGCCCAAATCCAGAAATATCATAGAACAACATATCTCAATGCGCATAATCAGAAAACATGATGTATGTGACATAACAATGAAGTGCAAGTATAACAGTATATCATGCAACATGAAATAATAGTATGCACATACAAGGGTCATATCCTGCAGCAATAATACTACTGTGTAGTGACATGGCAATTACCGATGAAGATATGTATGAACTGGCAAGTAAGTGTACGTGGTACATACGCATCATCGGTAATGGTGCCGGTGTCCTAACAGCATGATATCAACAATAGAATGTGAATCACAATAAGTATGCGATGCAGAGCAATAATAATAATGTGCGGGAGCTGAGTACCAAACACAATGATGGCTAAACTGCATCTAATGTCATAAGAGTCATATAGCTATACCACTATAAGGCAGAGCTAAAGCTAACAGTAGGTAAGGAAAACCGCCTAACCTCTGAGTCGATACACATAACTATATACATAGTCGGTGATCCCGCCTCGATAATATCATATCCGATACTATATCTCTATAATCGGTTACTCCCAAGTCAAGAGTGCGGATCAAAACATCAAATTACAGCTCGTACGTAAATCCGTCGTACGGCATCCCCAAATCTGGGTACGGGTCAAATCATATTCATTATATTACTCATCTGGTATCCTCTTATCTGGATCATTATCGGGTTTACTGATCTACGTCTAGTATAATGCTAATATCATCACTATAGTCATGACCTGACTACTGATCGACAGTCTCGTATGGATCGATATCATCATCATATATCGTCAATGAAATCATAATCCGGCTTCCGATTGACAGCCTCTAGCAAAGCGACATTATCAGCACATATCATCTCAAGGAGTAAACAACGCCCAAGGAGGCCTATCATAAATATCTTCTCATCTCATATCATATCATATCCTATCTCGTATCATAATCACATATTGCTCACTTTATATATGTCACTATTTCTATGGCATTATCATCCAAGCATCCTGCTAAAGCATCAAGACGTATCTCAACTATGAAGTTTACCATATCACCGATATCATAATCTCGGATCAAATATCATCGACTCATCTCAATCCCATGTATCATCCTCAAATCTGTATGTGAACACATAGTCCCATACCCACGTGAACACATATCTATAAGAATCCCATAACCACATATGTAATAAGAATGTATGCAAGTATGTATGTGTGAATATGTATGTGTAGTGCACCCACTACCCTAGGGTTCGTAACCTTTCACCAATCCAACACACCAATATCCATTTTAACATTATTATTGATCCCAAATAACATATATTAAATGTAAGTGTGTATACGCATCCGTATACATCACGACGAATTGCGGGGGTGCTATACGCCATCCACCCGACTTCTCCCCGTAGATATAAATCTACTTACCTTTCTTTTTGCGTGTCGGTACCGATGTTGCCATTCGCATCTCCAACGCTTCGATGCCACGTGGGGTTCCTACAAGGATATCACACGCTAAAACACATGAAAACCATGTCGGAAACCAAAATGGTGTGCGCTACGCTCATAGGTAAAAACCTGTAGCCTTGCGTGCAAACACGGCCAACAACCTGCTGTCGTTGGCGTTCAAACGCCACCCGACAGTTACGAATCATTGAATACTAAAACCCATGCTAAAACAAGTCATAAATAATGCGCCAACTCAAGAAAATCAACCCAGATTCTACCCTAACTGGAATCAGTCAAAACTACACATACCCAGGGTCAAGTTTACATGAAATAGGGCTGTGCACGCAAAACGAGACGGTTTCACCCAGGTCTGGCCGCAAGTTACGGCCAGGGGGATTAAATTTGCGTCCTAAAAAATGAGGTGGGGGCTAGGGTTTTCGGTGATGGTTCCAGGGTGCCTGCACAGCCTACTGCCAAGTCAATTTTATTTTAGGAGGTCCGGGTTGATAGCAGTTTCCAGAAAGGTCAAAAGTCGGCAAAATCGCTAAATTACGCCAAGTATAACTAACTGGAAATCTGGGGCAATCTTAGGTAAACTGGTCTCAAATACACCTAATAAGGTTATACCAACGATCAAAACCAACACTTGGTCAAGTCTCACTCAAAATCCCTAAACTACCACTAGATTACAGATATAACAGTAAATTTCAGCTAATTATCCATAACTTAACAAGATAGGAGTTGGGTTGCAAGATTATACCTCACGAAAATCCTAGAATGAAGGAGAAGGGAAGAAGGAGGAGTGGGTTGCTGCTGCTGTGGAGCTGCTCCTTGTGTTCCAGGTGATGCTGCAGTAGCTGATACTGATGATGTTTCCTGGGCTAAAACTGCTTCTGTTGGTTTATTTTTGTGTAGTGTTGTGGTAATGGTTGTGGTGGTGTGGTGGTGTGGTGGTCTGTTGCTAAGGCTGCTGAGTTGAGGGTTGATGAGGGTGTGGAGTTGTTTTAAATAGAGTTGCTGCTGATGTTGGTGTTGTGTTGGTGTGGGGTTATGAAGTTATGGTTAAAGTGTGTTTTCAGGCTGCCTGCAGGTGGCTGAAAATGTGTTGATAGGGGGGCTGATGTAGCTGCTCATTATGATTGAATTGGGGCTGATATTACAGCTTGTAGCAGCAGCTACGGGGCTGATGTATGGGTGAAGGGACCTGATGCAGCTGCTGCTGGAGTGTGCTGATGCAAGATTGGGGGCTGATGGATTGTTTCAGCTGAATTCAGGGGCTGATGTGCTGATGGTGGCTGAAGGGTTGATATAGGATGATGTGTGAGAGGGTGTAAAAGAGCATAAGGGCTTACGGAGTGAAATGGATCATGGCACACCCTAACCATCTCTCTCTCTCTCTCTCTCTCTCTCTCTCTCTCCTACACAAGGTCAACTCCCATCCTAATCACCCTTAACAAGCTAAAACCCTTAATTAACCTAATTAACTTAATCAAATGGTTCAAACCACCATGGTCATCTAAACATGGTCCAACCCTAGGCTACCATGACCAAAACAAGAAACAAGTGTAACAAATGTAGAAATGTTATGGTGCACAATTTGCACAAAAAGCCAAAAAGACCAATTAGCGATTTTTAATCGCGACTAACACCGACATAGCATATAATTCATCATCAAAATGGTAAAATGGCATATTTTCCACAAAATAACCTATTTTAGAATTTCCATAAGTTTTCCCCAAAATTTTCCCCATTTATCGGTATTTAATTATACCGACTATTAAAATATTCATTAATAATTAATATTAAATTATGAAAATTCCCAAAAATAATATTTTATTTTTTTAAAATGTTATGTATCCCCATTGCATGATTATTGTATACCGTTGTCATATCATTATTGCTTTATATATATTGGTTGTACCTGCTAGTGTACTTTCCATTATTCTTCATTCATATGACATGTTATTACTGGTAATTGCATATCTTAGATTCACGCAGTACGTGCATACTTGCGATTACCTGCATATGTTATTTACTATTCATGAGTTGGCAACTCACCCCCGTTGTGACACAGGTATTGCAGGTGTTTCTCCAGAGTAGTCGAGGCTGGCTATTCACCTATCTATCATTTTTCACTATAGATACCGCATCGGCTCACAGTGTGCTGTTTTGCTTAGGTGGGTTTTGGTGGTTATCTGTATTTTTTGTTGTATATTCGTTGTATCTTGTACTCTCCATCTACTACTAGTATGTTGTGACTTAGAGACTTGGTGAGGACGATATTGTATATTATTATGGATTTGTTGCTTTTTTTACAGTTTCCTTTCTTTTGTCTCTTATTTCTTCGCTACGGCATCGTATATCTGTTGTGGTGTTTGTTTTCCGCCGTTGGGCGTGGATTTTTGCTCTCGTTTGGGATGCTTTACTTTATATTTATGTTGTACCCATTTGGGGGTTAGTTTTTACAAAGGGGGTGCTGCCAAAATTTTAAAGAAAAAGTGGACTCTTTTAAAGAATTTGGGTTGTGATTTCAAACGTTTCAAAAACTTTTATTATCTTTTCCGTATTTTCATGGTTAGATTTCTGGGTTTTGGCTTTCTTTTACTGCGTTACGTCTGTAGGCGTTGCGTAGTATTAGGGTCGTCCCGTGCCAATTTCGGGTCGTGACAAAGTTGGTATCAGAGCGTTAGGTTTTACTTTTCGAAGTGTAGGATGACCTTGGTATGATAGAGTAGGTAGCTTAAGCAGAGTAACATAGTGTGTGTATGTCTGCAGCATGCTCACGATGCGGTACTTCGCCTAAAGTGCCTAAGTACAAATTGCTTGAAATTCCTTCCTTGATGATGCATATCCTTGTGATTCGATTTCCGTGTTCTTATCGAATCCTATCTCTATTTATAGCCTTGCCGCCGATGACTATGGGGACTCAGAGTGATGCAGTGAGGGCCGAGGTCAGAGTTAGCTCGGGTGAGACGAGCACTGACCAGGATGGCACTCTTGTTGCACAGGTACAGACGGATCAGCCTTCGACAGAGCAGCTCGCTAGGCTTGTGGCAGAGATGAAGGACTTGCGCGAGACGATGAGATCATTGGTTGATGCCATTCGAGCGCAGCGATAGGAGGTTGACACCCCAGTTACTCAGTTGTTCCTTGGGATCAGCATGCAGCAGTCTGTCACCTACGTAGCACCAGTGGATGTAGCCCCAGTTGACGAGACACGTATTCCAGAGACTTTGCGAGTTCCAGGACAGTGGAGGACCCATACCGGTGTGCCAGTCAAGGGACAGAGGCCTAGTCGTCGAGACAGTTTTCGTGACCGTCGTGCGAGTGGCAGAGTCTTAGGACGAGGTCAGTCGTTCAGCTCTCATCCCCAGGAGGGCCAGCAGCCGTCGTATGGATGTTTTCGATGCGGGAGCCTTCATCACTTCATCAGGGATTGTTCCTTAGCGCCGAGTCAGAGTCGTGTTCTCAGAGGTCGTGGGCGCGGAAGGTTTGCTCAGAGGGGTCAGTCTAGCAGAGGAAGAGTTTTGACAGTTCCGGGTAGAAGGCAGACACGAGGGTTTGTTTCTACTCATCGGGACGCGCGGGCGTCCAATGCAGAGTTTTCAGGTATCCTTAATTCGTATGTTCTTTTGATGTATTGTTTTGTTTTTCACACTTTGTGCCGTGGTTGGGACGAGGATTGTGTTAGCTAGATCAGTCGTTTGTTGTGTTAACTTCTGTCAGCGATTCTTTTGTTGCGCAACACGTAATTTAGTCGTATGCCAATTGGTTAGGAGATTTGTCCGTCACTTTGATCCTTCTAGAGATGTTGGATTTGATGTTCTCCTGGGCACGGACTGGTTAGTTACGTGCTAGGCGTCTGTGGACTACCGTGAGAAAACATCTAGGTTTTGTTTTCCCGGCGAGTCAATTCTTGTTGTGCAGGTGGATAGTTGTGCCGCCTCTCACAGCTTGAATTCAGCCTTTTCCGCTAGTCAGCTTTGGAGGAGATGTCATGGATTCTTGGCGTTCATTCATGATACCGGAGCCACAGTAGATTTGTTGGACCGGTTTTCTATCATGAGAGAGTTTTCTGACGTCGTTCCAGATGAGCCGGCAAAGCTTAGGGAGCTTAAGGATCTGCTGCAGAGTTGTTGTTGGGGAGTTTTGTGTGTCTGAGTGTTTCGCCTTAAGGAGCTCCTATTTTTGTTCGTCAAGGAGAAAGACGACAGATTGCGGTTGGGGATTGATAGATCGTCAATTGAACCTTCTTTTGGTGCAGTTAGGTATCATTTACCTCGCTTTGACGATTTCTTCGATCAGCTCCAGAGTGCGAGGCTTTTTCTAAGTTTGTTAGGGATCAGGTCATCATCGTTGCGGGTTCGGAGTGATGGCATTCCGAATACTGTTTGTGTGCGTGCTACGGGCAATTTGTGTCTTGGTGGTGTCGTTGGACTCGCCAATGCCCTAGCAGCATTCGTAGATATGATGAACCAGATTTTTCAGGCCGTTCCTCGACCAGTTATTGTTGTGTCGTTGATGACATCCTGGTCAATTCCAAGAGTCGTGAGGAACAGGAGCAGCACTTGAGGATTTGTTTTGCAGACATTAGAAGAGTGCAAACAGTTTGCTAGATTCTCAGAGTGTTCCATCAGGCTTGTTTGTGTTGACTCCTAGGTCTTGTAGTTACGGGAGACGGTTTCGTATGGTTCCGAGGGAGATCGAGACCGTACAGCTTTGGCCCAGACTGGTGTATGGACGGAGGTTCGTTGATTTCGGGCTTAGCAGGTTTTGCCGCCGTTTCGTGCAGGATTGCTAGTGTATCACTGCACCGTTGACTGAACTGACCGGAAAGGAGGTTCTTTTCTTCGGACTGAGGTATGTATGCTGAGTTTTTCCAGCAGTTGGAGATTCGGTTGACAACTGCACCAGTTCTTCTTGCCTTCTGGTTCGGGCGACCTTGTAGTTTAACTGTGATGTTTCGCGAGTGGGGCTCGATTGTGTACTGAGGTGACACTATAGAGTTATCGCTTTTGCTTCCCGACAGTTGGAGGAAGTACTAGAAGGATATCCCACTCTTGATCTGGAGATGGCCGTGGTGGTTTTGCGTTTGAGATCTGGAGACACTACTTGGTTGAGAGTCGTGTCAGATTTTCCACGGACCACCAGAGCATAATGTACATCTTCCTGTAGTGGGTTTTGATTGTTGAGACAGCGCCGTTGGATGGAACGTGTGGAGGATTGTGTTTGTGAGATCCTTTATTACCCTTGGCAAGGCGATTGTGGTAGCTGATGCTGGAGTCGTAGGCCCGGGATTAGTTTGTTCCAGTTGTGCGCAGTCAGAGACAGTTTTCTGCAGATTTACAGTTCTTGTACGATAGTGAAGTACAGCTTAGGTTCGCCTCTACTGAGGGGACAACTTGCTCATGTTCGCGCCCGACCACTTTTCCCTAATCTTTTTCGCGAGACACTGCCTACCGACGCTCGTTCGTTAGAAATACTTGAGCATACTCGGCTGGGTAATGATTCAGAGTTCTTGATTTGTGACAATAGTGTGCTAAGTTAGGGACGCGTTTGTGTACCTGATATTATCGGGTAGAGATGTGAAATCCTAGAGCTAGCACATCTGTCAATTCTCTGTATTCATTCAGGTTCCGCCAACATTGACGTGACTTGTGAGATAGTTACGGGTGGGCAGGAATGAAAAGAGAAATTTCAGGTTTCGTTTCAAAGTGTGTGTCTTGTTGTGCGTTTGTGTTAATTGTTGTTGGCAGTTGAGGGCCGTCACTCGCCATTATTGGGATACTTCTTTGATAGCTGTTATCAGGAGACATTCCAATTGGCAACCTTTAGGTTTAGACAGGTCGTGTCGATCACCAGTCTATTTTTCTGACTCTGCGTAGTAGGATTTTTGGATCTTAGCTAGTCTAGAGACTTTGGAGATGATCCAGTTGGTTCAGGTTAGGATGATGACAACCAGTGCAGACAAAGGTCTTATGCCGACCATGGTGGTCGCGGACTTGGGTTCGCAGTTGGAGATTATGGATTCCTATGGACTTTCCGATGAATGACGTGTTGAGTTTTAGGAAGCTTATCCCAGGATCATAGGTCCTTTTGAGATCCTTAATGCGAGTTAGTTCCGTTGCCTATAACTTGGCACTTCCGCCCAGATTATTGACTATTCACCCCGTTTTCTTTGTGTTGATACTTTGCAATTACCTTCATGACTTTCCTACATGATTCAGCATCAGACCATTAAGCTTTGACGCGATCTTTTTGTTGGAGATAGTGCCCTCAGAGTCAATTATTAGGTCACAGGTACGTGATTGTAATGATTGAGGGAGGACCTATCCCGGTAGGACAGTCTTACTCGAGATGATAGTATGCTATCTGGTTTACCTTTATCATCGTGTACTGTTTTAGGTGACCTGACACGTCGCTATTACACGTTGATAGAGCCCCTAGGATTCTTGCTTGACCACCAGCAGTATGAGGGCGATCATATAAGTGGGAGCTGGGGGTCTACAAGCATATCCTTAAAAGGTCCCTAGTCGTGGGAGTTTCGAGACCGGGCATCGATACTCCATTAGTAGACTAGTGTATACAGTCGAGACCCCGACGAGGGGCGGTGGCCGGTCTCACAAGCCACTGGTGTCAGTTGGATCACCTAAGATGTATACAGGTGCTCATTGGGTTATGAGTACACCGGACAGGACTCGCCGGGAACATGCTAGTTGGTCATATACCAGACGTCAGATGGCAGTTCCCTGGTGACATGTGTGCAGGTTAGTTCATCGACCTGGGGATCGTCATTTGTCTCGTGTGAGTTCCCACTGTACTTTGATTACTACCCTACCACGGCTCAAAGGAGTCGTGCAAACAGGTTTTAGTTGGGTACAGTCCCGAGCCACATGGAGGCAGTGAGCGTATCTTCAGGGGTTCTTCTCTCCCGGTATTGGGGGTGAGGTCGTGCTGTGTCTAGGAGAGCCATTACACAAAGTCCTTGGCCAAGGCAAGGAGATTTACTGGTAGGTATTCCAGTAGTATCTCAGGGTGTTCTGGGCTACACTCCGACACGACTTGTACCGCTTTTGGGGGTCTGACTTTTACCAACCCCCTAGGCCCGCCATGCGATACTCATAGACGAACGGACCGGACTGCACGGATATTGTCACTGACAGGCTCAGTTGGGTGTCGGGGTGAGCTTCCTCATCGACGTCCCTTTTGGTCAATAGCTGGTGGCCCGTCACGTATTGGCTAATACCTCTGACGTGCTAGTGGTTAAATCCACAGCCATAGTATTGACGAGTCTTTAGAGTCCACCACACTTTCAGTTACTCAGCTTTCGGGCGAAACGCTGTAGAGGCCGTATGGAGATATGGCAGGGTCCGATCAGATACGTGCGGTATTGCACGGATCAGGATCGGACGGTTTGTACTAGTAGCCGTATAGGTATATGGCAGGGTTCGATCAGATACGTGCGGTATTGCACGGATCAGGATCGAACGGATATTACTAGCCGGCTTTGGTTTAAGCCGGTCCTAGTTTAGTACAGTGTAGATTTTGTCTCATTGCATTTGTATCCGGACGGAATACAGATGCGGGTGTGTATGCACAGTATTGGGGTTTTCCTGTAATTTATTACGGGACCAGTTTTCTGGAGTTGCCAGTTTGCATTCCGTTCCGGCCGGTTTTCCTTTGTTCTTTCCCGGCCGGACTTTTCCGATGGAGGAGGTTATTTGCAATTGTGCAAATAACATTTGTGGAGGGGGTTTCTTGCAAAAGGATTATTATGAAATCTTTTTGGCTTTTCATGCATTAAATAAGGTATGGGTTTTTTGATGTGTTGGAAATTGGAGTGGGGCCGGCCACTGTTTGACATAGGAAAGTATGGGCCGGCCACTGTTGGAGAGGGAAGTTTTAATTGGAATGAATTTATAATGGTGAGCTCTTGATTTGTTTGTTGTTGGTTTTTGATAAATTAATTTGTGTGTGCTGGTGCTTTAATTGGTGATGGTGGATTAATATATGTTGGTTTTGCTTTGATGCACACATTCTATTCCAGCAAGTTTTTTTTGGCTTCACTTTTTTCCAGCAAGCACATGTTGTAGCCGAGCTCATTCCTTATGGATGCTCCAATTTTCTTTTCCTAAGCAAGCTCCATTTTTCATCAAGTGTTCATGAAAAATCCTTGTGCAAAATTCCTCCTTTCATGGCAATCTCTTAAACCCCAAAGAGACAAGTTTCTACATTATTCTACAGCTAATCTTGGGCGCGTCGGCTAGCCAACTTCACGCCCGAGTTGCCTCGGTATTGAGGTGGGAGCCCGTAAAAGAATCCGGCTACGTGGTCCCCTTCCGGCGACGAGGTGGAGACCGGACATTCCGCGGGAGATCGGGACGACGACGAGAAGACCGGAGGATTCGGATCACTCGGTAAATCTCTAACCCGTCTTGTGGTTAGCTTAGACTAGTTAATGGTTCGATCCGGTTAAAGTGCGCGGTGGTGCCGGTTTGCAAAGTCCGCAAAAATTAAAGTTTATCACCGCTTCCGCATTCCGGCGTCGGATCGACGGCCGGGGCGCCGCCGTGCACTTACACTTTTCGTTCACCGGCAGCCATTGGTTTAAATGGTTCGGCAAGTGGGGAAACTTCGGTCAAGGGTCTTGCTATCTATGGAGGGTTTTTCTTGGACGTGGCCGTTTTGTGAAGTGATCACTTGGGAGGCTGCGAGCGAGATTTAGGAGTTTTGTACTCATCTTCTTGAAGGTACGCGTAGATGAATTTTAATTCGGGGACCGAATTTCTTTAAGGGGGGAAGATTGTGACGTTTCAGAATTCGTTTTGCGAATTTTTCCGTTTTAGGGCAAAATTGTCGGTTTTTCCCGTTTTAACCCGATTTCGATCAGACGTCCGTATAAGCTTACCGGCACCTAGTTTAGCTAAAATAAAGCTTGTGCGCGAACTTTAGGGGTATACGGGACGTTTTGGTCCAATTTGATTTTTTTCCAATTTTAATATTATTTTAATGCGGTATTCACTTTTTGGGAAATTTCTCTTTAAGCGATCTTTTCTTCAATTATTCTTGTGTAAACCTAAACCACATAATATCTAAATTATTATATGGACAAGGATTTAAGAGTAAAAGAAAATAAAAGAAAAGAAAAGAGAGATGCATGCATGTGTGTATGTGTAATGTGAATGCATTTAATGCATTAATTGTTAGGAAATTGCTAGGAAACCCTCACCCATTCCCTCCCCTCTTCCTTTTGGCCGAGCTCTCCCTCTCTCTCTACTGCCTTAGCCTTTTCTCTATCTCTTTTCCTCACAAATCCTTCACAAATCCATCAAAAATCATCAAAAGTTCACAAAAATTCTATTTTTCTTCATGTTTTCTCTCTTGCTTGCCTTGGAGCATGCAAAGCTTGGATGTTTGGCTTCTTATGGTTAGGTATTGTTCTTTTACTGTTCTTTATGTGTTTTTAGTATAGCTTTGCTTGTTAGTTCAGTTTAGATTAATTAAAGTTAGGTTTTTGTGCGAAATATCGTATTTTAGTGTCGTTTTATGGTCTCAGATGATCTGCTGTGAAACTAATAGTGTGTTGCAAAAATTGACCGGACAGTAGCCTAGTATAGAGATACAGAACCTACCCACCAAATACGAGCCAAATCCACCTCGTCTAGGCCGCAGATTTACTGAATCTGGCCGCAAATTGCGGCCAGACTGGGGAATTAGGGTTTGGGTTTTTGGTGCAAGGGGTCTCTGGGTTAATTGTAGGCTCATGGTACTTGCAATTTTTACAAATTGTTAGCACAGAAAAAAAATCTGGGATCATTTAGCGTATTTCTAGTGTTTCGTTTCGCGCGTTACGTTATCCGATACGATGTGTGTTCCGTGTTGCTGTTGTGCTGAGTTGGTTTCGTACTGTCGCTATACGCGTTAGCTACAATACGAACCCTTTAGAGTTCGCAGGTGTGTCATGTTGGTCCGTGTAGATTGTATGTATTTTAGGTTTATAATTAATATATATTGCTTTGTTGTTTTATTGTTGCAGGTTCGCAGGCGGGGACTACGAACACTGCTACAGGGGAAAACAGGTGGTAGGATTCACCTAGCTTGGAGCGTTGGTGAGTAGATTTAACATCTACAGGGGAATCGCCCGCATGGCGTTATGCGTCTGGGCTAGAGATATTAACTTGTCGCATATTCTATGTCATGTTTAGAATTGCGCATTTACCCTATTAATTAGATGTAGTGTGCCTGGACTAGTAGTAGTAGGACACTGCACATATTATTGACGATTTATGTTGCACGAGCACTGTTTGTATGCTACACACACCGTCAATAATTACCATATCACACACAAACCACTTATAGATGTTATATTGTTTGGTTAGGGACATTGTGACATTGATTCATATTTCTTATCGCATTTGACATATAGTTACATGTATACCTATAGGGTATCGTACTATTAGTGATAGGTACATATACACACCTAAGGACATAGTTACAGGTGTACTTTACATTTCATACTTCACTTATACCTGTAGGTATATCACATCATTACAAATAGGTAGATATCTATATTTTCTGCTATACCTTCATGGGTTTACATATATCTGGTTATAGCTATGTATTTACCCTTATTGTTGTATTATTAAGAATTGGAGATATTAGGAACCACATGATATTTATATTAACTGGTTGCAGTTAATTAGCGGCTTTTTCTTTATTCGCTTCCATTACAGTTTTTATGTTGCGTATACTTTATTCATGGATTTTCGCATTGTTATATGGATTTTTCATGATGTTTTCTGGATTCGGGAACCGCGGGAGTTCATGAAATTATGCATTATTTGAAAAACCCGTTTTCCTTGATATGATATTTCAGCAGCCACCATGAGATTTATCGGTTCGGATATATATACCCCACGCGAGGAACGGAGGGGTCCGTGTGTGGGTACATGGTGGGGCCCGGAGGTACCCCGAAGCAAGAACGATGTCGTGGTGCTAGACGATGAGGCTTAAGGAAACCATACATTCCGGTGACAGGACCAATGACTAAGCAGCTATCATATGGATACCGATGGGAGTCATGTACGTATGGATACGTCGAGATGCGAGGGTCAGAGCTAGGCACTCGAGCTTTCGGGATAGCGTATGATACGTACCTATTAGGGGGCCAGTCGTGGTGACAGCACCTGATAGATCAGTATTTCTGTGTCGATGCTTGGCACATTGGTTTCATGATATTTCTAATTACTCCTTTGTATATATAACAGGGGATTGAGTCGCTGTTATATATACCCTTACACCAATATTAGTGGAATGGGACGCTAATATATGTGTATTGACCTCATCATATTTATTTATGTCATTATATTTAGGATGTTAGAATTTTGCTAGAGAATTGATTCGGGATATAAGAGACTCATTTGAGATTGGATACTGGATATATATGTGAGATCTACTTGATGTTGTACATTCGATATATGTGAGATATACTTGATATTGTACATACGAGATATGTGAGATCTACTTGATGTTGTACATTAGATATATGTTAAATATACTTGATATTGTATATACGAGATATGTGAGATCTACTTGATGTTGTACATTAGATATATGTGAGATATACTTGATATTGTACATACGAGATATGTGAGATCTACTTGATGTTGTACATTCGATAAATATACGAGATATACTTGATATTGTGCAGTTGAGGAGATGTGATACTTAGATGATATGAGAGCCAATTTAGGGGCTGATTTGAGGAAATTGGGATTTGAATTGTCTTGCTGGATTGTGATCCAACCACGATGTCAGCATTCCGTGGAAATGACATATTTCACTCCATACCTCACCTTTATCAATTTGTGCACTGTTTCATGTATTAGTAGTACCTATTAGTGTACCTTTCATGAGTGATGCACATTTACATTCTCATATCGCCATTGCATGATTATTGCATACTGTTGTCATATCATTATTGCTTTATATATATTGGTTGTACCTGCTAGTGTACTTTCCATTATTCTTCATTCATATGACATGTTATTACTGGTAATTGAATATCTTAGATTCACGCAGTACGTGCATACTTGCGATTACCTGCATATGTTATTTACTATTCACGAGTTGGCAACTCACCCCCGTTGTGCCACAGGTATTGCAGGTGTTTCTCCAGAGTAGTCGAGGCCGGCTATTCACCTATCTATCATCTTTCGCTACAGATACCGCATCGGCTCACAGTGTGCTGTTTTTCTTAGGTGGGTTTTGGTGGTTATCTGTATTTTTTGTTGTATATTCGTTGTATCTTGGACTCTCCATCTACTACTAGTATGTTGTGACTTAGAGACTTGGTGAGGACGATATTGTATATTATTATGGATTTGTTGCTTTTTTTACAGTTTCCTTTCTTTTGTCTCTTATTTCTTCGCTACGGCGTCGTATATCTGTTGTGGTGTTTGTTTTCCGCCGTTGGGCGTGGATTTTTGCTCCCGTTTGGGATGCTTTACTTTATATTCATGTTGTACCCATTTGGGGGTTAGTTTTTACAAAGGGGGTGCTGCCAAAATTTTAAAGAAAAAGTGGACTCTTTTAAAGAATTTGGGTTGTGATTTCAAACGTTTCAAAAACTTTTATTATCTTTTCCGTATTTTCATGGTTTAGATTTCTGGGTTTTGGCTTTCTTTTACTGCGTTACGTCTGTAGGCGTTGCGTAGTATTAGGGCTGTCACGTGCCAATTTCGGGTCGTGACAGGTTTTGAAAGTGTTCCAATGACTTTTACTTGGTTTATTTTTTCTTGCATTAATTCCAATGCGTCCCATCTGTTGGAGATAGTGCCCTCAGAGTCAATTATTGGATCACAGGCACGTGATTTCAATGATTGAGGGAGGACCTATCCCGGTAGAACAGTCTTACTCGAGATGATAGTTTGCTATCTGGTTTACCTTAATCATCGTGTACTGCTTTAGGTGACCTGACAGGTCGCTATTGCACGTTGATAGAGCCCCTAGGATTCTTGCTTGACTGCCGGCAGTATGAGGGCGATCATATACGTGAGAGCTGGGGTCTACAAGCATATCCTTAAAAGGTCCCTAGTCGTGGGAGTTTCGAGACAGGGCATCGATTCTCCAGAGTAGACTAGTGTATACAGTCGAGACCCCGACGAGGGGCGGTGGCCGGTCTCACAGGCCACTGGTGTCAGTTGGTTCACCTAAGATGTATACAGGTGCTCATTGGGTTATGAGTACACCGGACAGGACTCGCCGGGAACATGCTAGTTGGTCTTATACCTGACGTCAGATAGCAGTTCCCAGGTGACATGTGTACAGGTTAGTTCATCGACCTGGGGATCGTCATTTGTCTCGTGTGAGTTCCCACTGTACTTTGATTACTACCCTACCACGGCTCAAAGGAGTCGTGCAAACAGGTTTTAGTTGGGTACAGTCCCGAGCCACATGGAGGCAGTGAACGGATCTTCAGGGGTTCGTCTCTCCCGGTATTGGGGGTGAGGTCGCGCTGTGTCTAGGAGAGCCATTACACAAAGACCTTGGCCAAGGCAGGAGATTTACTGGTAGGTATTCCAGTAGTATCTCAGGGTGTTCTGGGCTACACTCCGACACGACTTGTACCGCTTTTGGGGGTCTGACTTTTACCCACCCCCTAGGCCCGACATGCGATGCTCATAGACGAACGGACCGGACTGTACGGATATTGTCACTGACAGGCTCAGTAGGGTGTCAGGATGAGTTCGCTCATCGACGTCCCTTTTGATCAATAGCTGGTGGCCCGTTACGTATTGGCTTATACCTCTGACGTGCTAGTGGTTAAATCCACAGCCATAGTATTGACGAGTCTTTAGAGTCCACCACACTTTCAGTTACTCAGCTTTCGGGCGAAACGCTGTAGAGGCCGTATGGAGATATGGCAGGGTCCGATCAGATACGTGCGGTATTGCACGGATCAGGATCGGACGGTTTGTACTAGTAGCCGTATAGGTATATGGCAGGGTTCGATCAGATACGTGCGGTATTGCACGGATCAGGATCGAACGGATATTACTAGCCGGCTTTGGTTTAAGCCGGTCCTAGTTTAGTACAGTGTAGATTTTGTCTTTTTGCATTTGTATCCGGACGGAATACAGATGCGGGTGTGTATGCACAGTATCGGGGTTTTCCTGTAATTTATTACGGGACCAGTTTTCTGGAGTTGCCTGTTTGCATTCCGTTCCGGCCGGTTTTCCTTTGTTCTTTCCCGGCCGGACTTTTCCGATGGAGGGGGTTATTTGCAATTGTGCAAATAACATTTTGTGGAGGGGTTTATTGCATAAGGATTGATTATGATAGCATCATTGCTTTTGCTCCATGCTCTTGCATTAATGTGATTAGAAAGGGTATGGTTGGATTTAATGAAGCATGGTGTATGTTTGGTTGTGGTCACCTCTTGTTCTCTCCTACACTCACCTCCCTTAATGCTTCATATTCTTTCCTCCTCCATTTCTAAGTTCATAAGTTTTTTCCATGGTTGTGAGAAGAAGAAAGGAGAAGGAGAGAGCTTCATCTTTGAGAGTGTTTTTCATTCTTGATCTCTTTTCATGCTAAGAAAAATGCAAGCACCATTTTTCTTATCTTGTTTCCTCCATCATCTACAAATGGCAACAAACCCCAAAGTGAGACATGCACTCTACACTACACTTCCTACAGCAAATCTTGGACGCGTCGATTCGCCAGCTTCGCGCCCGAGTTGCCTCGGTATTGAGGTGGGAGCCCGTAAAAGCTACAGGCGATGTGGTGCCCTTTCCGATGAGGAGGAGACGGACGGAGATCCCGCGAGGAGATCGGAGTGGAGATGAAGAACGGAGGACTCGGATCAGTCGGTACATCTTTTCCCTTTCTTGTTAGTAGCTTAGACTTGTTAATGGTTATGATCCGGAGTTTAGTGCGCGGTGGTGCCGGTTTGCAAAGTCCGCAAAAATTAAAGTTTATCACCGCTTCCGCATTCCGGCGTCGGATTGACGGCCGGGGCGCCGCCGTGCACTTACAGTGGTATCAAAGCCTCGCCATTAACTTTGTCTAGCTTCGTTTGATGTGTTTTTCAGTTCCGATCGACCAAAATTCCAAAAACCGTATTTTTCCTTCACATCAGTTTCTGTTGAAATTTTTTAAAGTCTAAAAATTTTTCAGGTGGTCTCAGAATGATGTGCAGGGAGTTATAAGAACTCTGGGAAAATTCGACTCACTGATCTCTCTTCCAGAGCGCGGAACCGCGGCCTCACCCTTCTATTGGGCCGCGGATCCGCCGCAGTCTAGAGAGGTCAATGGGCCAAAATTTTCCAGAGGGCTTCAGGGGAGAAATTAGGGGTTTTGGAATATTAAAATTGGGCCAATTATTTCTGTGACTGCTGCAGTATTGGTTTGGGGCCCGCTTGTTAATTTTTGGTCAATCGGAAAATTTTAAACACATTTTTCACAGTATTTACATTATATCTGCGACCGTGAATGTCACTCGATCGGTAAATCCTGTCTAGCTGCTATAGCCCGGTTAGACGGATTTGCGAACGTGATTTTCACGTTGATGTTCTATGTTTATGCTGTGATGTTGCGGATCGGTCGTGGGGGTTAGCCTGGATGCAATGCTAGTACAGTGTTGTTGTATTATGTACATTTGATATTGTGGGGCGAGCGTCCGACATGTGGACTGCCGTCACTGCCTGTTTGTATTATTCTTTTGGGGCACGACCTGGTTGCGGTCGATGTACCCGGTGTATGTATATTTTACTTTCTGTACTAGGGTTACCCTGCGGAGGGGTGCACGGATAGCCGGGTTCTAGAGGGCAACGGGCCCGCATCTCAGGGCATTGAGACGGAGGGGCTTCAGTCTGGAATTGGCGGGCTATTCGCCGCACTCGTAGGGGGTACAGGTTGACCCAGGAGGGGTGCCCAAGTTACCGGATTCCGTGAAGTGCTGGGTGGTCCATTCACGGCGCTGAAGGGGGCTGCCTCGCTTCAGGTTTTGGCGGGTGACTTGCCGCGCCCGTAGGGGTCTAGGTTTTCATTGCACAGGCTATCCACACGACCAGGGGAACGTCGGGTTTCAGTAGTGGCTCTGTGAAACCCCGGGATCCCAGATATCTGTATTGTTCTGTGATGCTGTACATTTCTGTGATGTTGCATTTTATTCACGCCTTGAGCGAAATATAATATATTGGTATATATATTAGTAGATGTTGTATATGTTTTTCATCCGCGCTAGTCCAGTCCCCGCTCTGCCGTTAGTTAGCTAACCTAACGGGTGATGACGGGACCCAGTGGCGAATGCAGATGGCATATACGTACGTCAGTATATTTTCGTTCTTTGTGGTGTGATCAATTGATGGGACTGCGTTGATTCGGATCAATGCAAGTTAAACAAACCTAATCTGATGTTGTTGGAACACTTTTCAAAAAGCTGTTATTGCAAGGACGTTCATTTCTGTTTTGCATCGTGGTATTCATTTGGAATATCCTGCTCCTCAGTCGACGAGGCAAGGGCCGAGATCCCTTCATCGGGAGTGACCCCTTGGACAGAAGTTTGCGTCAGGGCATTAACTTCACTATAGCCGATTACTTTTGCTTTGCATCGTGGTATTCAGTTGGAATATCCTGCACCTCATTCTACGGGGAAAGAGCCGAGATCCCTTCACCGGGAGTGACCTCTTTAGTAAAGGTTTTCGTCACTATATTTTCTAAAAAGCTATCCGTTCCTTCAACGATATCAAGTTCATTACGTTAAAGGTTTTCGCCAGAAACCATTCGTAGCCCTCCGTCGTTTCATATGGGTAGTCAATAGTATTCAAGCTGTGTTTGTTGGCCTTAGTCAAGGTACAGTGTTTGGTAGCTATTGGGTATTCATATGCTGCATAGATAGATGCGTTGGTTTGGGACAGTCGTATAGCCTTGTTGGCCTTAGTCAAGGGCTTGTATGGGTGGGTTCAAATCAACCTGGACAATGACGGGTAGAACTTGACATGTGACTTATGATTTGTTGGCCTTAGTCAAGGTCATAAGAGCATGGGGTAAAAATCCACATCGGGAGTTTCAAAAGAACTGAAACTTGCCAGATATGCGCATACCTTCTGGAGTGTGATACCGTGAGCGGATTCCGTCACGTTATCATGCGATGATAGTTGGATCCCGATTCCCACTGATGAGTTGGTTTACTCCTCGGGTGACCCCGACTAATTCTTCTTTCAGGTTTGGAGGAGAATTTGAGGTACAGTGGGAGGTTTCCAGATTAGATAAATTGGTAACCATTCTGATCTTGGTTAGAGTGCACGCTGAGTGTTTCTTTTCTCTCTCTCTCTGGCAGCGACCATTGACCTGACCCTAAGACTATGACTCAGAGACCAAGTTAACCTAACCTTCTTTACACCGGCTTTTGGATTGTCAGAGTTGCCGACCTCATTGCCACTCTTACTTTTACCCTTTTCTCCAGGACACCCCGTATTACTACGAACGTCCACTTCCATTGGACAAAACCATCGTATGGTTAGATACGAACTCGAAGGAATTCGAGGATAGTTTCCGGTTCTGGAGAAAACGGATAGGATTATTCAGTTGTCTTTTCTTTTCACCCTCTCTCAGGTTGCGAGTACTCCTTGGTTTAGGAGTAGTACACCTATTGTGCAAATTGGATAGTCTTCTTCCAAACTATAGGCTGGTGCCGACCGGTAGGGAATGAAGAAAACTAATTAGCCTAAACGGTGTATAGAAGGTATTAAGATTAAGACAAAGCAAGGGATTAGTAAGAGGGCAAAGTAAATTGCGACTGATATTCACGACCAAACCAAGTATTTCTTCGCCAATCCTAAATCACCTTTGTATTTCTCCAGGACACTCCGTATCACTACGAAGATCCACAGTTTATTGGATACTCCATCGTATGGTTATATACGAACTCGAAAGGAACTTGTTCCAGTTCGGGGATGGATTCTGGTCCAGGAGAAATAGGAATAAGGTTTATTCGGTTGTCTTTTATCGTCACCTTCTCTCGCATTGCGAGTGCTCCTAGGACTAGGACAGTACACCCATTATGCTTATTGGATAGTCTTCTTCTAAACCATAGGCTGGTGCCGAACGGTAGGAAAGGAAGAAAACCATTTGGCCTAAAGGGTGTGCAGAAGGTAACGACTAAAGACATATAAAGGGATTTGGAGAGGTGGCAAAGAATTATACGGTTATAGTTGTGAATTTGGATAATGGTAGAGGCATTACTAGGAATATCAGGATACCCCATCGAAACATTTTAATGTTTCTGTTCACTGTGTACTGTTAAAAGAAAACTGATTTCCCGATTAGATACTTACTCCAGGGTATGTATTTACCAGGCATGATTCTCACATCTGTATGGCTTTACAGATGATGAGTGGGAGTAAGTTATTGGGAATTGGGTGATCATCCTCATTATATCGGGATTCGTTGTAATCGGTGATATTTGAGGAAATCACCTGGGCTGTTTGCCGGTCGGCAAATATTTGGTTTTGAATATCCGCTGTTGTGCACCAATTTCAAATTGATATATCTGTACGTCTATTTTCATAGAGTGAGATGTACCTTTTGATATTATGTCGATGACATTTACCTATATCAGTGGATGGTTAGGTAAGGAGCATTAAACAGCGGTGTAATTCTTCTTAACCATAAGTACAGTTTTCAACCTACGACACACAGTGAAAGAGTTGTTAGACTCAGCGGACTTATACAAAGTATTGTATGTTGTCCAGTGTCCATTAGGACAGAGGGGTTGGTCCTCATACTATATTCTGTTTACTTTTAACTTCTCTAGTTCTTAGACATGTGTTTCGTAGAAACACAGGGTCTAAGTTTTGAGGAGTTATAGGTATTTGAATAGAGTAGAGAACCAAGTGTAGCAAGTGTCGGGATTCTTCAAAGTGATCGAAGATGTAGATACTTGTGTATGGTATTCAGTTAATAGTAATGATAAAGAGAAATTACTTCTTTTTCAGGTTACTCATAATTGGAAGCATTCCTAAGTTGAGTAACGCTGATCGGCCTCTCTCCATTTAGTTGACATGCACTGGAGATAGATGCATGATTTGAATCTGGTTAAATTAAATCAGTGCCTCTGGTTCTATATTAGATATAGTACAGTTCATATCTTAACATTGTTAAGGTACGGGGAGTTGTCCGGCTTATGATTAAAACAAGACTCTGGATAACTCAAGGCGCGTTTCTGTAATGGCTGTTTGTGGGTTGACCCAGGCTATGACGAGGGTTGACTTTCTACCATCTGGCAGATCAATAGAAATATTGTTCTGGACTCGCCACAGTTTTAATAAAAATGGATTTTTTCAAAAACAGAAGTGGGAGTATGGTAGAACTGGAAGTGATTCCAGAACCGCAAACGATTACTGAAGATTTGATAACGAACCTAAAGATTCAATCTGATTTGACATTCCATTGGCCACTCCGCAGATAAGGTGGGTAACTTCAGGCACCCGAGAGGTACTCCGGTAGTCTCAAGGACGGTGACAGGGAAGTTCTTGTTTACCCACACTTGCCATTGTTGTTGTTCCAGGCTGCGAGACCCGGCAGGAGGATGAGTATAGCATCGTTCTAAACTAGCTTTAGAAGTGCACGTCTATATGACTCTGCCAGAGGGTTGTCGTAGTCAGTGGGAGCAGCGGAAGCATTGGTGGACATCAGGCTTATGTCTATTTATAGACTAAAGCAGATATAGCGGAGATAGATCATCTATTTCTGATGTGACAGTCATAGGTTTGACGTCATCAGAATAGGGGATGGATCTGTTGAGAAGGTAGTAGGAAGTGATATTCCTATACTACGATCGGTTATACTTTGGTCGTCACACAGGGTTTTCTCCACATAGGACTTGGATATTATATCATACATACTGGTTACTGGATCTATAGTTTTAGATCTAGATTTGGGTGGTTTCCCAATCAGGGTACCTTGACAGCATTCTAAGAGTATTTAGAATGGACGACTCCTGGCACGGTAGTGTACCTGCAGGTGATGGAGTCACCCTCTCTAAAAGTGTCTTATAGACTAAAGGGGAGAGGGATGCGCATGATTGGCAGATCACTTGCTTAGGCAATTGAGTCAATCATGAGATGTCAAGTACCACACCAGATGTTGTTCTTGCACTAGATGCGATAAGTTGATATTTATCCAATCCTGGAGAAACAGTCGGAAGCAGTTTTAGAACATAAGTGGATGTTCTAGGGATATGATAACGACAGCCCTATTCGGGAGACAGTTATCATTCCAGGCTTCCAAGGTGACATGGACGACAATAAGGTTGTCAGAGTTATAGTTTTTCCTTCTGATGAGGGGCAGTATTTTGGACAGGTGGTCCAAGGAAATACTGAGGGTGGCATGGCGCAGGATACTGATTAAGTTCAGTTGACGATACAGTCTAAGAAGTTTGGATTTAGAGTTCATTTATGAGCTCGGTCCCATCAGACATCCAGACACTCTAAGATAGGTATTGCTCATTTCGGGAGATGGCTTTCTCCGCGAACTTGAGATATAGAGGGATATAGAAAGAAACTTCAGAGCGGATCCACTCGCTGAGGCTATTCCTCGAACGCAAGAGTTTCGCAAACAGGATTTGTGAGACTGACTAGTAGAGGAGTTGGGTGTTCGGTATCACACGGGCTGTGAGTATGCGACATCGCAATAATTAGCCTTGAGTGCAAGTGGGAGATTGTTGGAGATAGTGCCCTCAGAGTCAATTATTGGATCACAGGCACGTGATTTCAATGATTGAGGGAGGACCTATCCCGGTAGAACAGTCTTACTCGAGATGATAGTTTGCTATCTGGTTTACCTTAATCATCGTGTACTGCTTTAAGTGACCTGACAGGTCGCTATTGCACGTTGATAGAGCCCCTAGGATTCTTGCTTGACTGCCGGCAGTATGAGGGCGATCATATACGTGAGAGCTGGGGTCTACAAGCATATCCTTAAAAGGTCCCTAGTCGTGGGAGTTTCGAGACAGGGCATCGATTCTCCAGAGTAGACTAGTGTATACAGTCGAGACCCCGACGAAGGGCGGTGGCCGGTCTCACAGGCCACTGGTGTCAGTTGGTTCACCTAAGATGTATACAGGTGCTCATTGGGTTATGAGTACACCGGACAGGACTCGCCGGGAACATGCTAGTTGGTCTTATACCTGACGTCAGATAGCAGTTCCCAGGTGACATGTGTACAGGTTAGTTCATCGACCTGGGGATCGTCATTTGTCTCGTGTGAGTTCCCACTGTACTTTGATTACTACCCTACCACGGCTCAAAGGAGTCGTGCAAACAGGTTTTAGTTGGGTACAGTCCCGAGCCACATGGAGGCAGTGAGCGGATCTTCAGGGGTTCGTCTCTCCTGGTATTGGGGGTGAGGTCGCGCTGTGTCTAGGAGAGCCATTACACAAAGACCTTGGCCAAGGTAGGAGATTTACTGGTAGGTATTCCAGTAGTATCTCAGGGTGTTCTGGGCTACACTCCGACACGACTTGTACCGCTTTTGGGGGTCTGACTTTTACCCACCCCCTAGGCCCGACATGCGATGCTCATAGACGAACGGACCGGACTGTACGGATATTGTCACTGACAGGCTCAGTAGGGTGTCAGGATGAGTTCGCTCATCGACGTCCCTTTTGGTCAATAGCTGGTGGCCCGTTACGTATTGGCTTATACCTCTGACGTGCTAGTGGTTAAATCCACAGCCATAGTATTGACGAGTCTTTAGAGTCCACCACACTTTCAGTTACTCAGCTTTCGGGCGAAACGCTGTAGAGGCCGTATGGAGATATGGCAGGGTCCGATCAGATACGTGCGGTATTGCACGGATCAGGATCGGACGGTTTGTACTAGTAGCCGTATAGGTATATGGCAGGGTTCGATCAGATACGTGCGGTATTGCACGGATCAGGATCGAACGGATATTACTAGCCGGCTTTGGTTTAAGCCGGTCCTAGTTTAGTACAGTGTAGATTGTCTTTTTGCATTTGTATCCGGACGGAATACAGATGCGGGTGTGTATGCACAGTATCGGGGTTTTCCTGTAATTTATTTCGGGACCAGTTTTCTGGAGTTGCCAGTTTGCATTCCGTTCCGGCCGGTTTTCCTTTGTTCTTTCCCGGCCGGACTTTTCCGATGGAGGGGGTTATTTGCAATTGTGCAAATAACATTTTGTGGAGGGGTTTATTGCATAAGGATTGATTATGATAGCATCATTACTTTTGCTCCATGCTCTTGCATTAATGTGATTAGAAAGGGTATGGTTGGATTTAATGAAGCATGGTGTATGTTTGGTTGTGGTCACCTCTTGTTCTCTCCTACACTCACCTCCCTTAATGCTTCATATTCTTTCCTCCTCCATTTCTAAGTTCATAAGTTTTTTCCATGGTTGTGAGAAGAAGAAAGGAGAAGGAGAGAGCTTCATCTTTGAGAGTGTTTTTCATTCTTGATCTCTTTTCATGCTAAGAAAAATGCAAGCACCATTTTTCTTATCTTGTTTCCTCCATCATCTACAAATGGCAACAAACCCCAAAGTGAGACATGCACTCTACACTACACTTCCTACAGCAAATCTTGGACGCGTCGATTCGCCAGCTTCACGCCCGAGTTGCCTCGGTATTGAGGTGGGAGCCCGTAAAAGCTACAGGCGATGTGGTGCCCTTTTCGACGAGGAGGAGACGGACGGAGATCCCGCGAGGAGATCGGAGTGGAGATGAAGACCGGAGGACTCGGATCAGTCGGTACATCTTTTCCCTTTCTTGTTAGTAGCTTAGACTTGTTAATGGTTACGATCCGGAGTTTAGTGCGCGGTGGTGCCGGTTTGCAAAGTCCGCAAAAATTAAAGTTTATCACCGCTTCCGCATTCCGGCGTCGGATTGACGGCCGGGGCGCCGCCGTGCACTTACACCATCATTTAATCCTACCATTGCAGAAAACAACCAAAATATGACATACGCTTATGCCATCCGCATTCGCCACGGGGCCCGTCATTACCCGTTAGGTTACTTAACTAACGACAGAGCGGGGGCTGGACTAGCGCGGATGCAAAATATAAGCAATGCCTAAATAATATCATATATAGATATATTGCAATGATAGCCATTCCAGATCACAGATAAACACATTGGATATACTAGGAATCCGCAATTCGTACGAGCCTGTAATGAAAAACGGATTACACGGTCGCGATGAATAGCCAATACCCCACCCTAGACCCCTACGGGTGCGGCAAACTACCCGCCAAATATCCGAAGCGGAGCAGCCTCCCTCAACGACGTGAGTAGGCCACTCGGCACTTCGAGATACCCGGTAGTTTGTGCACCCCACCTTGGGTCTATCCTAGGAGCAAAAACAGTAAAAGAAATTATACAATGACGGCTACAACCTCGACCCGGTTGTGCGGCCAAAAATAATATTACATCAATTACAAATTTACATGAATTGAAAGATAAAAGGAAAAACTCTCATCTCACAACCCCCCCGGCTATTCATCCGCGACAATCCAATGAATTCATATACACATACCATCAACATTACAGATCACAGATATGTATAACCCCCACTAATCGACGTATAGCGATTAGCGGACGTTCAATACATATAACACATCACAGATATATACCCGTCAGCTTAAGTCTTTAGAAGTTCGATCAAAATACGGATTTTTAAGCCCCAAAAACAAATTTTTCTTTCTGGAAAATTTGGGCAGAAAAATCATATTGTAAAAATCCCAAAATACCCCACTGAATAAACTATGAGAAAAATCGCCCACGGCCGAGTCAACTCGGCCGCGGATCCGCGGCGGGAGCAAGCTCCCGCCGCGGTTCCGCGGCGGGAGCAAGCTCCCGCCGCGGTTCCGCGGCGCGTTGATCGGTTCAGTGGACCATTTTTCTACAGTTGCTTCTAAAAACCTTGAGCCAAATTTTAAGATAAGATTTTTCATTTTTTGGAACAGAAAAAAATTCGGCAGAAAGTAAGCATTCCGGGCGTATTTCGCAACTTTTTCTCCGATCGAATTTCTAGTTACTTTGCTAACATATTAGATAGTGTTTAACTTGGCTCTGATACCACTGTAAGTCCACGTTACCTCTCCCGGTACTTACGGGCTTGCGGAAATGATGAAAAACGATTTTTCAAGAGGTGGTAACATGGACTCAAAATACGGATCTTTGTTAAACAACTAACTAACAAACCTAACAAGAGTTTTACCTACTCGGTTAGGGGGTTATACCTTTCTTGAACTCCTTCGTCTTCAACTCTTTCCGGTGTACGGATCGGCCTCACCTCGTCGTCTCCTTGCGCCGAAGATGGATCCACCTGAAAGCTTCTACCTTTGGCTTCTTCTTCGAACTTGAAGAAACTAGAACACTTGGTTTGCTAAACCTTGTGAATTAGGATGAGTAGAGAAGTGATATGGGTTTTCTTTTATCTCTAAGGCAATGTTTCTCAACTCATGAGAGGGTGTTGCCTTGAGCTAGAGAGAGAGCAAGAGGAAGAGCAAGAGGGAGAGCTCAAGCAAGAGAGAGAAATGAAATGAGAGAATGAGAAAGTCTTTTGCCATCCAAGCTCTCATAATCCAAAACCATCATAACAAATAATAGTAATCAAGTATTATGTGATGGTTCAAGTCAAAATAGCTATATCATTTCATGCACTCATTTTGCAAAAAGAAACAAGCAAGCAAAAGTCTTTGCCATGAAATGATAGCCATTGTCATGATGATGGTCAACTAGTCCAACCTAGTCAACCGGTCAACAAAGTCAACCCCTCAACAACCATGTCACTATAATACTTAATTAATATTATTGTTAATCATATTTCTTATTCTCATTAGGGTTTAGCAAAAAGTCAATGGTCAACAGTCAACAGTCAACAGTCAACAACCCCAATGAGAATCCTCTGCCTCTGTCTCTCTGTCAACTGTACATACACACCCGCATCCGCATTCCGAGGAACACGAATACAAACGAGATAAAACCAATCCCAAAACGTACACTAGGATCTGGCTTAAACCAAAGCCCGCTAGTGTTAACTGTCCGGACACTAAACGTGCACAAGTGCACGGATGTGACCGAACCCTGTCGCAAAACCATGCGACCTATCGCAAAACCATGCGACCTCTACTCTTTTGCCTAAAGGTGAATAGCTTTCTGTGTGGGACTCTAAATACTCAACACTACGCTGGCAGTGGGTTTAACCACAGACCGCAAAGCGGCACTAGCTGTGCGTAACGGTCCCCAGATAGATGCCGACAAGAAGACCGACGAGGTGAAACCCATCTGAACTCCTACTGAGCCTGAATGTGACAATCTCCATACAATCCGGTCTGTTCGTCTGATACATCGCATGGCGGGCCTAGGGGGCGGTAAACGTCAGTCCTCTACTAGCGGTACAAGTCGTGTCGGAGTGTAGCCCAGAACACCCTGAGATAACACTGGAAACCTACCAGTATATCTCGCTTGCCCTGGCCAGGGACTACTCGTGTAATGGCTCTCCTAGACACATCGCGATGTCAACCCCCAATACCGGGAGAGACGAATCCTGTCTAACCGTTACTGCCTCCAAGTGCTTCGGGACTGCACCCAACTACTACCTGTTTGCACGACTCTTTTGAGCCGTGGTAGGGTAGTAATCTAAGTACAGTGGGAACACACTCGAGGCGAAGTGACAGTGTCAAGTCAGCGGACTAAGCTGTACTCATGTCACCTGGGAACTGATAACTGACGATAGGTATAATACCAACCAACAGTTCCCAACGAGTCCTGTCCAGTGTACTCGTAACCTAACGATCACCCGCATACTATCTCAAGTACGACGTACTGACGGCTGTGTGACAGACCGTCTCCCACACTGGGATGAGAAACGCATACGCTAGTCTACTCCGGAGTATCGATGCCCTGTCTCGATAGTCCTACGACTAGGGACCTGCATAAGGATGTGCTTGTGGATTACCCAGCCCCCACTAGTGTGACTGCCATCACAACGCTGGTAATCAAGCAAAGATCCTAAGGGCTCCACTAATGTGTATAGGTGATATACTAAAATAAACACATGTACACATTAAAGTAGAAACAAACCAAGTAGCATACTACTATATTGAGCAAGATTGTCTATACAAGGTGAATATCCCAAGCTTCCATTAAGTAATATACAAACTAGTATGATACAGTAATGGCCTCTAGGGCATATACACTAACAGATATCGTGGCAAACTAGACGATAAAGGCTGGATACATTGCTACCATGGATGCTACCAAAGAGATAGTCTGGATGTATATAGTTCATGAGATGAACTTCGTTCCTACCATTGTGTGACAATGGAGTTGTGGCTTTGGCCTAGGAACCCCCGTCCCATCAGTGATCCAGACATATTCTTAGGCAGTATCACCTGATCATGGAGATGGTTGATCTCTAGGGAGATCGAGGTTAGGAGAGTAGACACAGAGGACAACAATGCGGATCCACTCACAAAGGCCTATTTCCCAGTAGACACTTTTATGGGATGGTTGAGTATGAGATACTTCAACCACTGTTGATTGTCAGGTATGAGATACTGCAATATATGGCCCTAGTGCAAGTGGGAGATTGTTAGTGATATGTATGCCCTAGAGGCCATTACTGTACATACGATGTATATTGTAGTGGTTGCTTGGACATATATATGGAGGACTTTCTTGCTCGACATGATAGTATGCTATCTGGTTGCTCTTTATCTTAACTTGTACATTGATTGTCTCTATGTTACATGTTGATAAAGCCTTTCGGATGAGTACTTGACTACCAGGACTATGATGCAGATCATACTAGTGGGGACAGAGTAGTCGCTAAGTACATCCTTTAAATGTTCCTAGTCATAGGTGTATCGAGACAGGGCATCGATATACCAGAGTAGACTAGCGTATAGCTTCTCGACCCATGAAGATGGGTGATGGATGATCCCATATCCATTGGTGTTTGACATCAGAGATAGTATACGGGTGCTCAGTGTAGACTGGGTACACTGGACGGACTCGCCGAGAACTCCCAGATGGTATTATACCTAACGTCAGATGGCAGTTCTCTGGTGACACTGGTACAGGTTAGTCTGTACACCCGAGATCGTCATAGAGTCTTGTGTGATTCCCACTGTTCTTTGATTTCCACCTTACCACGTTCAAGAGAACGTACAAAACGGTGGCTTTTGGGTACAGTCCCGAATCACATGGAGGCAATGAGCGATAGGAGGGGTTTCTTCTCTCCCGGTATTGGGAGTTGATGTTGCGCTGTGCTCGATTGGCTATAACAGGAAGTCCTTGGCCAAGGCTGCTTTAGAGATATACCGGTAAGTGTTATTAGTAGTTTCTCGACCCGTTATGAGCCTCATATAGACACGACTTATCGAGTTACTGGGGTCTGACGTTTACCACCCCCAGACGAGATATGCGACATATCAGACGAAGAGACCGGACTGTACGGTAGTGTTACTGATTGGATTCGCAGGAGTGTGAGCAGGCTTGCTTGTTGATCTTCTGATCGCTCAATACCCGGGTGGCCGTTACGTTTCGCTGACCGCTTGCGGCTTGTGGGTGTTTGATATGATCATCACCTACTGCCGGCGTATTGACGAGTCTTTAGAGTCGTACATAGGGGTTTCCTGGCTCAAGCAAAATAAAGTAGGAGCACATATGTGATATGCGCGGGACCGAGATTAATACGATATGAGATACCATATTCTATTCTCGCGATATAAGATATCGATCGATTATATATGATATAGCCGGGTTATCGGATCAAGTGTTGATTCGATAAGTTGATTCATATGATATTAGTCGGTAATAGGTTATACAGCCGGATTATTAAATCAAGAGTTTATTTGATAATCTAATGTATAATTATATATTTGATATATTACATTCCATTAACTAGTATTAGCTCACTTATGATTTCTTTTCTCACTTTGGATACATTGATGTATATGTGATATATGTTAAATGTATCAAGCTAGGTTACAAATGTAACTAAGGTTAATGAGGGTTAAACCATGCTAGGGTTAAGATTAGGGTTTATAATTTATCATTAAGTAATTCAAAGATTATGGATATTTGTCATAGATGATATTTGTTGAAAGCTTGTAGAAGCTTCAAGGCATCTTTGACTTTGTCCATTCTCTTTGTCTAGCTTAAGATATTTTTTGAGCTAACCTTTAACCCTAGCTCATGGTTAACTCTCTACAAAGGTTAAGCATGACATGCTTAACCCTTGGTTGCATTTCTAACCTCACACAATAATTCATATGATGAGTTCATTCTTCTTCTTCCTAAAAGCTTTCTAGTTTCAATGGAGGTATGAGAAAAAGTGTGAGAAAATCAAATCTAAAGTGAGCCCACTTCCTACTTCATCATCCTCTACTACTTGCCATTTAGTACAGGATGTTTTCTTCACTAATTCCGTAATTAGTGAAGAGATAGCTTGTGTTAGTGTCTCCTCGACGTTGATCATCTTCGGCCTCGAAGTCTTCGAAGCAAGCATGTTCGTTTCTTCTTGGGATCCTCTCTAGAGTCCGGAGTTCACGATCGCAGCGAAAGGGACTATTACACGGAGCTATTGAAGTGAAGGACCGGTCTACAAAGGTTGTATTCCTTGCTCACTTCTTATTGCAAAGTGTTTGCATTTGTTTTTCCGTCAATTTCTAGTTAACGATTCAAAGTTAGGGTTAGCTAAAATGGCAAAAATTTGAATTTGGCATGGACGATACCTCCTGAAACCTTGCTGCCGTCTTAGGTAACCCTACAATACATATTGTATCATATATGATACTACTGAGGCAGGATCACCGACTATTATATGTATATATATCGACTCAGACTTAGGCGGTTTTCATTACCCTTTCGATCAGTCTGTTAGTTTAGTCCAGTAGTTTACTTGTAGATATTAGACTAGACTCGGGTCATACCTATTTCAAAACTAACAAATTATGAGTATTTTAAAGACAGGCCAAGAGACTCTACGGATATTTCAAAAGACGTACCTTTTCTTAAAAACACCGTAGCCATATTTTCTAAACACCACGATTCGTGTTATTTCAAACGGCAAAACTGTATGACCCATATATATTAATGTAGATTCCTTATTGTTGCATTTACTATTCATTCTGTATATTCAGTATTGCTGCGTTTATTATTCATTCTCCGTTTATCTATGTTGTTATCATCGCATTGCATATTTAATATGAACCTTAGTGATTATAAACCATGCTGTCAGGACACCAGCACCATTACCGATGATGCGTACGCTATACATACACTTGCTTGCCGGCTCACACACAACATCATCGGTAATTGCCATGTCACGTACGCTTTAGAGAATATTAATTCATTGATATCGATTGTTGCAGATAGTTTCGATATATTGGTATGATGCTAGATTAGATATTGCATTTATTTACTGTGTTATCTCATGCATGTATGTTCATATATTCATTTGCCATGCGATAGTATGGGCCAGTCTGGATTGCCGGAGCCCAATATTATGAAATTCATTGTTTATTCATTATCTATTTACATCGTGATTTATGATTTCGGATTTCCATGAGATTTCTGGATTTAGAGAAAACGCAAAGATTTTATAAACTTATCATCTTTTTAAAAGATAGAAAATGTGGTTTTCTCATGATATGATTTGAGATATGTCCACCATGATTTTTCTCGGCTCTTGAGCGATTTCATACACCCGATTCGAGGAGGAGGAGGAACCGTCTGTGGGTGCATGGTGGACCTGGTGCGGTCCCCTGGGCGAGAAGGTCGCAGATGATGGCGTTGAGCCTGTGACAGGGGATCACTACTGACCGGTGATTTTATTGTGACTCGACGGATATCCGGAGGATACCGATCGGAGTACAGGCCAGTCCGGATTGCCGGAGCCTGAGGTTTTGAGATTTGGTGATATGGGCCAGTCCGGATAGCCGGAGCCCTAGATATTGAGATTCGAGGATACAGGCCATTCCGGATTTTCGGAGCCTGAGATATGGATTTATTGGGATTTGGATATATATATGTTTTGTGTTGATTCTAGACACTGATTCTCTGTTGATTTCATTGATGATAACTCATTTTATACATACAGAAATCTCACTAAACTAAGAAAACAGTTTCGCATTCATGATGCATTCTGTTTTCATTATATTGCACTCATACCTCATATTTATGATATGTTGTTATCTGAGGCACTGACACGAGCAGTTGGTATTATATTTATGTATAGATGTTTACCCTTGCCACCTTATCATGCTTCAGACTTTATCATTTTGAGGTGATATATTATGATCGTATTGACCTAAGATTGAGTCATACATACGATTTCTGCTCGGTGATATTTTCTACTCACGAGTTGTCAACTCACCCCTGTTGTACCACAGTTTCTTGCAGGTTTTGTTGTACAGGTTTTCCTTGGCGGCTTTGCTGGCACATTACTTCATTCCGGGTGATTGCTTTGGTAGGTGGGTTCACTCGCATCGTGACCACCATTGTACTTATTTATATTCAGTTGTATCTAGTAAACTCCATCAACCAGACTTGTCTTATTTGATAACCTTAGAAGACCAGTTGTATATTCTTTCGACCTTAGAGTCGCGCGTTGTATTATTATGGTTTTCTTGATGATTTTGAGTTTCCTTTTGAGTTTTGATCGTCGCCCTTCGGCATTGTATATTATATTGCTTGCGTGGTTGTGACCGTCAATTAACGAAGAGCTAGCTCCCGCTTGGGGATGCCTTTATTCATATTATGCATGTTGTACCCTTTTGGAGTCAGTATTTACAAAGGAAACTCTGCCGAAATTTTCAGAAAAGACTTGAGATTTTAAAAATGCATACTTCGGCTTATGTTATTAAAACCACTTTCTTTAAAACATGTTTTCTTCACTTCTTTATTTAAAATGGTTTAGATTTCTGGGATTTTTGGCTTACTTGAATTAGACGGGGTCCTATATACCTCATATGATTCAAGTGCCAGTCACGTGCCATTTCGGGTCGTGACAATACATATCGAAATACATATATGTAAACTATTAAATCAATACCTGATTTAATAATCTGGCTCAAACCCGAGCTGGCTAGTATCACCAACTGTCCGATCGAAAGTCCGAGTACAAAGTACATCAATCGATCGAGACCCTGCACGTATCCAATACGGCTACTACATCATTTCGCCTGAACCAGGGAAACCCTCTGTGTGGGACTCTAAAGACTCGACAGTACGCCGGCAGTAAGTTACCGGATAAATCCATAACCACAAGCACTCAGCTGCACTAGCTGTACGTAACGGCTACTCGGGTACCTGTCGAAAAGGATGGCCGACGATCAAACTCATCCGGATCCCTACTGAGCCTATCTGTGACAATCTTAGTACAGTTTGGTCTCTTCATCTGAGAGTATCGCATACCGGGTTTAAGGGTGGTAAACGTCAGACCCTAATAACCCGATAAGTCGTGCTGATGTGGCTCAGGACCAATCCGGGAAACTACTGATCAGCTTATCAGTAAATCCCAACTGCCTTGGCCAAGGTCTTATGGTGCTGACCAATCGAACACAGTGAGATATCGACTCCCTATACCGGGAGATACAAATCCCCGACAATCGCTCACTGCCTCCATGTGGCTCAGGACTGTACCCAATCAAAACCTGTTTGCACTACTCAGTAGAGCCGTTGTAGGGTAGTGATCAAAGCACAGTGGGAACTCACACGAGACAAATGCCGATCTCAGGTCTAAAGACTAACATGTACTCATGTCACCTGAGAACTTCCACCTGACGATAGGTATAGTACCATCTGGAAGTTCTCGGCGAGTCCGTCCGGTGTACTCACTCTCAGTGAGCATCTGTATACGATCTTAGGTCTAAAGACCAATGGTTGCAGGATCAAACCATCGTCCCTCGTTGGGGTCTAGAAACGTATACACTAGTCTACTCCGGAATATCGATGCCCAGTCTCGACACTCCCACGACTAGGGACCATTTAAGGATGTGCGTACCGACTACCCAGCTCCCACAAGTATGATTGCCATCATAACACAGGTAGTATAGCAATGATCCAACGAGCTTTATCAACATGTATAAAAGATATGCAATAGCAAGTAAAATATGCACATGTTAAGATAAAGACAAACCAGATAGCATACTATCATGTCGAGCAAGATTGTCCTGTACATATATATTTCCAAGCATCCATATATATACATATACAATAATGGCCTCTAGGGCATACATATCCAACAGAATGGTCGGCCAATAGTACCTTTGGAGCAGCGCCTTTTGGACTAAGGTGCAGGCCCCTTGATGTGCTCCGCCGACACCTTCGTGGATCTCACGGAGGACGTAGTCAGCTTCGTGGGGGTCGACGCACCGAAGCAGGTGTTGAGTGATGGATTTCTTGTAGAGGTTCCCATTTCTCCAGACGAAATGGCGGGATTGGCTCGGAGGCGGCAGGCCTCCCCACGATCTCCGGGGAGCGTACCCTCCTTTAGGAATTCCACGATGGGCTTCCTCCAATCTTGATCCTCTTCCCGGGCTGTGTAAACTTGGAGCGATGTCGCTCTGTCTTCCACGCTGGGCCATGGCAAGACCTCGAAGAGGATATTTCTCTTGTTGTTGGCCGTATAGGAGGAAGCTAGCTTTCTTAGGGCGTCGGCCTGGGCATTTTGGTGCCGGGGGATCTGCTCCACTTGAACTTCGTCAAAGTCCTTTCGTAGCCTTCTTACCTCAGCTAAGTACTTCACCATCAGGGGCTCCCGTGTTTCGAAATGGCCGGTCACTTGACCGACGACCAGAGCGGGGTCGCTACGAATTCGGATCGTCTTCAGCCCCACTCCGGAGGCGATCCACTGTCCAGCGAGCAAAGCCTCGTACTCCATTGCGTTGTTTGAGGCTCTGAACCCGATCTTCAAAGAATACTCTATCTATGCCTCATTTGGGCCTCAAATGATGATGCTGACACCACATCAGTCCTCGATCGATGACCTGTCGACGTAAAGGACCCAATCAGGGATGGAGTCGGGCCTTTCTTCGATCAAGGGTTGAGATCCGGGAGCCGGCACGGACACTTCCTCTTTGTTAGGGATAGTGCATTCGACGATAAAATCGGCCAGGACTTGTGCCTTGATAGCTTGCCTCGGGAGGTACTTGATGTCGAATTGGGACAACTCCCACCTCCAATTCTCCAAACGACCAGAAGACTCGGGGGAGGCGAGAATAGCCCCTAAAGGGCGTTCGGTGAGGACGAGGATGGTGTGCGCCTGGAAATAGTGTCGTAGTTTCCTCGAGGCCACGATGAGTGCCAAGACAATCTTCTCTATGGCCAGGTACCTTGTTTCTGCATCCTTGAAGACATGGCTTACGTAGTAGACCGGCTTTTGGACTCCCTCGACTTCTCGGACGAGCACCGAACCTGCAGATTGGTCGGACACCGCCAGATAAAGCGATAGCTCATCTCCTTCAACTGGCCGGGTGAGTAGTGGGGGAGTCTCCTGGTGCACTTTTAATTGCTCGAAGGCGATCTGACACTCCTCCGACCATTCGAACCTTGGGATCTTCCTCAAAGCTTTGAAGAATGGGAGGCATTTTTCTCCGGATCGTGACATGAAGCGACTCAGAGCGACTACCCTCCCTGTGAGCCGCATGATTTCGACGTTGGTCTTCGACGCGGCCATGTTGAGGATGGCGCTTATTTTATCCGGGTTAGCCTGGATTCCTCGGTGGGGGACCATGAACCCGAGGAACTTGCCACTAGTGACCCCGAACGCGCACTTGGCGGGGTTCAACTTCATCTTATATTTGCGGAGGACGTCGAAATCCTCGCCCAGATCTTTGGCGTGCTTATCTGACGAGGTCGATTTGACGAGCATATCGTCGACGTAAACTTCCAAGTTCCTGCCGATCTGAGACTTAAATATCTTGTTGACCAAGCGTTGGTACGTAGCCCCGGCGTTTTTGAGGCCGAAGGGCATCACTTTATAGAAGTATACCCCCCGGTCCGTTGTGAATGAGGTGAGCTCTTCGTCTTCCGGATTCATACTGATCTGGTTATAGCCAGAGAAGGCGTCCATAAAGCTGAGTAGCTCATGGCTTGCTGAACTGTCGACGAGCTGATCTATCCGAAGGAGGGGATAGTTGTCTTTCGGGCAGACCATGTTGAGGTCAGTGAAGTCGACGCACATGCGCCACTTCCCACTTGCCTTTTTAACCATGACCACATTCGCCAACCACTCCGAGTAAGCCACGTTCCAAATGAAGTTGGCAGCGAGCAGCCTGTCAAACTCGTCCTCAATCGCTTTTTGCTTGATCGGAGCGAAGCTTCGTTTCTTCTGCCTGACGGGTCAACCCCGAGCTTATGTGATATTATTTTAGGGTCGATCCCAGGCATATCGGCGGGCGTCCAAGCGAACACGTCTGAGTTTCCTCGGAGGAAGTGGACCAGGTCATCACGCCGAGCCCCCGTTAATAGTGACCCGATTTGGACGGTTCGTTCATCGTCCCTTTCGACGAGGGGGGCCTCTATTAGCGGCTCAACCAGGGCTCCTCGGATCTCTTTATGCTTGTCCGGAGTGTAAGTCGATGTACAACACTCCACGAGTTGCGGGGAGGCGGAAATATGAAAAACAATCTTGTTCTATATGTAAACATCAACTAACCGAAGATCTTTACTAAACGATAATTAACAATAACCATAAAAGTTCTTAACTACTATGAGAAGAGATTATACCTAGTGAACCTTGTCCTTCGTCTTTTAATTCTCTACGTCCTCTTCGGCCTCCTCTACGTAATAGATGATCCACCCGAGAGCCCTAATCCAAGCTTCACCTCCAATCTTGAGGTAACTAAGTTTCTCTAGTTGCTAATCAAAGGAACTTTAGTGATATAGAGTTAGGTTATAGATTAATTAGTCTATTCTAATCCTTGATCTCAACTCATGAGTGGTAGGATCAGGGTTTGAAGAGAGAGTGAGCTTGAGGAGAGAGAAGATGAACATGATAATGATAATGAAATTGTTTCTCACTTGAATATATGAAGCATAATGTTTTATCAAATAAATGAATAAATGTGATTAATCATCATGCTACATTAATTCAATATGAGTGATTCACTATATGAGTCATTAAGCATTTAATGATGCATTAATGATATGATGAATCACACAAAATGAGTCACAAATGCATTTAATGAAAATGCCACCTAAACCCTCAAGTCACCATGCTTCTAGAAGCTTCCCGTAAAATTACGAGAATGCCCCTCCTATCCGTGAAAACACGGAAAAACTTTAGACTGTATAAATCCAATAACATGATACTAGAATCTGGCTTAAACCAAAGCCGTCTAGTAAAAATTGTCTGAATGTCGTACGTGCGTTTAAACACGTATTCGTACGAACCCTTTGTCATAAAACCATACGACCTCTATATCGTTTCTCCTGAAGTAGGGAACTCTCTGTGTGGGACTCTAAAGACTCGAATACTATGCTGGCAGTAGGTTTAACCACAGACCGCAAGCGGCACTAGCTGTACGTAACGGTCCCTAGGTAGATGTCGATAAGAAGGCCGATGAGGAAACCCATCAGAACTCCTACTGAGCCTGTCCGTGACAATATCCGCGCAGTCCGGTCTGTTCGTCTAAGAGTATCGCATGTATGGTCTAGGGGGGGTGAACGTCAAACCCCTAATAATCGTACAAGTCGTGCCGGCATGGCTCAAGACCATCCGAGAATCTACTGATTATTCCATCAGTAATTCTCAATCAGCCCTGGCCAGGGACTTATGGTAATGACCAACCGATCACCGTGCGATATCAACTCCCTATACCGGGAGAGACGAATCCCTAACAGTCGTTCACTGCCTCCACGTGGCTCAGGACTGTGCCCAACTAAAACCTGTTTGCACGACTCCTTTGAACCGTGGTAGGGTAGTAATCAAAGCACAATGGGAACTCACACGAGACAAATGACGACCTTAAGTCAACGGACTATCTGCACACATGTCACCTGAGAACTTCTATCTGACGTTAGGTATAAATACCATCCATTCAGTTCTCGGCGAGTCCTGTCTGGTGTACTCACAACCAGTGAGCATCTGTATACAATCTTAGGTGCACATCACCAATGGCTGCGGGACCAATCCATCGCCCCTTGTCAGGGTCTAGATATGTATACACTAGTCTACTTTAGAGCATCGATGTCGTGTCTCGATACTCCTGCGACCAGGGACATTTAAGGATGTGCCTATTGACTATCCAGCTCCCACAAGTATGACTGCCATCACAACGCCGGTAGTCAGGCAAACACCCTATGGGCTTTATCAACATGTTTATAAATACAGAGTAAAATATATCACACGTTAAGATAAAGACAAACCAAATAGCGTACTATCATATCAAGCAAGACTGTCATGTACATGCATATCCCTAGCATCCTATACAATGAAGGCCTCTAGGGCATATATATCCAACAATCTCTCACTTGCACTAAGGCCTATAATTGGCGCAATGAGTACCCACTGTCTACACTAGATCTAGTTGCTGGCGTACCACATGCCCAATATCTCAAACAGCCTCTCGAACTGGACTTGAAGGATGGCCTTGGTGAATGGATCTGCCGTGTTGTCTTTTGTGTCCACTCTCCGTACCTCGATCTCCTGACGATCTACAATCTCCCTGATTAGGTGAAAACGCCTCAAGATATGCCTGGATTTCTAATGGGACCTTGGTTCTTTCGCTAATGCTACAGCCCCATTGTTATCACAATACAAAGGTATTGGATTGGCAATGGACGGAACCACCTGAAGTTCAGAGATGAACTTCTTCATCCAGACAGCTTCTTTCGTGGCTTCGCTAGCAGCTATATACTCAGCCTCCATAGTTGAGTCTGCGACGGTATCCTGTTTGGAACTCCTCCAACATACCGCCCCTCCATTGAGGGTAAACACAAAACCCGAAATGGACTTAGAGTCATCTTTGTCACTTTGGAATCCGGAGTCGGTAAAAGCCTCAACCTGGAGGTCCCCATTACCGTAAATCAAGAACATCTCCTTAGTCCTTCTCAGGTACTTGAGAATGTTCTTTACCGCTATCCAATGCTTCTCACCTGGATCAGACTGATACCTGCTTACTACACTAAGTGCGTAAGCTACATCTGGTCTGGTACATAACATCGCATACATTATAGATCCTACTGCCGAAGCGTAGGGTATAATGCCCATGCGAGCCCTCTCTTCATCAGTCTTTGGAGACATCTCTTTGGAGAGGTGATCCCGTGACAAGCGGGTATATTACCGCGCTTGGAATCTTCCATACTAAATCTCTTTAGTATAGTGTCAATATACCTGGACTGTGAAAGTCCCAACATTCTATTGGATCTATCACGATAGATCTTAATGCCCAGAATGTAGGTTGCATCTCCCAAGTCTTTCATGGAGAATTTTTGTGACAAGAAGAGCTTTACTGATTGTAGCATAGGACATCATTCCCTATCAGTAGTATGTCGTCGACGTACAAAACGAGGAAGACTACTGCTGCTTCTACAATCTTCCTATAAATACATGGTTCATTTATATTTTTGATAAAGTCAAATTCTTTGACTGTCTCATCAAAGCAGATGTTCCAACTCCGCGATGCTTGCTTTAATCCATAGATGGATTTAAGCAACTTGCACACTCTTCCGCTGCTCCCACTGTCTAAGAAACCTTCTGGTTGATCCATGTAAACACTCTCTTCTAAATGTCCATTTAGATAAGCTGTCTTTACGTCCATCTGCCAGATTTCATAGTCATGGAAGGCAGCAATGGCAAGCAGGATCCGAATGGATTTAAGCATGGCTACAGGTGAAAAAGTTTCATCATAGTCCAATCCTGGTCTTTGACGAAAACCTTTTGCAACGAGTCTAGCTTTATAGGTTTCCACTTGTCCAAATGCACCAATCTTCTTTTTGAAGATCCATTTGCATCCAACTGGTTTCACCCCAGGAGGAGAAACTTCTAAAGTCTATACTTTATTGGTGTATATGGATTCCATTTCGGATCTCATAGCATCCCGCCACTTCACCGAGTCTATACTCGTGATAGCTTGCTGAAAACTAGTAGGCGCATCATCATCAATGATGCAATCCTCTCGATCCCCATCTAGAAGAAAACCATAATATCTTTCAGGAGGATGAGAAAGCCTACTAGATCTGCGGAGTGGCGTTGGTTCATCGGGTTCTATTGAAACCTGAGTTTCTACTAAGTCTTCGGCAGCAGTTTGAGGTTCTGGAATTTCTTCCAGCTCTACTGCGCTCCCACTAATTTCTTTTGCAAGAAATTCGCTCTCTAAGAAGACAATGTGGCGAGCGACAAACACCTTTTGTTCTTCAGTGTGGTAGACCATATACCCCCTTGAATGTTTGGGGTATCCTACAAACTTGCACCAAACCGATTGTGCCTCGAGCTTGTCCGGACTATGCTTTGTAACATATGCCGGACACCCCCATATCTTGATATACTTGAGATATGGTCTCTTCCCGCTCCACATTTCATATGGAGTGGTAGGCACAGACTTAGTCGGAACACTATTCAATAGGTATGCTGCTGATTCTATAGCAAAACCCCAGAAGGAAAGTGGCAACTCTGCACTACTCATCATTGAACGCACCATATCTAATAGCGTGCGATTCCTCCTTTCTGATACACCATTTTACTGAGGTGTATAAGGCGGAGTAAGCTGAGAGAGAATTCCATTCTCTTTTATGCATTCAAGGAAAACTGGTACTTAAGTATTCTCCACCTCGATCAGATCGAAGTGTCTTGATGCTTTTACCAGTCTGTTTCTCCACTTTATTTTTATACTCCTTAAACTTCTCAAATGCCTCGGATTTATGCTTCATTAAGAACACATGTCCATACCTAGAGAAGTCATCAGTAAAAGTGATGAAGTAGGAGTGACCGCTTCTTGCATGTGTAGACATTGGACCACATACATCACTGTGTACAAGTCCCAAGAGTTCTGTGGCTCTTTTTCCGTGTCCGGTGAACGGAGATTTGGTCATTTTTCCTTTGATACATGATTGACAAGTTGCATATGATGAATATTCAAACGGATCTAAATATCCATCTTTATGTAACTTAGTCAACCTTGTTTCGTTTATATGACCAAGTCTACAATGCCATAGGAAGGCTTGATTTGAATCTGGAGCCTTTCTTTTAAGCGTGTTTTGAATATTGAAAATTCGAGGTTGATTAAGTATGTATATGCCGTTTTCCAGTGTGCCAAACCCAATCAGTTCTTGATTTAGGAGAATGTTCATTACATTTCTTTCAAGCGCAAAATTATATCCTTCATTAGATAACAAAGATACTGATATAATATTACACAACATACTGGGAATACAAAAACAGTTGTACAACACCAAAATGTGCCCACTAGTCAACCCTAGGTGATATTCCCCTATTGCAATAACATCTACATGCATTCCATTGCCCATCCGGAGAGTCATATCACCTGTCCCCAGTGCTCTACTATTTCTCAGATGCTGCAATGAATTACAGATGTGAGAACCAGAACCGGTATGAAGTACCCATGATGTAGAGTTTACTGAAAGACAATTTTCGATTACGAACACACCTGAAGCAGAAGCAACAGCTTGCTTTTTGTCCTTGGCTTTGAAGGCCAAACAATCCTTCTTCCAGTGCCCTTACTTGTGACAATAATAGCATTTGTTTATATCTGCCTTCACCCTTCCTGCCTTGTTCGTTCCCTGCACCTTCTTGACCCCGCCTTTCGGTTTGGTGGCTTTCATCTTCTTCTTCCCTTTAGCTTTTGCTTTAGATTTAGAAGAGAATGATTGGCCAACATACAGAACGGGGGTCTTCTCCTTTTTCAAGGAGGTCTCTGCTACCCTCAACATGTTGAGGAGCTTTGGAAGATCAGCTTCCATTTCGTGCATGTTGAAGCTCAGCACGAACTGAGAGAAGGTATAGGAAAGGGACTGCAAAATCAAGTCGATATACAAATCATTCTCTAGCACGCATCCCAGGTTTGCGAGTTCCTTAATGAGGCTGATCATCTTCAGGATGTGCTCTACTACAGGTGATCCTGGAGCTAACCTCATCTGGAAGAGTTTCCTTGAGGTCTCGTACCTCGCGATACGGGAGTGCTCCCCATACAATTCCTTGCAATGGAGAAAGATGGATATTATATCCATACTCTCGTGCTGTTTCTGGAGTTCATTGTTCATAGACGCCAGCACGATACACTTAGCTCTCTCACAGTCTAGATCCCAGATTTTGCGAACTTCCTTGTCCGCAACTGAGGAATCTGGTCCTGGGATAAGGGGAGGAACAGCGGTGGTAACATATGCTACTTTGTCATAAGTCAGTGCAATGTTGACGTTCCTTAGCCAATCATTATAGCTCTGCCCGGTCAGTATATTTTTTTCAAGTAATAGTTTTAGTCCTGTCATGGTAGCTGTCAAAGAGAGAGAAAAGAAACACTCAGCATATGCTTTTGCAAGTTTAGATTGGTTATTAGTTTATCTAAACAGGATGGCTCCCACTGTTTCCTCAAATCCTTCTTCAAAACCTAAAAGAAGAATTAGTCAGGATTTAATCACACGTCATAATACTTGCTTAACCTTTCAGCCAGGTCAGTGTTGGTACTTCGAGGGAGGTTTTCCAACACTTTCGCGAAGTTCCTTAATTAAATAACCTCTTTTCCCTGGAGGCGTAGCCCCTCTAACACCTTTCTGGACACCTACTTGGTTTATAGCATTGATTGTTAAGTGAGAAAATTTCCCGAGAGTAATCCTATTCATCAGTGGGATCGGGATCCAACTATCATTGCATGATGCCCTAGATGGAAGCCACTCTAGTCACCACACTCCAGAAGGTATGCTAAATCTGCAAGTTTCCTTTATGTTTGAAACTCCCGATATGATTTTTACCCCAAGCTCTTATGACCTTGACGTAAGCCAGCAAATCATAAGACGCAAGTCAAGTTCTACCCGTCGTTGTCCTGATTAATTTAGGTACATCGTACATGCCCTTGACGTAGGCCAACAAGGCTGTACGTCTGTCCTAAACTACTGCATCTATCTATGCAACAAATAAGCAACACATTGCTACCATACACTATGCCTTGACGTAGGCCAACAAACATAGCATGAATACGATGTGCTGTTTATTTGAAATAACGGAGGGTTACGGCTGGTTTTTGGCAAAAAACCGTTAACGTAGTGAACTAGATATGATAGAAGGACCAAGATAGCCCCTTTTAAAGCGAGTGGTTTAAGCTCCGCATTTAAAATTTGCTTTTTGAAGAAAACCGAGGTGGTTTTGAAATTGTTCCAACGATTCAGATTAGGTTTTATTTTCTTTGCATTAATAATAATGCGTCCCATCATTAACTTATCATTACAGAAAACAACGAAAATACAACGTCCTCTTATGCCATCTGCATTCGGCACGGGGTCCCGTCATCACCCGTTAGGTTACTTAACTAACGGCAGTGCGGGGGCTGGGTTAGCGCGGGTGTAAAACATAAGTGACGTCTAAATAGCTATCATATATAGATATTGTACATTCGTCAGACGCAATAATAGGCATTCCAGATCACAGATGAACATTATTGGATATACAAGCAATTCGTGTTTCTTTTGAGCCTGCAACGAAAACGGATTACACAGTTGTGATGAATAGCCATTACCCCACCCAAGTCCCCTACGGGTACGGCAAACTACCCGCCAAGTGCCCGAAGTGAAGCGGTCTCCCTCAACAACGTGAGTAGGCCACTAAACACTTCAAAGTACCCGGTAGTTTGTGCACCCCACCTTGGGTCTATCCTAAGAGCATAAACAGTAAAATGAAATAATACAACGGTGGCTACAACCGCAACCTGGATGTGCCCCGCAAAATAATATTACAACATATTACAATTACATCGAATGAATTAATATAATAACCCATCACAAAACCCCGGCCAATCATCACAACAATCCAATACAGTTCATAATCACAAACAATTAAAACATTACAGATATGTGCAACCCCCTGCCAACCGACATTACTAGCAGTTAGGGGAGGTTTACGAACACATAATACAGTTCACAGATATAATCAAATTAGCAAACATTGTATAATTTTGATCGATCAAACACATTAGATTCTACTCCAAAACTTCTCTGTAAACCTGAAATTTGAGCAAAAAATAAACATTCCAGAAAAGATAAAATATTCACAAAAGAATAACTAGGGAGATTTGGAGTGAATCGGTCTCAACTCGGCCGCGGATCCGCGGCGGATCGGTGGGATCAGCCGCGGTTCCGCGGTGGGTTGGCCGATTCATACACCCAAATTTCTCCAGTGTTCTTAGATTTCCTTGCTCGTATTTTTAGAGGACCCTGAAAAAATTTTAGACCTCAATATAAATTCGACAGAAACTATGTGAATACGATATATTTTCCGGTTCGTTTTGCGTTCGAAATTCATACGACTTTGGAAATGAGTTAATTATTGTTTAGTGAGGCTCTGATACCACTGTAAGTCGATGTACAACACATCACGAGTTGCGGGGAGGCGGAAATATGAAAAACGATCTTGTTCTATATGTAAACATCGACTAACCGAAGATCTTTACTAAACCATAATTAACAATAACCATAGAAGTTCTTAACTACTATGTGAAGAGATTATACCTAGTGAACCTTGTCCTTCGTCTTTTAATTCTCTACGTCCTCCTCGGCCTCCTCTACGTAATAAATGATCCACCCGATAGCCCTAATCCAAGCTTCACCTCCAATCCTGAGGTAACTAAGTTTCTCTAGTTGCTAATCAAAGGAACTTAGGTGATATAGAGTTAGGTTATGGATTAATTAGTCTATTCTAATCCTTGATCTCAACTCATGAGTGGTAGGATTAGGGTTTGAAGAGAGAGTGAGCTTGAGGAGAGAGAAGGTGAACATGATAATGATAATGAAATTGTTTCTTACTTGAATATATGAAGCATAATGTTTTATCAAATAAATGAATAAATGTGATTAATCATCATGCTACATTAATTCAATATGAGTGATTCACTATATGAGTAATTAAGTATTTAATGATGCATTAATGATATGATGAATCACACAAAATGAGTCATAAATGCATTTAATGAAAATGCCACCTAAACCCTCAAGGCACCATGCTTCTAGAAGCTTCCCGTAAAATTAGGAGAACGCCCCTCCTATCCGTAGAAACACGGAAAAACTTTAGACTATATAAATCCAATAACCTAATACTAGAATCTGGCTTAAACCAAAGCCGTCTAGTAAAAACTGTCCGAATGTCGTACGTGCGTTTAAACACGTATTCGTCCAAACCCTTTGTCGTAAAACCATACGACCTCTATATCGTTTCGCCTGGAGTAGGGAACTCTCTGTGTGAGACTCTAAACACTCGACTACTACGCTAGCAGTAGGTTTAACCACAGACCTCAAGCGGCACTAGCTGTACGTAACGGTCCCCAGGTAGATGTCGATAAGAAGGCCGATGAGGAAACCCATCCGAACTCTTACTGAGCCTGTCCGTGACAATATCCGCGCAGTCCGGTCTGTTCATCTAAGAGTATCGCATGTATGGTTTAGGGGGGTGAACGTCAGACCCCTAATAGCCGTACAAGTCGTGCCGGCATGGCTCAAGACCATCCGAGAATCTACTGATTATTCCATCAGTAATTCTCAATCAGCCCTGGCCAGAGACTTATGGTAATGACCAACCGATCACCGTGCGATATCAACTCCCTATACCGGGAGAGATGAATCCCTAATAGTAGTTCACTGCCTCCACGTGGCTCGGGAGTGTGCCCAACTAAAACCTGTTTGCACGACTCTTTTGAACCATGATAGGGTAGTAATCAAAGCACAGTGGGAACTCACACGAGACAAATGACGACCTTAAGTCAATAGACTATCTGCACACATGTCACCTGAGAACTTCTATCTGACGTTAGGTATAAATACCATCCAGTCAGTTCTCGGCGTGTCCTGTCCGGTGTACACACACCCAGTGAGCATCTGTATACAATCTTAGGTGCACATCACCAATGGCTGCAGGACCAATCCATCGCCCCTTGTCAGGGCTAGATATGTATACACTAGTCTACTCTGGAGCATCGATGCCCTGTCTCGATACTCCTGCGACCAGGGACATTTAAGGATGTGCCTATTGACTCTCCAGCTCCCACAAGTATGACTGCCATCACAACGCCGGCAGTCAGGCAAACACCCTATGGGCTTTATCAACATGTTTATAAATACACAGTAAAATATATCAGACGTTAAGATAAAGACAAACAAAATAGCGTACTATCATATCAAGCAAGACTGTCATGTACATACATATCCCTAGCATCCTATACAATGAAGGCCTCTAGGGCATATATATCCAACACCGAGTCTCCAAAGATCCCCTAAAATCGTCTGTGCTTTCAAGGTCATCGTTTCTCTCTTCGGGAATAGTTGTCGCTATAAAGCAAATCTTCGCGGTTTTCTAGTTCCCGCAGGCCCGACCTATCCTGCCTTGGTTGAGGGGAAACTTGATTGCTAGGTGGTAGGTCGATATCTGGGCCCGGATGGAATTTAGCGTCGGGCGTCCCAGGAGGATGTTGTAGGCCGATGGAATTCTGGCGACGATAAACTCCACAGGTACGGTACGCGTGCGGCCGGCCTCCCCGATGTTAAGTAGGAGGATGACCATCCCTTCTGCCGGGATGGAGTGGTTAGTGAACCCCGACAGGATGTGGGCGGTCGGCCTTAGGTCCGACGGGGTAAGTCCCATGCGTAGGAAGCAGTCGTAGAAGAGGATGTCTACCGAGCTTCCCGAGTCGACCAATATCCTTTGTACTTCATGACGGTGGACCCGTGTTGTAATCACCAGGGGTCGTTGTGAGGTAGGGATATCCCGTGGAGATCCTCGTCGGTAAAGATGATGGGCTCAGCTGCTTTGACCCTCTTCCTGGGTTGGCTGTTAGTCCCTTCGACCGGTAAGGGGCACCGTGTCTTGTCGGCCTCAGGCGCACCTTCCGATGATTCGACCATGATTTGGCCGATCGTCAACTCGCCGGGAAGGGGATGGTGCTCTTGCTCTCGGTCGGCTTGTCGCTTGTCCCGCAAGTATCTTGCCAAGTGTCCCGAGCGGATTAACTCCTCGATGTAGTCTCGGAGCTGTTTGCAGTTCTCGGTGGGGTGACCTTGCGACCCGTGGAAAGCACAATAGGGGCTTCGTGTCCGTTTGGCCGCCTTATAGTTGACCGGGGAGAGTTTGATGAATCTCTCACCCTTTGCCTCCTCCAACAGCTCTGTCTTGGAGATATTGAGCGGGGTATACTCCTGGAATTTTGGGGAGTAGGGCTTTGGCCGCTCAATATTCTTTTTATCCTCTTTTGCCCTCTTCTTCTGATCGGTCTTGTCGTTCCGGGGTAGGTTCGTGTTCACCTCGGACTCAAGCCGGATCTCTCGCTCGGTCCAGGCTTTTACCTCGGCCATGGTCTTAGGTTGCGCTAATGCAAAGGAGCGGAGCCACACCTTGTGCCTAAAACCCGACCTAAGGGCCGTGATGACTGTCCCATCCCGGTTCTATGGGACCTCAAGGAGAGCGTTGTAGAAGCGGGTGACGTATCCTTTGAAAGACTCCCTGTCCCCGCTCTTTATGGTGAAGAAGTAGTCGACGGTCCGCTTCTGCCGCCTGTTCCCGACGAAATGACTGAGGAATTGGGCGGCCATCTCATCAAAGGTAGAGATAGAGCGTGGCGTGAGTCCTCGGAATCAATCTCGTCCAGAGCGGATGAGAGTGGCGGGGAATGCACGACATTGTGCGGCGTCGGAGTTGTCCTGGAAGCTCATCCCTGCCGTGAATGCGTCCAAATGGTCCTTTGGGTCAGACTTTCCATCAAAGAGGGATACCTTCAGGGGTTTGTTCCTGAAGGAGACGTGGACAACCAGCAGCTCTTCAGTGAAAGGCCTCGTAAGCGAGTCGGCGGCATATCTAGCCCCATCGCTTGAAGGACGGCTCTACCGATGTATACCCTTGATCTTCTTTTCGAGGGCATCAAGTCGGTCGTGGTACCCTGAGGATTCGGTATACTCGAATTTATGGCCCCTGCTGCTGGCAGCTTGCGCTTGGCCGTGGTTCCGGTTCCGTTCTATGAGGTTCCACAGGTCCCCTGGAGAGATCGTCCTCGAGCTACCGTGGTGAGTCCCGTTCACGCGATCCTGTCGAGGGAGAGGGCGCCGGCCATGCCTGGGAGCAGGCGAGCTGGCCGACACCTCCTCGAGAGGGACAGGAGCGCGATGGGCCTCAGGGCGGGGTTCTCTTTCAGAAGACCTCGACGTCGAGCTGTGAGGTGCCCACCGGGTAATCGAATTGGTCGCTATGGGGGATCTGTGGCCGTCGGAGATAGCGAGGCGGTTCCCAGATGTGCCAGAACGGGCAGTGTCTTCTCTCCCTATGTGTCGCTCCCGATGTGGGAGAGCGACAGCTTGGGGAGCTTGTCCCGCCGTTTGGACACGGACAAGCGCATCCACGATGGACGCGAGCCGATCTATTCGTGCAGACAGGGCATGAATAGCGTTCGAGGGAGGAGGGGATCCACCCGCGTTTCCGTTGTGGGCAGGACGGCGGCTGGAACTTAAATCGTTATGATGATCACTCTCCATGAGTTAGAGATCGGAAGATCAACTTTTATTGTGTGGAACTTTCGAATTCCCACAGACGGTGCCAACTGATGGATCTCAGGATCTCCTTCAGATGTTGTCTTCCGTTGATCTGTAGCGAGCGTTGATGGGTCGCTGAGATTGGGTTGGAGGGTTGCCTCCTAAAGCGTGCGGATCTCAGTGGGCTTGTTTGGAATAGAGCCGAGCTACCTGAATAGAAGTCCCGGGGTGGTTGTACCACCGTTGACCCTCCGACGATCAAGTTAGTCGAGGTATTTAAGCAGAGTAACAGCCTATTGGGGTAAAATTGCCTTACCTGAGTCGTCTGAGAGAGGGGTTTATATAGTGGCAGCCATGGGCTGGCAGGCGCAAGATTCACGCCGGCCGTTACGCCCCTGGTGTTACGCCTGTGTGAAAGGCGGGATCCCCCATTAATGACGAGATACGCTCGTTAATGGGGGAAAGCGATGGCATGGAACGCGGGATCGTGGGTGGTGGATATCTCGCGTCTGGCGAGATTCGCGGAGTTGTGGCGGAGACACCTGCGATCTGTGTCACGACCCGAAATGGCATGTGACTGGCACTTGAATCATATGAAGTCTATAGGACCCATCTAATTCAAGTAAGCCAAAAGCCCAGAAATCTAAACCTTTTTAAATAAGAAGTGAAGAAAAACTTGTTTCAAAGCAAGTGATTTTAATAAAATAAGGCATTAAACATTGAAAGCAATATCATATTTTCCCGAAAATTTCGGCAGAGTCTCCTTTGTAAATACTGGCCCCAAATGGGTACAAACATGAATAATATACACATAATGAATAAAGGCATCCCCAAGCGGGAGCTAGCTCTTCGCCAATTGGCGGACATAACCATGCAAGCAATATAATATACAACGCCGAAGGGCGAGGATCAAAACTCAGAAGAAAAACAATAACCTCCAGAAAACCATAATAATACAAGCGTGACTCTAAGGTCAAAAGAATATACACTGGTCTTCTAAGTCTAACAATAATACAAGTCTGGTTGATGGAGTTTCTAGATACAACTGAAATATAAATAAAATACAATGGTGGTCACGATGCGAGTGAACCCATCTACCAAAGCAATCACCCGGAAAGAAGCAGTGTGCCAGCAAAGCCGCCAAGGAAACCTGTACGGCATAACCTGCAAGAAACTGTGGCACAACGGGGGTGAGTTTCCAACTCTTGAGTAGAAAACATCACCGAGAAGAAATCTGTAACATTTTAGAAAATATAAAATATTATTTTTGGAATTTAATATTAAAATAATATATTTCGCGAAAACTACCCGATTTGCGAAATTGGGGTTTTCGTAAAATAGTATAAATATATACCAATAATTGTGAAATAATTAGAGATTAAAATGATTTATTCATTTAAAAATATATTTATTGGATTTGGCATTTTTATAATTAATTATATGCAGTTTAAATAAAAATTGATTAGTGCACTACTAATCGCGATTAGGTCAAATCCGTATTTCTACATTTTTCCACGGCTAGTGCACCATGACATGTTGCATTTTACTAAATGTTGTTTCATTGGGTTTGTTTTATTGTGTTGAGAGAAAAGAAAAGAATGTGCCTTATTGAGGAGAGAGAGGGGGGACCACATCATGGCATAGGAACATGCCATGAGAGAGAATGAGAGTGAGAAAGAGAGAGAGAGGGAGAGGGCTGCCCCCATTCATTTCCCCCATTATTTTCTTCATCTCCTTTAACCTCAAGCTCCCTCCATCTTCTACCCTCATGACCCATCTCAAAATCTTCATCAAAACCCTATACTCCCTTCATTAAAAATGATCCCCGCCTCAACCTCAACACATTGGACCAAGCAAAGTTGTATTTTGAAGATGTTGAGCAACTCAAGAAAATTCTTGTGTTGCCAAATGAGGTATAATTCTAAGCCCTAGTTAGGTTCTGGTGTGTAGTATACCCTATTGTTAGTTTAGAGTTAAATCGGTGTTGATTAGTGAAGTTTGGAAAATTCAAGAGAGGGTTTGGGTGTTTGTGTGGGATCATGATCTGTAGTGGGTATCTACAAGACCCTAGTGGTGTTTTTACTGGTCTAGACCCGGGATTAGAAACAAAACACGGACTTAGAATTTCTTGACATCGGATTTGTGACAGATTTTGATGGTATATAGGAATCTAGGATGACCTGAGACCACCATAAAATAAGTTCCCTTTACTGTGAGACGAGCAGGCAACCTAGAAACACCACCTGAAACCTGAGCCCAATAGCCCATAATCTGGCCGCAGATTTATTTGATTTGGCTGTAAATTTCGGCCAAGTTGTGGTGAAATGTGTTGAATCTTGGACCATAGCTTAGTTATGTTATATCTAGAGCAACCCTATATGAAAAATTCCCTAGTTTGGCCTAGGGTGAAATCTGGGAGTGATTTCCTTCGTTGTTGATTTCGGTTGTCCGATTTCTGAACGTGGATTTTGGTATTTGATATTGTATTTGGTCGTTGGACGTTTGTACGTCAACGACGAGGGTTATTTGGTGGTTTTGCATACGTAGGCTATAGGTTCTAACCTATGCGCGCACCGTGTGCCGTATTGGTTTTCCGGACTTGATGTTAATAGCATTTGCGATTGTGTATTTATTGTAGGTACCTTCGCGTGGATTCCGAGACGACGAAGCACATCGACTACGGCTGAAAAAAAAGTTCCGCAGGTGAGTAGATCTATATCTACGGGGGAAGTCGGGTGGATGGCGTATAGCACCCCCACAAATTATAAATAGAAACTGATATATAGGATACAGTCATAGAAACCTGGATTAGAAAACTAGGGATATGGTTAAAAAGATAGTTAGAGATGATATGAGTGATTGAATATATATATTGAGATATGAGATGAAAGCTTAGGGATATGAAAAGTGAATGTGAATCACGACTTATAGATATGTAGTTGCACTAGAATATGTATGAGTTTTAGAGTAGCATGACGTTTGATGTATAAGGTAGAATGTATATATGTAATTGACTTGATGTAAGATGACGTAATGCGATGAAAATGATATATAATGTGATATGATAACTTGATTGATATGTTGGTATACGGATGCGAGTCGATATGAGATGATTGATACCCTTGCCGGTCCCCTGATATGAGATGGTTATGGATGTGACCGGGTGTAACATTTCAAAAAAATAAAGTATTATTTTTGGGAATTTTCATAATTTAATATTAATTTTTAATGAATATTTTAATAGTCGGTATAATTAGATACCGATAAATGGTGAAAATTCCGGAGAAAATTTTGGAAATTAAAAAATAGGTTATTTTGTGGAAATATGCCATTTTACAGTTTTTATGATGGATTATGTGCTATTTTAATGTTAATCGCGATTAAAAATTGCTAATTGGATTTTTGGCTTTTTGGGCAAAAATGTGCACATGACATTTTCTACACTTGTTACACTTGTTTCATGTTTTGGACTCATGATGGCCTAGGGTTGGACCATGTTAGATGACCATGGTGGGTTGAACCATTTGGTTAGGTTAATTAGTTTTAACCTAAGGGATTTGGCCTTGTTTAAGGGTGATTAGGGTTAGTTGACCTTGTGTAGGGAGAGAGTGAGCCATGATGGCTTATAGGTGATAACATGTTTCAAGAGAGAGAGAGAGAGAGAGAGAGAGAGATGGCTAGGGTATGCCATGATCCAACTCCTTCTTCATTACCCTTTGTGCTCTTCACACCCCCTCTCACTCATATCACTCCCTCTCGTCACTCACATCCTACCCCCACATCTCCCACTCTCACATCTGTCCCCATAACACAACACCACAACATTATTCACCAGCTAAGGCAGCATCAGCAGCTGCTACACCACTCGATACAACAGCCCCAACATATAACTTCAGCCCCTATTTGCATCAGCAACAATATTCAGCAGCCCTACACCAGCCCCTAGCACCATAGCCCACACCTACACCCTCCCATCAACACTTTTCAGCCCCCATATCAAACCATCAGTACACTTCAGCCCCCCTCCATCAACACCTTTCAGCCACCTGACATACATCAGCTGCAACAGCAGCAAGAACAACCCCAATATCATCAACATCAACCCAACATCATATATCACAACCCACACCCTCCTCATACCACACTTCACCACAAACCAACACCCCCAGCATAGCAGCTACTGCAACACACACAAGGAAATCAAATAAGAGAAATTGCAAGCAGCAGCTGCAACCACTGCATCAGCAACAAAAAGGGGAGCAGGCTAGCTGAAGGAACAGCACCACACCAGCAACCACCCACTCCTCCTTCCTTCATCCTCCCTTCTCCTTCATCCTAGGACCCCCTGAGGTAAAATCTTGCAACCCAACTCTTGTCTTGCTAAGTTATGGCTAGATAGCTGAAATCTCGTGTTTATTATGTGGTTTAGTGCTAGTTTAGGCAAATTTGAGTGAGACTTGACCAAGTGTTGGTTTTGATGGTTGGTATAACCCTATTAGGTGTATTTGAGACCAGTTTAACCAAGGTTACCCTAGATTTCCAGTTAGTTACCAGACTTGTTAAACTTGGCGTATTATAGCAATTTTGTCGACTTATTGACCTTTCTGAGATCTGCTTTCACCCCGGGAACTCTAAAATAAATTTGACTTGGCAGTGAGATGTGCAGGCTAGTAGAAACCACCACCCAAAGCCCTAGCCCCCATCTCAAAACCCCGGCCGCAAATTTAATCCCCGTGGCCGCAATTTGCGGCCAGACCGGGGTGAAACCCCCTCGTTTTGCATGCACGGTCCTATTTCATGTAAACTTGACCCCCTGTATGTCTAGTTTTGACTGTTTCCAGTTAGGGTAAAATCTGGGTTGATTTTCATGAGTTGGCGTATGATTTACGACTTGTTTTCGTATGGATTTTGGTATTCGATGATTCGTTTTTGTCGGGTGGCGTTTGGACGTCAACGACAGTGGATATTGGCAATGTTTGCACACAAGGTCACAGGTTTTTACCTATGGGCGTAGCGTGCACCATTTTGGGTTCCGATGTGATTTTCATGTGTTTTAGCATGTGATATCTTTGTAGGTACCCCACGTGGCGACGAGGGGTTGAGATGCAAATGGCGACATCGGCACCGGCACACATAAACAAGGTGAGTAGATTTATATCTACGGGGAGAAGTCGGGTGGATGGCGTATAGCACCCCCGCAGTCCGTGGTGATGTATACGGATGCGTATACACACCTACAATTTATTATATGTTGTTTGGGATATTATTGACGTTTAGGATGGATAATTGGTGGACTTGGATGATTTAGTGTCGCGAAAACCTAGAATAGTGGGTGCACTGCACATACACACTCCCACACATACATACGTGCATACATCCTTACTTCATATGTGCATAGACGGGATTCTATATAGATATGGGTTCACATGGGTATGGGACTGTGTGTTCACATACGAATTTGAGGATGATACTTGGGATTTAGATGAGTCGATGGGAGTTGATCTGAGATTATGATATCGGTGATTGGTAGGATTCGTACTTGATATACGTCCTGGTATGATAGCGGGTCTTGGATGACGATGCCATGTGCATAGTGATTTATATGTAAAATGATCGACATGTGATTATAATACGAGTTAGGATATGATATGATGTGATATGACATGACAAGATAATTATGATAGGCCGCATTCGGTGATGTTTACTCCTGGTGATGATATATGATGATAATATCGACTTATACTAGACTGTCGATCAGTAGTCAGATCTTGATTATAGTGATGATGTTAGCTTTGTACCATACATAGGTCAGTACCCAGGTAATGATATTTGATAAAGAGAATACCAGATGAATGATATGATGAATGTGATATTGACCCGTACCCAGATTTGGGGATGCCGTACGACGGATTTATGTACGAGCTATAAATTGATGTTGATCCGCACTCTTGATTTGGGAATAACTGATCATAGAGATATGTGATCGGATGTGATATTATCGAGGCGGAATCACCGACTATATATATATGTATATATATGTATCGACTCAGAGGTTAGGCGGTTTCTCTTACCTACTGTTAGCTTTAGCTCAGCCTTATAGTGGTATAGCTATATGACTCTTATGACATTAGATGCAGTTCAGCCGTCATTGCGTTAGTATTCAGCTCCCTTACTTATCATTGTTGCTCTGCATCGCATACTGTTGTGATTCATATTTTATTATTGATATCCTGCTGTTAGGACACCAGCGCCATTACCGATGATGCGTATGTACCACGTACACCTTCTTGCCAGTTCACACACATCTTCATCGGTAATTGCCATGTCACGAACACTTAGAAAATATTATTGCTTGATTTAGCTTGTTAGCTAGTAGTGACATGATATTAGTATGCTTGCCTTATATGCCAGCTTGACATTGTAGTTATTATTTGTCACTTCATGCATTCTGTTATTCATTATATGCTGCATTCATGGATTCTCATGCTTATATTCATGATTTCACATGCTATTGATGATTTGGATTCGGGTTTCAATGAGATTTTCTGGATTTGGAGGAAAACCGCAAAACATATATATAAACTGCTTTTTCTTTTTAATAAAAATGCGGTTTTCCCATGATGTATGAGTCGTCCACCATGAGTTTTGCTGATGGATTTCGAGACCCAATTCGAGGAGGCGGATGAACCGTTTCGGGTACATGGTGGGCCCGGTGCGGTACCCCCGGGGCAAGAGGATCGCAGATGATGGCGTTGAGCCTGTGCAGGGGAGCACGACCGACTGGTGATTTTACCCGACACGTCGGATATCCGGAGGATACCGTCGTGGTCTTGAGATGGATGGTAGGGGCCGATCTGGACTGACGGCGCCCTGGATTTTATGATTGAGATATTGAGGTACAGAGATTGTGATACAGAGATATCAAGATATTGGGATTTATGTTTTGTGCCGATGCTGGGCACAGGTTTGATGATGTTTTTCCATGATTTTGAATATATCCTCATATTTACATGCATGATTACATTAATTATACTTCATTTGTATATATAACAGGGTATGAGGGCGCTGTTATATATACCCTTACACTAATATTAGTGGAATGAGACGCTAATATATGTGTATTGATATCATTTTAAAAAACTTCATCATACTTTTCATGCATTCATACATCATCCATTTATACAATGCTACCTGAGACATTGACACGGTCATATGGGATTACACTTGGGTTAGATATTTACCCTAGTCTTGTTGTAGATTGCTGGTTATATATTTGTGGATTATATATTATGATCGTATGACCTAGGATTGCGTCATACATGCGATTTCTGTTCGTAGATCTTTTTCTACTCACGAGTTGGCAACTCACCCCCGTTGTGCCCTAGTTTCTTGCAGGTGTTGCCGTACGGGTTTCATTACGGCTTTGCGGGCACAGCTTCTTTCAGGTGACTTGCTAGTAGGTGGGTTATTTGTATCATACCCATCATTATACATCGTATATTATATTCAATTGTATCTAGAAGTTCTATCAACCAAACATGTACTTATTTGAGATAGAGACCGGTGATGTTTATTCTTTCGACCTTAGAGTCGGGTGTTTTATTTCTCTGGGTTTCTTGTTGATTGGAGTTCCTTTTTGTTGTGATCCTCGCCTTTAGGCGTTGTATATTGTGTTGTACACAGGTTGATTCGATGGTTCTTCCTACTCTCTACTACTTTTCTTGGTTTGGATTTCTAGGTTGCGGCTTACTTCGATTACGTACGCCTTGAGACGTTCATAGTCTAAGTGTCGGTCATGTTCCGTACTTTCGGGTCATGACAAAGTTGGTATCAAAGCGTTAGGTTTTACCTTCGGAGCATAGGATGACCCTTGGTTGATGGAATAGGTGACTAAAGTAGAGTGACGTACCGTTGGTATGTTCCGCAGCATATTTACGACACGCCACTCCACTTAAGAAGCCTTAGGATGTACATTTCTTGTTCAGTATTATATTCCTTCCTGATCTAGCCTCATCGGTACCAGTTATGGTTTTCCTGCCACGATTACGGGCAGGGAGAGCTACGGCTAGAGTTGCGGTCAGCATGAGCTCGTTACGAACGAGGACTGACCGAAGCGTAATTTCGGGTGACACACGATTGTAGAGATGTGTCTTTTTACTGTGTTTCGCGCCACGAGCGTGGATAGATTGCTGTATGAGATTACTCGGACGTGCGGATTGGCACCAGAGGATTGAGCCACTGATAGAGGCCAGCCAGATTTTGATGACCGTTGATGTATTGCTTACTCATGATGATTGAGGCACTGTCCAGCGTGCAGACCAGTGAGCCAGTTATTGCTGCGAACGACGAGATATCACCCAGATGTTGGAGCTATTGCAGTACGAGATCGTACTAAGAGATGATAGAAGGTCGCTAGTCACCAAGGATGAATGACTAGGACGTGTGGATCGTTCGCTACCCCGATGCGAGGTCATCAGATAGATTGATTTCAGCTAGAGACGACTTCACGCAGAGACGTTGAGAGTCGACAGAGACGATCGAATGTCAGAAACCTATTATTTCAAGTTTAAAGTATTCGGAAAGACATGCAGGCAATTCTATGGTCCCTCTAGAAGAATGAAACCCTAACTCGACTTAATGACCGTGTGAAAGCCTTTGAACCTTAAGGTTTGCGGCAGTTCTGCGGCGCCATTAGTGAGGCTTGGGTTTGCCCTTCTACGGCTGGACCATCGATGCTGTGGTATGTACTCAATACTATTATACTGTACCCAAGATGATGAGCTCTTGGGGGATTTGAGGTCTTGACAAATCGATCGAATGGCTCGACTAATCCGGATGCTAGGTGGTGAGATGCACTTCTTGGGAGACTCCAGATACGAGGATAGCCATCGGAGCTCGGTCCATGCAGCCACGACGAGACGAGTTCGGAGCAGTCGACATTAGAGAAAAGTGGAGTAAGAGATTCGTGCAAGATCTGGATATGATGATGTTCCACTCCGTCACCATCAGAGATGCGATACGCATGCCGAGGCAGAGTACTGGATATACCTTCCAGAAGCAGTCGCGGTGAGTATGCAGCCGTTCCGGAACAAGAAGCAGATATGGTAAAGGACGATGACTTCCGGACAGTTCGGCAGAGATGAGACATGGAAGAGACCTTGAGCAGGAATTCCTTCCAGGAAACTACTGCAATGATACTTGCACCCAGGATCAGATGCGTCACATGCATTCAGAGAGCCAAAGGCCGACGCCAGTGACATGCTACTTTACGAGTGGTCGCGATGATTGACCGAGAGATGACCAGAGAAGTGCCAAAACGGAATCGTCCCCGTTAGCACACCTGACAGGGCCGATGAGCCGATGGATCATGAGATTGATAACCTATAGGGAAGACGAGGACCTTCTGGAATAAATCACGAGAAGACTTGGACCCAGGAGTGGTCATGTTACGCACACCAGCAGGCCAAAGTTCAGGATCGTCGACGAGATATGTTATGAGTGATCACGACAGTTGGCCAGAGATTCTTGGAGGACGTGCTTGAGCAGAACTACTCCGCCATACTTGATTTCGGTATTGTTGGGCGATTTATTCGCATGATTTGATTTTGATGATTAAGGATTTACGATTTTCGCACAGTCGTTGCACTTAATATCGTTTTCGTGCCTTGGTTTCACATGTTTGTGATTTTATAGGGTTTAGACATTGAGTTGATTTTGTGCGTATGCACGCACACGATTGGTTTTTACACTCGGTATAGTTCATATATGCTGCAGTGCAGTGATTCGTATTTTATGCACTTGGATACACTGGACTTCGATTTCGATGGTGATGTTCGATACTTGTTTTGTGCACTTTGTGCACCTGATTGGATTTTGTGCATGTTCAACGCTTGATATTGGATTTCAGGATTTCTTGCACGATGGATGCACCGGATTTGGATTTTTAGCGCATGTTGGGCGCAGGTTATGAGATGCGATTTGTTGCACACCGGATGCACTAAATCGGGATTTTCGTGCATGTCAGATGCACCTGATTTTGCTGTCAGGCACACACGTTGCCTATGACAAATGCTTCGTGCACACCCGTTGCACCTTGATGTCGTTTTTGTGCACCTGCTTTGCACATGTATGGATTTTGATTTCCGTGCGCACCGGACGCACAGGGTTTTCATATGTGTTCTAGGGATTGATTTCTATGGAGCAGTACATTTTTATGATATTGCGATTTGTTTTCGTACTGAGCCGAACTAGTCAGATGACAGTGCCTGGGTATATTTTGCATGCATTGATAGATTTCAAAGGGATTTCCCAAAGCGAGCTATAGTCTCATTATTTACCTACGTGTCCGATACGACATGAAACGTTTAAAACGAGGAAACCCTTCTAAATTATTTTCAAAACGGCGGGACGTACATATTAAACAAAAAGATATAAACGTATATGGCTATTTTCTTATAGAGGCGTCCGCCACTGTGCAGTGCTAGGCGCATTGTACATCGACTTTAAAGAATTTGGCATGCATTATCTTTATATATTTACATGCATAGTTCCGATTTCTAGCATATCGGTTTTGCCTTGGATTTAGCATTCGTGTTTTCACCTTGACTCCGATGATTGCGGGATGCGGGACGGAGTTTTGATTTCAAGTTATCTGCTCGTTACTCATGCGCATGTATTGCGCTACGATGCGTCTTATGTATTGATGGTTTCGGAGCCCCATTGGTTTGGACATTTTATTGAAATGTTTTAGAAATTAGGGGTTTCAATTTAAATTCGGGGACCGAATTTCTTTAAGAGGGGAAGACTGTAACATTTCAAAAAAATAAAGTATTATTTTTGGGAATTTTCATAATTTAATATTAATTTTTAATGAATATTTTAATAGTCGGTATAATTAGATACCGATAAATAGTGAAAATTCCGGAGAAAATTTTGGAAATTCTAAAATAAGTTATTTTGGGGAAATATGCCATTTTACAGTTTTTATGATGGATTATGTGCTATTTTAATGTTAATTGCGATTAAAAATCGCTAATTGGATTTTTTGGCTTTTTGGGCAAAAATGTGCACATGACATTTTCTACACTTGTTACACTTGTTTCATGTTTTGGACTCATGGTGGCCTAGGGTTGGACCATGTTAGATGACCATGGTGGGTTGAACCATTTGGTTAGGTTAATTAGTTTTAACCTAAGAGATTTGGCCTTGTTTAAGGGTGATTAGGGTTAGTTGACCTTGTGTAGGGAGAGAGTGAGCCATGATGGCTTGTAGGTGCTAACATGTTTCAAGAGAGAGAGAGAGAGAGATGGCTAGGGTGTGCCATGATCCAACTCCTTCTTCATTACCCTTTGTGCTCTTCACACCCCCTCTCACTCATATCACTCCATCTCATCACTCACATCCTACGCCCACATCTCCCACTCTCACATCTGTCCCCATAACACAACACCACAACATTATTCACCAGCTAAGGCAGCATCAGCAGCTGCTACACCACTCAATACAACAGCCCCAACATATAACTTCAGCCCCCATTTGCATCAGCAACAATATTCAGCAGCCCTACGCCAGCCCCTAGCACCATAGCCCACACCTACACCCTCCCATCAACACTTTTCAGCCCCCATATCAAACCATCAGCACACTTCAGCCCCCCTCCATCAACACCTTTCAGCCACCTGACATACATCAGCTGCAACAGCAGCAAGAACAGCCCTAATATCATCAACATCAACCCAACATCATATACTACAACCCACACCCTCCTCATACCACACTTCACCACAAACCAACACCCCCAGCATAGCAGCTGCTGCAACACACACAAGGAAATCAAATAAGAGAAATTGCAAGCAGCAGCTGCAGCCACTGCATCAGCAACAAAAAAGGGAGCAGGCTAGTTGAAGGAACAGCACCACACCAGCAACCACCCACTCCTCCTTCCTTCATCCTCCCTTCTCCTTCATCCTAGGACCCCCTGAGGTAAAATCTTGCAACCCAACTCTTGTCTTGCTCAGTTACAGCTAGATAGATGAAATCTCGTGTTTATTATGTGGTTTAGTGCTAGTTTAGGAAAATTTGTGTGAGACTTGACCAAGTGTTGGTTTTGATGGTTGGTATAACCCTATTAGGTGTATTTGAGACCAGTTTAACCAAGGTTATCCTAGATTTCCAGTTAGTTACCAGACTTGTTAAACTTGGCGTATTATAGCAATTTTGTCGACTTATTGACCTTTCTGAGATCTGCTTTCACCCCGGGAACCCTAAAATAAAATTGACTTGGCAGTGAGATGTGCAGGCTAGTAGAAACCACCACCCAAAGCCCTAGCCCCCATCTCAAAACCCCGGCCGCAGATTTAATCCCCCTGGCCGCAATTTGCGGCCAGACCGGGGTGAAACCCCCTCGTTTTGCGTGCACGGCCCTATTTCATGTAAACTTGACCCCCTGTATGTCTAGTTTTGACTGTTTCCAGTTAGGGTAAAATCTGGGTTGATTTTCATGAGTTGGCGTATGATTTACGACTTGTTTTCGTATGGATTTTGGTATTCGATGATTCGTTTCTGTCGGGTGGCGTTTGGACGTCAACGACAGTGGATATTGGCAGTGTTTGCACACAAGGTCACAGGTTTTTACCAATAGGCATAGCGTGCACCATTTTGGGTTCCGATGTGATTTTCATGTGTTTTAGCATGTGATATCTTTGTAGGTACCCCACGTGGCGACGAGGCGTTGAGATGCAAATGGCGACATCGGCACCGGCACACATAAACAAGGTGAGTAGATTTATATCTACGGGGAGAAGTCGGGTGGATGGCGTATAGCACCCCCGCAGTCCGTGGTGATGTATACGGATGCGTATACACACCTACAATTTATTATATGTTGTTTGGGATATTATTGACGTTTAGGATGGATAATTGGTGGACTTGGATGATTTAGTGTCGCGAAAACCTAGAATAGTGGGTGCACTGCACATACACACTCCCACACATACATACGTGCATACATCCTTACTTCATATGTGCATAGACGGGATTCTATATAGATATGGGTTCACATGGGTATGGGACTGTGTGTTCACATACGAATTTGAGGATGATACTTGGGATTTAGATGAGTCGATGGGAGTTGATCTGAGATTATGATATCGGTGATTGGTAGGATTCGTACTTGATATACGTCCTGGTATGATAGCGGGTCTTGGATGACGATGCCATGTGCATAGTGATTTATATGTAAAATGATCGACATGTGATTATAATACGAGTTAGGATATGATATGATGTGATATGACATGACAAGATAATTATGATAGGCCGCATTCGGTGATGTTTACTCCTGGTGATGATATATGATGATAATATCGACTTATACTAGACTGTCGATCAGTAGTCAGATCTTGATTATAGTGATGATGTTAGCTTTGTACCATACATAGGTCAGTACCCAGGTAATGATATTTGATAAAGAGAATACCAGATGAATGATATGACGAATGTGATATTGACCCGTACCCAGATTTGGGGATGCCGTACGACGGATTTACGTACGAGCTATAAATTGATGTTGATCCGCACTCTTGATTTGGGAATAACTGATCATAGAGATATGTGATCGGATGTGATATTATCAAGGCGGAATCACCGACTATATATATATGTATATATATGTATCGACTCAGAGGTTAGGCGGTTTCTCTTAACTACTGTTAGCTTTAGCTCAGCCTTATAGTGGTATAGCTATATGACTCTTGTGACATTAGATGCAGTTCAGCCGTCATTGCGTTAGTATTCAGCTCCCGCACTTATCATTGTTGCTCTGCATCGCATACTGTTGTGATTCATATTTTATTATTGATATCCTGCTGTTAGGACACCAGCACCATTACCGATGATGCGTATGTACCACGTACACCTTCTTGCCAGTTCACACATATCTTCATCGGTAATTGCCATGTCACGAACACTTAGAAAATATTATTGCTTGATTTAGCTTGTTAGCTAGTAGTGACATGATATTAGTATGCTTGCCTTATATGCCAGCTTGACATTGTAGTTATTACTTGTCACATCCTGCATACTGTTATTCATTATATGCTGCATTCATGGATTCTCATGCTTATATTCATGACTTCACATGCTATTGATGATTTGGATTCGGGTTTCAATGAGATTTTCTGGATTTGGAGGAAAACCGCAAAACATATATATAAACTGCTTTTTCTTTTTAATAAAAATGCGGTTTTCCCATGATGTATGAGTCGTCCACCATGAGTTTTGCTGATGGATTTCGAGACCCGATTCGAGGAGGCGGATGAACCGTTTCGGGTACATGGTGGGCCCGGTGCGGTACCCCGGGGCAAGAGGATCGCAGATGATGGCGTTGAGCCTGTGCAGGGGAGCACGACCGACCGGTGATTTTACCCGACAAGTCGGATATCCGGAGGAGACCGTCGTGGTCTTGAGATGGATGGTTGGGGCTGATCTGGACTGACGGCGCCCTGGATTTTATGATTGAGATATTGAGGTACAGAGATTGTGATACAGAGATATCGAGATATTGGGATTTATGTTTTATGCCGATGCTGGGCACAGGTTTCATGATGTTTTTCCATGATTTTGACTATATCGTCATATTTACATGCATGATTACATTGATTATACTTCATTTGTATATATAACAGGGTATGAGGGCGCTGTTATATATACCCTTACACCAATATTAGTGGAATGGGACGCTAATATATGTGTATTGATATCATTTTAAAAAACTTCATCATACTTTTCATGCATTCATACATCATCCATTTATACAATGCTACCTGAGACATTGACACGGTCATATGGGATTACACTTGGGTTAGATATTTACCCTAGTCTTGTTGTAGATTGCTGGTTATATATTTTTGGATTATATGTTATGATCGTATGACCTAGGATTGCGTCATACATGCGATTTTCTGTTCGTAGATCTTTTTCTACTCACGAGTTGGCAACTCACCCCCGTTGTGCCCTAGTTTCTTGCAGGTGTTGCCGTACGGGTTTCATTACGGCTTTGCGGGCACAGCTTCTTTCAGGTGACTTGCTAGTAGGTGGGTTATTTGTATCATACCCATCATTATACATCGTATATTATATTCAGTTGTATCTAGAAGTTCCATCAACCAAACATGTACTTATTTGAGATAGAGACCGGTGATGTTTATTCTTTCGACCTTAGAGTCGCGTGTTTTATTTCTCTGGGTTTCTTGTTGATTGGAGTCCCTTTCTGTTGTGATCCTCGCCTTTAGGCGTTGTATATTGTGTTGCATATAGGTTTATTCGATGTTTCTTCCTACTCTCTACTACTTTTCTTGGTTTGGATTTCTGGGTTGCGGCTTACTTTGATTACGTACGCCTTGAGACGTTCGTAGTCTAAGTGCCGGTCATATTCCATACTTTCGGGTCGTGACACCGGGGATGTAGGTATTTAGATAGATATAATGTTGTGAATCATGAGTGATATGCCGTACGGGACGTTAGGTCGGTACCCTCATTGTCATATAGGATGATAGGATCCCTAATGATTTAATGCCGCCGTACAATGGATACCGTACGTGATGAGTATTACTTGATGATTGATCCATACCCTTGACTAGAGGATACCGTATGATGTATTATACCGTACGTGATGTTGTGAGGCTGGAGGACGATTGATTGATTCACCGACTCGAACATATTGTAGATACGTATACCTTATATTATTTAGCTGACGATATACTTTATGCTACGTTCATGTCATTCTCATTGCATTACATATACCTGTGCTAGTACACCTACACCATTATCGATGATGCGTATGTTACACTTACACAAATTGGCCGGCTTACACACTTCATCATCAATAATTGCTACGTCACTCACACAGTAGAATTGCTATATCATGCTATTATATTGTTATGCTAACATTATGATGACATGCCCATGGTCACATCACTGTTCCATGTTGCATGATATATATATAAGCTTACATTCTGTTATATGTCGCATACATCATGCTTTACGATTTTACGCATTGAGATGTGTTGTTTTCATGAGATTTCTGGATTTGAGAACCGTGGTTATTTTAAAAGAAAATATGTATTGTTTTAAAAACACGGTTGCTCTTGATATGATATTTCAATGCGTCCACCATGTGTTTTCTCGGTTCTGAGACGTGTGATATGTGTAACCCGATTCGAGGAGTTGGATGATCCGTTTGCGGGTTCATGGTAGACCTGGTATGGTACCCCGAGGCGAGAATAGATGGTTGTGCAGTAGACGATGAGCCTGGCAGAGGCACAACTTGTCACGACCTGAAATAAAAGCTCGTGACCGGCACTTAAATCACGCAACGTCTAAAGGCGTAACGTAATTCAAGTAAGCCGAAACCCAGAAAATCTAAACCGTTTTGAAAATAAAGGAAGTGAAGTTTTAAAATAAATGTACAATGAAATCGATGTTTTCAATAAATGCATAAGTAATAAACATGACAATGCAAGTGGAAATTATTAGTTTGAAAACATGTTTGTCTTTTAAAAACTTGGGCAACACCTCCTTTGTATATTTTGATCCAAAACCACAAATACAAGATAATAATAAAAGGCATCCCCAAGCGGGAGCTAGCTCTTCGCCAAACAGCGGATCACAACCACGCAAAACAGTATATAAGTATACGACGCCAAACGGCGAAGATCACCACAAAGATAAAGTAAAGCAAGACATCAAAATCACAAGTAGCGGAAAACCCCTCGCTTTAAGTCTCGCAACCACAAGTCTCAATAAGTCTCATTACTTATACAAATACTAACTTTGATTAATGGAGTTAACTAGATACAATATGAATAATAAGTACAAGAGTGGGTACGATACAAATGTCCTACCTACCATTACAAAACACCCAAATGCAGCTGTGTGCCAGCGAAGCCGCTACTGATCCATGCGGTCAACCTGCAAGAACTGTGGCACAATGGGGGTGAGTTGCCAACTCATGAGTAGAAAAACATCTACAAGTAGAAATCGAATAAACAATGACTCCTAGGTCAACTATATCATGAAAGTAATACTATGATATTTAGGGTGACCGGGTCGTATATGTTCCAACAAAGTAATAAACACCTATGGTTATGCTGATATCATCCAACCATATACTCAATGTATGTATGCATGTGGATCCCGTCCAGCCATATGATCAAAGTCTGTATGCACGTAAATATCATAAACGAGTGTGCATGAAAGTATGAGAATATAAGTCAACGGTGTCCCTCGCGACACATCAAAATCATGGAACCTGGGTGTCCAACATCGACACCCGAAAACATCATGAAACCCGTGTCCAGTATCGACACGTAAATCCTCATATCTCGGGCTCCGTCAGTCCGGAACGGCCCACGGGCTCCGTCAGTCCGGATCGGCCCATAACATCTCTCGACTCCGGTCGGTATCCTCCGGATATCTGCTGAGCCCAAATACTATCACCGGTAGGTAGTAGTCCCTCTGTCAGGCTCACCGTCTACAGCACAGCAATCCGTTCTCACCCCGGGGTATCATACCGGGTCCACCATGTACCCGCAATCGGCCTCATCAAGCTCCTCGATCGGGTTTCACATGTCACACGTCTCAGAACCGAGAAAACGCATGGTGGACGCACTGAAATATCATATCAAGAGAAACCGGATTTTTAAAATAGTACATGTTTTCTTTTGAAATAGCCACGGTTCTCAAATCCAGAAATCTCATGAAAACAACATATCTCAATGTGTAAAAGCGTAAAGCATGATGTATGCGACGTATAACAGAAATGTAAGCATATCCGTATATCATGCAACATGGAACGGTAATATGCACGTATCGAGGGAAAACAGCTATTTTTAAAAGAATATAGTTTTAAAATATATCAAGCGGTTCCCAAATATCCAAAATCGAATGCAATATCGTAAAGAGGTGCATGTGTAGGTACGCAAGTACGGATGTACAATATGTAGCTATAGCAAGTATATCATGCAAGGAGTCATATCCTGATGCAGCAGTTCTACTGTGTAGTGACATGGAAATTATCGATGATGAAGTGTGTGAGCCGGCAAATCCGTGTATGTGTAACATACGCATCATCGATAATGGTGTAAGTGTACTAACACAGGTATATGCAATGCAATGATAATATCATGAATGCAGCATAAGGTAAATCATCAGCTAAAAGCTATAAGGTATACGTAACTATCATATGTCTGAGTCAATGAATCTATCAATCGGAATCTAGCCTCACAACATCACGTACGGTATAATCCATCGTACGGCATCCTCTAGTCAAGGGTATGGATCAATCATCAAGTATGAAAAATCATCGTACGGCGGCATTAAACCAATAGGGATCCTATCATCCTATAAGACAATGAGGGTGGGGACCTAACGTCTCGTACGGCAGTCACACAAGATTCACCACACATAAATATATATCTAATATACCTATGTCCCAGGTCACATCCACCATAATCTTATATCATGGGACCGGCAAGGTATCAATCATTTCAATCGACTCACATCCGTATACCAACATATCATCATAACACATGTCAATCGTATTCTCTTTTCGTCGCATTTATCTCCCAAAAGGTCAATATACTATTACAATCTACTATTACTAAGCATACATATCTAATCTAACATACACACCCGAACCATACGATCAGTTTTTAAACGATGCGAATCGTAATTTTGAATGTAGGGGTTACGATGTTTTTAAGGAAAAGATATCGTTTGGAAATCCGTAACGTCCCTCCAGGTATCTGTTTAAAAGATGCATACGATTCTTTGGTTTGGAAAAAAGGTATGGTTTGGATGGCACAATTACATCGGCTATTTAGTCCTATATTACCCTAAACGGTAAAATCGTCATATATCATCCTCAAATTCCGTCATCACATATTAGCCGTATCATATCACTTCTAACTATCCTTTAGTTTCAATTATGGTTCTCTAACTACCTTTTAACTCTATCTATAGTTTTCTATTAAAGGTTTCATTAACCATAATCTATATATAAATCGGTTTCCATCAAAGTGTGCGGGGGTGCTATACGTCATCCACCCGACTTCCCCCGTAGATATATCTACTCACCTTGATCTTGCTCGCCGAAGTCGATATCGCCATCCTCTTCTTCATCGTCCGAAGTCCACGTGAGGGTTCCTACATATATAACATAATCGCAATGCGTATTAAAATCGAGGCGGAAAACAAAAACGGCACAAGTTCCGCTCATAGGTTAAAACCTATAGCTTCGCGTGCAAAACACGACTAAAAATTCTAGTCGTTGACGTTCAAAAGCCACAAGACCAAATACAAATCCCAATATCAAAACCAAGCATCCCAAAATAAGGAAAACATAGCCAAAAACACCCCAATGTGCTCCCTGATTTTACCCTAGGCCAAATTAGTCAATTCTGCACATATGGAGGGTCTAATTTACTGAAGATAAAGCCCTGGAACCAACATGGATCAAATCCACCCCACTCTGGCCGCAAATTGCGGCCAGAATGATTAAATCTGTGTCCATTTGGTGTATTTGGGGTCTCGGGTCTCTGTAGTAGCTTCCTGGGTGCCTGCATGTGTTACTGTGCTCGCTAAATTATTTTTAGTGCCCCCGGATTACTCCACCCTCACAAATCAACACAAAACTGACATAATCAATTCCTAAATCTGTATTTTGTTTTCTATACTAAATCCCAGGTCTTAAACAGCCACTCAATCACCACCAATCCACAATTTCACTCAAACCCTCATTAGGATTTTCTAATTTCCACAAATCACCACTAAACGAGTTCTAAGCTAAACTAAAAGCTAGGAATATAAACTAAACCAACATGGAAAGATATATACCTTATGGATGTCTCTTAAGAAAACCTTAGAAGTCCCAAAGTTGCCAAAATCCCATTTTGCTTGGTTCAATGTGATGAGCATGAAGAGGGGATCATTTTTTGTGAAAGGGGTTTAGGGTTTTAGGGATTATTTGGAGATGGATCTAGGGCTTTAAGTGGAGGGAAATGGGGTTGAGGAAGATGAAGAGGGAGAAGAAAATGATGGGGGAAAAGTGTGGCAGCAACCCTCCCTCTCTCTCACTTATTCTCACACACACTCTCTCTCTCTCTCCAATCATTTACCTTTTTACCCCTTTTTCATTTCTTTTTCTTTTCTCTTCTAAATTTCAAAACCAAATCACATAATACCCATAAAAAAACACAAATGCAACAACATATAACATGACATGGTGCACTAGCCATGGAAAACTGTAGAAACACGGATTTGGCTTAATCGCGATTAGCAGTGCACTGATCGGGTTTTTTATCAAAACTTCGTATAATAAATTTTAAAAATGCCAAATCCTTTGAATATTTTTTTAAATGAATAAATCTTTTCAATTTCCAATTATTTCACAATCATTGGTATATATATTTATACCATTTTCCGAAAACCCCAATTTCGCAAATCAGGCAGTTTTCGGGAAAAATATTATTTTAATATTAAATTCCAAAATAATATTTTATATTTTTTTTGAAATGTTACAGTCTTCCCCCTTAAATAATTCGGTCCCCGAATTTAAATTTAAACCCCCAAATACCAAAACATTTCAATAATCAACTCAAATCAACGGGGCTCCGAAATTACGGAAGATACAGAAATAGCACCGCGCATCGCGTGCGCCTGAAAATGAGTATAAACTCAAAATCGAACTCCATCAAACGTCATGCAAATCATCGGACTTGCACGCATATCCTCGGAGTTACAGAGGAGATACAGATCTCGAAATCCAATACTGAAATCCAACATACACTAGTCAAATACTATAATATGTATATAGTACGCATCCTTGAAAAAAAATCTTCAAAACAGAATGACACACATGCAAAATCCTTTCTAAATCGCCGCGTAATGCGTAAATCATGGCATAAGTGATGGACGCTTGTTTGTAGAGTAGTAAATGTATCCATACATGTCTTTGCTCAAATATGCGTTCCGCCTTTTCTAAAATATCCCAAAAGGTTTTCCTTAATAAACGTTCGTGTCGCTCATGGACACGTAGGAAATAGCGAGACTACAACTCCCCCTTTTTTTTCAAAAACCTCTTGGTAAACCTTTAATGCATGCAAAGTATTCAGGTACTGTCCTCAGTCCTGTTTGGCCACTAAATAATATGGTGCCTATCATGAAAACAAAGTGCTCAAAAGCAAAATTAGCCTCAAAAGGCGTATCCAACAATCACATACGTCTGGTGCGCACGAAAAACAATTCCAAATACAAGTGCCACAATATGCACAAAAGCCAAAACTAAGTGCAACGGGTGTGCACGAAAGCATCTGTCCAGTGCAAGTGGTGTGCACGACAACATCATCTAGTGCATCTAGAGTGCATCCAGTGCAACTAACATGCACGAATGAAAAATCCCAAATCGAGTGTATCAAATGCGCGAAATACAAGTACGGTGCAACCAATGCACGAAAATCACATTAATAACTCAAATGCGTAACCAGCAACACCGAGTGTACCAAGGCGTATAAAATCATAAACGTGTGCAACTGCGTGCACAAAACACATATCAATGCACTACAAGCACATATAAGCTATACCGAGTGCAAAGATCAAATCGAGTGCGTACCACACGTACAAAAATCAAATCAACTGTATGAAATCCTCTAAATCATAAACATGTGCAGCCAAGGCACAAAACCGATATCAAGTGCAATAAATATGCACAAATCAAAAACCAACACAACGGTGTATAAAAACATAGCTCAAGTGCAATAACTATGCACAAAATGTAAATACCCAGTAAATGCAGCCATGGTGCACGAAAATCAATATCATGAAACTCATCATCAAAACTCAAATCCAAGCGATATAAGCGTGATACTCATATCACAAACGCAAATCGCAATAAATGACATTGAGGTAAACCTCCTACAATGTCGAAGAATAACCCGGTGCGCCTAACATCGGCAGAACAAGAACATCTGCTTGCCTCCTGCTCATGGTCTGGCGTCTCCTGTCTCTGGGTCCTCATTTCTCTGTGGATTCACCAATCTCGCAATCCATCGTCTCATCGGCCCTATCAGGTGTGCTAACGGGAACGATTCCGTTCTAGCACTTCTCTGGTCATCTCTTGGTCAAACATCATGACCACTCGTAAAGCAGCTCATCACTGGCGTCGGCCTCTGGTCCTCTGAATACACGTGACATAACTGATCCTCGGTGCAAATCTTATTGCAGTAGTGTCCTGGAAGGAATCCTGCTCAAGGTCTCTTCCGATCTCGCCTATGCCGAACTATACGGTGGGTGGTACTCTTGCATAATCTGTTCTCGTTTTCTGGACATCTACGTTCTCAGCACAACATTTCCTCGGGAACTGGCCGTATCCCAAGTGTTAGTTATGTATATGCCCTAGAGGCCATTGTTGTACATATGATGTATATTATAATGGATGCTTGGATATATATAGAGAGGACTTTCTTGCTCGACATGATAGTATGCTATTTGGTTTCACTTTATCTTAACATGTTGACTTATATTTGTTTACTGTCTTACTCTCACATGTTGACAAATCCCTTAGGATCTGTACTCGACTACTGGGACTATGATGAGATCATACTAGTGGGGCCACGGTAGTCGATGAGTACATCCTATAACTGTTCCTAGTCGAGGGTATATCGAGACAGGGCATCGATACACCAGAGTAAACTAGCGTATACGCATCTTGACCCATATGATGGGCGATGGATGATCCCATATCCATCGGTGTTTTGATATCAGAGATGGTGTACGGGTGCTCAGTGAAGACTGGGTACACTGGACGGACTCGCCGAGAACTCCCAGATGGTGATATACCACACGTCAGATGGCAGTTCTCCGGTGACACTGGTACAGGGTAGTCTGTAGACCCGAGATTGTCATAGAGACTTGTGTGATTCCCACTGTGCTTTGATTTCCACCTTACCATGTCTAAGAGGGCGTGCAAAACGGTGGCTTTTGGGTGCAGTCCCGAATCACATGGAGGCAATGAGCGATAGGAGGGGATTCATCTCTCCCGGTATAGGGAGTTGATGTTGTGCTGTGTTCGATTGGTTATAACTGGAAGTCCCTGGCCAGGGCTGATATAGAGATTTACTGGTAAGTGTTACCAGTAGTTTCTCGACCTGTTATGAGCCTCACATCGACACGACTTATCGGTTACTGGGGTCTGACGTATACCACCCCTAGACTAGATATGCAACATATCAAACGAAAAGACCGGACTGTACGGGAGTGTTACTGATTGGATTCACAGGAGAATGTACAGGCTAGCTTGTTGATCTTCTGATCGCTCAATACCTGGGTGGCTATTATGTTTAGCTGACTGCTTGCAGCTTGTGGGTGTTTGATATGATCATCACCTGCTACGGGCTTATTGACGATTCTTTAGAGTCCTACACAGAGGTTTCTTGACTCAGGCAAAACAGAGTAGGGGCACATATGTGATATATGCACGACCGAGGATAATGCGATATGAGATACCGTATTATATTCTCGCGATATTTAGATATGAGCCGGGTCGTCGGATCAAGTGTTGATTCGATGAATCGGTACATGATATATTAGTCGGTTATATTCGATATAGCCGGATTGTCGGATCAAGTGTTGATTCGATAATTTAATGTATAATAATATATGTGATATATTGCATTACATTATCTAATATTGGCTCGCTTTATTATTTCATTTTCTCACCGGATAATGCATTGATATATATGTGATATATATTAATTGTATTATTTTCTTTTGTTACAAATATATAATATATATGTGATATATATTATTGTAACATGATATGATTACTAATGCAACATGTTTAGTGGAGATTAAACAAGGTTAGGGTTTAATTTGGGTTAGTTCATTCATGAACATTCTAGAAGCTTTTCTTTTTGTCATGAGAAAGATATTATGGTTGATATTTTCTTAAGACTCATTGTTTAACTCAACCCAAACCCTAGCCCTAATTAATTCTCTACATGAGTTATCCTTGTCATCCTTGACCATGGTTGCATTATTAATGATATATCATTTCATTATTCATCACAAAAGGATTATTCATTATTTTCTTCTTCTTATTCAACCTTGAGCTTTGAGAAAGCTTACTAGGTTTTCATTTTTGTGATGTTTAAGAGTGAGAATTTGATATAAAAGGAAAGCATAAATACTACTCCATCATACTCATCTAATCTAGCCAATTAGACTAGGGTGTTCACCTCATTAGAATGAGAGAGCTTGAGTTATAGAAACTTCGAGTTAGATCATCGGAGAAAAGGAAGACTACCAGCTAGCATGGATCGTTCGAGTTGTGGAGCCTCTCTTGAGTCCGGGAGATCGTGGGTCGCGGTGAAGGGACTTCTACTCGGAGCTTATGAAGCGAAGGAGCGGACTACAAAGGTTGTAATCCCTCACACTTAGTTGTAAAGATGTTTACTTGTTAAACCCTAATAATCTAGCAAGGATCCCGGCTTTGGGTTGTTCGGCACATCTAAATTTTTATTCGGGCATGGTTGATGCCTTATGAACCCTTGTGAGAGTGCCTAGTGTTAGTTATGTATATGCCCTAGAGTCCATTGTTGTACATATGATGTATATTATGATGGATGCTTAGATATATACGGAGAGGACTTTCTTACTCGTCATGATGGTATGGTATTTGGTTTCACTTTATCTTATCATGTTGACTTGTATTGGTTTACTGTCTTTCTCTCACATGTTGATAAAGCCCTTAGGATCTGTACTCGACTACTGGGATTATGATGAGATCATACTAGTGGGGCCACGGTAGTCGATGAGTACATCCTATAAATGTTCCTAGTCGAGGGTATATCGAGACAGGGCATCGATACAACAGAGTAGACTAGCGTATACGCATCTTGACCCATATGATGGGCGATGGATGATCCCATATCCATCGGTGTTTGACATCAAGGATGGTGTACGGGTGCTCAGTAGAGACTGGGTACACTGGACGGACTCGCCGAGAACTCCCAGATGGTGATATACCACACGTCAGATGGCAGTTCTCCGGTGACACTGGTACAGGGTAGTCTATAGACCAGAGATCGTCATAGAGTCTTGTGTGATTCCCACTGTGCTTTGATTTCCACCTTACCACGTCCACGAGGGAGTGCAAAACGGTGGCTTTTAGGTACAGTCCCGAATCACATGGAGGCAATGAGCGATAAGTGGGGATTCATCTCTCCCGGTATAGGGAGTTGATGTTGTGCTGTGTTCGATTGGCTATAACTGGAATTCCCTGGCCAGGGCTGATATAGAGATATACTGGTAAGTTTTACCAGTAGTATCTCGACCTTTTATGAGCCTCACATCGACACGACTTATCGGTTACTGGGGTCTGACGTATACCACCCCTAGACTTGATATCCGACATATCAGACGAACAGACCAGACTGAACGGGAGTGTTACTGATTGGATTCACAGGAGAACGGACAGGCTAGCTTGTTGATCTTCTGATCGCTCAATACCTGGGTGACTGTTACGTTTAGCTAACCGCTTGCAGCTTGTGGTTGTTTGATATGATCATCACCTACTACTGGCGTATTGACGATTCTTTAGAGTCCTACACAGAGGTTTCTTGGCTCAGGCGAAAAGGAGTAGAGGAATATATGTGATATGTGCAGGACCGAGAATAATGCGATATGAGATACCGTATTATATTCTCACGATATTTAGATATGAACCGGGTCATCGGATCAAGTGTTGATTCGATGAATCGGTACATGATATATTAGTCGGTAATATTCGATATAGCCGGATCGTCGGATCAAGTGTTGATTCGATGATTTAATGTATAATAATATATATGATATATTGTATTATATTATCTAATATTGGCTCGCTTTATTATTTCATTTTCTCACTGGATGATACATTGATATATATGCGATATATGTTAATTGTATTATTTTCTTTTGTTGCAAATATATAATATATATGTGATATATATTATTGTGACATGATATGATTTATTATTAAAAATGTTTAAGGATGATTAAATGGGATTAGGGTTTGATTAGGGTTAGCTTCTTCTTGTTCATTCTAGAAGCTTTGCTTTTGTCTTGGTTAAGATATTATGGTTGATATTTTTCCAAGACTCATAACTTAACCTAACCAAACCCTAACTCTAGTTTATTCTCTACAAACTCTTAGCCTATCATCCTTGACCATGGTTCTATAATCAATCATATACATTTCTTTTCTATTCATCACAAAAGGAATTATTTTTTCATTATCAACTTCTTCTCTCTTGATTTTGAGCTCACTAGAAATTCCATTTGTGATGATAAATTGTGAGAAAGTGAAATAAAAAGAAAGCATAAATACTACTCCATCATCCTCATCTAATCTAGCCCATTAGATTAGGGTGTTCATCTCTTTAGAGTGAGAAAGCTTGAGTTGTAGCAACTTCGACGTAGATCATCGGAGAATCGGAACACTTCAAGCTAGCATGGATCGTTCGAGTCGTGGAGCCTCTCTTGAGTCCGGGAGATCGTGGATCGCGGCGAAGGGACTTCTACTCGGAGCTTGTGAAGTGAAGGAGCGGACTACAAAGGTTGTAATCCCTCACACTTAGCTTTAAAGATATCATCTTGCATGCTAAACCCTAATAATCTACCAAAGATCCCGTCTTTGGGTTGTTCGGCACATGTAAAATTTTATTCGGGCATGTTTGATGCTTTATGAACCTTCACTAGTGTGCCCAGGAACCCTACAACGGTATCAGAGCCTAGCTAGAGCATTAGGCGATGTGTTTACGAAGTTAAAACTCCGATCGAACCCAAACCGACAAATTTAACCCCCTCTCTGGAAATTTTTCAAAATCTGGGATTTTTCTGAATTAAAAATACCTGAAAAATACAGCAGGGAAAAATAAGAAATTCGGTGAAAAAATAATCCCCTGATCCGTACAAACCGCCGCGGAACCGCGGCCGTACCTCGCTTAGGCCGCGGAACCGCGGCAGTATAAAGAGATCAGGGCCTCATTTTTGCACAGTAATTCATATTTCTCTGGTATATATTTTATGGGTATTTTTATTCTGACTCAAGTGTTGAGTATTCTGGGGTTTGCTTTGTAATCGTAGATTCGATCGGAATATTTAAATTCGTTATTATTTCCGGATATTTAGAAACTGTTAAACTATTTGAACGGATATCATTAACTCACTGTTTCCCGGCACGACAAACTTTCAAGTGTTGAATTTTTATCGGGTTTAAATCTTTCGGAAAAATTGTACAAGTTAAGCGGTGGACCCTCTAGAAGACAACAAATCTTAACCCGATTATGTGACCGTCTTGAACTGCCTTTTGAACCTTCGGGTTTGGGGCAGTACGGCGTGCCACATGTGAGGCGTTGCCTTGACCCTTCTACGGCTGGATCACTGGTACTGTGACATATTCTGGGATTATTTGAACTCCGCTCAAGTGTTGAGCACTTTGGGAAATTTTGGGTATTTGATTATCTGTTCGAAATGTTTAATACTGTCTATTTATCTGGAATGTGATACAATATGTGGAATTCATTGTGTTAGGCATGAAATGCGAAGTATGTGATATTTCGGATTTACGATGTCTAAAGTGTTTGTGGATTCCAAATATTGTAGTTTTACAATTTCTTTTCTGTGACCGTAAGTGTAGTATGTAGTTGTATTGCCGGTTTTCGTTGCTATACATCGACGACGATCGGTGTATGCATACTTACTTACGTTGATGATATGAGATATTATGTGTTACTGAGATATGATGTGCAGGATTGTCGCGATTGAATAGCGGGGGTTTTTATGTGAGATGAGAGTTTTATATTTTCATTCATGTAAATTCAATTGTAATGTAATATTATTTTATTTGGGGCACTTCCGGGTTGAGGTTGATGTCACCAGTGTTGTATATTATTTACTTTCCGCATTAGGTAGGACCCAAGGTTGGGAGCACAGGTGACCGTGTTCTGGGGTTCAGTAGGAGGCCATCTCGAGGAGTCGAGACCGGGTCTCCTAAACTACAGAATTGGTAGGGTCGCTTGCCGCTCTCGTAGGAGTCCAGGGTGTGGGCTTGGCTATTCATCGCGACTGTGGAATCCGTATTTTCTATTATTGGCTAAGTACTAAATACGGACGTCCTAGTATATCCCACATTATATATATGTTTCTGCTGCGATATCTGTGATGTGATCATTTGATATGTTGTGATGGATACAGTATATAATATATATGATATATTATATAGACGTTACTTATGTTTTACACCCGCACTAGCCCTGCCCTGCTCTGTCGTTAGTTACCTAACCTAACGGTGCACGAGGGGACATCGAGGCGAATGCGGATGACATAAGTGTACGTCGTATTTATCTGTGATGCTTAGGAAGCATAAGCTGATGGGATTTTTATTAATGAGATTAATAAAAAGAAAAAGAAACCTAAAAGATGTTGTAGAATCAAAACTTTATAAAAAAGGGTAGCTACAGTTTTGCTTTGCATAGTGGTATATATGATATACCCTGCACCTTATTCGATGAGGAAAGAGCCGAGATCCCTTCACCGGGAGTGACCTCTTTAGCGAAACTGGCAGATGCTACGAAACTCGGTTTGTCTTTTGACTGCTTTTTAGAGTTTTGCTTTGCATAGTGGTATATATGATATACCCTGCACCTTATTCGATGAGGAAAGAGCCGAGATCCCTTCACCGGGAGTGACCTCTTTAGCAAAACTAATGAAAGCCTCAAAAACACTCCATTTCAAAACTTCACTTGATTCTACGACGATATCAAGTTCATTACGCTCAGGGTTTTCTGAAAAACCTGCGTAGCCCTCCGTCATTTCAGATAGATATTATTTAGTATTCGTGCTATGTTTGTTGACTTAGTCAAGGCGTAGTGTACGGTAGCTAAGTAGTGTTTATCTGCTAAAACATGAGATGTGATTGGATTAGGGTATTCACACGGTCTTGTTGACTCAGTCAAGGGTCGTACGGGTGGGTTTAATTCAATCGAGAAATGTACGGGTTGAACTTGACTTGCGATTTATAGTTTGTTGACTTATTCAAGGTCATAGATCGCTAGGGGCAAAATATTATCGGGAATTTCAAGTGTTGAAATTTGCAATGAGATTGCATACCTTCTATGAGATAGTTGGATCCCGATACCCACTGCGAGTAAGAGTTACTCCTGGGAGAGTTTTACACAGGATAATTAGTCGATCAAGTAGGTGTCTAGAAAAGTGTTAATGGGGTTACGCCTCTGGGAAAATGGGGTTTACTTTAATTAGGTCCGTGCGAAAGCACGGGGAACCTCCCTCAAAGTACCGACACTGATCTGGCTGAAAGATTGACGAAATTGTAGGGTGTAATTAATCCCGGCTAATCTTACCTTTTAGGGTTTGATGGTAGATTTGATAAAAACAGTGGGAGACATCCTGATTAGATAAGATAATAACCAATCTAATCTTGCAAGAGCATACGCTAAAGTGTTTTCTTCTCTCTCTCTCCAGGTAGCGACCATGTCAGGCCATAATCAAGATAATAATATGGATGTATTGACTGAACCCGCTTATTATACTGAGCAGGGGAACGTTGGACCCGTTCTTTCTTATAAGAGTTATAAGACTGAACAGGGAATAGAAGAATATCTAGATTCTCAAGCCGCCCAAAAGAACATGCATGTTGATGCATCTTCTTCAGGTGTGTTAGTTATTGAGAACTGTTTCTCAGTTCACCCTACGTCCTGGGTATTAGATACCGGATCAGGATCCCACATATGTAAATTGTTACATGGGATACGTAAAGGTAGAGAACTGGGAAAAGGTGATCATTCCGTTCAAGTAGGGAACGGTGCAAATATTGCAGCCAAAGCAGTTGGCGAATATCACCTTGTATTGCCAAGTCGTAATACACTGATTCTAAATGAGTGCTATTATATACCGAACATGATGTGCAACATTATATCAGTCTCTTTATTAAGTAAAGAAGGATATAATTTTTTAGTAAAGGATAATGTTATGAACATATTCCTAGATCAAAAGTTGATTGCATCAGGCTCGTTACATAATGGCATATTCATTCTAAATAAGAATACAGTCCTCAATATACAAAACACACACAAGAGGAAAAGTTCAGAAATGAACGAATCCTTCTTGTGGCATTTTAGACTTGGTCATATCAATGAGACATGGCTAGCTAAGTTACATAAAAATGGATATTTGAATTCATTCGAATTTTCATCTTATGATACTTGCCATTCATGTCTCAAAGGAAAAATGACCAAAGCTCCGTTTAATGGATACGGAGAAAGAGTTACCGAACTCTTAGGACTCGTACATAGTGATGTATGCGGTCCCATGTCTACGCATGCCAGGAACGGTTCTTCCTACTTCATTACATTCACTGACGATCTCTCTAGATACGGGCATGTGTTCTTGTTGAAACACAAGTCTGAAGCTTTTGAGAAATTCAGAGAATATAAGCACGAAGTAGAAAAACAAACGGGCAAAAGTATTAAGATCTTTCGATCTGATCGAGGAGGAGAATACTTAAGCAGTGAGTTCCTAGATTATCTAAAAGAGAATGGGATTCTCTCTCAGCTTACTCCTCCTTATACACCACAGCACAACGGTGTATCGGAACGAAGGAATCGGACCCTATTAGATATGGTGCGATCTATGATGAGCGATACTGAGTTACCTATTTCCTTTTGGGGGTATGCGCTTGAGACAGCCATATACATATTGAATCTAGTTCCGTCTAAATCTGTACCTACCATACCATATGAGATATGGAGTGGGAAGAGACCATATTTTAAACGAGTTAAGATATGGGGTTGTCCGGCATATGTCAGAAGACAAAATCCGGACAACCGGACAAACTCGAGGCACGATCAGTTCTTTGCAAATTTATGGGATATCCAAAGAATTCTCAAGGATATTTTTTCTACCACGCTGAGGAACAAAAGGTGTTTGTTGCTCAACATGCCACCTTTTTAGAAAAGGAATTTCTTGCAAAAGAAATTAGTGGCAAACAGGTAGAGCTGGAAGAGGTTCCAGAAACACAAATTGCAACTGAAGATTTAGTAGAACCAGAAGATTCAGTAATACCCGACGAACCCCAGCCTCTCCGCCGATCTAGTAGGGTTTCTCGACCACCTGAGAGATGCTACGGTTTTCTCATTGATGGTGGAAGCGAGGATTGCATCATGGAAGATGATGACCCAACTAGTTTCAAGCAGGCCATCACGGGTGGTGACTCTGTGAAATGGCTGGATGCAAGGCGATCTGAGATGGAATCCATGTACACCAATAAAGTATGGATTTTGGAAAATACTCCTGAAGGGGTAAAACCCATTGGGAGTAAGTGGATTTTTAAAAAGAAATTTGGTGTAGATGGAAAAGTTGAGACTTTCAAAGCTAGACTTGTAGCAAAGGGATTTCGTCAACGACCAGGTGTGGATTATGACGAAACATTTTCTCCAGTGGCTATGCTTAAGTCCATCCGGATCTTACTTGCCATTGCTGCATACCATGACTATGAAATCTGGCAAATGGATGTTAAGACCGCCTTTCTAAACGGTGATTTAGAAGAGTGCGTGTACATGACTCAGCCAGAGGGCTTCATAGATAGTAGGAGCAGCGGAAAGGTGTGCAAACTGCTTAAATCCATTTATGGGTTAAAGCAAGTATCGCGGAGTTGGAACATCTGTTTTGATGTTATAGTCAAAGAGTTTGACTTCATCAAAAACATAGATGAACCTTGTATCTATAAGAAGGTAGCAGAGAGTAAGGTTGTCTTCCTCGTATTGTACGTGGATAACATACTCTTGATAGGAAATAATATTCCTATGCTGCAATCAGTCAAGCTCTTCTTATCACAAAGATTCTCAATAAAAGATCTAGGTGATGCCTCATGCATATTGGGGATAAGGATCTATAGAGATAGATCCAAACGGATACTGGGATTGTCCCAATCCAGGTACATTGACACCATACTAAAGAGGATTAGTATGGAAGAATCCAAGCGTGGGAACCAACCCATGATCTCTGGACTCACTCTCTCCAAAGAGATGTCTCCCAAGACTGATTTGGAGAGAGCTCGCATGTAAGGGATACCCTATACTTCGGCAGTAGGCTCTATCATGTATGTGATGCTATGTACCAGACTCGATGTAGCATACTCACTAAGTGTAGTGAGTCGGTATCAAGCAGATCCTGGAGAGAGTCACTGGACAGCTGTGAAGAACATTCTCAAGTACTTGCGAAGGACTAGAGACATGTTCTTGGTGTATGGTAACGGAGAACTCCGGGTGGAGTCCTTTATCGATTCCAGCTTCCAAAGTGATAAGGACGGCTCTAAATCGCACTCGGGATTTGTCTTTACTCTCAATGGAGGGGCGGTATGTTGGAAGAGTTCCAAACAGGATACCGTTGCAGACTCGACGATGGAGGCTGAATACATCGCTGCCAACGATGCTGCCAAAGAGGCTGTCTGGATGAAGAAGTTCATCACTGAACTTGGTGTGGTTCCATCCATTGAACATCCAATACCTTTGTATTGCGATAACAATGGAGCTGTGGCTTTGGCCAAGGAACCCAGATCCCATCAGAAATCCAGACATATTCTGAGGCGGTATCACCTGATCAGGGAGATAGTTGATCGCCGGGAGATCGAGGTCAGGAGAGAAGATACGAATGACAACACTGCGGATCCACTCACGAAGGCCATTCCCCAGATACAGTTTGAGAGATTATTCGGGATGCTAGGTATGAGATACTACAGCAGCTGGCCTTAGTGCAAGTGGGAGATTGTTAGTTATGTATATGCCCTAGAGGCCATTGTTGTACATATGATGTATATTATGATGGATGCTTGGATATATACGGAGAGGACTTTCTTGCTCGTCATGATAGTATGCTATTTGGTTTCACTTTATCTTAACATGTTGACTTGTATTGGTTTACTGTCTTTCTCTCAGATGTTGATAAAGCCCTTAGGATCTGTACTCGACTACTGGGATTATGATGAGATCATACTAGTAGGGCCACGGTAGTCGATGAGTACATCCTATAAATGTTCCTAGTCGAGGGTATATCGAGACAGGGCATCGATACACCAGAGTAGACTAGCGTATACGCATCTTGATCCATATGATGGGCGATGGATGATCCCATATCCATCGGTGTTTGACATCAAGGATGGTGTACGGGTGCTCAGTGGAGACTGGGTATACTGGACGGACTCGCCGAGAACTCCCAGATGGTGATATACCACACGTCAAATGGCAGTTCTCCGGTGACACTGGTACAGGGTAGTCTGTAGACCCGAGATCGTCATAGAGTCTTGTGTGATTCCCACTGTGCTTTGATTTCCACCTTACCACGTCCACGAGGGCGTGCAAAATGGTGGCTTTTGGGTACAGTCCCGAATCACATGGAGGCAATGAGCGATAAGAGGGGATTCGTCTCTCCCGGTATAAGGAGTTGATGTTGTGCTGTGTTCGATTGGCTATAACTGGAAGTCCCTTGCCAGGGCTGATATAGAGATAAACTGGTAAGTGTTACCAGTAGTATCTCGACCTGTTTTGAGCCTCACATCGACATGACTTATCGGTTACTGGGGTCTGACGTATACCACCCCTAGACTTGATATGCGACATATCAGACGAACAAACCGGACTGTACGGGAGTGTTACTGATTGGATTCACAGGAGAACGGACAGGCTAGCTTGTTGATCTTCTGATCGCTCAATACCTTGGTGGCTGTTACGTTTAGCTGACCGCTTGCAGCTTGTGGGTGTTTGATATGATCATCACCTGCTACCGGCGTATTGACGATTCTTTAGAGTCCTACATAGAGCTTTCTTGGCTCAGGCGAAATGGAGTAGAGGCACATATGTGATATGTGCAGGACCGAGAATAATGCGATATGAGATACCGTATTATATTCTCGCGATATTTTGATATGAACCGGGTCATCGGATCAAGTGTTGATTCGATGAATCGGTACATGATATATTAGTCGGTAATATTCGATATAGCCGGATCGTCGGATCAAGTGTTGATTTGATGATTTAATGTATAATAATATATATGATATATTGTATTACATTATCTAATATTAGCTCGCTTTATTATTTCATTTTCTCACTGGATGATACATTAATATATATGCGATATATGTTAATTGTATTATTTTCTTTTGTTGCAAATATATAATATATATGTGATATATATTATTGTGATATGATATGATTTATTATTAAACATGTTTAAGGATGATTAAATGGGATTAGGGTTTGATTAGGGTTAGCTTCTTCTTGTTCATTCTAGAAGCTATGCTTTTGTCTTGGTTAAGATATTATGGTTGATATTTTTCCATGACTCATAACTTAACCTAACCAAACCCTAACTATATTTTATTCTCTACAAACTCTTAGCCTATCATCCTTGACCATGGTTCTATAATCAATCATATACATTTCTTTTCTATTCATCACAAAAGGAATTATCTTTTCATTATCATCTTCTTCTCTCTTGATTTTGAGCTCACTAGAAATTCCATTTGTGATGATAAATTGTGAGAAAGTGAAATAAAAAGAAAGCATAAATACTACTCCATCATCCTCATCTAATCTAGCCCATTAGATTAGGGTGTTCATCTCTTTAGAGTGAGAAAGCTTGAGTTATAGCAACTTCGACGTAGATCATCGGAGAATCAGAACACTTCAAGCTAGCATGGATCGTTCGAGTCGTGGAGCCGCTCTTGAGTCCGGGAGATCGTGGATCGCGGTGAAGGGACTTCTACTCGGAGCTTGTGAAGTGAAGGAGCGGACTACAAAGGTTGTAATCCCTCACACTTAGTTTTAAAGATATCATCTTGCATGCTAAACCCTAATAATCTAGCAAAGATCCCGTCTTTGGGTTTTCGGCACATGTAAAATTTTATTCGGGCATGTTTGATTCTTTATGAACATTCACTAGTGTGCCTAGGAACCCTACACCTAAGAACCCTACTGTAACGTTTTGAAAATCGTTTCGGTGAAATTTCGAAAAATCGGTAAAATAAGGGGGTTTTCTGTAAAAAGTCAAAATACAAATATCTTATTATAAAAATTAAATATACATATTCTATCTATATAATTGCTATTATTTGGTGTTTATTGAGCCGCTGGTGAAATTTCAAATTTTCTGAAAAAAATATTATTTTATTATTATTTAAGCCGCCACTAATACATTTAATTAGGGAAAATTACAAATTGGAATGAGTTGAAACAAATTTTGTGCATCATAAATATTAAATAAAATTTTATCAAGTGGTTTTTGGAACGAAATCATTTGCCAAAACGGTTTAGAAATTATTGAAGAAAAAAAGGCTTTTTTTAGCGTAAATGGATGTTTGGGGTATTATATTTATCATTTTTCATCACCCCACACCCGTACCCACATCCACACACTCCCATTTACTTCTCCCCTTGAAGAATTCAGCAGCCCCCATTTTTTTTCCCCACTTGAATTTCAAAGGAAAGAAATGAAAGAAAAGAAAAGAAAATGGAGAAATGAGGTGGACCTTTGACCTTGAATTGACTTTGACTTCTCCCCCCACATTCTCTACCTCCCTCTCTCTCCTCTCCCACTCCCATTCCAGCTGACCCCCCCTTCCTACAGCAGCAGCAGCCCCCCCCCCCATTTCCCTTCTCTTTTCTCTTCAAACTTCATCAAAAATTGCCTCAAATCCATCAAAAAAAATCCCAAAACCCAAATCCGACTCCTACCCATTTTAGCTTAGCCCGTATAGCATGGATCTTTGTGAAAAGAGAGCATTTTGGGAGACCATGGATGCTTGTGGATCTTCAAATGTTTTTGGGTATAATTCTAAAACATTTTTGCTTAATTTGTTACTAATTTCTTAAAGCTAAACTACTTAAGTGTTAATTAGGCTTAAGTTGCAAGTTTTGGAATTCAAGTTATGAATTTGAATGCAAGTTAAGGTTTTATAAAATTGGTGTATGGTTGTGTGTTATATTTAGGCTTTTTGTCATGTTAATACAAGATTAGTAGCTTGTGCTAATGGTTAGTTAAAAATTTGTGTTGATTTGCTAATTTGCTTACTAGGTTTTTGAAATTGGTTAAATACTTGGGATTAAAAATGTGTTTAGGTTTTTCATGACTTCATTAACTTTATTAAGTGTGGTTTAATGCTTTAGATCATGCAAATCTAAGCTAGATTGTAGTTTGTGCATTTTTGCTTTGAAATTGTTAAATTTTAGGTATTTTGTAAACTAGAATATTAGGGTTTTTTGGAATTTAATGAGATTAAATTCCGGGAATTGTTTATATGACTTATTTAAGATATTTAATAAATATATTGGCCGCTACATTCATTTAAACATCCTGTTTTGTACAAAAACGGCGAATTGTGCTTGCTAGATTTTCGGAAAAATGACTTTTTAAGTAAAATTGGGGTTTTTGTGAGTTTTAACCTAGTTTATATTAAAATTAGTGTTCGTGAATGTGCAAATGAGTGTGATTGGATTTTTCTCATTGGTTTGACGTTTGTACATCGACATTGAGGGTTGGTTTGACTATTCTTGCATGCGTAGGCGATAGGTTTGGACCTATGCGTGATACGCGTGCCGATTTGATTTTCGTATGCCGTTTCGATTTCGAATTTAGTTTTAATACGATATGGTGCGTTATGATATGTAGGTACCCCCATGTGGACTTCGAGACGACAAGCAAGCGCGTGGCGACGTTGGCACCGGCTAGCGAGGACCAGGTGAGTAGATTTATATCTACGGGGAGAAGTCGGGTGGATGGCGTATAGCACCCCCGCAGTCCGTGGTGGTGTATACGGATGCGTATACACACCAACAATTATTATATGTTATTTGGGATTAATAACGATGCTTAGGATGGATATTGGTGTGTTGGATTACTTTAGTGTTGCGAACCCTAGGGTAGTGTTGCACTACACATACACACATACATACTTGCATACATTCCTATTGATATGTGCTCATTGGATTCTTTATAGTTATGGGTTCACATGGGTATGGGACTATGTGTTCACATACGAATTTGAGGATGATACTTGGGATTGAGCTGAGTCGATGAGATTTGATTTGAGGCCGTGAGATCGGTGATATAGCAGGGTTCGTATTTGAGATACGACATGACGTTGTAGCGGGTCCTTGACGTAGTATTTCACACACGTCCATGCATACGTAGGCGGTATCAGTATGGTACTAGACGTAGATCAGTACCGCGATCATGATATTTGATAAAGAGGATACCAGGTGAATAGTATGATGAATGTGATATTGACCCGTACCCAGATTTGGGATGCCGTACGACGGATTTACGTATGAGCTATATTTTGATGATTGATCCGCACTCTTGACTTGGGATGTCTGATTATAGATATGGTATCGGATATGATATTATTGAGGCGGGATCACCGACTATACATATACAGGTAGGTATATGTATCGACTCAGATGATAGGCGGTTTCCTTACCTGTAGTTCAGCTTGTTAGTTCAGCCGTATAGTTTAGTGTAGTTGTTAGATTAGATTAGACTCCTACCTATTTCAAAAACTAACGAATCGTGGGTATTTTAAAAGACAGCCCAAGGGATCCTACGGATATTTCAAAAGACTTATCTTTTCATAAAAACACCGTAGCCCCTATTTTCAAAATCCCATGATTCGTGTTATTTCAAAAGGCACCATTTGTAGGACTTATATTAGATTAATGCATATTAGTTATAGTTGCGTCTAGTTTTCAGCTCCCGCTCTTCTTTTGTGGTCCGCTTCGCATCGCATGCTTATTTTATGTTTCATACTCCATTATTGATATCATGCTGTTAGGACACCGGCACCATTACCGATGATGCGTATGTACCACGTACACTTATTTGCCGGCTCACACACATCTTCATCGGTAATTGCCATGTCACGTACACCTTAGAAAATATTATTGCTTGACATAGCCTGTTAGCTAATAGTTAGACATGATATTAGTGTACTTGCCTTATATGTTAGTTTAGAAATTGTAGTTATTACCGGCTACTTCATGCATACTGTTATTCATTGTTATGCCGCATTCATGGATTCTCATGCATATATTCACCATTTTACGTGTTATTGAGGTTTTGGATTCGGATTTCCATGAGATTTTCTGGATTTGGAGGAAAACCGCAAAAACATAAATAAACCTTTTTCCTCATTTAAAATAAAAAGTGCGGTTTTCCCATGATGTATGAGTCGTCCACCATGAGTTTGCTGATGGATTTCGAGACCCGATTCGAGGAGACGGATGAACCGTTTCGGGTACATGGTGGACCCCGTAAGGTACCCCAGGGCAAGAAGCGCGTGATGATGACGATGTGAGCCTGGCAGGGGAGCACTACCTACCGGTGATATTACCCGACGCGTCGGATATCCGGAGGATACCGTCGTGGTCTTGAGATGGATGGTAGGGGCCGGTCTGGACTGACGGCGCCCTAGATATTGAGATTTAGACATTGATATTTCGAGACAGTGAGATTTATGTTTTGTGTCGATGCTAGACACTGTTGATACTGATTTCATTTATGATACCTCACTTTAAAAATACAGAAATCTCACTAATTTATGAAAACAGTTTCTTCATTTACATGTATTCTGTTTTCATGCATTCATACCTCACTCATATGATATATTGCTACCTGAGGCACTGAAACGGGCACATGAGTTTACACTCGGGTAAGATACTACCCTAGCCATTGTTATAGGCTGCATGTTATATACATTTTTGAGGATATATTATGATTATTGACCTAGGATTGTTTTATTTATGTGATTTCTGTGCGTAGATGTTTTTCTATTCACGAGTTGGCAACTCACCCCCGTTATGCCCCAGTTTCTTGCAGGTTTTGCCGTACAGGTTTAATTACGGCTATGCGGCATAGTTTCGTTCGGGTGATTTGCTAGTAGGTGGATTTACTTGTATCGTACCCCCATTATATATCTTGTATATCATTATTCTGTTGTATCTAGAAGTTCCATCAACCAAACATGTATTTATTGAGATAGAGACCAGTGTTGTTTATTCTTTCGACCTTAGAGTCGCTCATTATATTTCTGGTGGTTTTGAGTTTCCTTTTGAGTTTTGATCCTCGCCGTTGGCGTTGTATATTTTATTGCTTGTGTGGTTGTGACCGTCGATTGACGAAGAGCTAGCTCCCGCTTGGGGATGCCTTTTTCTTGATTTCGTATACTATTCATGTTGTATCCCGTTTGGGGGCCAGTATTTACAAAGGAGACTCTGCCGAAATTTTCAGTAAATTTTTGATGTTTTAAAAACCGCATAATTCGGCTTATGCTATTGAAATTACTTGCTTTAAGTTGGTTTTTCCTGCACTCTACTACTTTTCTTGGTTTGGATTTCTGGGTTTTCGGTTTACTTAGATTACGTACGTCTCGAGACGTTTGTAGTTTAAGTGCCGGTCATGTTCCGTACTTTCGGGTCGTGACAAAGTTGGTATCAGAGCGTTAGGTTTTACCTTCGGAGCGTAGGATGACCCTTGGTTGATGGAATAGGTGACTAAAGTAGAGTGACGTACCGTTGGTATGTTCCGCGGCATATTTACGACACGCCACTCCACTTAAGAAGCCTTAGGATGTACATTTCCTTGTTCAGTATTATATTCCTTCCTGATCTAGCCTCATCGTTACCAGTTTGGTTTTGCTGCCACAATTTCGGGCAGGGAGAGCTACGGCTAGAGTTGCGGTCAGCAGGAGCTCGTCACAAACGAGGACTGACCAAGGCGTGATTCTGGTGACACCCGATTGTAGGGAGGTGTCTTTTGATTGTGTTTTCGCACCACGAGCGTTGATGGATCGCTGTATGAGATTACTCGGACGGACAGATCAGCACCAGAGGATTGAGCCAATGATAGAAGGTCGCTAGTCACCCACGGATGAATGACTGAGACATGTGGTTCGTTCGCCTACCCGATGAGAGGTCATCAGATAGATTGATTCCAGCTAGAGATGACTTCACGCGGAGATGTTGGGAGTCGACAGAGACGATCGAATGTCAGAAACCTATTATTCCAAGTTTAAAGTAGTCGGAAGGACATGTAGGCAATTCTATGGTCCCTCTAGAAGAATGAAACCCTAACTCGACATAATGACCGTGTGAAAGCCTTTGAACCTTAGGGTTTGCGGCAGTTCCACGGCGCCATTAGTGAGGCTTGGGTTTGCCCTTCTACGGCTGGACCACCGATGCTGTGGTATGTACTCGATACTATTAAACTGTACCAAGATGTTGAGCTCTTGGGGGATTATGAGGTTTCGACGAATCGATCGAATGGTTCGACTTCAATCGGATGCTAGGTGGTGAGATGCATTCTTGGGAGACTCCAGATACGAGGATAGCCGTTGGAGCTCAGTCCATACAGCCACGACGAGACGAGTCCGAAGCGGTCGACATTAGAGAAAAGTGGACTAAGAGGTTCGCACCAGATCTAGATGAGATGACGTTCCACTCCGCCGACATCAGAGAGGCGATGCGCATGCCGAGGCATGGTACTTGGACTTACCTTCCAGAAGGAGTCGCGATGAGTATGCAGTCGTTCCAGAGCAAGATGCAGATATAAGAAAGGACAATGACTTCCGGATAGTTGGCAGAGACGAGACATGGAAGAGACCGTAAGCAGGATTCCTTCCAGGACACTGCTGCAATGATACTTGCACCCAGGATCAGATGTGTCACGTACATTCAGAGAGCCAGAGGCCGATGCCAGTGATATGCTGTCTCACGAGTGGTCGCGATGATTGACAGGGAGATGACAAGAGGCGTGCCAGAACGGGATCATCCCCATTAGCACACCTGACAAGGCCGATGAGCCGAGGGACTGAGAGATTTGTAATTCCCAATGAAGACCTTGACCCAGGAGTGATCATTGTTACGCACACCAGCAGGCCAGGGTTCATGATCATCGACGAGACGTCCCATTAGTGACCGCGCCAGTTGGCCCGAGATTCTTAGAGGATGCGCTTGAGCGGTACTATGCCGCCATTATTGATTTCGATGTTTTGGGTGATTTATTCGAATGATCTGATTTTGATGATTGAGGATTTATGATCTTTGCACAGTGTTGCACTTGATATCGTTTTCGTTCTTGGGTTTCACATGTTTGTGATTTTACGGTTTTAGACATTTGAGTTGATTTTGTGCGTATGTACGCATACGAATTGGTTTTTGCACTCAGTATAGTTCACATATGCTTGCAGTGCAGTGATACGCATTTTGTGCACTTAGATGCACTAGACTTCGATTTCGATTGTGATACTCGATATTTGTTTTGTGCACCTTGTGCACCTGATTTGATTTTACGCATGTTCGGCGCTTGATATTGGATTTCATGATTTCGTGCATGATGGATGCCCCTGGTTTTGGGTTTTCGCGCATGATTGAGCGCAGGTTTTGAGATACGATTTTGGTGCACACCAGATGCACTAAATCGAGATTCTTCGTGCATGTTAGATGCACCTGATTTTGCTGTCAGGCACACATGTTGCCTACGACAGATGTTTCGTGCACACTCGATGCACTTAGATGTTGTTTCTGTGCGCATGTATGGCACATTCATGGATTTTGATTTCCGTGCGCACCAGACGCACGTAGCGTTCATGTGCATATTTTGGGATTGATTTCGTATAGAGCAGTACGTTTTTATGATATTGCTATGTATTTTCGTACTGAGCAGGACTAGTCAGAGGACAGTACCTGAATATATTTTTCATGCATTGATAGTTATTGAAGGGATTTCCAAAAAGCGAGCTATAGCCTCAGTATTTACCTACGTGTCTGATATGACACAAAATGTTTAAAACAAGGAGACCCTTCTAAATTGTTTCCAAAACGGCGGAACGTACATTTCAAACAAAGGTATATATGTATATAGTTATTTTCTTATGATAGACGTCCGCCACTGTGCAGTGTTATACGCGTTGCACAGCGACTTAAAGAGATTTGGCATGCATTTCCTTCAGATACTTACAGATATAGATTCGATGTTTACATGTATAGTTTCGAGTTATATCATATTGGTTTGATTTAGATTTGGCATTGATGTCTTCTCCATGACTCCGATGATTGCGAGATGCTTGACGGAGTTTTGATTTGAGTTATATACTCATTTTTCAAGCGCATGCGCTGCGCTACGAATTGTTTTATGTAGTTACAATTTCGGAGCCCCGACGACTTGATGGTTTTTCTTAGATGTTTTAGTATTTGGGAGAGTTTGAATTTAAATTCGGGGACCGAATTTCTTTAAGGGGGGAAGATTGTAACATTTTGAAAATCGTTTCGGTGAAATTTCGAAAAATCGGTAAAATAAGGGGGTTTTCTGTAAAAAGTCAAAATACAAATATCTTATTATAAAAATTAAATATACATATTCTAGCTATGTAATTGCTATTATTTGGTGTTTGTTGAGCCGCTGGTAAAATTTCAAATTTTCTGAAAAAAATATTATTTTATTATTATTTAAGCCGCCACTAATAAATTTAATTAGGGAAAATTACAAATTGGAATGAGTTGAAACAAATTTTGTGCAACATAAAACATTAAATAAAATTTTATCATGTGGTTTTTGGAACGAAATCATTTGCCAAAACGGTTTAGAAATTATTGAAGAAAAAAAGGCTTTTTTTTAGCGTAAATGGATGTTTGGGGTATTATATTTATCATTTTTCATCACCCCACACCCGTACCCACATCCACACACTCCCATTTACTTCTCCCCTTGAAGAATTCAGCAGCCCCCATTTTTTTTCCCCACTTGAATTTCAAAGAAAAGAAATGAAAGAAAAGAAAAGAAAATGGAGAAATGAGGTGGACCTTTGACCTTGAATTGACTTTGACTTCTCCCCCCACTTTCTCTACCTCCCTCTCTCTCCTCTCCCAATCCCATTCCAGCTGACCCCCCCTCCTACAGCAGCAGCAGTCCCCCCCCATTTCCCTTCTCTTTTCTCTTCAAACTTCATCAAAAATTGCGTCAAATCCATCAAAAAAAATCCAAAAACCCAAATCCGACTCCTACCCATTTTAGCTTAGCCCGTATAGCATGGATCTTTGTGAAAAGAGAGCATTTTGGGAGACCATGGATGCTTGTGGATCTTCAAATGCTTTTGGGTATAATTCTAAAACATTTTTGCTTAATTTGTTACTAATTTCTTAAAGCTAAACTACTTAAGTGTTAATTAGGCTTAAGTTGCAAGTTTTGGAATTCAAGTTATGAATTTGAATGCAAGTTAGGGTTTTATAAAATTGGTGTATGGTTGTGTGTTATATTTAGGCTTTTTGTCATGTTAATACAAGATTAGTAGCTTGTGCTAATGGTTAGTTTAAAAATTGTGTTAATTTGCTAATTTGCTTACTAGGTTTTTGAAATTGGTTAAATACTTGGGATTAAAAATATGTTTAGATTTTTCATGACTTCATTAACTTTATTAAGTGTGGTTTAATGCTTTAGATCATGCAAATCTAAGCTAGATTGTAGTTTGTGCATTTTTGCTTTGAAATTGTTAAATTTTAGGTATTTTGTAAACTAGAATATTAGGGTTTTTGGAATTTAATGAGATTAAATTCCGGGAATTGTTTATATGACTTATTTAAGATATTTAATAAATATATTGGCCGCTACATTCATTTAAACATCCTGTTTTGTACAAAAACGGCGAATTGTGCTTGCTAGATTTTCGGAAAATTGACTTTTTAAGTAAAATTGGGATTTTTGTGAGTTTTAACCTAGTTTATATTAAAATTAGTGTTCGTGAATGTGCAAATGAGTGTGATTGGATTTTTATCGTTGGTTTGACGTTTGTACATCGACATCGAGGGTTGGTTTGACTATTCTTGCATGCGTAGGCGATAGGTTTGGACCTATGCGTGATACGCGTGCCGATTTGATTTTCGTATGCCGTTTCGATTTCGAATTTAGTTTTAATGCGATATGGTGCGTTATGATATGTAGGTACCCCCATGTGGACTTCAAAACGACAAGCAAGCGCGTGGCGACGTCGGCACCGGCTAGCGAGGACCAGGTGAGTAGATTTATATTTACGGGAAGAAGTCGGGTGGATGGCGTATAGCACCCCCGCAGTCCGTGGTGGTGTATACGGATGCGTATACACACCAACAATTATTATATGTTATTTAGGATTAATAACGATGCTTAGGATGGATATTGGTGTGTTGGATTACTTTAGTGTTGCGAACCCTAGGGTAGTGTTGCACTACACATACACACATACATACTTGCATACATTCCTATTGATATGTGCTCATGGGATTCTTTATAGTTATGGGTTCACATGGGTATGGGACTATGTGTTCACATACGGATTTGAGGATGATACTTGGGATTGAGCTGAGTCGATGAGATTTGATTTGAGGCCGTGAGATCGGTGATATAGCAGGGTTCGTATTTGAGATACGACATGACGTTGTAGCGGGTCCTTGACGTAGTGTTTCACACACGTCCATGCATACGTAGGCGGTATCAGTATGGTACTAGACGTAGATCAGTACCGCGATCATGATATTTGATAAAGAGGATACCAGGTGAATAGTATGATGAATGTGATATTGACCCGTACCCAGATTTGGGATGCCGTACGACGGATTTACGTACGAGCTATATTTTGATGATTGATCCGCACTCTTGACTTGGGATGTCTGATTATAGATATGGTATCGGATATGATATTATTGAGGCGGGATCACCGACTATACATATACAGGTAGGTATATGTATCGACTCAGATGATAGGCGGTTTCCTTACCTGTAGTTCAGCTTGTTAGTTCAGCCGTATAGTTTAGTGTAGTTGTTAGATTAGATTAGACTCCTACCTATTTCAAAAACTAACGAATCGTGGGTATTTTAAAAGACAGCCCAAGGGATCCTACGGATATTTCAAAAGACTTATCTTTTCATAAAAATACCGTAGCCCCTATTTTCAAAACCCCATGATTCGTGTTATTTTAAAAGGCACCATTTGTAGGACTTATATTAGATTAATGCAGATTAGTTATAGTTGCATCTAGTTTTCAGCTCCCGCTCTTCTTTTGTGGTCCGCTTCGCATCGCATGCTTATTTTATGTTTCATACTCCATTATTGATATCATCCTGTTAGGACACCGGCACCATTACCGATGATGCGTATGTACCACGTACACTTATTTGCCGGCTCACACACATCTTCATCGGTAATTGCCATGTCACGTACACCTTAGAAAATATTATTGCTTGATATAGCCTGTTAGCTAATAGTTAGACATGATATTAGTGTACTTGCCTTATATGTTAGTTTAGACATTGTAGTTTTTAGCTGCTACTTCATGCATACTGTTATTCATTGTTATGCCGCATTCATGGATTCTCATGCATATATTCACCATTTTACGTGTTATTGAGGTTTTGGATTCGGATTTCCATGAGATTTTCTGGATTTGGAGGAAAACCGCAAAAACATAAATAAACCTTTTTCCTCTTTTAAAATAAAAAGTGCGGTTTTCCCATGATGTATGAGTCGTCCACCATGAGTTTGCTGATGGATTTCGAGACCCGATTCGAGGAGACGGATGAACCGTTTCGGGTACATGGTGGACCCGGTAAGGTACCCCGGGGCAAGAAGCGCGTGATGATGACGATGTGAGCCTGGCAGGGGAGCACTACCTACCGGTGATATTACCCGACGCGTTGGATATCCGGAGGATACCGTCGTGGTCTTGAGATGGATGGTAGGGGCCGGTCTGGACTGACGGCGCCCTAGATATTGAGATTGAGACATTGATATTTCGAGACAGTGAGATTTATGTTTTGTGTCGATGCTAGACACTGTTGATACTGATTTCATTTATGATACCTCACTTTAAAAATACAGAAATCTCACTAATTTATGAAAACAGTTTCTTCATTTACATGTATTCTGTTTTCATGCATTCATACCTCACTCATATGATATATTGCTACCTGAGGCACTGACACGGGCACATGAGTCTACACTCGGGTTAGATACTACCCTAGCCATTGTTATAGGCTGCATGTTATATACATTTTTGAGGATATATTATGATCATTGACCTAGGATTGTGTTATTTATGCGATTTCTGTGCTTAGATGTTTTTATATTCACGAGTTGGCAACTCACCCCCGTTGTGCCCAAGTTTCTTGCAGGTTTTGCCGTGCAGGTTTTGCCGTACAGGTTTAATTATGGCTTTGCGGCATAGTTTCATTCAGATGATTTGCTAGTAGGTGGGTTTACTTGTATCGTACCCCCATTATATATCTTGTATATCATTATTCTGTTGTATCTAGAAGTTCTATCAACCAAACATGTATTTATTGAGATAGAGACCAGTGTTGTTTGTTCTTTCGACCTTAGAGTCGCTCGTTATATTTCTGGTGGTTTTGAGTTTCCTTTTGAGTTTTGATTCTCGCCGTTGGCGTTGTATATTTTATTGCTTGTGTGGTTGTGACCGTCGATTAACAAAGAGCTAGCTCCCGCTTAGGGATGCCTTTTTCTTGATTTCGTATACTATTCATGTTGTATCCCGTTTGGGGGCCAGTATTTACAAAAGAGACTCTGCCGAAATTTTCAGTAAATTTTTGATGTTTTAAAAACCGCATAATTCGGCTTATGCTATTGAAATTACTTGCTTTAAGTTGGTTTTTCCTGCACTCTACTACTTTTCTTGGTTTGGATTTCTGGGTTTTCGGTTTACTTAGATTACGTACGTCTCGAGACGTTCGTAGTTTAAGTGCCGGTCATGTTCCGTACTTTCGGGTCGTGACACCTACAGTGGTATCAGAGCCTAGCTAGAGCATTAGGCGATGTGTATACGAAGTTAAAACTCCGATCGAACCCCGATACATCGAACTAGACCCCCTCTTTGGAAATTTTATAAAAATGTGATTTTTTTGCATTAAAAATACTTTAAAAAATCGGCAGGGAATTCTAAGAATTACCATGAAACACGAGCCCAAGATACCATTAAGTCGCCGCGGAACCGCGGCAGGAACCTGCTTCCCGCGGCGGTTCCGCGGCTGAACTTTGGCATTTTTGACACGTGTCTTCAGGGTAATATCCGTAGGTGCTTGTAGCTGCTTCTGGGTATTTTTAATCTGACTCAAGTGTTGAGTGTTTTGGGGATTATTTTGAATTCGTTGATTCGATCGGAAAATTTAATTTCGTTCGGTTTTTCGGATATTTTAGAAACTGTTAAAATGTTCGAACGGATATCATTAACTCACTTTTTCCCGGCACGAAAAACATTCAAGTGTTGAATTTTTCTTGAGTTTAAATATTTCGGAAATACCCGCAAGTAGCGCGGTGGTCCCTCTAGAAGAACACAAACCTTAACTCGATTATGTGACCGTCTGAACCGCCTCTAAACCTTAGGGTTTAGGGAAGTACGGCGTGCCACATGTGAGGCGTTGGCTTGACCCTTCTACGGCTGGACCATTGGTACTGTGACGTATTCTGTGACTTTTTGAACTTCGCTCAAGTGTTGAGCTATTTAGGAAATCTTGGGTATTTGATTATTCGATCAGAAAGTTTAATATTGTCTATTTATCTGGAATGTGATACAATATGTGGAATTGATATAGTTAGGCATGAAATCCGAAGTATGTGATATTTCGGATTTACGATCTCTAAAGTAATTGTGGATTCCAATGTTGTAGTTTTACACTTTCTTTTCTGTGACCGTAAGCGTAGTATGTGTGGTATCGCCGGCTTCGTTGCTATACATCAACGACAATCGGGATACGCATACTTGCTTACGTTGATGATATGAGATATTATGTGTTGCTGTGATATATTATATTGGATTGTCGTGTTCTGAATAGCCGGGGGTTTTATGTGAGATGAGGGTTTTTATTTTCATTCATGTAAAATTCATTTGTATGTAATATTCTTTTATTGGGGCACTTCCGGGATGAGGTTGATGTCACTAGTGTATATTATCTATTTTTCCGCATTAGGTAGACCCAAGGAGGGGAGCACAAGTAACCGGGTTCTAGGGTATAGTGGGAGGCCATCTCGAGGAGTCGAGACCGGGTCTCCTAACCCTAGAATTGGCAGTGTTACTTGCCGCTCTCGTAGGGGTCCAGGGATGTGGGTTTAGCTATTCATCGCGACTGTGGAATCCGTGTTTTATACCGACTCGTATTAAAATACGGACATCCTAGTATATCCAATATTTCATATATGTTCTTCTGCTGCAATGTTCTGTGATGAGATCATATTACTGCCTGAGATGAATGCTTATACTATATATATATGCTAATATATAAATATTACTGCTTTCGTTTCTTCTGTGATGCTTAGGAAGCATAAGCTGATGGGTTTTATTAATGAGATTAATAAAAAGAAAAGAAACCTAAAAGTTGTTGTAGAATCAAAACTTAATAAAAAGGGTAGCTACAGTTTTGCTTTGCATAGTGGTATATATGGTACACCCTGCACCTTATTCGATGAGGAAAGTGCCGAGATCCCTTCACCGGGAGTGACCTCTTTAGCGAAACTGGCAGATGCTACAAACTTACGGTTTAGTTTTTGACAGCTTATATAGTTCTTGCTTTTCACAGCGGTATATATGATATATCCTGCACCTTATTCGATGGGGAAAGAGCCAAGTTCCTTTCACCGGGAGTGACCTCTTTAGTAAAACTAGAAAAGCCTCAAAAACACTCCTTTCCAAAATCACTTGTTTCTACAACTATATCAAGTTCATTACGCTCATGGTTTTCTGAAAAACCTGCATAGCCCTCCGTCATTTCAGATAGATATTACTTAGTATTCGTGCTACGTTTGTTAGCCTGCATCAAGGCGTAGTGTGCGGTAGCTAACTAATACTTATCTGCAACATGAGATGTGATTGGATTAGGGTAGTCGTACGACTTTGTTGGCCCGCGTCAAGGGACGTACGGGTAGGTTTAATTCAATCAAGAAATGAACGGGTTGAACTTGACTAGCAGACTATGGTTTGTTGGCCTGCGTCAAGGTCATAGAACGCTAGGGGTAAAAGTATTCTTGGGAATTTCAAGCGTTGAAATTTGCAATGAGATTGCATACCTCCTATGAGATAGTTAGATCCCGATACCCACTGCGAGCAAAAGTTACTCCTGGGAGAATTTTACACAGGACAATTAGCCGATCAAGTAGGTGTCTAGAAAGGTGTTAACGGGGTTATGCCTCTGGGAAAACGAGGTTTATTTTAATTAGGTCCGTGCGAAAGCACGGGGAACCTCCCTCAAGTACCGGCACTGATCTGGCTGAAAGATTGACGAAATTGTAGGGTGTAATTAATCCCGGCTAATCTTACCTTTTAGGGTTTGAAGGAAGATTTGAAGAAAACAGTGGGAGACATCCTGATTAGATAAGATAATAACCAATCTAATCTTGCAAGAGCATACGCTAAAGTGTTTTTCTTCTCTCTCTCTCCTGGTAGAGACCATGTCAGGCCATAATCAAGATAATAATATGGATGTATTGACTGAACCCGCTTATTATACTGAGCAGGGGAACGTTGGTCCCGTTCTTTCTTATAAGAGTTATAAGACTGAACAGGGAATAGGAGAATATCTGGATTCTCATGCCGCCCAAACGGAGAACATGCATGTTGATGCACCTTCTTCGGGTGTGTTAGTTATTGAGAACTGTTTCTCAGTTCACCCTACGTCCTGGGTATTAGATACCGGATCGGGATCCCATATATGTAAAATGTTACATGGGCTACGTAAAGGTAGAAAACTGGGAAAAGGTGATCATTCCATTCAAGTAGGGAATGGTGCAAGTATTGCAGCCAAAACAGTTGGCGAATATCACCTAGTATTACCAAGCAGTAGCACACTGATTCTGAATGAGTACTATTATATACCGAACATGATGTGCAATATTATATCAGTTTCTTTATTAAGTAAAGAAGGATATAATTTTGTAGTACAGTATAATGTTATGAACATATTCCTGAATCAAAAGTTGATTGGATCAGGCTCGTTACATAATAGCATATTCATTCTCAATCAAAATACAGTCCTTAATATACAAAACACACACAAGAGGAAGAGTTCAGAAATGAACGAATCCTTTTTGTGGCATTGTAGACTTGGTCATATCAATGCGACACGACTAGCTAAGTTACATAAGGATGGATATTTGAATCCGTTCGAATTATCATCTTATGATACTTGCCATTCATGTCTCAAAGGCAAAATGACCAAAGCTCCGTTTAGAGGACACGGAGAAAGAGTTACCGAACTCTTAAGGCTGTGTAACGTTTTGAAAATCGTTTCGGTGAAATTTCGAAAAATCGGTAAAATAAGGGGGTTTTCTGTAAAAAGTCAAAACACAAATATCTTATTATAAAAATTAAATATACATATTCTAGCTATGTAATTGCTATTATTTGGTGTTTATTGAGCCGCTGGTTAAATTTCAAATTTTCTGAAAAAATATTATTTTATTATTATTTTAAGCCGTCACTAATACATTTAATTAGGGAAAATTACAAATTGGAATGAGTTGAAACAAATTTTGTGCATCATAAAACATTAAATAAAATTTTATCATGTGGTTTTTGGAACGAAATCATTTGCCAAAACGGTTTAGAAATTATTGAAGAAAAAAGGCTTTTTTTTAGCGTAAATGGATGTTTGGGGTATTGTATTTATCATTTTTCATCACCCCACACCCGTACCCACACCCACACACCCCCATTCACTTCTCCCCTTGGCTGAATTCAGCAGCCCCCTCTCTTATCCCAACTTGGTTTGCAAAAGAAAAGAAAAGAAAGAAAACAAAGGAAATGAAAGGAAATTGTAAAATGAGTTGGACCTTTGACTTTATGCCTTGACTTGGACTATTTTCCTCACCTCCCTCTCTCTCCTCTCCCCTCCATTTTCAGCCGAGCCCCCCCTTTGTGCAGCCCCAATTTTCCCCCTCTCTTTTCCTCATCAAAAAGTCTTCAAAATCCATCAAATTTCCATCAAAAATTAAACCAAAACTCAAATCTAACTCCTACCCATTTTTCATTAGCTATTCTTGCATGGATCTAGGGAGCAAGTTGGCATTTTAGAGGCTTTGAATTTCATGTTTGATCTCTTGATCATGAGGTATAAATTCTAATCTTTTCTTAAATTGTGTTAATTGTTTCATGTTAGCTTAATTAGGTTTTTTTAATTAGTTCTAGGTGCTTGAATTAAAATTCAAGAGAAGGGTTTTGAATTAATGATTAGGGTTTGTGATCAAGTGAGGTTTTTATCAATTGGTTATGGGTGTAATGAGGAGATTAACATGTGGTTGTATGCAAAATCTAAGTTAGTTGCTATTTACTAATTTGTTAATTTAAAATTGTGATAACTTTGCTAATTGCTAACTAGGTTTTTATAATTAGTCTAATAATTAGGTTTAAAAATCTAATTATGGTTTCATAGCATTATTAACATTATAATGAGTGGTTTAATACCTTAGGTTATGCAAATCTAAGCTTAATTCTTAAATCGAGAATTTTTTTGCTTGAAAATTGTTAAAATTGGATAATTTGTAAACTAGGTTTTTGGGGTTTATGGAATTTAATGAGATTAAATTATGGGAATCATTTTTATGACTTATTTAAGATATTTAGTGAATATTGTGGCCTCTAGATTCGTCTATACATCGAGTTTTGTACAAAAACGGTGATTTGTGCTTGCTAGATTTTCGGAAAAATGACTTTTTAAGTGAAATTGGGGTTTTTGTGAATTTTAAGCTATTTTATATTATAATTAGTGCTTATAATTGTACAAATTAGTGTGTTGGGAGCTTTCTCGATGGTTTGGCGTTTGTACGCCGACATCGAGGGTTTTTGGGTCGATTTGTGAAGCAACCATAGGTTTTGACCTATGTGAGATTCGTGCGTCGTTTTGGTCATGAGGCGGATTTTAATGCGATATGGTGCGTTATGATATGTAGGTACCCCATGTGGACTTCGAGACGACAAGCAAGCGTGTGGCGACGTCGGCACCGGCTAGCGAGGACCAGGTGAGTAGATTTATATCTACGGGGAGAAGTCGGGTGGATGGCGTATAGCACCCCCGCAGTCCGTGGTGATGTATACGGATACGTATACACACCAACAATTTATGATATGTTGTTAGGATTTATTATTGATGATTTTAGATGGATATTGGTGTTGGATTGGTGCATGGTTACGAAACCTTAGGTAGTGGGTGCACTACACATACATATACACACATATACATACTTGCATACATTCCTTATTTCATATGGGCGTATATGGGAATATATATTTATGTGTTCACATGGGTATGGGACTATGTGTTCATATACTGGATTTGAGGATAGTATTTGGAATTTGAGATGAGTCGATGAGATTGGGCTTGAGGCCAGGAGATCGGTGACGTGATTTGGTTCGTATTGAGATACGACATGATGTTTTAGCGGGTCTTCTGACGTAGTAATTCTTACACCCGCATGCATACATAGATGGCATCAATATTGTACTAGACGTAGGAAATTATTCCGGATCATGATATTTGATAAAGAAGATACCAAATGAATAGGATGATTGATGTGACTTTGACCCGTACCCAGATTTGGGGATGCCGTACGACGGATTTACGTACGAGCTATATATTGATGATTGATCCGCACTCTTGACTTGGGATGCCTGATTATAGATATGGTATCGGATATGATATTATTGAGGCGTGATCACCGACTAATATATATGCAGGTATGTATATACATCGACTCAGATGTTAGGCGTTTTCCTTACCTGTAGTCCAGCTGGTTAGCTTAGCCCTTTAGTTTAGTTTAGTTGTTAGATTAGATTCGATTCTTACCTATTTCAAAAACTAACGAATCGTGGGTACTTTAAAAGACAGCCCAAGGGATCCTACGGAGATTTCAAAAGACGTATCTTTTCATAAAAACACCGTAGCCCCTATTTTCAAAACCCCATGATTCGTGTTATTTCAAAAGGCACCATTTGTAGGACTTATATTAGATTAATGCAGATTAGTTATAGTTGCGTCTAGTTTTCAGCTTCCGCTCATTATTGCTGTTCGCTCTGCCTCGCATACTTATTTTGCTGCATATTCCATTATTGATATCATGCTGTTAGGACACCAGCACCATTACCGATGATGCGTATGTACCACGTACACCTACTTTCCGGCTCACACACATCTTCATCGGTAATTGCCATGTCACGTACACTTTAGATGATATATTTTCTTGACTTAGCTTGTTAGCTAGTAGTTTTGATATGATATTAGTGTACTTCCCTTATATGCCATATTAGACATTGTAGTTATTACTTGTCGCTTCATGCATACTGTTATTCATTGTTATGCCGTATTCATGGATTCTCATGCTTATATTCATGGTTTTACATCCTATTGATGATTCGGATTTCCATGATATTTTCTGGATTTGGAGGAAAACCGCAAAACATATATAAACTGTTTTCTCTCTTTTAAAATAAAAAGTGCGATTTTCCCATGATGTATGAGTCGTCCACCATGAGTTTGCTGATGGATTTCGAGACCCGATTCGAGGAGGCGGATGAACCGTTTCGGGTACATGGTGGACCCGGTAAGGTACCCCGGGGCAAGAAGCGCGTGATGATGACGATGTGAGCCTGGCAGGGGAGCACTACCTACCGGTGATTTTACCCGACGCGTCGGATATCCGGAGGATACCGTCGTGGTCTTGAGATGGATGGTAGGGGCCGGTCTGGACTGACGGCGCCCTAGATATTGTGATTGAGACATTGAGATTTCGAGATATTGAGGTACAGAGACTGTGATACAGAGATATCGAGATATTGGGATTATGTTTTGTGCCGATGCTAGGCACTGTTTTATGCTGATTTCATTATGATACCTCATTTTAAAAATACAAAGGAAATCTCACTAAATTATGGAAACAGTTCTTCATTTACATGTATTCTGTTTTCATGCATTCATACCTCATTCATATGATATATTGCTACCCTTGGGCACTGACACGGGTACATGAGATTACACTCGGGTTAGATATTTACCCTAGCCTTGTTATAGGCTGCTGGTTATATATATTTGAGGATGTATATTGATCGTATGACCTAGGATTGCGTCATACATGCGATTTCTATTCGTAGATATTTTTCTATTCACGAGTTGGCAACTCACCCCCGTTGTGCCCCAGTTTCTTGCAGGTTTGCCGTACAGGTTTCATTACGGCTTGCGGGCATAGTTTCCTTCGGGTGATTTGCTAGTAGGTGGGTTTACTTGTATCGTACCCCCATTATATCTTGTATATTATTATTCTGTTGTATCTAGAAGTTCCATCAACCAAACATGTAATTATTTCAGAGATAGAGACCAGTGTTGTTTATTCTATCGACCTTAGAGTCGCGCGTTGTATTTATACGAATTTCATCCTGTTTTGAGTTTTCTTTTCTGTTGTGATCCTCGCCTTTCGGCGTTGTATATTATATTGCTTGTGTAGTTGTGACCGTCGATTGACGAAGAGCTAGCTCCCGCTTGGGGATGCCTTTTTATTGATTTCGTATACTATTCATGTTGTATCCCGTTTGGAGGCCGGTATTTACAAAGGAGACTCTGCCGAAATTTTCAGTAAAATTTTGATGTTTTTAAAAAAATCGCATAATTCGGCTTATGCTATTGAAACTACTTGCTTTAAGTTGGTTTTTTCTGCACTCTACTATTTTCTTGGTTTGGATCTCTGGGTTTTCGGTTTATTTAGATTACGTACGCCTCGAGACGTTCGTAGTTTAAGTGCCGGTCATGTTCCGTACTTTCGGGCCGTGACAAAGTTGGTATCAGAGCGTTAGGTTTTACCTTCGGAGCGTAGGATGACCCTTGGTTGATGGAACATGTAACTAAGGTAGAGTGACGTACCGTTGGTATGTTCCGCGGCATATTTACGACACGCCACTCCACTTATGAAGCCTTAGGATGTACATTTCCTTGTTCAGTATTATATTCCTTCCTGATCTAGCCTCATCGGTACCAGTTTGGTTTTGCTGCTATGGTTACTGTAGCGTTTTGAAAATCGTTTCGGTGAAATTTCGGAAAATCGGTAAAATAAGGGTTTTTTTTTGTAAAAAGTCAAAATACAAATATCTTATTATAAAAATTAAATATACATATTCTAGCTATGTAATTGCTGGTATTTGGTGTTTATTGAGCCACTGCTGAAATTTCAAATTTTCTGAAATTTTTTCCGAAATTAATTATTTTAATATTATTTTAAGCCGGTAAGAAAATACATTAAATAAGCGATAAATACAAATTTAAATGGGCTAATTTTAATCTTTAAAATCATGTTAATTAAAATCTAGTTGTAATATAATTTTTTAGTATTTTATTTCAAGTTTTAATTGATTTATTTTATGGAAAACAAAAATATAGTTAAATTAAACTAAAACTTGCAATTTGGTAGCTTGAGGGGTTCTTTTTGCATGGAATTTTCTTTGCAACCTTACACCCATCCCCACCCACTCACATGGCCGGCCCCACCACCACATTGGCAGCAGCCCACTCCCTCCCCCTCCTTTTTATCTTCTTTCTTGTGAAAATAATGGTTAAAATAAAGGTTTTATTATATATTTATGTAGGTGGGGGTATTATGGTAATTGGGAGGGGCTTTGACCTTGGAATTTCCACATAAATCACTCACCTCTCCCCACTCCACTCTTCTGGCCGAAAATATTCAGCAGCCCCCCCTCATTTTCCCCCCAAGTTTCCACTTCATTTCATCTCCAAAAACCTCACAAAAATCCATCAAAAATCCCACAAAATCAAAATCCAATCTCTACCCATTTCTTCTTGACCTATTCTAGTGTGGATCATGGATCAAGAAGCCATTTTGGAAGCCAATATTTTCATGCTAGATCTCTAATTTGTGAGGTATAAGATCTTAATCTTATGGTTAATTGTTGATATATTGCTTGAGCTAAATTAATTAAGTGTTAATGGAGAGTTGTAAATTCTAGAAAAAAAGGGTTTGGATCAAGTTAGGGTTTGAATTCAAATATGGTTGTTGTCACTTGTTTATGTTTGCAAGGTGTAGTTTGGCATGAGAAGACATGGAAAACCTAATTTAGTTAATAATTACAAATTGTTACTTGCAAAATGTCCATACTTAAGCTTTTTAACAAACTAGTTTTTGGAAACTATGAATATAATTGGGATTAAAATCTAATTAGGGTTTCTATCTTTAGAGTATGGTTTTAATGAGTAGGTTAACTTGAAATTTAATGAAAAAGCTAAACTTGTAACTAGTTTGCTAATTTTTAGTTTAAAATTGTTAAAGGTGGTTAATATTGCAAACTAGGTTTTTAGTTTTAATTCAAAATGCGAGATTAAAAATATGGTTGGGGTTTCATCACATCATTAACATTATTATGAGTGGTTTAATATCTTAGGTTATGCAAAACCAAGCTTAATTGTTGAATTGTGAATTTTGCTTTAAAAGGTGTTAAAAATTGATATTTTTGCAAACTAGGATTTTGGAATTTATGCAAATTGATGAGAATAAAATTATAGGAATGGTTTATATGACTTTGTTATGATATTTAGTGAATATTGTGGATGCTAGGTTCGTTTATACATCGAGTTTTGTACTAAAACGGTGATTTGTGCTTGCTAAATTTTCAGAAAAATGACTTTTTAAGTGAAATTGGGGGTTTTTGTGAATTTGAAGCTATTTTATATTATAATTAGTGCTTGTAATTGTACAAATGAGTGTGTTGGGAGTTTTCTCGATGGTTTGGCGTTTGTACGCCGACGTCGAGGGTTTTTGGGTCGATTTGCGAAAGCAACCATAGGTTCTGACCTATGTGGGATTCGTGCGTCGTTTTGGTCATGAGTCGGATTTTAATGCGGTATGGTGCGTTATGATATGTAGGTACCTCATGTGGACTTCGAGACGACAAGCAAGCGCGTGGCGACGTCGGCACTGGCGAACGAGGACCAGGTGAGTAGATTTATATCTACGGGGAGAAGTCGGGTGGATGGCATATAACACCCCCGCAGTCCGTGGTGGTGTATACGGATGCGTATACACACCAACAATTTATTATATGTTATTTGGGATTAATAACGATGTTTAGGATGGATATTGGTGTGTTGGATTATTTTAGTGTTGCGAACCCTACGGTAGTGTTGCACTACACATACACACCTACATACTTGCATACATTCCTATTTATATGTGCTCATGGGATTCTTTATAGTTATGTGATCACATGGGTATGGGACTATGTGTTCACATACGGATTTGAGGATGATACTTGGGATTGAGCTGAGTCGATGAGATTTGTTTTGTGGTTGTGATATCGGTGATATGGCAGGATTCGTACTTGAGGTACGTCCTGGTATTATAGCGGATCTTAGGGCGGCGATATGGGTGAATAGTGTTATAAATATGATTTTGACCCGTACCCAGAATTGGGATGCCGTACGACGGTTTTACGTACGAGCTATATATTGATGATTGATCCGCACTCTTGACTTAGGATGTCTGGTTATAGATATGATATTATTGAGGCGGGATCACCGACTATACATATACAGGTATGTATATGTATCGACTCAGATGATAGGCGGTTTCCTTACCTGTAGTTCAGCTTGTTAGTTCAGCCGTATAGTTTAGTGTAGTTGTTAGATTAGATTAGACTTCTTACCTATTTCAAAAACTAACGAATCGTGGGTATTTTAAAAGACAGCCCAAGGGATCCTACGGATATTTCAAAAGACGTATCTTTTCATAAAAACACCGTAGCCCCTATTTTCAAAACCCCATGATTCGTGTTATTTCAAAAGGCACCATTTGTAGGACTTATATTAGATTAATGCAGGTTAGTTACAGTTGCGTCTTATTTTCAGCTTATTGTGCTTCGCTTCGCATCGCATACTTATGTTATAATTTCTTATTGCAATGTTGATATCATATTGTTAGGACACCAGCACCATTACCGATGATGCGTATGTACCACATACACTTACTTTCCGGCTCACACACATCTTCATCGGTAATTGACATGTTACGTACACCTTAGAAAAGATTATTGCTTGACTTAACTTGTTAGTTAGTACTTTGACATGATATTAGTGTACCTGCCTTATATGCCAGCCTAACATTGTAGTTATTACTTGCCACTTCATGCATACTGTTATTCATTGTTATGCCTATATTCATGGTTTTACATGCTATTGATGATTTAGATTCGGATTTCCATGAGATTTTCTGGATTTGGGGGGAAACCGCAAAACTTATATAAACCGATTTCTCTCTTTTTAAATAAAAAGTGCGGTTTTTTCCCATGATGTATGAGTCGTCCACCATGAGTTTGCTGATGGATTTCGAGACCCGATTCGAGGAGATGGATGAACCGTTTCGGGTACATGGTGGACCCGGTAAGGTACCCCGGGGCAAGAAGCGCGTGATCATGACGATGTGAGCCTGGCAGGGGAGCACTACCTACCGGTGATTTTACCCGACGCGTCGGATATCCGGAGGATACCGTCGTGGTCTTGAGATGGATGGTAGGGGTCGGTATGGACTGACGGCGCCCTAGATATTGTGATTGAGACATTGAGATTTCGAGATATTGAGGTACAGAGACTGTGATACAGAGATATCGAGATATTGGGATTACGTTTTGTGCCGATGCTAGGCACTGTTTTATGCTGATTTCATTATGATACCTCATTTTAAAAATACAAAGGAAATCTCACTAAATTATGAAAACGGTTCTTCATTTACATGTATTCTATTTTCATGCATTCATACCTCATTCATATGATATATTGCTACTTGAGGCACTGACACGGGCACATGAGATTACACTCGGGTTAGATATTTACCCTAGCCTTGTTATAGGCTACGTGTTATTCTTATATTTGAGGATATATTATGATCATTGACCTAGGTTGCGTTATTTATGCGATTTCTGTGCGTAGATATTTTTTCTATTCACGAGATGGCAACGCACCCCCGTTGTGCCCCAGTTTCTTGCAGGTTTGCCGTACAGGTTTCTTTACGGCTTGCGGGCATAGTTTCCTTCGGGTGATTTGCTAGTAGGTGGGTTTACTTGTATCGTACCCCCATTTTATAACTTGTATATTATTACTCTGTTGTATCTAGAAGTTCCATCAACCAAACATGTATTTACTTTGAGATAGAGACCAGTGATGTTATTCCTTCGACCTTAGAGTCGCGCATTATTTTTCTGTGGTTTTCTTGTGGTTTTGAGTTTCCTTTGAATTTTAATCCTCGCCGTTGGCGTTGTATATTATATTGCTTGTGTGGTTGTGACCGTCGATTGACGAAGAGCTAGCTCCCGCTTGGGGATGCCTTTTTATTGATTTCGTATACTATTCATGTTGTATCCCGTTTGGGAGCCAGTATTTACAAAGGAGACTCTGCCGAAATTTTCAGGAAATACTTGATGTTTTTAAAACCGCATAACTCGGCTTATGCTATTAAAACTACTTGATTTTAAATTGGTTTTCCTTCACTCTACTACTTTTCTTGGTTTGGATTTCTGGGTTTTCGGTTTACTTAGATTACGTACGCCTCGAGACGTTCGTTGTTTAAGTGCCGGTCATGTTTCGTACCTTCGGGTCGTGACAGTTACGGCAGGGAGAGCTACGGCTAGAGTTGCGGTCAGCACAAGCTCGTCATGAACGAGGACTGACCAGGGCGAAATTCCGGCGACACACGATTGCAGAGATGTATCTTTTTACTGTGTTTCCACGCCACGAGTGTTTGGCGGATCGCCTTTATGAGATTACTCGGAGGCGCTGATCGACACTAGAGAATTGAGCCAATGATACAGGCCAGCCAGATTTTGATGACCGTTGGTGTGTTGCTTACTCCTGATGATTGAGGCACGGTTCAGCATGCAGATGAGTGAGCCAGTTATTGCTACGAACGACGAGATATCGCCCCAGATGTTGGAGCTATTGCAGTATAAGTTGTACTAAGAGATGATAGAAGGTCGCTAGTCATCGAGGATGAATGACTAGGACATGTGGATCGTTCGCCTACCCCGATGCGAGGTCATCAGATAGATTGATTCCAGCTAGAGACGACTTCACGCGGAGACGTTGAGAGTCGACAGAGACGATCGAATGTCAGAAACCTATTATTCCAAGTTTAAAGTAGTCGGAAAGACATGCGGGCAATTCCATGGTCCCTCTAGAAGAATGAAACCCTAACTCGACATAATGACCGTGTGAAAGCCTTTGAACCTTCGGGTTTACGGCAGTTCTACGGCGCCATTAGTGAGGCTTGGGTTTGCCCTTCTACGGCTGGACCACCGATGCTGTGGTATGTACTCGATACTATTAAACGGTGCCCAAGAGGTTGAGCTCTTGGGGGATTATGAGGTTTTGACGACTCGATCGGATGGCTCGACTTAATTCGGATGCTTGGTGGTGAGATGCATTCTTGGGAGACTCCAGATACGAGGATAGTCGTTGGAGCTCAGTCCATGCAGCCTCGACGAGACGAGTCCAAAGCAGATGACATTAGAGAAAAGTGATGTAAGAGGTTCGCACCAGATCTAGATGAGATAACGTTCCACTCCGCCGACATCAGAGAGGCGATGCGCATGCCGAGGTATGGTACTTGGACTTACCTTCCAGAAGGAGTCGCGATGAGTATGCAGTCGTTCCAGAGCAAGATGCAGATATAGGAAAGGACAATGACTTCTGGACAGTTGGCAGAGACGAGACATGGAAGAGACCGTGAGGAGGATTCCTTCCAGGACACTGCTGCAATGATACTTGCACCCAGGATCAGATGTGTCATGTACATTCAGAGAGCCAGAAGCCGACGCCAGTGATATGCTGTCTTACGAGTGGTCATGATGATTGACCGAGAGATGACCAGAGAAGTGCCAGAATGGGATCATCCCCGTTAGCACACCTGACAGGGCCGATGAGCCGATGGACCGAGAGATTGGTAATTCACAGTGAAGACCTTAACCCAGGAGTGGTCATTGTTATGCATACCAGTAGGCCAGAGTTCATGATCATCGACGAGACGTCCCACTAGGGACCGTGACAGTTGGCCGAGATTCTTAGAGGATGCGCTTGAGCGGTACTGTTCCGCCATTATTGATTTCGATGCTTTGGGTGATTTATTCGTCTGATTTGATTTTGATGATTGAGGATTTACGATCTTTGCACAGTGTTGCACTTGATATCGTTTTCGTGCTTTAGTTTCACATGTTTGTGATTTTACGGTTTTAAACAGTTGAGTTGATTTTGTGCGTATGCACGCACGCGATTTGGTTCCTGCACTCTGTATAGTTTATATATGCTGGCAGTGCAGTGACATGTATTTTGTGCACTTGGATACACTGGATTTCGATTTCGAGGGTGATGCTCGACATTTGTTTTGTGCATTTTATGCACCGTATTGGATTTTTAGCGCCTGTTGGGCGCCTGTTACGAGATGCGATTTGGTGCACACCAGATGCACTAATTCGAGATTTTTTGTGCATGTCAGATGCACCTGATTTTGCTGTCAGGCACACACGTTGCCTACGACAGATGTTTCGTGCACACCCGATGCACTTAGATGTTGTTTCTGTGCGCATGTATGGCACATTCATGGATTTTGATTTCCGTGCGCACCAGATGCACGTAGCATTCATGTGCATATTTTGGGATTTATTTCGTATAGAGCAGTACGTTTTTATGATATTGCTATGTGTTTTCGTACTGAGCAGGACTAGTCAGAGGACAGTACCTGAATATATTTTGCATGCATTGATAGTTATTGAAGGGATTTCCAAAAAGCGAGCTATAGCCTCAGTATTTACCTACGTGTCTGATATGACACGAAATGTTTAAAACAAGGAGACCCTTCTAAATTGTTTCCAAAACGGCGGAACGTACATTTCAAACAAAGGTATATATGTATATAGTTATTTCCTTATGATAGACGTCCGCCACTGTGCAGTGTTATACGCGTGCACAGCGACTTAAAGAGATTTGGCATGCATTTCCTTCAGATACTTACATATATAGATTGGATATTTACATGTATAGTTTTGAGTTATGTCATATTGGTTTTGATTTGGATTTTGCATTGATGTCTTCTCCATGACTCCGATGATTGCGGGATGCTTGACGGAGTTTTGATTTGAGTTATATGCTCATTTTTCAAGCGCATGCGCTGCGCTACGATTTGTTTTATGTAGTTACAATTTCGGAGCCCCGACGACTTGATGGTTTTTCTTAGATGTTTTAGTATTTGGGGGAGTTTGAATTTAAATTTGGGGACCGAATTTCATTAAGGGGGGAAGATTGTAACGTTTTGAAAATCGTTTCGGTGAAATTTCGAAAAATCGGTAAAATAAGGGGGGTTTCTGTAAAAAGTCAAAATACAAATATCTTATTATAAAAATTAAATATACATATTCTAGCTATGTAATTTCTATTATTTGGTGTTTATTGAGCCGCTGGTGAAATTTCAAATTTTCTGAAAAAATATTATTTTATTATTATTTTAAGCCGTCACTAATACATTTAATTAGGGAAAATTACAAATTGGAATGAGTTGAAACAAATTTTGTGCATCATAAAACATTAAATAAAATTTTATCATGTGGTTTTTGGAACGAAATCATTTTCCAAAACGGTTTAGAAATTATTGAAGAAAAAAGGCTTTTTTTTAGCGTAAATGGATGTTTGGGGTATTGTATTTATCATTTTTCATCACCCCACACCCGTACCCACACCCACACACCCCCATTCACTTCTCCCCTTGGCTGAATTCAGCAGCCCCCTCTCTTGTCCCCACTTGGATTGCAAAAGAAAAGAAAAGAAAGAAAACAAAGGAAATGAAAGGAAATTGTAAAATGAGTTGGACCTTTGACTTTATGCCTTGACTTGGACTATTTTCCTCACCTCCCTCTCTCTCCTCTCCCCTCCATTTTCAGCCGAGCCCCCCCTTTGTGCAGCCCCAGTTTCCCCCCTCTCTTTTCCTCATCAAAAAGTCTTCAAAATCCATCAAATTTCCATCAAAAATTAAACCAAAACTCAAATCTAACTCCTACCCATTTTTCATTAGCTATTCTTACATGGATCTAGGGAGCAAGTTGGCATTTTAGAGGCTTAGAATTTCATGTTTGATCTCTTGATCATGAGGTATAAATTCTAACCTTTTCTTAAATTGTGTTAATTGTTTCATGTTAGCTTAATTAGGTTTTTTAATTAGTTCTAGGTGCTTGAATTAAAATTCAAGAGAAGGGTTTTGAATTAATGATTAGGGTTTGTGATCAAGTGAGGTTTTTATCAATTGGTTATGGGTGTAATGAGGAGATTAACATGTGGTTGTATGCAAAATCTAAGTTAGTTGCTATTTACTAATTTGTTAATTTAAAATTGTGATAACTTTGCTAATTGCTAACTAGGTTTTTATAATTAGTCTAATAATTAGGTTTAAAAATCTAATTATGGTTTCATAGAATTATTAACATTATAATGAGTGGTTTAATACCTTAGGTTATGCAAATCTAAGCTTAATTCTTAAATCGAGAATTTTTTTGCTTGAAAATTGTTAAAATTGGATAATTTGTAAACTAGGTTTTTGGGGTTTATGGAATTTAATGAGATTAAATTATGGGAATCATTTTTATGACTTATTTAAGATATTTAGTGAATATTGTGGCCTCTAGATTCGTCTATACATCGAGTTTTGTACAAAAACGGTGATTTAAGCTTGCTAGATTTTCGGAAAAATGACTTTTTAAGTGAAATTGGGGTTTTTGTGAATTTTAAGCTATTTTATATTATAATTAGTGCTTGTAATTGTACAAATTAGTTTGTTGGGAGCTTTCTCGATGGTTTGGCGTTTGTACGCCGACATCGAGGGTTTTTGGGTCGATTTGTGAAGCAACCATAGGTTTTGACCTATGTGAGATTCGTGCGTCGTTTTGGTCATGAGGCGGATTTTAATGCGATATGGTGCGTTATGATATATAGGTACCCCATGTGGACTTCGAGACGACAAGCAAGCGCGTGGCGACGTCGGCACCGGCTAGCGAGGACCAGGTGAGTAGATTTATATATACGGGGAGAAGTCAGGTGGATGGCGTATAGCACCCCCGCAGTCCGTGGTGATGTATACGGATGCGTATACACACCAAAAATTTATGATATGTTGTTAGGATTTATTATTGATGATTTTAGATGGATATTGGTGTTGGATTGGTGCATGGTTACGAAACCTTAGGTAGTGGGTGCACTACACTTACACATACACACATATACATACTTGCATACATTCCTTATTTCATATGGGCGTATATGGGAATATATATTTATGTGTTCACATGGGTATGAGACTATATGTTCATATACTGGATTTGAGGATAGTATTTGGAATTTGAGATGAGTCGATGAGATTGGGCTTGAGGCCAGGAGATCGGTGACGTGATTTGGTTCGTATTGAGATACGACATGATGTTTTAGCGGGTCTTCTGACGTAGTAATTCTTACACCCGCATGCATACATAGATGGCATCAATATTGTACTAGACGTAGGACATTATTCCGGATCATGATATTTGATAAAGAAGATACCAAATGAATAGGGTGATTGATGTGACTTTGACCCGTACCCAGATTTGGGGATGCCGTACGACGGATTTACGTACGAGTTATATATTGATGATTGATCCGCACCCTTGACTTGGGATGCCTGATTATAGATATGGTATCGGATATGATATTATTGAGGCGTGATCACCGACTAATATATATGCAGGTATGTATATACATCGACTCAGATGTTAGGCGTTTTCCTTACCTGTAGTCCAGCTGATTAGCTTAGCCCTTTAGTTTAGTTTAGTTGTTAGATTAGATTCGATTCTTACCTATTTCAAAAACTAACGAATCGTGGGTACTTTAAAAGACAGCCCAAGGGATCCTACGGAGATTTCAAAAGACGTATCTTTTCATAAAAACACCGTAGCCCCTATTTTCAAAACCCCATGATTCGTGTTATTTCAAAAGGCACCATTTGTAGGACTTATATTAGATTAATGCAGATTAGTTATAGTTGCGTCTAGTTTTCAGCTTCCGCTCATTATTGCTGTTCGCTCTGCCTCGCATACTTATTTTGCTGCATATTCCATTATTGATATTATGCTGTTAGGACACCAGCACCATTACCGATGATGCGTATGTACCACGTACACCTACTTGCCGGCTCACACACATCTTCATCGGTAATTGCCATGTCACGTACACTTTAGATGATATATTTGCTTGACTTAGCTTGTTAGCTAGTAGTTTTGACATGATATTAGTGTACTTCCCTTATATGCAATATTAGACATTGTAGTTATTACTTGTCGCTTCATGCATACTGTTATTCATTGTTATGCCGTATTCATGGATTCTCATGCTTATATTCATGGTTTTACATCCTATTGATGATTCGGATTTCCATGATATTTTCTGGATTTGGAGGAAAACCGCAAAACATATATAAACTGTTTTCTCTCTTTCAAAATAAAAAGTGCGGTTTTCCCATGATGTATGAGTCGTCCACCATGAGTTTGCTAATGGATTTCGAGACCCGATTCGAGGAGGAGGATGAACCGTTTCGGGTACATGGTGGACCCGGTAAGGTACCCCGGGGCAAGAAGCGCGTGATGATGATGATGTGAGCCTGGCAGGGGAGCACTACCTACCGGTGATTTTACCCGACGCGTCGGATATCCGGAGGATACCGTCGTAGTCTTGAGATGGATGGTAGGGGCCGGTCTGGACTGACGGCGCCCTAGATATTGTGATTGAGACATTGAGATTTCGAGATATTGAGGTACAGAGACTGTGATACAGAGATATCGAGATATTGGGATTACGTTTTGTGCCGATGCTAGGCACTGTTTTATGCTGATTTCATTATGATACCTCATTTTAAAAATACAAAGGAAATCTCACTAAATTATGGAAACAGTTCTTCATTTACATGTATTCTGTTTTCATGCATTCATACCTCATTCATATGATATATTGCTACCCTTGGGCACTACACGGGTACATAAGATTACACTCGGGTTAGATATTTACCCTAGCCTTGTTATAGGCTGCTGGTTATATATATTTGAGGATGTATATTGATCGTATGACCTAGGATTGCGTCATACATGCGATTTCTATTCGTAGATATTTTTCTATTCACGAGTTGGCAACTCACCCCCGTTGTGCCCCAGTTTCTTGCAGGTTTGCCGTACAGGTTTCATTACGGCTTGCGGGCATAGTTTCCTTCGGGTGATTTGCTAGTAGGTGGGTTTACTTGTATCGTACCCCCATTATATCTTGTATATTATTATTCTGTTGTATCTAGAAGTTCCGTCAACCAAATATGTAATTATTTCAGAGATAGAGACCAGTGTTGTTTATTCTATCGACCTTAGAGTCGCGCGTTGTATTTATACGAATTTCATGCTGTTTTGAGTTTCCTTTTCTGTTGTGATCCTCGCCTTTCGGCGTTGTATATTATATTGCTTGTGTAGTTGTGACCGTCGATTGACGAAGAGCTAGCTCCCGCTTGGGGATGCCTTTTTATTGATTTCGTATACTATTCATGTTGTATCCCGTTTGGGGGCCGGTATTTACAAAGGAGACTCTGCCGAAATTTTCAGTAAAATTTTGATGTTTTTAAAAAAACCGCATAATTCGGCTTATGCTATTGAAACTACTTGCTTTAAGTTGGTTTTTTCTGCACTCTACTATTTTCTTGGTTTGGATCTCTGGGTTTTCGGTTTACTTAGATTACGTACGCCTTGAGACGTTCGTAGTTTAAGTGCCGGTCATGTTCCGTTCTTTCGGGTCGTGACAGGCTGGTACATAGTGATGTATGCGGTCCCATGTCTACACATGCCAGGAACGGTTATTCCTACTTCATTACATTCACTGGCGATCTCTCAAGATTCGGATATGTGTTCCTGATAAAACACAAGTCTGAAGCTTTTGAGAAATTCAGAGAATATAAGCACGAAGTAGATAACCAAACGAGTAAAAGTATTAAGATTCTTCGATCTGATCGAGGAGGTGAATACTTAAGCAATGAGTTCCTAGATTATCTAAAAGAGAATGGGATTCTATCTCAGCTTACTCCTCCTTATACACCACAGCACAACGGTGTATCGGAGCGGAGGAATCGCACCCTATTAGATATGGTGCGCTCTATGATGAGTACAGCTGAGTTACCTATTTCTTTCTGGGGATATGCACTGAAAACAGCTGCAGACCTATTGAATATAGTTCCCACTAAATCTGTGCCAACCACTCCATATGAGATATGGAAAGGAAAGAGACCATATCTTAATTATGTTAGGATATGGGGTTGTCCGGCATATGTGAAAACACAAAATCCGGACAAGCTCAGGGCAAGGTCTATTCTGTGCAAGTTTATTGGATATCCCAAACATTCGCGCGGGTATATCTTCTACCACACCGAGGAACAAAAGGTGTTTGTTTCTCGGCACGCCACCTTTTTAGAAAAGGAATTACTTGCAAAATGAGATTAGTGGCTCTGAGGTAGAATTGGAAGAAGTTCCAGCAGAACAAACTACAACAGAAAATTTGATGGAACCAGAGGATTCAGTAGTACCCGACGAACCCCAGCCTCTCCGCCGATCTAGCAGGGTTTCTCATCCACCTGAGAGATACTACGGTTTTCTCATTGATGGTGGAAGCGAGGATTGCATCATGGTAGATGATGACCCGACTAGTTTCGAGCAGGCCATCACAAGTGGTGACTCTGTGAAATGGCTGGATGCAATGCGATCTGAGATGGAATCCATGTACACCAACAAAGTATGGACTTTGGAAAATGCTCCTGAAGGGGTAAAACCCATTGGGAGCAAGTGGATCTTTAAAAAGAAAATTGGTGTAGATGGAAAAGTTGAGACTTTCAAAGCTAGACTTGTTGCAAAGGGTTTTCGTCAACGACCAGGTGTGGATTATGACGAAATCTTTTCTCCAGTGGCTATGCTTAAGTCCATCCAGATCTTACTTTCATTGCGGCATACCATGACTACGAAATCTGGAAAATGGATGTTAAGACCGCCTTTCTAAACGGTGATTTAGAAGAGTGCGTGTACATGACTCAGCCAGAAGGCTTCGTAGATAGTGGGAGAAGCGGAAAGGTGTGCAAGCTGCTTAAATCCATTTATGGGTTAAAACAAGCATCGCGGAGTTGGAAAATCTGTTTTGATGTTTTAGTCCAAGAGTTTGACTTCATCAAAAATATAGATGAACCTTGTATTTATAAGAAGGTTGCAAAGAGTAAGGTTGTATTCCTCGTATTATACGTGGATGACATACTCTTGATAGGAAATGATGTTCCTATGCTGCAATCAGTCAAGCTCTTCTTATCACAAAGATTCTCAATGAAAGATCTAGGTGATGCCTCCTGCATATGGGGAATTATGATCTATAGAGATAGATCTAAACGGATACTGGGATTGTCCCGATCCAGGTACATTGACACCATACTAAAAAGGTTTAGTATGGAAGAATCCAAGCGTGGGAACCTACCCACGATCTCTGGACTCACTCTCTCCAAAGAGATGTCTCCCAAGACTGATTTGGAGAGAGCTCGCATGCAAGGGATACCCTATGCTTCGGCAGTAGGCTCTATCATGTATGCGATGCTATGTACCAGACCCAATATAGCATACTCACTAAGTGTAGTGAGTCGGTATCAAGCAGATCCTGGAGAGAGTCACTGGATAGCTGTGAATAACATTCTCAAGTACTTGAGAAGAACTAAAGAGATGTTCTTGGTGTATGGTAACGGAGAACTCCAGGCGTAGTCTTTTACCGATTCAAGCTTCCAAAGTGATAAGGACGACTCTAAGTCGCACTCGGGATTTGTCTTTACCCTCAATGGAGGGGCAGTGTGTTGGAAGAGTTCCAAACAGGATACCGTTGCAGACTCGACGATGGAGGCTGAATACATCGCTGACAACGATGCTGCCAAAGAGGCTGTCTGGATAAAGAAGTTCATTAGTGAACTAGGTGTGGTTCCATCCATTGAGCATCCAATACCTCTGTATTGTGATAACAATGGAGCTGTGGCTTTGGCCAAGGAACCCAGGTCCCATCAAAAGTCCAGACATATTCTGAGGCGGTATCACCTGATCAGGGAGATAGTTGATCGCCGGGAGATCGAGGTCAGGAGAGTAGATACGAAGGACAACACTGAGGATCCACGAAGGCCATTCCACAGATACAGTTTGAGAGATTATTCGGGATGCTAGGTATGAGATACTACAACAGCTGGCCTTAGTGCAAGTGGGAGATTGTTAGTTATGCATATGCCCTAGAGGCCATTATTGTACATATGATGTATATTATAATGGATGCTTGGATATATATAGAGAGGGCTTTCTTGCTCGACATGATAGTATGCTATTTGGTTTCACTTTATCTTAACAAGTTGACTTATATTTGTTTACTGTCTTACTCTCACATGTTGATAAAGCCCTTAGGATCTGTACTCGACTACTTGGACTATGATGAGATCATACTAGTGGGGCCACGGTAGTCGATGAGTACATCCTATAACTGTTCCTAGTCGAGGGTATATCGAGACAGGGCATCGATACACCAGAGTAGACTAGCGTATACGCATCTTGACCCATATGATGGGCGATGGATGATCCCATATCCATCGGTGTTTTGATATCAGAGATGGTGTACGGGTGCTCAGTGGAGACTGGGTACACTGGACGGACTCGTCGAGAACTCCCAGATGGTGATATACCACACGTCAGATGGCAGTTCTCCGGTGACACTGGTACAGGGTAGTCTGTAGACCCGAGATTGTCATAGATTCTTGTGTGATTCCCACTGTGCTTTGATTTCCACCTTACCACGTCCAAGAGGGCGTGCAAAAAGGTGGCTTTTGGGTGCAGTCCCGAATCACATGGAGGCAATAAGCGATAGGAGGGGATTCGTCTCTCCCGGTATAGGGAGTTGATATTGTGTTGTGTTCGATTGGCTATAACTGGAAGTCCCTGGCCAGGGCTAATATAGAGATTTACTGATAAGTGTTACCAGTAGTTTCTCGACCTATTATGAGCCTCACATCGACACGACTTATCGGTTACTGGGGTCTGACGTATACCACCCCTAGACTAGATATGCAACATATTAGACGAAGAGACCGGACTGTACGGGAGTGTTACTAATTGGATTCACAGGAGAATGTATAGGCTAGCTTGTTGATCTTCTGATCGCTCAATACCTGGGTGGCTGTTACGTTTAGCTGACCGCTTGCAGCTTGTGGGTGTTTGATATGATCATCACCTGCTACCGGCGTATTGACGATTCTTTAGAGTCCTACACAGAGGTTTCTTGACTCAGGCAAAACGAAGTAGGGGCACATATGTGATATGTGCACGACCGAGGATAATGCGATATGAGATACCATATTATATTCTCGCGATATTTAGATATGAGCCGGGTCGTCGGATCAAGTGTTGATTCGATAAATCGGTACATGATATATTAGTCGGTTATATTCGATATAGCCGGATTGTCGGATCAAGTGTTGATTCGATAATTTAATGTATAATAATATATATGATATATTGCATTACATTATCTAATATTGGCTCGCTTTATTATTTCATTTTCTCACCGGATAATGCATTGATATATATGCGATATATATTAATTGTATTATTTTCTTTTGTTACAAATATATAATATATATGTGATATATATTATTGTAACATGATATGATTACTAATGCAACATGTTTAGTGGAGATTAAACAAGGTTAGGGTTTGATTTGGGTTAGTTCATTCATGAACATTCTAGAAGCTTTTCTTTTTGTCATGAGAAAGATATTATGGTTGATATTTTCTTATGACTCATTGTTTAACCCAACCCAAACCCTAGCCCTAGTTAATTCTCTACATGAGTTATCCTTGTTATCCTTGACCATGGTTGCATTATTAATGATATATCATTTCATTATTCATCACAAAAGGATTATGCATTATTTTCTTCTTCTTCTTCAACCTTGAGCTTTGATAAACCTTACTAGGTTTTCATTTTTGTGATGTTTAAGAGTGAGAATTTGATATAAGAGGAAAGCATAAATACTACTCCATCATCCTCATCTAATCTAGCCAATTAGATTAGGGTGTTCACCTCATTAGGGTGAGAGAGCTTGAGTTATAGAAACTTCGATGTAGATCATCGGAGAAAAGGAAGACTACAAGCTAGCATGGATCGTTCGAGTTGTGGAGCCTCTCTTGAGTCCGAGAGATCGTGGATCGCGGCGAAGGGACTTCTACTCAGAGCTTATGAAGCGAAGGAGCGGACAATAAAGAATATGTATATATACGAATCATACAGTTTTGGCATTTGAAATAGCACGAATCGTGGTGTTTAGAAAATAGGGGCTACGGTGTTTTTAAGAAAATGTACATCTTTTGAAATATTCGTAGTATCCCTAGGCCTGCCTTTAAAATACTCACGATTCGGTAATTTTGAAAATAAGTATGACTCGAGCCCAATCTAATATCTACCTGATAACTATAGGACTAAACTAAAAGACTAAATCAAAAGGGTAAGGAAATCCAGCTAAGTCTGAGTCGATATATCTAGTAGTCGGTGATCCCGCCTCAATAGCGTCACATATGATAAAATATATAATACGATATCCTCGAGTCAAGAGTGCAGATCAATCATCATATTTATACTTCGTACGGTAAAATCCATCGTACGGCATCCCAAATCGGGGTACGGGTCGAATATCACATTTATCTCATTATTCATCTGGTATCCTTATCATCATATCCTGAATTAGGGGTACTGATCTAAAATCTAGTACATTCTGATACCATCAACATATATATCCGCGTGTGTATGAAAATACATCGCCCAACGATCCGCTATAATATCATGTCGTATCTCATAATACGACCCAAGTCACATCACCGATCTCACGGCATCATGCCCAATCACATCGACTCATCTCCAAGTATCATATACTATCCTCAACATATGTGTATACGTATATGTATATATATATATATAGAAACACATCCACATACATATATACACACACACACACATATAACATATACACCAAAACATATCACGTGTGTGCATGTGTGTGTGTGTGTAACCTTTACACTAGGGATTCGTAACTAAGAAATTACACTATAAGCACTATCTTACAATTACACTAAAACTAACCCGTGAACATCTAAAGCCTATCCTGATAATCATTTAGTCTCACAATACGCGTATTTATATATATATATATATATATAACGTACTCGTATACTACACTACGAAACTGCGGGGGTGCTATATGCCATCCATCCGACTTTCCCCGTAGATATATATCTACTCACCTCGATCCTTGATTGCCGAAGTCGATGTCGTCATGCTCTTCTTTGTAATCCGAAGTCCACGCGAGGGTTCCTAAACATATAAACACATAGTATCTTAAACCGAAATCGCGCACGAAAACCAAAACGGCACACGTATCATACATAAGTTAAAACATATGGTCCACGCATGCAAGAATAATCAAACAACTCCCGATATCGACGTACAAACGTCAAGTGCCCGAGACAAAACACAAATACCCATAATTCAAGTTAACAGAATTAGCAAACAGAAATCAGAAACTTTGAAAAACACTTCCAGATTTCATTCCAGGTTAAATTAGCCAATTTTGCATATGCGGAGGGTCTAATTAGAGGGTATAGGAGCTATGGACCAAGCAAGAACCATTTCTAACCTACCCAGGCCGCAATTTGCAGCCAAAGGGATATAATTTGCGGCCTAACAGTGGAATTGTGGTCCCGGATCTCAGTTGTAGCTTCTAGAATGCCTGCTTGTTTCACTGTAATCGCTAAATAATTTTTAGGTTCTCGGGGTAGCAGCATATCTCTAAATACCATCACTAATTCCATAAAAACCCGATATCGGCAAATCTAAAGTTTGCAATTTGGGGTTTGGTCTCAAGTCTTGTCCTGCATTCTAACACTAGAGGGGTTTTATGGCCTCATCTAACCTCAATTACACTCTCCCCACTCATAATCTCCTACAACCCTTATCTTGGAAAATTTCAAGATCACGAAACCACACTTAATCGATTCTAAACTAACATGGATGCTAAAGGAATTGAAATACTACACTAATGATAAAAGAATTACCTCATTTGGCAACTCAAGAATTTTCTTGAGTTGCCCCAAGTGCTCAAAATCCTATCTTTCTTGGTCTCCCATGCTAGTAGTGAGCTTGTGTACATTTTTAGTGAAGAGAGTGCAAGGTTTTTGTCACGACCCGAAATTGGCACGTGACGGCCCTAATACTACGCAACGTCTACAGGCGTAACACAGTAAAAGAAAGCCAAAACCCAGAAATCTAAACCATTATAAGACAAGAAAAGATAAGAAAAATTGTTTAAACTTTTGAAAATCTCAAGTATAAATTCTTTAAGTCCAATTTATTTTCTTGAAAATTTCGGCAGCACCTCCTTTATAAAAACCAACCCCAAAAATGGGTACAACATAAATATAAAGTAAAGCATCCCTAACGGGAGCAAATCCACGTCCAATGGCGGAAAACAACCACCACAACAGATATACGACGCCATAGCGAAGAAATAAAAGACGATATAAGTCAAACTGCATAAAAGACATCCAAGTCCCCAAAATATACAATATCGTCCTCACATCAAGTCTCTAAGTCATACAAAATAATGGTAGATGGAGAGTACATGGATACAACGAATATACAATAAAACAATGAATAACCACAAAACCCACCTAAGCGAACTGCACACTGTGAGCTGATGCGGTATCCGCAGCAAAAGATGATAAGACAGATGAATAGCCTGCCTCGACTACTCTGGGGAAACAACCTGCAAAACCCTGTGGCACAACGGGGGTGAGTTTCCAACTCGTGAATAGTAAATAAGATATGCAGGTAATCGCAAGTATGGACGTACAGCGCGAATCTAACATATGTAAGCTAAAAGCAGTAAAAGGTCATATGAATGCAATAATCATGAAAGTTACACTAGCAGCTACAACTAATACATGAAACAATAATATGACAATCTGTATGCAACAATCATGTAAGGTACTAAATCAGGTACTACTAATACATGAAGTAATGATGTGACAATGTATATATACAACAGTCATGAAAGGTACGCTAGCAGGTACAACTAACACATGAAGTAATGCATATAAAATAAAGGTATGTAAATGCAACAGTCATGAAAGATACTCTATCAGGTACTACTAATACATGAAATAGTGCATAAAAAATAAATGTGGAATCTGGGGTGAAACATGTCATTTCCACGGAATCCTGACATCGTGGTAGGACCGAAGTCCATCAAGACAATCGAAGTCCCAATTCCTCAAATCAGCCACCAAATTGGCTCTCATATCATATAAGTATCACAAATCCTGAATGTACAATATCAAGTAAATCTCATATATCGTGAATTTACAAAATCAAGTAAATCTCACATATCCTGAATCCAACGTCAAGTGAATCTCATATATATCCTGTATCCAATAACAAATCAACCTCATATATCCTAAGTATATTTGCATGAATAATTATGATGAAGTATATAAAGTGATATGTATACATATATATTATCATCTCACTCCACTAATATATATATACTTAGGAGTAAAATATCATGAAACCAAGTGTCAAGCATCGACACATAAATACTGATCTATCAGGTGCTGTCACCATGACTGGCCCCATGATAGGTATGTATCATACGCTATACCGAAAGATCGAGTGCCTAGCTATGACCCTCGCCTCTCGACGTATCCATACGTACATGACTCCCGTCGGTATCCCCATGATAACCGCCGAGTCATTGGTACTGTCACCGGATGGTATGTTCCCCCACTAACTCATCGTCTACTCCACGACTCTTGCCCCGGGATACCTCCGGGCCCTACCATGTACCCGCACATGGCTCCCTTCGTTCCTCGCATAGGGTATATATATATCAGAACCGATAAATCTCATGGTGGATGCTGAAATATCATATCAAGAGAAACCGGGTTTTTCAAATAATACATAATTTCATGAAACTACCACAGTCCTCAAATCCAGAAAACATCATGAAAAATCCATATCTCAATGCGAAAATCCATGAATATAATATATGCAACATAAAACTGCAATGTAAGCATATAAAGGAAAAGCCGCTATTTAACTGCAATAAGTTAATATAATATATCATGCGGTTCCTAATTTCTCCAATTCTAAATAACATCAAGTAAAGGTAAACATGTAGCTATAACTGATATATGTGCAAACATAAATGTATAGCAAGATATAGATATCTACCTATCAGTAATGATGTAATATACCCTCCGGGTATAAGTGAAGTATGTATGCAAGGTATACATATAGCCATGTCATTATGTGTATGTACCTATCGCTAATGGTACAATACCCTATAGGTATACAGGTAACTAACATGTAATCATGTCAAGGCATATGTGTAAGCATGTAGGTATACAGGTATGCTATATGTCATATACGTAAAAAATATGAATCAATGTCTCAATGTCCTTAACCAAACAATATCATATCTATAAGTGGGTTGTGCGTGTCATGGCAATTATTGACGATATGTGTGGCATACAAATCAGTGCTCGTGCAACATGAGCCGTCAATAATAGTGCAGTGTCCTAAGGATACTAGTTCAAACACAACAATTAACTAAGCAGTAGGGTGTATGCGCAATTCTAAATATGAAATAGAATATGCGACAAATCAAGTCATCTCTAGCCCAGACGCATAATGTCATGCGGGCGATTCCCCTGTAGATATTAAATCTACTCACCAACGCTCCTGGCTAAGTGAAGCCTACCATCTGTTTTCCCTTTGTCGTAGCGTCCGAAGTCCCCGCCTGTGAACCTAAAATTTCACAAACAGATCACATAAGCTCAATATCCTATATTGACGAAAAGACAACGAAACGCAAAGAAAACGGCCAGAAAATTACACTGCGCACTTAGCCCATCTAACGCGCACGACATCGGTCAAAAACCCTAATTAGGGTCGCTAAACTACGAAACACCATGTCTAGACTCCGATCGTCCCGATTGCGCAACAAAACAAATTAAAATGCGAGGAATATAATAGATATAACCTCGCAACGACTAAAAGAATCCACGTCGGAAAACCCCCGAAACCTAGTAAACAACCTACCGCAATATTTCGCACTAGTTTCAAGCTAACGCATATCTAGCGATTACAAATATCTTATAATAGCTTAACTAAGCTGTCTAAACCATTTCTATATTTTTAACACTACCTAATTAAGTTTTAGCAAAAACCTAGTAAGCAATATTTCATAATTAAGCAAAGTATTCATTAACAATAATTATCATTTTCTACTAGGTTAAGCTTTTCCTAATCACAAATTAACACTTCAATTAAATATTAAACACTTAAATTAAGTTTTAACCTTAACTTGAATTTCTTAAAAAAAATTATGAATAATGAATTAAACATGAAATTAAAAGCTTAAATTAACATCTAATTAAGCTAGTATAAAGATTTAAACTTAACAATTAAGGATTAGGGTTAGGATTTTATACCTCCAAATGAATCAAAAACTTGCAACAAGAAAACCAAGATTAGCCTCCAAAATCAAGACATCATGAAGAACAAAGCATGGTTTAGGGTTAAGAAAATGAAAGAAAATGATTATATTTGAATTTTTGTGAATTTATTTGGATTTGTGATGATTTATTTGTAGCAAAATGATGAAAATGGAGCAAGAAGAGAGAGAGGGCAGCAAGGAATGAGTGTGGCCGGCCAAGGAGGTGTGGGGGTGTAACGTTTTAGAAATCGTTTTGCGAATTTTCCCGGTTTAGGGCAAAATTGTCGGTATTTTCCGTTTTAACCCGATTTCGATCAAACATCCGTATAAGCTTGCCGGCACCTTTTTTAGCTAAAATAAAGCATGTGCGCGAACTTTAGGGGTATTTGGGAGGTTTTGGTTCAGATAGAATTTTTCCCAAATAAAATATTATTTTAAGCGGTAAGTGCACGTAAATCGGGAAATTTCTTCTCTTGAGAATAAATTATTTTTTTGTCACTAGAATATTTTGGAAAGTTCTTTTTAAATATCTAGATATTTTTTGGAGTGCAAAAGGTTTTATTTTAAAAAGAAAAGAAAATGTGTAAAGGTGGCATATAGCATTTATTAGCATTTATTACTCTTTTCCCTAGCATTTTCTTCACAAAAATTCACAAAAATACCCCCCTCACCCCCTTGGCCGGCCCTTCCCTTCCCCTTGCTGCCCCTTATCATTCCCACTCTTTTTCAACTCATTTTGCATCAAATAAATCATGAAAAATCCAAATAAAATCACAAAAACTCTAATATATTCATTTTACTTCTTTCTTCTTCACAAAACTAGCTTAGATCTTCATTCAAAACATCATTTTTGAGGAAAAGATGATGAGTTTAGTTTCTTGGTTTTGATCTTTTGTGGAGGTATAAAACCCTAACCCTAATCCTTTTTGTTGTTTCTAAATTTCTATTTAGAATATTAATTGTTTATTTAAGCTTTTAATTTCATGTTTGAAATTAAAAACTTGATTTTTATGATAATCTAGTTAGGGTAATACTTGATTTATGTGTTTAATGTTAATTTGAAGTGCTAATTTGTGTTTTGGAGAAGATTAACCTAGTAGAAAATGTTAATTATTGTTAATGAACACTTTGTTTAATTATGCAATTTTGCTTACTAGGTTTTTGCTAAAACATAATTAGCGAGTGTTAAAAATATAGGAATGGTTTTGATAGCTTAGTTAAGCTATTATAAGGTGTTTGTAATCACTAGATATGCATTAGCTTGAAACTAGTGCGAAATTTTGCGATGGGTTGCTTACTAGATTTTGGGGGTTTTCCGACGTGGGTTCGATTGGTCGTTGCGAGGTTATATCTATTTTATTCCTCGTAATTGTTTGTGTTGTGTTGCGCGATCGGGACGATCGGGGTTTAGACTTAGTGTTTTGTAGTTTAGCGACCCCAAATAGTGTTTTTGGCCGATGTCGTGTGCGATAGATGCGCTAAGCGCACAGTGTAATTTTCCGGGCGTTTTCATCGCGTTTCGTTGTCTTTTCGTCATTTTAGGATTTTTGCTTATGTGATGTGTTTGTGAAATTTTAGGTTCGCAAGCGGGGACTTCGGACGTTACGACAAGGGAAAACAGGTGGTAGGCTTCACTTAGCCAGGAGCATTGGTGAGTAGATTTAATATCTATAGGGGAATCGCCAGTATGGCGTTATGCGTCTGGGCTAGAGATGTTATTTCTGTCGCATATTCTATGTCATATTTAGAATTGCGCATTTACCCTATTACTTAGAAATTGTTGTGCTTGGACTAGTATCCTTAGGACACTGCACATATTATTGACGATTCATGTTACACGAGCACTGATTGTATGCTACACACACCGTCAATAATTGCCATGTCACGCACAACCCACTTATAGATATGATATTGCTTGGTTAGGGATATTGAGACTTTGATTCATATTTCTTTACGCATTGACTTATAGCACACCTGTATACCTGCATGCTTACACTTATGCTCTGACATACTTACATGCTAGTTACCTGTATACCTATAGAGTATTGTACCATTAGTGATAGGTACATGCACACTTTATGACATAGCTACAGGTATACCATGCCCACCTATTTCACTTATACCAGGGGGTATACTACATCATTACTTATATGTAGATACATATATCTTGCTATACCTTTATGTTTTCACATACATCTGGTTATAGCTACATGTTTATCTTTACCTAATGTTATTTTAGAATTGGAGAAAATTAGGAACCGCATGATATTTATATTAACTTGTTGCAGTTAATTAGCGGCTTTTCCTTTATATGCTTACATTTCCTTTTATGTTGCGTAGATTATATTCATGGATTTTTGCATTGAGATATGGATTTTTCATGATATTTTCTGGATTTGGGGACCGTGGGAGTTCATGAAATTATGCATTATTTGAAAAACCCGGTTTCCCTTGATATGATATTTCAGCAGCCACCATGAGATTTATCGGTTCGGATATATATACCCCACGCGAGGAACGGAGGGGTCCGTGTGCGGGTATATGGTGGGGCCTGGAGGTACCCCGGGGTAAGAGTCGTGGAGTAGACGATGAGTTAGTGGGGGAACCATACCATCCGGTGAGATTACCAATGACTCAGCGGTTATCATGGGGATACCGACGGGAGTCATGTACGTATAGATACATCGAGAGGCGAGGGTCAGAGCTAGGCACTCAAGCTTTCGGGATAGCGTATGATACGTACCTATCAGGGTGCCAGTCGTGGTGACAACACCTGATAGACTTGCATTTCTGTGTCGATGCTTGACACATTGGTTTCATGATATTTCTTTTTACTCCTTTGTATATATAACAGGGGTTTAGGCCACTGTTATATATGCCCTTACACCAATATTAGTGGAATGGGACGCTAATATATGTGTATTGACATTAAATTATATACATCATCATATTTATTCATGCAAATATACCTAGAATGTAAAGGACTCGTTGATATTGGATTTAGGATATTTGAGAATTTATTTGATATTGATTACAGGATATATGTGAGATCTACTTGATATTGTACATTCGGGGTATGTGAGATATACTTGATATTGTACCTACGGGATATGTGAGATCTACTTGATATTGTACATTAAGGATATGTGAGACTTACTTGATATGATAGCCAAATTGGGGGCTGATTTGAGGAAATTGGGATTTGGATTGTCTTGATGGATTTTGATCCTACCACGATGTCAGAATTCCATGGAAATGACTTATTTCATTCCATACTCTACATTTACTGTTTATGCACTGCTTCATGCATTAGTGTACCTGTTAGAGTACCTTCCATGACTGTTGCGTTTACATACCTTTATTCATATCATTTCTTCATGTATTATTAGTACCTGTTAGAGTACCTTTCATGACTGTTGCATTTACATACTTTTATTCATATGCATTGCTTCATGTATTAGTTGTACCTGCTAGTGTACCTTTCATGATTATTGCATTCATATGACTTTTTATTGCTCTTAATTGCACATGTTAGATTCACGCTGTACGTGCATACTCGCGATTACCTGCGTATGTTATTTGCTATTCACGAGTTGGCAACTCACCCCCGTTATGCCACAGTGTTTGCAGGTGTTCCTCAGGATAGTCAGAGGCAGGCTATTATCACACATCTTATCATCTTTTGCTACGGATACCGCATCAGCTCACAGTGTGCTATTTGCTTAGGTGAGTTTTGTGGTTATTCGTTGTATTGTATATTCGTTGTATCCCTGTACTCTCCATCTAATATTTTCTTGTTGACTTAGAGACTTGGTGAGGACGATATTGTATATTATTTGTGACTTGTTGTCTTTTATACAGTTTCCTTTCTACCGTCTTTTATTTCTTTGCTACGGCGTCGTATATTTGTTGTGGTGGTTGTTTTCCGCCTTTGGGCGTGGATTTGCTCCCGTTGGGGATGCTTTACTTTATATTTATGTTGTACCCATTTTTGGGGCTAGCTTTTACAAAGGAGGTGCTGCCAAAATTTTAAAGGAAATAAAGTTGGACTTTAAAGAATTTGGGTTGTGGTTTCAAAGTCTTTTAAACAATGTTTCTTATCTTTTCTTGTCTTTTACTGGTTTAGATTTATGGGTTTTGGCTTTCTTTTACTGCATTACGCCTGTAGAAGTTGCGTGGTATTAGGGCCGTCACGTGCCAATTTCGGGTCGTGACAAAGTTGGTATCAGAGCGCTATATTTTTACCTTACGGAGTGTAGGATGACCTTGGTATGATGGAGTAGGTAGCTTAAGCAGAGTAACGTAGTGTGTGTATGTCTGCAGCATACTCACGATGCGGTACTCCGTCTAAAGTGACCTAAGTACATTACTTGAAATTCCTTCCTTGATGATTCATATCCTTGTGATTCGATTTCCGTGTTCATATCGAATCCTATCTCCATTTATAGCCTTTGCCGCCGACGACTATGGGGACTCAGAGTGATGCAGCGAGAGCCGAGGTCAGAGTTGACTCGGGTGGGTCAAGGACTGACCAGGATGGTGTGCTCGTTGCACAGGAGCAGACGGATCCGCCTTCGACAGATAGTATTGTTAGGCTTGTGGAAGAGATGCAGGACATGCGCCAGACAATGAGTTTATTGGTTGAGGCCATTCGAGCGCAGCGACAGGAGGTTTTCAACCCTGCTACCCAGTTGTTCCTTGCGATCAGTACACAGTATTCCGTCACCTACATAGCACCAGTGGATGCAGCCCCAGTTTACAAGACACGTATTCCAGAGACTCTGAGAGTTCTGGAACAGTGGAGGACTTGTACCGGTGTACCAATCCAGAGACAGAGGACTAGTCGTCGAGATAGGTTTCGTGACCGTTGCGGGAGTAGCAGAGGTTTGGGACGAGGGGATTCGTGTTAGCTAGATTAGCCATTTGTTGTGTTAACTTCTGTCAGCGATTCTTTTGTTGCACGACACGTATTTCAGTCATATACCAATCGGTTAGGAGATTCATCCGTCACTTGATCCTTCTAGAGATGTTGGATTTGACGTTCCCCTGGGCATGGACTGGTTAGTTATGTGCTAGGCTTCTTGGACTACCACGAGGAAACAGTCAGGTTTGTTTTTCCGGCAAGTGATTGTTAGGATACGTTCGTGTTCAAGTTTAAGTTTAAATACCGCAATCAAGACGGTTTCGCACGTAGCTAGCCGGTTGAGTACGGGTCGTCCGCAGGGAGATGGGAATCTTTTTCTATGTGTTTTTCGACGAGTTAAGTCCGGTTGTTCAGATTTTGTTGGATTATCTAAGTGTTAAGTTGATATTTAAAGAGAGCTTGTTAGGGTTAGGATTAGGTTAGTTTGAGTTAGGAGTCTCCACATCTTTCGTTGCCCCTCTTAATATCGGTGTTACGGTAATCGGCAACAACGGGGATTAGCACGACTAGGAAGGACTTTGTGAGTATAAGCTAGGCTTTCCAACGCATAAGTCTTCCTTTTGGTGCTTGTCCGTCCGTTCTTGGCTCTTATCCATAACCTCCGGTTAATTCAACCACAACCGGTCTCATTACGGAATCACCGCTATCATGTAGGATAGGGTGCCGTAAGGAGCGGATTGTGGTTCAATTAACGGGAGTCGATTTAAGTTGTTGGGCAAGGAAAGAGTGAGAGAGATTTCCTTCTCTCAAACTTCCCTTATCCTACCCTAACAAGTATAAAACTACTCACACTTCATGATTAGGAAAAACAAAACAAAACAAAAGAGGAAGATAGAAAGAAGGAGAGTAGAAGAATACGACTAACTATTTGCGACCTCACCTTGGCGAGGATCGAGCGTAAGTATCATTGTCGTATGAATGATAAAGAAAAAGAGAGAAGAAAGAAACAACAAGGAAATAACAACAACTACTTAACAATTAAAATTACAACAAGTAAAGAAAGAGCAAGACAAGCATGATAATAAAATGATCTTCTTTATTTATCATTCCTCCCTTACAAAGCTCACTACAAGTTTAATGGAGAAGAGATGAGAAGAAGAAGAACAAGTGAACTAAATCCTAGAAAAAGAAAATACAAGAATGGACCCTTTCCTTCTCAAACTTCTGGGCTATTTATAGGCCAGAAAATGAAACCCTAGGGCAACCACCAGAACCCAAACAAAAAGACCAAAACACCCCCCAAAATTCTGCGCATGCGGCGCCTAAACAGCCGCGGATCCGCGGCCTGGACCCCACTTTGGCCGCGGATCCGCGGCCCTTTGGTGGAATTGGGACCTCCAACTTTTGGTGCTGGCCTGGTTCTCTGTGCCCTTTATTCTGGTATCTGTATTTTTTCATAATTTCTTCACGAATTTTCCAGAATTTCTGTTGAGGGAAAGGTGGACTTTTTGTCAAGATTTTGTCATGATTTGCCTCGAGCTCCGCGTAGATCTCTTGGATTTTGTGCTACCATTGAGCCTTGTGCATGAGAATGACATTGATTTGATCTTTTGTCTTCCTATTGATATCTGGCAACATACGGATGAAGAGCAGAGACCGTGTTTTTATCTGTGGTTGGCAGGAACCCGGATTTTTTTCGTGTTTTCCATGAATTTCACTGTTTTAGAACCGAGAACCTGTATCCTGCAATTGACTAGCAAACACGGCTCAAGAGTATCTACGGATATGCAAATGTGATAAAAATTGGGCGGTATGAAAATGCAAAAATCTGATATGAACAGCAAGTCAGTTCTTGTTGTGCAGGGGGACAGTGGTGCCGCCTCTCACAGCTCGAATTCAGCCTTTTTTGCTAGTCGGCTTTTGTGGAGAGGATGTCGAGGATTCTTAGCGTTCATTCGTGATACCGGAGCCACAATGGGTTTGTTGGACCGGGTTCTTATCGTGCGAGAGTTATCCGACGTTGTTCCAGATGAGCCGGCGGAGCTTAGGGAGCTTAAGGATGAGCTGCAGAGTTGTTTGTTGGGGGGCTAGTGCGCCTGAGTGTTTCACATTGAGGAGCTCCTATTTCTGTTCGTCAAGGAGGAAGACGGCAGTTTAGGTTGTGTATTGATGGATCGCCAATTAAACCGGCTTACGGTGCGGATAGGTATCCTTTACCTTACATTGACGATTTCCTCAATCGGCTCCAGAGTGCGAGACATTTTCTAAGTTTGTTCGGGATCAGGTCATCATTGTTGCGGGTTCGGAGTGATGACATTTCGAAGACTGCCTTATGCGTGCTACGGGCTTTGTGTGTTTTGGTGGTGTCGTCGGACTCACCAATGCCCTAGCAGCATTCGTAGATATGATGAACCAGATTTCTTCAGGCCGTTCCTCGACCAGTTATTGTTGTGTTATTGACGACATTCTGGTCTATTTAATTTGTTTTGAGGAACAGGAGCAACACTTGAGGATTTGTTTTGCAGATACTGGTAGAGCCTCAGCGGTTTGCTAGATTCTTAGAGTGTTCCTTCAGGCTTGTTGTGTTGACTCCTAGGTCTGGTAGTTACGGGAGACGGTTTTCGTATGGTTCCGAGGAAGATCGAGGCCATACAGCTTTGGCCCAGACTTGTATACGGGACAGAAGTCCGTAGATTTTGGGCTTAGCAGGTTTTTACCGCCGTTTCATGCAGGATTGCTAGTGTAGTGCTGCACCGTTGACTGGACTGACCTGAAAGGAGGTTTCTTTTTCTTTGGACTGAAGCATGCGTGCGGAGTTTTTCAGCAGTTGGAGATTCGGGTAACAACTGCACCAGCTCATCTTGCTTTTTGGTTCGGGCGACTTTGTTGTTTTAACTGTGATGTTTCACGAGTGGGGCTCGATTGTGTACTGAGGTGACACTATAGAGTTATCGCTTTTGCTTCCCTACATTTGGAGGAAGTACTAGAAGGATATTCCACTCACGATCTGGAGATAGCCGCGGTGGTCTTGCGTTGGTGATTGAAGACACTACTTGTTTGAGAGTCGTGTCAGATTTTCACGGATTATCATAGCTTAATGTACACCTTCCTGCAGCAGATTTTGATTGTTGAGATAGTCTTCTGCAGATTCACAGTTCTTGTGCGATCGTGGAGCACAGCTTAAGTTCATCTCTACTGAGGGGACAGCTTGCTCATGTCCGCGCCCAACCACTTTTCCTTAATCGCTTTCGCAAGACACTGCCCGCCGATGCTCGTTCGTCAGAAATACTTAAGCATACTTGGCTGGGTAATGATTCGGAGTCCTTGATTTGTGACAAGGGTGTGATGAGTTTAGGGATGCGTTTGTGTACCTGATACTATTGGGTAGAGACGTAAAATCCCAGAGCAGGCACATCTGTCAACTCTCTGTACTCATTCAAGTTCCACCAACATTTGATGTGACTTATGAGATAGTTACGGGTGGGCAAGAATGTAAAGAGAAGTTTCGGATTTCATTTCAAGGTGTTGTCTTGTTGTGTGTTTTGGTTGAGCATCTGAGACCGGCTGGAGAGTTGTAACCTTAAACCGTTTCGAAGTGGGAATGGGAGCATATCTCCATGAATATTCGTTATGGCGTATACCCAGGTTTAGTCAGGGTGTGACTCCATTCGGATGCTTGTTGTCCGGTTATACTTTGTTTGCTCAGTTGTTCTTTGTTAAGTTTGTGTGTTGCACGGAGTTCCTTCATGGGTCGTATCCAATGAAGGCACCCTGTTCGCTTGCCGTCTTGGGCAGGAGCTTCAGGAAGCCTTGGGTACTGGTTGAGCTTTAGCTCCGTCTTTCCATCCGCAGGATGATGGTTTTGTGAGAGCGGGCTATACCGACTCTAGAGGTTATACTCATGCATACGTACTAATTGTTGTCGGCAGTGGGGATCGTCACTTGCCATTGTTAGGACTCTCCTTCGATAGCAGTTATCAGGAGACATTCCAATTAGCAACCTTTAAGTTTTGTTTGTTAGGTGGTGTTGATCTCCAGTCTGTTTTTCTGACTCTGTGTAGTAGGATTTTTGGACCCCAGCTAGTCTAGAGACTTCGGAAATGATCCGACTGTTTCAGGTGAGGATGATGACAGTCCTGTGCGGACAGAGGTTTTATGCCGACCATGGTGTTCGCAGGCTCGAGTTCGCAGTGGGAGATCATGTATTCCTACGGATTTTTCCGATGAAGGACGTGTTGAGTTTTGGGAAACTTACCCAGAATTGTAGGTCTTTTCGAGATCCTTAAAGTGAGTTAGTTTTGTTGCCTTTAATTTGGCACTTCCGCCCAGATTATTGAGTATTCACCACGTATTCCTTGTGTCGATACTTTGCAATTACCTTCATGACCTTTCTCACATGATTCAGCACCAGACCATTTAGCTTGGACGTGATCTTTCGTTCACCAGCAGCCAATTGTGTTAATGGCTAGGCGGGTGGAGAAGCTTTGGTCAAGAGTCTTGACATCTGTGAACGAGATATGAGAGTTTAGTAATCCTTTCTTTGAATGTACGCTTAGTAAAAAAATTTAATTCGGGGACGAATTTTTATAAGGGGGGAGATTGTAACGTTTCAGAAATCTTTTTGCGAATTTTCCCGTTTTAGGGCAAAATTGTCGGTATTTTCCGTTTTAACCCGATTTCGATCAAACGTCCGTATAAACTTGCCAGCACCTTTTTTAGCTAAAATAAATCTTGTGCGCGAACTTTAGAGGTATTTGGGAGGTTTTGGTTCAGATAGAATTTTTCCCAAATAAAATATTATTTTAAGTGGTATTTGGTGCACGTAATTCGAGAAATTTCTTCTCTTGAGAATAAATTATTTTTTTGTCACTAGAATATTTTGGAAAGTTCTTTTTAAATATCTAGATATTTTTTGGAGTGCAGAAGGTTTTATTTTAAAAAGAAAAGAAAATGTGTAAAGGTGGCATATAGCATTTATTAGCATTTATTACTCTTTTTCCTAGCATTTTCTTCACAAAAATTCACAAAAATACCCCCCTCACCCCCTTGGCCGGCCCTTCCCTTCCCCTTGCTGCCCCTTATCATTCCCACTCTTTTTCAACTCATTTTGCATCAAATAAATCATGAAAAATCCAAATAAAATCACAAAAACTCAAATATATTCATTTTTCTTTCTTCTTCACAAAAGTAGCTTGGATCTTCATTCAAAACATCATTTTTGAGGAAAAGATGATGAGTTTGGTTTCTTGGTTTTGATCTTTTGTGGAGGTATAAAACCCTAACCCTAATCCTTTTTGTTGTTTCTAAATTTCTATTTAGAATATTAATTGTTTATTTAAGCTTTTAATTTCATGTTTGAAATTAAAGACTTGATTTTTATGATAATCTAGTTAGGGTAATACTTGATTTATGTGTTTAATGTTAATTTGAAGTGTTAATTTGTGTTTTGGAGAAGATTAACCTAATAGAAAATGTTAATTATTGTTAATGAACACTTTGTTTAATTATGCAATTTTGCATACTAGGTTTTTGCTAAAACATAATTAGCGAGTGTTAAAAATATAGGAATGGTTTTGATAGCTTAGTTAAGCTATTATAAGGTGTTTGTAATGCTAGATATGCATTAGCTTGAAACTAGTGCGAAATTTTGCGATGGGTTGCTTACTAGATTTCGGGGGTTTTCGACGTGGGTTCGATTGGTCGTTGCGAGATTATATCTATTTTATTCCTCGTAATTGTTTGTGTTGTGTTGCGTGATCGGGACGATCGGGGTATAGACTTAGTGTTCTGTAGTTTAGCGACCCCATTTAGGGTTTTTGGCCGATGTCGTGCGCGATAGATGCGCTAAGCGCACAGTGTAATTTTCCGGGCGTTTTCATCGCGTTTCGTTGTCTTTTCGTCATTTTAGGATTTTTGCTTATGTGATGTGTTTGTGAAATTTTAGGTTCACAAGCGGAGACTTCGGACGCTACGACAAGGGAAAACAGGTGGTAGGCTTCACTTAGCCAGGAGCGTTGGTGAGTAGATTTAACATCTACAGGAGAATCGCCGGCATGGCGTTATGCGTCTGGGCTAGAGATGTTATTTCTGTCGCATATTCTATGTCATATTTAGAATTGCGTATTTACCCTATTACTTAGAAATTGTTGTGCTTGGACTAGTATCCTTAGGACACTGCACATATTATTGACGATTCATGTTGCATGAGCACTGATTGTATGCTACACACACCGTCAATAATTGCCATGTCACGCACAACCCACTTATAGATATGATATTGCTTGGTTAAGGACATTGAGACTTTGATTCATATTTCTTTACGCATTGACTTATAGCACACCTGTATACCTGCATGCTTACACATATGCTCTGACATACTTACATGCTAGTTACCTGTATACCTATAGAGTATTGTACCATTAGTAATAGGTGCATGCACACTTTATGACATAGCTACAGGTATACCTTGCCCACCTATTTCACTTATACCAGGGGGTATACTACATCATTACTTATAGGTAGATACATATATCTTGCTATACCTATATGTTTTCACATACATCTGGTTATAGCTACATGTTTACCTTTACCTAATGTTATTTTAGAATTGGAGAAAATTAGGAACCGCATGATATTTATATTAACTTGTTGCAGTTAATTAGCGGCTTTTCCTTTATATGCTTACATTTCCTTTTATGTTGCGTAGATTATACTCATGGATTTTCGCATTGAGATATGGATTTTTCATGATGTTTTCTAGATTTGGGGACCGTGGGAGTTCATGAAATTATGCATTATTTGAAAAACCTGGTTTCCCTTGATATGATATTTCAGCAGCCACCATGAGATTTATCGGTTCGGATATATATACCCCACGTGAGGAACGGAGGGGTCCGTGTGCGTGTACATGGTGGGGCCCGGAGGTACCCCGGGGCAAGAGTCGTGGAGTAGACGATGAGTTAGTGGGGGAACCGTACCATCCGGTGACATTACCAATGACTCAGCGGTTATCATGGGGATACCGACGGGAGTCATGTACGTATAGATACGTCGAGAGGCGAGGGTCAGAGCTAGGCACTCGAGCTTTCGGGATAGCGTATGATACGTACCTATCAGGGTGCCAGTCGTGGTGACAACACCTGATAGACCTGCATTTCTGTGTCGATGCTTGACACATTGGTTTCATGATATTTCTTTTTACTCCTTTGTATATATAACAGGGGTTTAGGCCGCTGTTATATATACCCTTACACCAATATTAGTGGAATGGGACGCTAATATATGTGTATTGACATTAAATTATATACATCATCATATTTATTCATGCAAATATACCTAGAATGTAAAGGACTCATTGACATTGGATTTAGGACATTTGAGAATTTATTTGATATTAATTACAGGATATATGTGAGATCTACTTGATATTGTACATTCGGGGTATTTGAGATATACTTGATTTGTACATACGGGATATATGAGATCTACTTGATATTGTACATTAAGGATATGTGAGACTTACTTGATATGATAGCCAAATTGGGGACTGATTTGAGGAAATTGGGATTTGGATTGTCTTGATGGATTTTGATCCTACCACGATATCAGGATTCCGTGGAAATGACATATTTCATTCCATACTCTATATTTACTGTTTATGCACTGCTTCATGCATTAGTATACCTGTTAGAGTACCTTCCATGACTGTTGCGTTTACATACCTTTATTCATATCATTTCTTCATGTATTAGTAGTACCTGTTAGAGTACCTTTCATGACTGTTGCATTTACATACCTTTATTCATATGCATTGCTTCATGTATTAGTTGTACCTGCTAGTGTACCTTTCATGATTATTGTATTCATATGACTTTTTATTGCTATTAATTGCACATGTTAGATTCACGCTGTACGTGCATACTCGCGATTACCTGCATATGTTATTTGCTATTCACGAGTTGGTAACTCACCCCCATTGTGCCACAGTGTTTGCAGGTGTTCCTCAGGATAGTCAGAGGCAGGCTATTATCACACATCTTTTCATCTTTTGCTATGGATACCGCATCAGCTCACAGTGTGCAGTTTGCTTAGGTAGGTTTTGTGGTTATTCGTTGTATTGTATATTCGTTGTATCCCTGTACTCTCCATCTTATATTTTCTTGTTGACTTAGAGACTTGTTGGGGACGATATTGTATATTATTTGTGACTTGTTGTCTTTTATACAGTTTCCTTTCTACCGTCTTTTATTTCTTTGCTACGGCGTCATATATTTGTTGTGGTGGTTGTTTTCCATCTTTGGGCGTGGATTTGCTCCCGTTGGGGATGCTTTACTTTATATTTATGTTGTACCCATTTTTGGGGCTAGCTTTTACAAAGGAGGTGCTGCCAAAATTTTAAAGAAAATAAAGTTGGACCTTTAAAGAATTTGGGTTGTGATTTCAAAGACTTTTAAACAATATTTCTTATCTTTTCTTGTCTTTTACTGGTTTAGATTTCTGGGTTTTAGCTTTCTTTTACTGCGTTACGCCTGTAGACGTTGCGTAGTATTAGGGCCGTCACGTGGCAATTTCGGGTCGTGACATGGGGGGTGTTTTGTGAATTTTAGTGAAGAAAGTTCTTGTAAAAATACAACAAATGCTTCATTAAATGCATTTTGCCACCTTTCTTTCTTTTTCTTTTCTTTTTAAAATTAAATTCCATTGACCAAAAAAAATCTAGATATTTCAAAAGAAGGTTCTAAAATAATTGTAGTGTTGATTTTCAAGGATTTTCATTTAGAAGAAATTTCCCGATTTACGTGCATATTTTACCGGCTAAAATAATATTTTATTTGGGAAAAATTCTATCTGAACCAAAACCTCTCATATACCCCCAAAGTTTGCACACTAGCTTTATTTTAGGTAAAATAGGTGCCGGCAAGTTTCTATGGACGTTTGATCGAAATCGGGTTAAAACGGAAAATACCGACAATTTTGCCCTAAAACGGAAAAATTCGCAAAATGAATTCTGAAACGTTACAGTTTTGATGCATTTTTGGGGTTGATATGAGGTGTAGGAAGAGGTGGAAGGAGGAGGGCAGCCATGGTTGAGGAGAGGGAGAAGAAAAAGATGAAGATGATGAAATGGAAGCCATGAGCCAAGGGTCAAATGACCCCCTCAACTCTCTCTCTCTTGCCCATACCTAATTTTTTATTCTATTTCTTTTCTTTTCTTTTTCTTTATCTCTTCATCTCTTTTAAAACAAAGCCATGCATGAAAAAGAAAAAGCCATGGTAGAAAAATGTAACAAATGTGTAATATGACATGGTGCATGTCACATGCCCAAAACACCATCAATGTATGATTAGTGAACATTAATCAAGTTTAGGATAAACTTGTATATAATTAATTATAAAAATTTATAATTTTCCTAAATCACATAAATCCCATCAAAAATCACCATTCAATTTAATTCTCCAATATTTTCCAAACTATCGGTATATAATTATACCACATCATTAAATTATTCATAATATTTATTCCTTAAATTATATAAATTCCCAAAAATAATATTTTATTTTTCTGAAATGTTACAGTCTTCCCCCCCTTAAATAAATTCGGTCCCCGAATTTAAATTTAAACTCCTCAAATACTAAAACATTTCAGTAAAATGATCAAGTCGTCGGGGCTACAAAATCATACATACATAAAACATATCGTAGTGCAATGCATGCGCATGAAAAACGAGTATATAACTCAAAATAAAAACTCCGTCAAGCATTCCGCAATCATCGGAGTTATGGGGAGGATACCGATGTCAAAATCCAATACGAAAACCAACATGATATACTCAAGACTAAAGTATGTACATAGTACGCATTGTTGTAAACTTGTCAAAACACCTGAAAGGAATGCTTGCCAAACCTTTTTTAAATCGCTGTGCGGTGCGCGCATCACAGCAAAAGTAGCGGATGTTTATTGTAAGAAAATAACTATATATATATATATATCCTTTGTTTAACATACACGTCCCGCCTTTTTGAAAATAATTTAGAAGGGTTTCCTTTGTCACATGTTTCGTGTCATCATGGGCACGTAGGTAAATACTGAGACTATAGCTCCTTTTTGGAAATCCCTTCGATAACTATCGATGTATGCAAAAAAAACATATTCAGATACTGTCCTCTGACTAGTCCTGCTTAGTCACTAAACCAAATAGTGAATATCATAAAAACGTAATGCTCCAAGAAATCACACTCAATAGCATATGTAAATAATGCAACGTGCGCATGGCGCGCACAGAAATCGAAATCAATGAATGTGCCATACATGTGCACAGAAACAAAATCTAAGTGCAACGGGTGTGCACGAAAACACCTGTCAAAGGCAACGGGTGTGCCTGACAGCAATATCAGGTGCATCTGATATGCACGAAGAATCCCGATTTAGTGCATCTGGCATGCACCAAAATCGCATCAAGCGCGTAAAGTATGCGCAAGAATCCAATCAAGTGCACAAGGTGCACGAAAACAAATATCGAGTATCACAATCGAAATCGATGGTATACAACGTAGCTCAATCCAAATCAAGTATACCGTGGTATATAAAAATCTCACAACCACGTGCATCAGCGTGCACAAAATCGAATCAAAGTATTAAAAGTTCATGAAAACTACACCGAAGGCACAAGTCAAATACCATAGGCATGAAATCAAAATCAACATCTCGAATGATATCAAATCGAAACCGGGTGCAACTGTGGTGCATGAAAACTCAATCATGCAAATAAATCGCCCAAATTACCGAAATCCAAAATGACGGATACGTGATAAGCGAATCACCAAATCACAAATCATCAATACTTTCATCGATACGTCCTTCCTTCAAGGTCGAGAAGGCGTCAGTGCATCCAAAGCTAGCAGAGCAAGGTATCTTCTTGCCTCCTGTTCATGGCCTGGCGCCTGGTGCCCTTAGGCTCTCGTCTCTCACTGTGAATTGCTAGTTACATAGCTCCTCGGCTCAGCGGCCCAATATGGAAATGATGACGGAATAGTTCCACTCTGGCACATCCTCTAACAGATCTCTAGCCAACTATCATGGTAACTCATAATGTGTCTCGTCGACGATGCCGAACTCTAGCCTACTGGGTGTGTGTAATACGACCGATCCTGGATCCAAGTCTCCTCGTTTAGTATTTCTAGAAAGATCTTGTCGGGATCTCTACCAATCTCATTTCTGCTGAACTGCCCGGAAGTTATCACCATTTACTAAATCTATTTCTTATTCCGGAACGGCTGCATACTCATCACGACTCCTTATGGAAGATATATCCATATTCAACGCCTCTGCATGCGTATCTCATCTCTGATGTCAACGGAGTGGAAAATCATCTCATCAAAATCTCGTACGAACCTCTTAGTCCACTTTTCTCTAATGTCGACTTATTCGGACTCGTCTTTTCGTAGCTGTATGGACTGCGCTACAACGGCTATACTCATATCTAAAGTCTCCCAAGTAATGTATCCCATCACATGATATCCGGACGACGTCGCACTTTTCGATCGATTCGTCAAAGTCCCATAATTTCCCGAGAGCTCAACACTTGAGTACAGTTTAATAATATCCAGTACATACCACAGTACCTATGGACCAGCCGTAGAAAGGGAAACCCAAGCCTCATTAATGGCACCGCGGAACTGCCGCAAACCCTAAGGTTCAAAAGCGTTTCTATGGTCATTATGTCGAGTTAGGGTTTCATTCTTGTAGAGCGTTCACAGAATTACTTGCATATTTTTCCGAATACCTTAAACTTGGAAAAATGGATTTATGACATTCGATTGTTTTCTATCGACTCTCAACGTACCTGCGTAAAGTTTTCTCAAGATGGAATCAATCAATCTAATGACCTCGCATCAGGGTATGCAACGAACCATATGTCCTAGTCATTCATCCTTGGGTGACTAGCGATCTTCTATCATATCTCTGAGTATAAACTCGTACTGCAATAGCTTCAAACATCTGGGGCGGTATCTTGTCAGTCGCAGCAACATTTGGCTCATTCGTCCGCACGCTAAACAGTGCCTCAATCATCAAGAATAACGGTTCATTGAAGGTCATCACTGTTAGTTATATGTGTGCCCTAGAGGCCATTACTGTACATACGATGTATATTGTAGTGGATGCTTGGACATATACATAGAGGACTTTCTTGCTCAACATGATAGTATGCTATCTGGTTGCTCTTTTTCTTAACATGTACACTGATTGTCTCTATGTTACATGTTGATAAAGCCCTTAGGATGAGTACTTGACTACCAGGATTATGATGCAGATCATACTGGTAGGGACAGTGTAGTCGCTAAGTACATCCTTCAAATATTCTTAGTCGTAGGTGTATCGAGACAAGGCATCAATATACCAGAGTAGACTAGCGTATAGATTATCGACCCATGTAGATGGGCGATGGATGATCCCATATCCATTGGTGTTTGACATCAAAGACAGTATAAGGGTGCTCAGTGGAGACTGGGTATACTGAACGGACTCGCCGAGAACTCCTAGATGGTATTATACCTATCGTCAGATAGCAGTTCTCTGGTGACACTGGTACAGGTTAGTCTGTACACCCGAGATCGTCATATGGTCTTGTGTGATTCCCACTGTGCTTTGATTTCCACCGTACCACGTTCAAGAGAACGTGCAAAACGGTGGCTTTTGGGTACAATCTCGAATCACATGGAGGCAATGAGTGATAGGAGGGGTTTCGTCTCTCCCGGTATTGGGGGTTGATGTTACAATGTGCTCGATTGGCTATAACATGAAGTCCTTGGCCAGGGCTGCTTCAGAGATATACTGGTAAGTGTTATCAGTAGTTTCTCGACCCGTTATGAGCTTCACATCGGCACGACTTATCGAGTTACTGGGGTCTGACGTCTGCCACCCCTAGACGAGATATGCGACATATCAGACGAAAAGACCGGACTGTACGGTAGTGTTGCTAATTGGATTCACAGGAGTGTGAGCAGGCTTGCTTGTTGATCTTCTGATCGCTCAAACCCGGGTGGCCGTTACGTTTAGCAGACCGCTTGCGGCTTGTGGGTGTTTGATATGATCATCACCTACTGCCGGCGTATTGACTAGTCTTTAGAGTCCTACACAGAGGTTTCCTGGCTTAAGCAAAACGGAGTAGGAGCACATATATGATATGTGCGGGACCGAGGTTAATACGTTATGAGATACCGTATTCTATTCTCGCGACTTGTGACATAGGTCGGTTATATGTGATATAGCCGGGTTATCGGATCAAGATTCGATAAGTTGTTGCATTAGATATTAGTCGGTTATATGTGATATAGCCGGATTATTAAGTCAAGTGTTGATTTAATAATCTAATGTATAATTATATATTTGATATATTAATTTACATTAACTAGTATTTTCTCACTTAAGATTTCTTTTCTCACTTTGTTTGTGCACATTGTATATATGTGATATATGCAAGTGTACATTATTTTATGTCATGTTTGATGATACGTGCAACTTGGGTGTGAGTATGACTTACACCATGCTTGGTTTAATCCTAGGGTTTTTAATGTATTAAGTAATTCAAAAACTAAATGATTTTGTCATGGCACATAAGCTTGTAGAAGCTTGTAGATCATTGACTAAGTCTTCAAGTTTTGTTTTACCTAAGATATTTGTTAACCCTACCAATTAACCTAGCCTTGGTTAAGTCTCTACAAAGGTTAAGTATATGATACTTAACTCACCCATGGTTGCTTCACTCTCTTATGAGTTCATTCTCTCTAGCTCATTATTCATCTTCTTCTTCATTGAGAAAAGCTTGCTAGCTTTCTGATAAGTGAGAAAATATTGTGAGAAAATGATTTCTAAAGTGAGCAAAATTCCTACTTCATCATCCTCTACTACTTGCCATTTAGTTTAGGGTGTTTGCTTCACTAATTCTACAATAAGTGAAGAGGTAGCTTGGGTTAGTGTCTCCTCGACGTAGATCATTTTCGGCCTCGAAGACCTTGATACAAGCTTGTTCATTTCTTCATTGGAGCCTTTCTAGAGTCCGGGAGTTCATGATCGCAGCGAAGGGACTACTACATGGAGCTATTGAAGTGAAGGACCGGTCTATAAATGTCACGACCCAATCTTTGGATGTGACCGGCACTTAGATTGTATCATATCTAAAGATATGCATACAGTCCAAGCAAGCCGAAAACCAAGATCAAAATCCTTTATGCGGAATTCTTTATATAGAAATTTAGGTTTAAGTAAAAATCACAGTTTATGAAGTTAAAATATTAAACAAGTATAAAGTGTTAGGTTTGGTTGCATCCCTAGTGGGGATCAACAATATCAACAGCGGAAAATAACATCTCAGTATATAGGACAACAATACGAATCCCAGACATAAAGAAAAGAAATAACAATTTATAGAACTAAACGATCTCAACTGTTAAATAATATACATATAACCATATCTCACTCTATGTCAAAATACAGGTCTGATGGAGATCTTCTATATACAAAATACAATACCCAAAAGAGAAGGTTACTATATATGTAACCCACCTATCAAAAGATGCGATAAAAGCGGAAAGAGTAGATCTGCACCGCTGCTAACCGTCCACTCTACCCCTGCAAGGAACTGTAGCACAACGGGGGTGAATTGCCAACTCAATGAATATAACTAACAAATAACGGTTAATAATGTAAATATGACGATCATACTAACTAAAATGTGGACAAGTAAAATGTATGATTATCTGTGGAAATCATGAATCTATAATACGAATCTCATAATCAAAACTGAAATCTCTTCATTTATTTCTAAAAAATATTCTTTTCTCCGTGTCCATCATCGACACAAAACTTCCATTTCTCACAAGCATCATTCCTCGAATGATCCTGAAATCAACAATACCGGTCGTTATCATCTAGATATACGCCGTATTTTTTACCACTATCTCCGGTATCGAGTAACCTCGCTAGGCTCCCCCGCCTCAAATGCGGCTATCCTACCACTCGGTCTCGATTGGGTCCACCATGTATCCAATTGTATATCTCCCCCACTCAGTATGGATAACGTAAAATCCACGACCGTATATCTCCCCCACTCGGTCCGGAATAAAACCAAATCATAAAACATCTCATGATGGACATGACATGAAATCACTGGATTTATGTAATAGTATTCGAAACTCAAAACCATAAATCCTCAATAATACATCTACCTCTTATATCAACATAAAATACTCAAATACTAAACATGATATTAATGATGCAATTTACTACTGTTATTGGTATTTAAGATATGATATGAATCATTTTTAACAAGAAATTTACTAAGTGTAAAAGTGACATGGCAATATCGACGAGGTGTGTGTAACATGTAAAATATGCACGTGGCATGACTCGTCGATACTTGTGCAGTGTACTAGCAACTAAGCAAAATATATGTGAATTGTGAATGCATATTGTCAATTTAGCATAAGAAAATAAAGTATTAAGTTAAATAAAACTATGGGCGTAACACGCCATCTTTACAAAATTCCCCGGTAGATCTTTAGTCTACTCACCAGAAAACGTCGTATCTACTCAGGAATTGCCAATCCTTTCCCTTTCCTCGCTGCCTCCGAAAATCCCGTATTCGAATCTAACATCACAATTTAATTTATATAAGGAAATGGCTACTCCGACATGACGGAAATGAAAAACACCCGTTCCCACGTACGAGTTATATGGTATACGACTATATCTAGCTATTTTACACTTAACCTTACTGGATATTAACCCTTACCTGCATCGCTACAGAATTAAATCGCGATACGTTTTAACTGTGCCGTATATTGTGTTTTTAGATATCTTTTCCGATATTAGTTTCCAGATTCTAAATTCAGTGAAACTAACTTGTTTAAATAACACCAAAATAGCCAAAATTATACACGGAAACCCACCCAACCATCCAAAACCACCTTGCATCCTACAAAACCGGCGTCGCCGGAATTTCCTTATTGGTCGCCGACCACAATCCGATGCCTCTGGTTCGTTCTCCTATGGTTTGCTCTAGGTGCTACATACATCATTTAGGTCTTGTTTAGTTGAGTAAACATTTCTCCAATTTAAAGCAGATTTCAACAGATCCTATATTTGACTAAAATACGATATTATAGAACTTGTTCATTTTAAATTAAGTAGGTACAGAACTTAAACTCCTACTGTGATTAAGAATATTACCCACAACAATTTGTTGGAATAACCCCTCCAAGATGCTAAGCCCATTGTCCTAGCTTGATGATGAGAAAACCTAGAACCTAGCTTCCTTCTTCTTCTTCCTCTTGTTCTTCTATGTTTTGTTCTTGTTTTTCCTTTCCTTTCTTTCAATTTTCAGAATTTAAACTTGCTAAATGATCTGAACAAAGTTTATATATATGGTGATGGGAAGAAGGAGGTGGTAGGAGGAGGTGTCAAGGAATTAGATGTGCCCTCTTCATGCAAAGAGGAGGTGTAGGTGTGTGTGTGTGTGCGCGCGCATGCAAGGAAGATGTGTCCTTGCATTATCTCCTAATTTTATTTTAATTTGCAAAAAAAATTCTGAACTAAATAATTTCCTACCCCTTTTTCATTTATACCCTTAACAGTTTCCTATTTGCATAAAATCCTAAATTTTACCTAGAAACCCATCACAACTTATGTTATTACAAAACACCCTTTTTCTTAAAAAGAAGCTAAATTATCACTAAAACCCTTATAACTTATTTATGTTACATAAAAAAAATTTAATTTACTTTATTTTACAAACATCTTATGAAATTATCTAATTTGGTTTTAATAACTTTTTAATTTGGCTCTTTATTATTTAATTAATTAATTTTATTTATTTCTAAAATTTTAGAATGCTACAATATTCCCCTCTTAAGAAAATTCGGTCCCCGAATTTAAATTTAACTAGACATACCTTCAAAAAGATGTGGAAATTTCTCTCGCATCGCATCCTCGGTCTCCCAAGTAATTTCCTCGCGATTCTTTCCTTGCCAAAGAACCTTTAGAGATGGAAGTATCCTTGATCGTAGTCTCTTTGCCTGCCTGTCAAGAATAGCGACTGGCTGCACTGTATAGGATAAATCCGGCTCAAGCTGTAAGGTCTGATGCTGGATCGCATGAGAAGGATCGTGAAGATACTTGCGAAGCATCGAAACGTGAAACACCGGATGTACGTTGGGAAAACTCGGTGGAAGTGCTAAACGATAAGCTACAGCACCCACCCTCTCCAGAATCTCGTAAGGTCCGACATATCTGGGGCTGAGCTTCTTCTTCTTCCCGAAACGCATCACACCCTTCATCGGAGATACACGAAGAAACATATGATCTCCCACCTGAAACTCAAGTCTACGACGGCTTCGATCTGCATAGGATTTCTATCTGCACTTAGCCGCCCTCATTCTGTCCCATATCAATTGAATCTTCTCTGTAGTCTCCTGTACTATCTGCGGTCCCAAAATGCTACTCTTGCTCTGTTCCGTCCAGCAAACAGTTGATCGACATTTCCTCCCATACAGAGCTTCAAAGGGTGCCATTTGGATCGTCTCCTGAAAACTGTTGTTGTACGAGAATTCTATCAAAGGTAGTTGACGGTCCCAACTACCACCAAAATCAAGACTACAAGCATGAAGCATATCCTATAGTGTCTGAATGGTCCACTCCGACTAACCATCTGTCTGTGGGTGAAAAGTCGTACTAAAGCTCAATCGTGTGCCAAGTGCTTCTTGAAGTTTCTGCCATATCCTGCTAGTAAACTGGGTACCCCTATCTGAAACTATGCACGTCGGAACTCCATGCAGACATACAATCTCATCGATATAAATTTGAGCATACTGTGCAAACCCATACGTCGTCTTCACTAGAAGAAAATGAGCTGCCATTGTCAATCTATCTACAATCACCCAAATGGAATCATACCTTCTGCTAGTCCTGGTTAGACCCACCACGAAATCCATGGAAATCTGTTCCCATTTCCACTCTGGAATGGGCAAGGGCTGCAACTCTCCGGCTGGCCTCTGGTGTTCTTCCTTGACTTGCTGACAAGTCAAGCATCTCTACACAAACTCCGTAACATCCCTCTTCATTCCTTGCCACCAATAAACATCCTTCAGATCATGATACATCTTGGTGGAACCAGGATGAATACTGTATGCTGATCTATGAGCCTCCTCTAAGATCTCACGTCTCAATCCATCAGAATCTGGTATACAAAGACGAGTCCTAAAGTGTAATACTCCATGATCATCAATCACAAACTCCGATCCCCCGCCCTGCCTAACCTGATCCATAATCTCTGATATACGAGCGTCTGTGGGCTGTGTCTCTCGAATACGATCCAATAACTGAGGTCGGGTGCGAACATGTGCTAACTGTCCTCCTGCCGAAGTGAACTCAAACTGTATTCGGCTATCACATAAAATCTGCTAGTCTGTAGAAGATTGTCTCTGCAAGATGCGTAAATGAGATAAGCTACCCCCAGGTCTCCGACTCAAAGCATCTGCTACTACATTCGCCTTACCTGGATGATACAAGATCTCACAGTCGTAATCTTTCACCAGTTCCATCCATCTACGCTGCCTTAGATTCAGATCCCTCTGCTGAAAAATATACTTTAAGCTTTTATGATCTGTGAAGATTTGACACGACTCTCCATACAAGTAATGTCTCCAAATCTTCAATCCGAATACCACAGCAGCCATCTCTAGATCATGAGTGGGGTAGTTTTATTCGTGCATCTTCAACTGTCGAGAAGTATAAGCTACAACCCTGCCGTGCTGCATCAATACACAACCTAAACCCACTCTAGAGGCATCACAATACACAACAAAGCCACCTGACCCAGAAGGTAATGATAATACAGGTGCAGTCATCAAGCGAGTCTTCAACTGCTGGAAACTCTGCTCACATGTATCTGTCCACAGAAATGGAACCTCCTTCCTAGTCAATCCGGTCAACGGTGCAGCTATCCGAGAAAAATCCTACACAAAGCGTCGGTAATAACCTGCCAGACCTAAGAAACTGCGAATCTCTGTAACTGACACAGGTCTGGGCCAGTGCTGCACTGCTTCGATCTTCTTTGGGTCCACACGTATACCCTCTCTCGTGACCACGTGACCCAAGAACTCCACACTGTCTAGCCAAAAAGCACACATGGAGAATTTTGCAAACAGCTGATGCTCCTTCAATGTCTGCAACGTGATACGCAAATGCTGCTCGTGCTCCTCTCAGCTCTGGGAATAAACGAGAATATCATCAATGAATACTATAATAAACTGATCAAGAAAGGGCCTGAAGATATGGTTCATCATATCCATAAAAGCTGCTGGGGCGTTGGTGAGTCCGAACGACATCACCAGAAATTCATAGTGCCCATATCGTGTGCGAAACGCAGTCTTCGGAACGTCATCCTTCCGAACCTTCAACTGGTGATACCCTGAACGCAAATCAATCTTGGAGAAGTAGCCGGCCCCTTGCAACTGATCGAACAAGTCATTGATACGAGGTAATGGGTACCTATTTCGCACAGTGACGCGATTCAGCTGTCGGTAGTCGATGCACAGTCTCATACTACCATCCTTCTTCTTTACAAATAAAACAGGAGATCCCCACGGCGATACACTAGGACGCACAAGTCCTCTATCTAACAACTCTTGCAACTGACTTTTGAGTTCTTTCAACTCTGTTGGTGCCATACGATAGGGTGGTATAGAAATAGGCCCCGTACCCAGAATCAAGTCAATGCAGAATTCAATGTCACGATCAGGCGGTAATCCTGGTAACTCAGCAGGAAACACCTTCGGAAATACTCGTGCGATCGGAACCTTGTCCAATGGAATCTCAGCAACTCCTAAGTCCTGAACAATTGCCAAGAACCCATGACAACCCTTCTTCAAGAGTCGTCCCACACAAATAGCTGAAATCATGTTGGCAGGAGTAATATTACCGTCCCCGTGCACAACAAAAACCGGTTCACCTGGAAAACAAAATCTAACCGCTTTCCCCCGACAATCTACACAGGTATGACAAGCGGCCAACCAATCCATACCAAGAAGTACATCGAAATCTAACATATCCAGGAGAATCAGATCAACTAGTGTATCTCTATCACCAATACGTACAGAACATGGCCTGAATATTTGTCGAGCTATAATAGAATCTCCCACTGGGGTAATCACCACTAATGGTAACTCTAATAACGACGACTCTCTCCCTAAAGAAAGTGCAAATCGAGAAGATACATAAGAATGTGTAGAACCGGGATCAAATAAAATATGTGCCTCTAACGAACACAAGAGTACCTGTCATAACTGCATTTGATGCCTGGGCATCCTGTGGAGTCAGTGTTCACACCATATTATTGCATTATTATATTCCCCATTCTTATTCTTTTTATAAATAAACGGGTGCTTTTGACGCATGTCTGCTACATGTTACAGGTTACAGGTTCTTGGACAGAAAACAGTGAAAACGATATAAAGATGATGAAAAAGTGGACTTTAACCAATGAATAGAAGATCTTGATCAAGCCTACATCAAAGATAAAATTCACAAAGTACAAGGCAACGCAAGGTCCAAGATTACAAGCGAACGGTTAAAAAGCCATTGCAAACTGTTCACTGGAAATCTGGAACCAACCTAAAAGCCCAAATGGAAAAGGACATATGGAAACATGAAGACCAAGTCAATAAGAGCTAGCCCAAGAAAAATGATATTCCAAAGCCACTATTAGGCCGCGGAACTGAGGCCAAACAGGTCCTTGGGCCGCGGTTCCGCGGCCATACAGAGCAATTAGAAGCTAAACTTTTTACCATAAATTGTTGGCGGTGCTGACTAGTCAACCTAAGGGCTGTTTTTGTAATTTCAGACATGCGAGACAAATATAACCCTAGGGTTTCCTATTCTTTATAAATAGGAACTCTAAACATTGTAATTTCTTGATGCCTCCCTTTAATGAATAAAATTTAGAGATCTTTGGGAGAGCATCGGTGCCTCTTTTCACTTCATGAATTCAGATCTGACAACCCTGCGTTGATGTTTGGAGAGAGCCATATGTAAGTAATTTAATTTTTTGCCCTAGTGTAGATTTCAATTCCTTGCCCTAGGTAGATTTAATTTCATACCCTAGGAACTTGTTTAGGGTTTAGCTTTGAGGAAGGATTTTGAGAGATGAGATCTCTCAACCCTTTCTTACCCACCAAATATTTACAATAGGACTCCATGCATACACGCACATACCGCACCCTATGGCATCCTACCCCTCAAGGTAACGATGACACCATAGTGTAAAGGACCGGTTGAGCGTGTTTTCCATGGAGGTTAGGGTAAGGATCTCTAAAGGAAGGACAAGAACCTAGAGGAAGGAACACCTTCCCGAACGGATCTAATCCCCTTTATTGATAATTACCATAACTCCTCACAGATCTTCATTCGGGTATCGAAAGCGGTGAGATTTAATTACATTTCCAAACCATCCCTAAACCTAACCCTAGCAAGACTTTAATTTAGATTAATTTAGTTTATCGATAGATCTAGGTTTTTTAGATTTAATAATTAATCCGAATACCCTTCGGAATTAACTCGTTAGAGCGAATCGGAAATTCACAACATCCCTGTGGACCGACCCGTATTCACCGGCTAGCTACATGCGACGCCATTCTTGATTGCGGTAATAGATAGTTTTTGAGACCAATCAAATGGCGCCGTTGCCGGGGATGGCGTAGAATTTTCTTTTCGCAATTTTGGGGTTAATCATAAAATTTAAAAAATCATAAAAATCTGAAAAATAAAAAAAATATTATATAAATATATAATTTGTTATTTTTGGAAGGGATACTTTGTTGTTTAAATTTTTGCAGGATATACAAAATCGGATCTGGAAAATTCCAGAAGGTGAAACAGAAAACCAAATATCGAAACAGAAGGGAAATTAAATAACAGAACGGTGAAAATTTTCTACTGACCCAAATCCCCCATCTCGCCGCGATTCCGTGGCCAAAACACACCTTAGGCCGCGGAACCGCGGCCATCTAGTCGAATCAGAGCTTACAAAAAATTTTGGGGATTCGTTCTGTCCAGAGGGCCGCGGAACCGCGGTGTTAGTGCTCTATTGCTGCGGAAGGGCGGCGATCTAGTGGCATCTTCTTATGAAATTTTTTCTGTAAGCTTCTATGTTCCTCCTCTGTAATTTTTGAAATATATTTTCTGGAAATTCCTACAAGATTCTGTGAGCTATAAAATATATTGCCTTCCATATAACAATTTTGTGCAGGATTTTTGGGCCCCGCTTGAACTAAATTGATTGCAAGTAATATTTTGCTGTTGCATATCTTTTCTATAAAATATTTTGCTGTTGCATATCTTTGCTCTAAAATCATTTTGCAACAAAATTTTTCCAAATAAAGAGAAAGAATAATAATAATGAAAAATGAAAATAAAAAGGACAAATATTTTATAGAAACTTGCACAATTTTTGGCCGCAAATAGATCCTTGCACCACCACAAACCTTCTTTCTTTTCACCTTTTCTTCCAACATGGGTACCCCACATAATAAATCATTAGCCGAACTTTGGTATCCCGAACCTAATTTTGCGTCGTATGTCAATTTGTTCGGTCAATTTAAAGACGATCCCTCCGTGCCAAAAATATCTTTGAAAGATGAAATAGAGGCGTCTAGGAGAAATAGTTTGACTTTTCAACCCACTTTTTGTCAACCGAGTCAACCTTTACCACCTACATATGTTGATACCACTTCTTCAAGTCCTTCTGTCACTCCTAGGCCGATGTCCATTGCTGAGCATATTGCTCAATCTCCCAGTCGATCTTTCACCCCTCTCCACTCATCCAGTTCTAGGGATCAACACGACTATTCATCTTTTTATCCATATGTTGACCCTACCCCTGCCCAACCACCCATTTCCTACCAGTCTTACCCGACTTTCCCACCGTCACTAGACCTTGTTTCTACACAGCCTTTTGGGAGTTTCACATATCCAAACAATTTTGAATCTTTTACCGAAACCCCCTCACCACCCAAGTCTAGTTTGGAAGAGTCGTTGGAGACTTATATTGTTGCAACAAACAAAATGGTGAGGAATGTGGAAGCGTCCATGGCTGCCCTTATGCAACCGAGTGAACCGGTAGCTAGTTTCCAACTAGCTCCAAATTTTCCAATGTATGAGGAGGCGGTTGGACAGAGAGAGAATGTGAGAGGATTTCCAAATCAAACCTATCCATACCCAATTGAATCCAACAACTCCAATTTTCAAACATGTGTCCAAAATGATGAGTTGTGCGACCTTGTAGTGCTTGATTTGCTAGATTGTGAGGAACGCCTTTCGAGTGAAACCGCACCTAATCCTTTTGATCTTTACACCTCCACTCTAGAACCTAAATCGATAGACATCCATGCTTTTGAGGAGGTGTCTAAAGAAATTGATTTTAACTTGATTGAGGATATAGACGCCGGGAATATTTCGGATGATGAACCTGTCGATTTAATTGAAATTTTATGTTCAAATCATCATCCTGAGTTATTAAATGTTTCTCCCGAATCTCATATGCGTCTAGATTTTGATGATAACGGCATGGATGAGTTAAATATTGAGGATAGTATTAAGGAGAGTCTTGAGGATAATACTGAGGTCGAATCATTTTTGTTTGATGTGTCTGATTTTCCAATTCATCCTCCTGAACCTTTGACTGTTATATCACCCTCCCTACTTCCCATCGTTCCGACCCCGCTTGAAGACTGTGAGCTTGAAACCTTTTCCTTTGAATCTGACAAAATTCTCACAGACGATAACACCTACGAGTGTTTCACTTTTTCGGACGATGCTGATGACTCACCGCCCGATTTTGAGTCCTTTACATTTTCAGATGAGCCATCAGACTCGGTTGATTATAGTAGTTTCGAACCATTAATGGAATCTTTCAAGTTCGAAACAGTTTACTACGGTGAGAAAGATACTATCCTTAATTCACTCCCTTTCGTCTTTCCCATTGTTCCGACCGAACAAGAGACCGTTACGCTTTCATCTCCTATACCAAGTTCGGCATACCCATGTTTTCTTGCGAATCTTGAGGGATTTGACCCCATTTCTCAACGGGTTGATAGGTTAGGGCAATCACTTTTAACACATCGGTCATCACAAATTGCGCTAATTTATTCACTCAATTTACACCCTCAAGATCGTACTCCACTTCTTTCTTCTTTCCACAATTCTTCTCCTCCGCCGAGACCATCTTCCATTCTTCTTTCCACACGGTCTCGTGTGCTTTTCATCTCTTTTCTTTCCACCCCATTCTTGCACCAACCATACCATTACCACGATAAGATTTTTGAATGGTTGGTGCTAACCTTTGGCTTGTGTAAGGCCAAGCTTAAGTTTGGGAGGACCTTTTTGTATATATGTATATATATTTTTGTTTTCTTTTTCTATAAAAAAATTTAAAAAAAATTTCAAAACAATAAAAAGAAAAAAAAATTGTAAATAAATAAACAGGGGAGTGCCGACATTTTGACCCTCTTGGTTCAGTATGACAATGAGGATACTGTCAAGTTCAAGTTTGGGGGTATGCTCGGTACGTCTTCTTCCTTCGCATTCATTTGTACATATTTTTTGCATTTGCATACTTATTTGAAAACCCATAAAAATTTAAAAATTCAAAAATTATAAAAATTATTGTATTCAACTTTGGTCTAATTGACTTGAGTTTGACAAATAGGTTAACTGGCTAGGAACAACTAGATCTTAGACTTAGTGAATTAAAAACCCTAAAAATAACATTCCTTAAAATTTAACGGTAGAAAGTATATGCCTTTGTAGTTTATTTAGAAATAGGCAAATTTTGGGTTCACTTCTTAGGCTAAATCGAAACAAGGGAAGAGTATTGATGTTTTTATTAGAGTATAAGTTTGAAAACTAGTTCCTAACTTAAGTCTAGATTCTGAAAATGTATACCCTACAATTTGCACAATCACGCACCTTGAAACTTGGAATAGTAGAAGAGACCTTGAAATGCTCTTGTCTAAAGTCCTTAGTACAATGAAAAAAAAGAGTGAATAGAAAAAAAAATGGACACCGGTTTTTGTGATTACTTAAGACTGTGAAAATAGAAAAATATTTAGCGAGGGTGCTTCATCACCTAGTGCCTTAGACCAACTGGTTTGGGAGTCACTGCTAAAAGTCTTGGGTGTTGCAAGACTAGGAATGACGCTTTAATGTGCAACCACATCTTGTAATCGGTTGTTGGTACCTCAAGAAGTATTAACGGTCGCATGAAGGATGTGTAAGCAAAATTCAATTAAAAATTCACCTACAAATAAGTACTTTGGACAACGGACAAGGGTATGATTGCTTGATTTGAATTTCCAAGTGTAGGGGTGATATTTACACACATGTGGGGATATGTGATTAGAGTTTAGATAAGAGAAAGGAATGAAGAATAAAACTTGTATCTTTAGTAGGGTTGATAGAAATTCCTAAGTGGAGATGGAACTTTAGAAGGAAAACTTAAGAGATGCCGAAAGCTAAGTAGGTCTACATAACATATATAATCTTAAGTTAGATAATGAGGAAGTGTGAAGAATATGGGTGGATAATTTACGAGTCAAAAGATAATAGAATTCCTTGTTAGAAAACCTTATTGGAGAACAAAAGTCAATGGGCCGAGTTGATAGGATTTTGTGGGTAGTATCCGCTGAAAACCCTCAGGAGACAACACTCCTCCTACTAGGGACACCTAGAGGTTTAACGGCTTGTTGCATGAGCTCAGTGCAATCGCGTTTCCCTGCGAAAGTGTGGTTAGGATTTTAGTGAATAAAAATAAGTTTGCTCGAGGACGAGCAAAAGATAAGTTTGGGGGTATTTGTTCACACCATATTATTGCATTATTATATTCCCCATTCTTATTCTTTTTATAAATAAACGGGTGCTTTTGACGCATGTCTGCTACATATTACAGGTTACAGGTTCTTGGACAGAAAACAGTAAAAACGATATAAAGATGATGAAAAGGTGGACTTTAACCAATGAACAGAAGATCTTGATCAAGCCTACATCAAAGAAAAAATTCATAAAGTACAAGGCAACGCAAGGTCTAAGATTACAAGTGAACGGTTAAAAAGCCATTGCAAATTGTTCACTGGAAATCTGAAACAACCTAAAAGCCCAAATGGAAAAGGACATATGGAAACATGAAGACCAAGTCAATAAGAGCTAGCCCAAGAAAAATGATATTCCAAAGCCACCATTGGGCCGCGGAACTGCGGCCAAACAGGGCCTTGGGCTATGGTTCTGCGGCCATACAGAGCAATTAGAAGATAAACTTTTTACCATAAATTGTTGGCGGTGCTGACTAGTCAACCTAAGGGCTGTTTTTGTAATTTCAGACATGCGAGACAAATGTAACCCTAGGGTTTCCTATTCTTTATAAATAGGAACTCTAAACATTGTAATTTCTTGATGCCTCCCTTTAATGAATAAAATTTAGAAATCTTTTGGAGAGCATCGGTGCCTCTTTTCACTTCATGAATTCAGATCTGACAACCCTGCGTTGATGTTTGGAGAGATCCATCAGTAAGTAATTTAATTCCTTGCCCTAGTGTAGATTTCAATTCCTTGCCCTAGGTAGATTTAATTTCATGCCGTAGGAACTTGTTTAGGGTTTAGCTTTGAGGAAGGATTTTGAGAGATGAGATCTCTCATCCCTTTCTTACCCACCAAATATTTACAATAGGACTCCATGCATACACGCACATACCGCGCCCTACGGCATCCTACCCCTCGAGGTAATGATGACACCGTAGTGTAAAGGACCGGTTGCGCGTGTTTTCCATGGAGGTTAGGGTAAGGATCTCTAAAGGAAGGACAAGAACCTAGAGGAACGAACACCTTCCCGAACGGATCTAATCCCCTTTATTGATAATTACCATAACTCCTCACAGATCTTCATTCGGGTATTAAAAGCGGTGAGATTTAATTACATTTCCAAACCATCCCTAAACCTAACCCTAGCAAGACTTTAATTTAGATTAATTTAGTTTATCGATAGATCTAGGTTTTTTAGATTTAATAATTAATCCGAACACCCTTCGGAATTAACTCGTTAGAGCGAATCGGAAATTCACAACATCCCTGTGGACCGACCCGTATTCACCGGCTAGCTACATGCGACGTCATTCTTGATTGCAGTAATAGATAGTTTTTGAGACCAATCAGTCAGTGCAAAAACCCATGCCTGGCCCCTGCCTGCATCCTGTCGTCCTCTACCTCTATCTCCTCGACCTTTTTGAGAGCGTCCTGCAATGCCTCGACCTCGTGGTGCAACTACCTGGCATGTAGCGCCAACTGGGGGAGGAAGTAAAGCCATCGGCGTAGAAAGTAGAAGGGGTAAGGCAGCATGTGGAACAACGGTCCCTCCCTGAGATCTACAATCCCGCGCAAAGTGTCCGGAAAGTCCACAACTAAAACATGTATATGGGGGCCTCTAATCATCGGGATAAGAACTGAACATCTGGCCCTGGGTCCAACCTCGTCTGAAACTGCGGCCTGGAGTATATCTGCCTCTACCTCTGCCAAACTGTCTAGTCATTGTCCTAATCAGTCTACTCCTCTTTGGCTCTGGAACAACCACTGCCTCGCTCAAACGCTCCTCCACTCGTATCGCTGCATCCATGGCCTGCGCAAACGTATCAAAATGCTGGGAACCTATAGCCATATATAACTGCGTGTTCAGACTCCTTAGGAACCTCTTCACCCGAAGCTCCTCCGTAGGTACTAAGTATGGGACATAGCGCGACAGCTGGGTGAATCGTAAATCATAATCTGCCATCAACATACTTGTCGATTTCCGCAGCGCTTCAAAACTGCTAGCTCTAGCGTCCCTCACACTCTGTGGAAGAAATCTGGCAAGAAAGACCTCGGAAAACTCGGTCCACGACATCGGAGGAAGACTCGTAGCTCGCCATCTCTCCATCGACTCACACCACTCCTGTGCAAGTCCCTCCAAACGAAAGCTAGTCAGCTCGACTGACCTCGCATTAGAACATCGCAATGATCTGCCAATTCTCGCCATCCTATCAAGAAAGGACTGAGGATCTTCCGCTACATCGGTCCCTGTAAATACCGGAGGTCTCAATCTCATAAACTCTACAAGTGATACCTACATCACCCTCGTATCTACAAGTGCTACCGTCTGCGTAGGCTATACCTCGGACTCTGCTATGGTTGGTGCCGGATCCTGTCTCAGTACTCGAGTAGCCTCAGCTAACTGTCCTACCACTCGCTACAATCCCAACATGCCCTCCTCAATCCTAGTCATGCGATCTGGAGGAGGAGGATCAACATGCTCATGCACCTCCGGAACGTCCGGTGTACCAGTCGTCGTCATAGGCGGACTCGCCCTAGCTGCATCCCTGGCTGCGGCTTGTCTAGCACGCGTAGCCATAGCAACTGGAACAAGAAACGGGAGTTGATAAGGCTTATGAATAGGAAGAATCAATAACGGAGAATCAACGGAAGAATAGATCAAGATATACATCCTAAGGTTAGTTAAGCTGAGTATGGTAACGTAAATATGCCGCGGAACATACGTACGGTACTGCACTCATCCTAATTCACCTACTCCATCAAACCAAAAGTCATCCTAAATCACGGACTCACGTCAACCTATCTTAATTCACTACTCGATTCCATAAGGTTAATCCTACGCTCTGATACCAACTTTTTCACGACCCAAAGTTTGGATGTGACCGGCACTTAGATTGTATCATATCTAAAGATATGCACACAGTCCAAGTAAGTCGAAAACCAAGATCAAAATCCTTTTGCGAAATTCTTTATATAGAAATTTAGGTTTAAGTAAAAATCACAGTTTATGAAGTTAAAATATTAAACAAGTATAAAGTGTTAAGTTTGGTTGCATCCCTAGTTGGGATCAACAATATCAACAGCGGAAAATAACATCTCAGTATATAGGACAACAATATGAATCCCAGACATAAAGAAAAGAAATAACAATTTATAGAACTAAACGATCTCAACTGTCAAATAATATACATATAACCATCTCTAACTCTAGGTCAAAATACAGGTCTGATGGAGATCTTCTAGATACAAAATAAAATACCCAAAAGAGAAGATTACTACATATGTAACCCACCTATCAAAAGATACGATAAAAGCGGAAAGAGTAGATCTGCACCGCTGCTAACCGTCCACTCTACCCCTGCAAGGAACTGTGGCACAACAGGGGTGAGTTGCCAACTCAGTGAATATAACTAACATATAACGGTTAATAATGTAAATATGACGATCATACTAACTAAAATGTGAACAAGTAAAATGTATGATTATCTGTGGAAATCATGAATCTATAATACGAATCTCATAATCAGAACTGAAATCTCTTCATTTATTTCCAATAAAAATTCTTTTCTCCGTGTCCATCATCGACACAAAACTTCCATTTCTCACAGGCATCATTTCTCGAATGATCCTGAAATCAACAATACCGGTCGTTATCATCTAGATATACGCCGTATTTTTTACCACTATCTCCGGTATCGAGTAACCTCGCTAGGCTCCCCCGCCTCAAATGCGGCTATCCTGCCACTCGATCTCGACCGGGTCCACCATGTATCCAACTGTATATCTCCCCCATTCAGTATGGATAACGTAAAATCCGCGACCGTATATCTCCCCTGCTCGGTCCGGAATAAAACCAAATCATAAAACATCTCATGGTGGATATGACACATCAATCATGAAATCACTGGATTTATGTAATAGTATTCAAAACTCAAAACCATAAATCCTGAATAATACATCTACCTCTTATATCAACATAAAATACTCAAATACCAAACATGATATTAATGATGCAATTTACTACTGTTATTGGTATTTAAGATATGATATGAATCATTTTTAACAAGAAATTTACTAAGTGTAAAAGTGACATGGCAATATCGACGAGGTGTGTGTAACATGTAAGATGTGCACGTGGCATGACTCGTCGATACTTGTGCAGTGTACTAGCAACTAAGCAAAATATATGTGAATTGTGAATGTATATTGTCAATTTAGCATAACAAAATAAAGCATTAAGTTAAATAAAACTACGGGCATAACACGCCATCTTTACAAAATTCTCCGGTAGATGTTTAGTCTACTCACCGAAAAACGTCGTATCTACTCAGGAATTGCCAATCCTTTCCCTTTCCTCGCTGCCTCCGAAAATCCCGTATTCGAATCTAACATCACAATTTAACTTATAGAAGGAAACGGCTACTCCGACATGAAGGAAATGAAAAACACCCGTTCCCACGTACGAGTTATATGGTATAAGACTATATCTAGCTATTTAACATTTAACCTTACTGGATATTAACCCTTACCTGCATCGCTACAGAATTTAAATCGCGATGCGTTTTAACCGTGTCATATATTGTGTTTTTAGATATATTTTCCGATATTAGTTTCCAGATTCTAAATTCAGTGAAACTAACTTGTTTAAATAACATCAAAATGGACAAAATTATATACTGAAACCCACCCAACCATCCAAAACCACCTAGCATCCTACAAAACCGGCGTCGCCGGAATTTCCTTATTGGTCGCCGGCCACAATCCGATGCCTCTGGTTCGTTCTCCTATGGTTTGCTCTAGGTGCTACATATATCATTTAGGTCTTGTTTAGTTGAGTAAACATTTCTCCAATTTAAAGCAGATTTCAACAGAGCCTATATTTGACTAAAATACGATATTATAGAACTTGTTCATTTTAAATTAAGTAGCTACAGAGCTTAAACTCCTACTGTGATTAAGAATATTACCCACACCAATTTGTTGGAATAACCCCTCCAAGATGCTAAGCCCCTTGTCCTAGCTTGATGATGAGAAAACCTAGAACCTAGCTTCCTTCTTCTTCTTCCTTTTGTTCTTCTATGTTTGTTCTTGTTTTTCCTTTCCTTTCTTTCAATTTTCAGAATTTAAACTTGCTAAATGATCTGAACAAAGTTTATATATATGGTGATGGGAAGAAGGAGGTGGTAGGAGGAGGTGTCAAGGAATTAGATGTGCCCTCTTCATGCAAGGAGGAGGTGTAGGTGTGTGTGTGTGCGCGCATGTAAGGAAGAGGTGTCCTTGCATTATCTCCTAATTTTGTTTTGATTTGAAAAAAAATTTCTGAACTAAATAATTTCCTACCCCTTTTTCATTTATACCTTTAACAATTTCCTATTTGCATAAAATCCTAAACTTTACCTAAAAACCCATCACAACTCATGTTATTACAAAACACCCTTTTTCTTATAAAGAAGCTAAAATTATCACTAAAACCCTTATAACTTATTTATGTTACATATAAAAATTTTAATTTACTTTATTTTACAAACATCTTATGAAATTATCTAATTTGGTTTTAATAACTTTTTAATTTGGCTCTTTATTATTTAATTAATTAATTTTATTTATTTCTAAAATTTCAGTATGCTATAATAAAGGTTGTATTCCTTGTTCACTTTTGTTGCAAAGTTGTTTGCATATCGTTCCGTCGCATTTTCTAGTAAACGATTCTATGTTAGGGTTAGCTAGAACGGCTAAAATTTTAATACGGTATGATGCCTCCCGAAACCTTGTTGCCGTGCTAGACAACCCTTCAGTGGTATCAGAGCCATGCTAGAAAATTAGACGGATTTTGTTAATATTATGAAACCGAAATACTCCGAAACTTGGAACACGAAAACTAACTTTCTGTCGAATTTAAAAAGTCCTCTAAAATTTTTTTAAACAACTGCAGAATGTTGTATGAGATGCAACATGAACACACAAGAAAATTTAGCCCCCCTCCTCAGAAAATGTCCGGCCACATGCTCACCAAGTCTTAGGCAACCCTGCAATTGATATATATTAGTGTACAAGATTTTGTGTCATGCTTGATGATGGTTATGTAATTTAAATGATGGGACATTCATTAATTAGATTAATGAAACTAAAAGAAACCTAAAGATGTAGTGGAATCGAATTTTCAAAAGCAGGTAGCTCTAGTTATTGCTTTGCATAGCGGTATTCCTTGTAGAATACCCAGCACCTTATTCGATAAGGAAAGAGCCGAGATCCCTTCACCGGGAGTGGCCTCTTTAGCAATAACTGGCATATGCTACAACCCTCGGTTTTGTCTTTTGACTGCTTCTACAGTTTTTGCTTTGCATAGTGGTATTTGTGAAATGTCCTGCACCTTATTCGATAAGGAAAGAGCCGAGATCCCTTCACCGGGAGTGACCTCTTTAGAAAAACTAGTAAAAGCCTAAAAAACACTCCATTTAAAATCACTCGATTCTACGACGAGATCAAGTTCATGTAAGTCCACGTTGCCCACCCCGGTGCTTGCGGGGAAGCGGAAATGGTATAAAAATCGGATTTTTAACGCTCAAGGCAACATGGACTATCAAAAGGAGGATCTTTGCTAAACATAAACAGACTACAAAGCTAAAAGGAGTTAACTACTCGGAAAAGAGGTTATACCTAGGGCTTCAAGTCCTTCTCTCCTTGCTCCTTGGAGTGAAAGAAAGTGATCTCCTTGTCGCCTTCTCTTGTCGAAGAAAGATCCACCCGAGAGCCTCAACCTTTGGCTTCAAATTCAAACTAGAAGTAACTAAGATACTTGGAGTGCCAATCCTAGAACCTTAGAAAGAGTAGAGAGTATTTTAGAAGGATTTTTCTCAAGCTCAAGAGATTCTCAACTCATGAGAGGGGAGAGCTAGAGAGAGAGGAAGAGGAGGAGAGAGAACCAAAATGATAGAATGAGAAGAAATGAACCATTCTTCTCACATATATGTGAATTATGGAAATTAGATAATTAGCTAAGATAATTGTCATGGTTAATCAAGAATTGACCATTATCATTTCACATTAAATGCCATTTGCAAGGATCAAAGAGCATCTTTCATATGGAATGATGATGGTCAATATGTCAACCTAGGTCAACAAGTCAAGTATAGTCAAATGGGCAACAACCCCAACCATGCACAATTATAATTAACTAATATCAATTAATCATAATTCACACATAAGCATTAGGGTTAAGAAAATGACAATGGTCATCAACCCTAATCAAAGTCCTTTGCCTCTGTCTCGGTCAACTGTGCATACACACCAGTATCCGTGTTCCGAGGAACACGAATACAATGAGATAAAACCAATCCCAAATCATATACTAGGATCCGGCTTAAACCAAAGCCCGCTAGTATAAGCTGTCCGGACAGCAAACGTGCACAAGTGCGCGGATGTGAACGAACCCTGTCGCAAAACCATGCGACCTCTACTCATTTTGCCTAAAGGCGAATAACCCTCTGTGTGGGACTCTAAAGACTCGACACTACGCTGGCAGTGGGTTTGACCACAGACCGCAAGCGGCACTAGCTGTACGTAACGGTCCCCAGGTAGATGCCGATAAGAAGACTGACGAGGTGAACCCATCTGAACTCCTACTGAGCCTGAATGTGACAGTCTCCGTACAGTCTAGTCTGTTCGTCTGATACATCGCATGGCGGGCCTAGGGGGTGGTAAACGTCAGTCCCCTAATAGCAATACAAGTCGTGCCGGAGTGTAGCCCAGAACACCCTGAGATAACACTGGAAACCTACCAGTATACCTCGCTTGCCCTGGCCAGGGACTACTTGTGTAATGGCTCTCCTGGACACAGCGCGATGTCAACCCCCAATACCGGGAGAGACGAATCCTGTCTAACCGTCACTGCTTCCAAGTGCTTCGGGACTGCACCCAACTACTACCTGTTTGCACGACTCCTTTGAGCCGTGGTAGGGTAGTAATCAAAGTACAGTGGGAACACACTCGAAGCGAAGTGACAGTGTCAAGTCAGCGGACTAAGCTATACTCATGTCACCTGGGAACTGATAACTGACGATAGGTATAATACCAACCAACAGTTCCCGACGAGTCCTGACCAGTGTACTCGTAACCTAACGAGCACCCGCATACTATCTCAAGTACGACGTACTGACGGCTGTGGGACAGGTCGTCTCCCGCGCTGGGATGAGAAGCGCATACGCTAGTCTACTCTGGAGTATCGATGCCCTGTCTCGATAATCCCATGACCAGGGACGTGTAAATAAGGATGTGCTTGTAGATTACCCAGCCCCCACGAGTGTGACTGCCATCACAACGCTGGTAATCAAGCAAAGATCCTAAAGGCTCCATTAATGCATATAGGTGATATAATAAAAGAAACACATGTACATATTAAAGCAGAGACAAACCAAGTAGCATACTACCATTTCGAGCAAGATTGTCTATACAACTGTGAATATCCCAAGCTTCCATCAAGTAATATACATACTAGTATGATACAGTAATGGCCTCTAGGGCATATACACTAACAATCTCCCACTTACACTAAGGCCATGTACTGGCGTATCGAAGACTTATCATCTCGATCAGCCGCTCGAACTGAGTCTGGGGTAAGGCCTTCGTGAATGGATTTGCAGTGTTATCTTCTGAAGCAACCCTCCGAACCTCGATCTCCTGGCGATCCACGATCTCCCTGATCAGGTGATACTGCCTCAAGATGTGTCTGGATTTCTGATGGGACCTGGGTTCCTTCGCTAAAGCTATAGCCCCGTTGTTGTCGCAATACAGAGGTATTGGATCAACAATGGACGGAACCACCTGAAGTTCTTTCAAGAACTTCCTCATCCAGACGGCTTCTTTTGCGGCATCAGATGCAGCGATATATTCCGCTTCCATAGTCGAGTCAGCAACGGTTTCCTGTTTGGAACTCTTCCAACACACCGCCCCTCCATTGAGGGTAAAGACAAAACCCGACATAGACTTGGAATCATCCTTGTCACTCTGGAAGCTAGAGTCAGCAAAGGCCTCGATCTGGAAGTTTTTTCCGCCATACACCAAGAACATCTCCTTAGTCCTTCTCAGGTACTTGAGAATGTTCTTTACCGCTATCCAGTGTTTCTCCCCAGGGTTTGACTGATACCGGCTTACCATACTCAGTGCGTAAGCAACATCTGGTCTGGTACACAACATTGCATATATTATAGAGCCTACCGCAGAAGCGTAGGGTATAATAGACATGCGATCCCTTTCTAAATCAGTCTTGGGAGACATCTCTTTGGAGAGGGTGATCCCGTGACAAGCCGGTAGATTACCGCGCTTGGAATCTTCCATACTAAATCTTTTCAGTATGGTGTCGATGTACCTGGACTGCGAAAGTCCTAATATCCTCTTGGATCTATCACGATGGATCCGGATCCCCAGAATGTAGGAGGCATCACCCAGGTCTTTCATGGAGAACCTGTATGACAAGAACCCTTTGACAGATTGTAGCATAGGAATGTCATTTCCTATCAAGAGAATGTCATCAACGTATAAAACGAGGAATACGACAGCTCTTGCTACAAATCTACTATAGATGCATGGTTCATCTGGATTTTTGATAAAGCCAAATTCTTTGACCGTCTCATCAAAACAGATGTTCCAACTCCGCGATGCCTGCTTTAGTCCATAAATGGACTTAAGCAACTTGCACACCTTTCCGCTGCTCCCACTCTGAATGAAACCTTCTGGCTGGTCCATATAGACACACTCCTCTAAATTTCCATTTAGAAAAGCGGTCTTTATGTCCATCTGCCAAATCTCATAATCGTGGAAGGCAGCAATGGAAAGAAGGATCCGAATGGATTTCAGCATAGCCACTGGAGAAAAGGTTTCGTCATAGTCCAAATAAGGTCTTTGACGAAAACCTTTAGCAACAAGTCTAGCTTTATAGGCCTCGACCTGTCCATCTACACCAATCTTCCTTTTGAAGATCCACTTGCATCCTACGGGTTTTACCCCATCTGGAGCAATGTCCAACGTCCATACTTTGTTGGTGTACATGGACTCCATTTCGGTCCGCATTGCATCCAGCCATTTTATCGAGTCAACGCTCTGAATGGCTTGCTGGAAGCTAGTATGCTCATCACAATCAATGATGGAATCCTCTCTATCCCCGTCTATGAGAAAACCGTAGTATCTCTCGGGCGGATGAGACTGCCTACTACTCCTGCGGAGTGGCGTAGGAATGTCCTGATCTTTCGAACCCTCTGGTTCTACTAAGCTTTCAGTAATAGCTCGTGGTTCTGGAATTTCTTCCAGTTCTATTGCGCTCCCAATAATTTCCTTTTCTAAGAACTGGTGTTCTAGAAAGTGGGCATGACGAGAAACAAAAACCTTTTGTTCCTCTTCGCAATAGAAGAAATATCCCTTGGAGTTCTTTGGATATCCCACAAACTTGCACTGTACTGAGCGTGCCTCGAGCTTGTCCGCATGCTGCTTTTTGACAAAAGCTGGACATCCTCATGTCTTAATGTGATTAAGATAGGGTCTCTTCCCACACCACATCTGATATGGTGTAGTAGGCACAGTCTTAGTTGGAACTCGGTTCAAAAGGTATGCAGCTGATTCTAGCGCATATCCCCAGAATGATCGCGGTAACTCAGTGTTACTCATCATGGACCGTACCATATCCAATAGGGTTCGGTTCCGTCTCTCCGATACACCGTTATGTTGCGGAGTGTATGGAGGAGTAAGCTGTGAGAGAATTCCATTCTCTTTTAAGTAATCCAGGAACTCGGCACTCAAGTATTCAACACCTCGATCAGATTTCAGTGCCTTGATACTTTTGCCTGTTTGTTTTTCTACTCCATTCTTGTATTCCTGGAATTTTTCAAAGGCCTCGGATTTATGTTTCATTAAGAAGACATATCCGTACCTTGAAAAGTCATCCGTAAAAGTAATGAAGTAAGAATAACCGCTTCGTGCATGCGTAGACATTGGACCGCATACGTCGCTGTGTACGAGTCCCAAGAGCTCGCTCGCTCTTACTCCGTGTCCTGTGAACGGAGTTTTTGTCATCTTCCCTTTAAGACAGGATTGACAAGTTGCATACGATTGATATTTGAACGGATCCAAATATCCTTCTGTATGTAACTTCGTCAACCTTTTCTCATTGATGTGACCGAGTCTATAATGCCATAAGAAAGCCTGATTGATTTCTGGAGACTTTCTTTTGTGTGTATTCTGGACATTGAAAATCTGTGGTTGGTTTAATACGTATATACCATTGTTTAATGTACCTGACCCAATCAAAACTTGATTAAGGTGAATGTTCACAACATTACTTACAAATGCAAATTCATATCCTTCTTTAGACAATAAAGATACAGAAATGATATTACAAGTTGCATTTGGTACAAAATAACAACCACGCAAAACCAAAAAGTGTCCATCTGACAATCCCAGGTGATAGTCCCCCACGGCCTCAGCATCCATGCTAGCTCCGTTTGCAACTCTGAAGGTCATATCACCTGCCTTCAAAACCCTACGCCTTCTCAATGCCTGCAAAGAATTACAGATATGAGATCCTGATCCGGTATCCAATACCTAGGAAGTAGAGTTTATTGATAGACAGTTTTCAATAACATACACACCTGAAGCTGAAGCCGCAACTCGCTTCAGATCCTGGGTTCTGGCCTTCCAAGCCTTGCAATCCTGTTTCCAGTGTCCACTCTTGTGACAGTAAAAGCATTCTTCCTTTCCCACAAGCTTTCCCGCTACCTTTGTTGCCTTTCCCTTTCCCTTCGTATCCACTTTACTAACACCGCCCCTTGGTTTGGCAGGGGCTTTCTTCTTCTTTCCCTTGGCTTTCGCCCTGGACCTAGAAGAGGAAGATCCTCCAACAAACAAAGTGGATGTCTCCTTACCTTTCTGTAGGGTGCCCTCAGCACTCCTCAACATGTTCAGAAGTTCGGAAAGTTCAACCTCCTTTCCTTGCATGTTGAAGTTTAGGACAAACTGGGCGTAAGTGGAAGGAAGGGACTGGAGAATCAAGTCAGTGTAGAGTTCATTCTCCAACGTGGTCCCAAGGTCCGCGAGCTCCTCTATGTAGCCAATCATCTTAAGCACGTGTTCCGCTACCGATGATCCGACGGCCAATCTTGCCGAAAACAGCTTCTTCGACACTTCGTATCTGGCGATACAAGATTGCTCTCCATACAGATCTTTTGTATAGAGAAATATGGATTCTAGGTCCATATTCTCGTGCCTCCTCTGATGTTCGTTGTCTATAGAGGCAAGCACGAGGCATTTGGCCTTCGCGCAATCGATCTCCCATGTCTTACGGATTTCTATATCCGCGACGCTGGAGGTGGGACCTGGGACAGGGGGAGCTTTGGTGGTAAGGAGATACCCCAACTTGTCGTAAGTGATTGCCATTTTGACATTCCTGAGCCAATCTTTGTAGTTTGGCCCTATCAGTATGTTTTTATCTAGTAATAACTTAAGTCCGGTCATGTTGATTGGTCGCTGCAATTAGGAGAGAGAAAAGAAACACTTTAGCATGATGCTCTTGCAAGTTTAGAGTGATTTTTAGTTTATCTAAACAGGATGGCTCCCACTGTCTCTCGAATCCCTCCTCAAACCATAAAGGAAGAATTAGTCGGGATCAATCTCACCGTACAATACTTGCTTAACCGTTCAGCCATGCCAGTGTCGGTACTTCGAGGGAGGTTTTCCAACGCTTTCACGAAGTTCCTTAATTAAGTAACCTCTTTTCCCTATGGGAGTAGCCCCGCTAACACCTTTCTAGACACCTACTAGGTTTATAGCATTGATCGTTAAGTGAGAAATTTCCCGAGGAGTAGCATATACTCACAGTAGGATCGGGATCCAAATATCATCGCGTGATAAAACTGAAGGAATCCTACCAGAATCATCACACTCCAAATGGTATGCAGCGCTAGCAAGTTTCAGTACTTATGAAACTCCCGATGTGGATTTTTTCCCCATGCTCTTATGACCTTGACTTTGGCCAAAATATCATAAGTCACATGTCAAGTTCTACCCGTCATTCTCCAGGTTAATTTGGACCCACCCGTACCTACCCTTGACTTTGGCCAAAATGGCAGTACGACTGTCCCAAACCAACGCATCTATCTATGCTGCACATGAATACCCAATAGCTACCAATCACTATGCCTTGACTTTGGCCAACATACAGCTTGAATACTTATTGACCATTCATGTGAAATGACGGAGGGCTACGAATGGTTTTGGCGAAACCGTGAACGTAGTGAACTTGATATAATCGATGGAACGAGATAGCTTTTAAAAGGAGTGGTTCAAGCTCCGCATTTAAAAGTTGGTTTTGAAAAGAACCGAGTGGTTTTGAAAGTGTTCCAACGACTTTTACTTGGTTTGTTTTCTTGCATTAATTCCAATGCGTCCCATCATTTAATCCTACCATTGCAGAAAACAACCAAAATATGACGTACGCTTATGCCATTCGCATTCGCCACGGGGCCCCGTCATCACCCGTTAGGTTACTTAACTAACGACAGAGTGGGGACTGGGCTAGCGCGGATGCAAAACATAAGCAACGCCTAAATAGATATCATATATAGATATATAGCAATGATAGTCAATCCAAATCACAGATGAACACTTTAGATATACTAAGAATCCGCGATTCGTTCGAGCCTGCAACGAAAAGCGGATTACACGGCCGCGATGAATAGCCAATACCCCACCCAAGACCCCTACGGGTGCGGCAAACTACCCGCCAAGAACCCGAAGCGAAGCAACCTCCCTCAACGACGTGAGTAGGCCACTCGGCACTTCGAGATACCCGGTAGTTTGTGCACCCCACCATGGGTCTATCCTAGGAGCAAAAACAATAAAAATAAATTATACAATGGCGGCTACAACCTCAACCCGGATGTGCGGCCAAACAAAAAAAATATTACATCAATTTACATATTACAAGAATGAAAGAAAAAAGAAACTCTCATCTCACATCCACCCGGCTATTCATCCGCGACAATCCAACGAGTTCATATATACAAACCATCAACATTACAGATCACAGATATGTATAACCCCCACTAGTCGACGTATAGAGATTAGCAGACGTTCAATACATATAATACATCACAGATATAATCCATTAGTTAAAGTATAGGGAAGATCGATCAAAATATGGATTTATAACTACCCGAAAACAAATTTTCTCTCTGGAAAATCTGGGCAGAAAGAAACCATCTTAAAAATCACAAAACCATAAAATAAGAACACTGCAAGAGAAACGAGCCGCGGCCGAGTCAACTCGGCCGCGGAACCGCGGTGAGTTGGTCGGCTCGCTGGTTCGTTTTCCTTGGGTGTACTGTAAAACCCCTGACCCGATTTTTAAGGTGTGATTTATTATTTTTAAAGCAGATTTAAAAATCGGCAGAAACTTGGGGGTTTTGAAAAAAGTTTTATGATTTCTACCGATCGAAGTTCTATACACTTTACTAACTAGCTAGTTTGTGTTTAGTTAGGCTCTGATACCACTGTAAGTCCACGTTGCCCACCCCGGTGCTTGCGGGGAGGCGGAAACGGTATAAAAATCGGATTTTTAACGCTCAAGGCAACATGGACTATCAAAAGGAGGATCTTTGCTAAAAATAAACTAACTACAAAGCTAAAAGGAGTTAACTACTCGGAAAAGAGGTTATACCTAGGGCTTCAAGTCCTTCTCTCCTTGCTCCTTGGAGTGAAAGAAAGTGATCTCCTTGTCGCCTTCTCTTGTCGAAGAAAGATCCACCCGAGAGCCTCAACCTTTGGCTTCAACTTCAAACTAGAAGTAACTAAGATACTTGGAGTGCCAATCCTAGAACCTTAAAAAGAGTAGAGAGTATTTTAGAAGGATTTATCTCAAGCTCAAGAGATACTCAACTCATGAGAGGGGAGAGCTAGAGAGAGAGGAAGAGGAGGAGAGAGAACCAAAATGATAGAATGAGAAGAATTGAACCATTCTTCTCACATATATGTGAATTATGGAAATTAGATAATTAGATAAGATAATTGTCATGGTTAATCAAGAATTGACCATTATCATTTCACATTAAATGCCATTTGCAAGGATCAAAGAGCGTCTTTCATATGGAATGATGATGGTCAAAATGTCAACCTAGGTCAACAAGTCAAGTATAGTCAAATGGGCAACAACCCCAACCATGCACAATTATAATTAACTAATATCAATTAATCATAATTCACACATAAACATTAGGGTTAAGAAAATGACAATGGTCATCAACCCTAATCAAAGTCCTCTGCCTCTGTCTCGGTCAACTGTGCATACACACCAGTATCCGTGTTCCGAGGAACACGAATACAATGAGATAAAACCAATCCCAAATCATATACTAGGATCCGGCTTAAACCAAAGCCCGCTAGTATAAGCTGTCCGGACAGCAAACGTGCACAAGTGCGCGGATGTGAACGAACCCTGTCGCAAAACCATGCGACCTCTACTCATTTTGCCTAAAGGCGAAAAACCCTCTGTGTGGGACTCTAAAGACTCACACTACGCTGGCAGTGGGTTTAACCACAGACCGCAAGCCGCACTAGCTGTACGTAACGGTCCCCAGGTAGATACCGATAAGAAGACTGACGAGGTGAACCCATCTGAACTCCTACCGAGCCTGAATGTGACAGTCTCCGTACAGTCCGGTCTGTTCGTCTGATACATCGCATGGCGGGCCTAGAGGGTAGTAAATGTCAGTCCCCTAATAGCGGTACAAATCGTGCCGGAGTGTAGCCCAGAACACCCTGAGATAACACTGGAAACCTACCAGTATACCTCGCTTGCCCTGGCCAGGGACTACTTGTGTAATGGCTCTCCTGGACACAGCGCGATGTCAACCCCCAATACCGGGAGAGACGAATCCTGTCTAACCGTCACTGCCTCCAAGTGCTTCGGGACTGCACCCAACTACTACCTGTTTGCACGACTCCTTTAAGCCGAGGTAGGGTAGTAATCAAAGTACAGTGGGAACACACTCGAGGCGAAGTGACAGTGTCAAGTCAGCGGACTAAGCTGTACTCATGTCACCTGGGAACTGATAACTGATGATAGGTATAATACCAACCAACAATTCCCGACGAGTCCTGTCCAGTGTACTCGTAACCTAACGAGCACCCGCATACTATCTCAAGTACGACGTACTGACGGCTGTGGGACAGGCCGTCTCCCGCGCTGGGATGAGAAGCGCATATGCTAGTCTACTCTGGAGTATCGATGCCCTGTCTCGATAATCCCACGACCAGGGACGTGTAAATAAGGATGTGCTTGTAGATTACCCAGCCCCCACGAGTGTGACTGCCATCACAATGCTGGTAATCAAGCAAAGATCCTAAGGGCTCCACTAATGCGTATAGGTGATATAATAAAAGAAACACATGTACACATTAAAGCAGAGACAAACCAAGTAGCATACTACCATTTCGAGCAAGATTGTCTATACAACTGTGAATATCCCAAGCTTCCATCAAGTAATATACATGCTAGTACGATATAGTAATGGCCTCTAGGGCATATACACTAACAGTTCATTACGCAAAGGGTTTTCTGAAAAACATGTCGTAGCCCTCCGTCATTTCAGATAAGTACTTCATAGTAGTCGTGCTACGTTTGTTGGCCTTCGTCAAGGCGTTGTGTGCGGTAGCTATTTATGCTTATCTGCTTAAGCATATGATGCGATTGAGTTAGGGTAGTCATGCGACTCTGTTGGCTTTCGTCAAGGGTCGTGCGGGTGGGTTTAATGCAATCATGAAATGCACAGGTTGATGTTGGGGTAAAAATTTACACCCCGGCTGACCGAGTCAAAGTCAAGGTCAACCCCAAGCCAGGTGGGCCCAAGCCCAGGTCAAGTGGGCCCATGCCCAGGTCGAGTCCGAAACATGAAGCGGCCGACCCTCTCCATGCTAAAATATGAATCATGTAATAAATAATTTTTATGTAATTTTTTATACATGAATGTATGCAAAATGGGCATAAAGCCAATATTTTGTAAGCCCATGGCTTAAGTGCAAAAAATAAAATGGCACATAAGCCATGGGATAGGCAAAATGCCATTTTTGTAAAGCCCAAGGGGCTATATGTAAATATGTAAGCCTATAAAAGGCAACATAATGATGAATAAAAAAAAGAACTTTTTCATTCTCTCCACAAAAATTAGAGCTGAGCTCTTTCTTCCTTCTTCAAGGTTCCAAAACCTTCTTCTTTCTCTTGAATTAAATCAAGAGTTTTACTCTTCCTTTTTCAAAACTAAATAGTTTTCCACCACAAAACCCACAAAGGGGAACTTGGATCTGCCATCAGATCTTAAAAAGAAGAGATTTTGAGATTTTACATCTCTTGATCTTCAAGATCCAGCAAGCAACAGGAGGAAGAAGAAGAACCCTTCCATTAACCCAACAAAAAAAAAACACTCAGGAGTCTAACTCCTCTTTGATTTCTCTTCAGAGAAATCTTTTTAGGCTAAAAGCCTGTTGTGTGCGCAAGTCGCCCGCGTGCCGACACGTGGCGCGCGCGCTTGTGCAACTGCGCAAGTGCGCAAATCGCCCGCGTGCCGACACGTGGCGCGCGCGCTTGCGCAACTGCGCAAGTGCGCAAGTCGCCCGCGTGCCGACACGTGGCGCGCGCGCTTTCGCAACTGCGCAAGTGCGCAAGTCGCCCGCGTGCCGACACGTGGCGCGCGCGCTTGTGCACCTGCGCATCCCTTGGATGTCTTTTCCCCCTCTTTTGTGTACATATATACACATATACATATGTATACAAATTTATACATACACGTACTCCACGACACTGTCCCTGTTAGAAAAAAATTTCTAACGGGGCGCTGCCCCGCACCCCGCAAGGGGGCTGCTAGCCCCCTTGACCCCCAGCCCGCTATCCGGGTAGCGGGACCCCCGTAAAAACTCTGCGTGGCTCCCGATATATCCAAACCCCCCTTTCAGAATTGAACACACGTATACTGCACATTGAGTTCGCATGACCAGTTTAACCCGTTAATCGGAGGTTCCCTCGCCCCAAAGGCGATGGGTAATTAACGGCAGCTTAGTCCGCGGCTGCCGGAGATTCGGATCCCCACAATCATTAAACCCCGGCCTACCCTAGGCCGGGGGAATCTGTAGTACGCCTGACAAGCGCGCGCGTATTCCCATCTCACTGGGGTGACGAAAAACACCCTACAGATCTCTGGCACGCCCGGTGGGACCAATCTCTCCTCCCATATTTCGGGTTAAGCGTTCATGCGAACTCAATCAATATACATACCTGTATTTATACTAAAAATAATGTTTTTTTCATGCAGATTTTCAAGCAATCACCTTTCAACAATGTCTCCGAAGATGAACTCAGCTCCCGTCTCCTACACAATGAAGATAGACTCCAGGACGGTCCTCCCGGCCAGTCTCGGGCGACAATGGGAGGAGCCGCTACTACCATTCGGCTCTATTCTGTTCATGCCAGTTGGCGCCATCCCAGCTCCTCAAGCCCCGGTGGCAGACAAACCGGTCTCGAAAGGCAGGAGACCAAATGTGGTGATCTCAAGGGCGCCCCAACCCAAACGCAAGTCGGTGTCTGAACGATTTTCCTTGGCCCCAGCTGGGGGCAAGGCCATCAACACCAATAAAGCTACAACGCGTCCTGAGCAAGCTCCAGCGGTGCCCTTGACCACTGCTCGATCCGGTGTCTTCTCTAAGCTCCCCTCTGATCAACTCACAATGGCTTCCCGGGTAGCAGATGCCGGCCAAGCCTTCAAAATCGAGAAGCTGAGGGAGAAAAGGCTCAGATATAGAGCCAACAAAAGGGCTAGGGCTACTGCCAGGCTAAACCTCATGAGGTTCGAAGAACAGGGTTACCCCGCCAAAGATGAGGGGATGGCTGAATGTGTTATCCACACTGTCTACGTGGTGGGCACACGCAGCAAGAGCAAGGACGGGGCTACCACATCTCAAATCCAATCTGGCTTTAATGTGGTTGCCACTTCCCAAGAACAGCCGCCTCCGCTGGATGATGAAAACCCTCTCGATGAGGCTGATAGGCAGAGAGAGCCCTCAATTCATGAGGAGTCAGGCTCGGAAAGCGAAGATGAGCCAACTTTCCGTCCTAAGACCGCAGAGCAGCAACTTCTCCAAGAGCTCCGAAAACAGCTTAGAAGCAAAGATAAGGAGATGGCCAAGCTCTACTCAAAGATCGACGACTTGACAAATGTCGTCTTACGGCTTACGGCCCAACTTGCCTCTCAGCCGCCCAATCAAGCACAGGGCTCAGCTCATGAACCGGGAAACGGTGTCCCGAGACAGCCGACGCCCGTTCCCTCAAATCCAAAAGTGGGCGGACCTCATGAAAGTCAATCGCATCCTATCTCAGGAAATGTCTTGGCTACCGATGACAGTAGCCCGCTAACTCAAGATCAAATCATGGATTTGGTTGCCACCAAAGTCAAAACATTGGTGGCCGAAGCCGAAGCGCAAAAAGATATCAGCAGTAGTGGGAGACCATATCCTGCTCAGTATGATCTGGTGGAATTTCCTAGCGGCTATGTCATCCCTAAATTCGGAAGATTCGATGGGACGGGAAATGCGAATCAACACATCGCCCACTTCAAAGCCTCTTGCGGGAATACTGGGGGCAATGATGCGCTTCTCCTCCGCCAGTTCGTTAATAGCCTGACCGATGTTGCTTTCGACTGGTACGCGAGCATACCAGATGGCTCCGTTACTACTTTCGTCCAAATGGAATCTTTGTTTCGACAAAGGTTCATGAGCGTCAGCGATAAGATCACCATTGCCGAGCTCGTAAGGACCAAGCCCAAGAACAACGAAAGCAACACGGATTTTATAACCCGATGGCGCAATCTCTCCGTCAAATGCGAACCGCCGATAGAGCAAGACCAATCTGTCAGTCTCCTCGTCGGAAATCTCAACAATTGGATGGCCCCGTTTCTATGCACCGCGGGTCTCAAAACATTCCAAGAGCTGACCAGGAAAGTTCAGATGCTGGAGCGCTCAAAGCAGGAGTCCTCCTCGGATTCCCAAAATAACAATAGGTCATGGAGAAACCGAAAGGACGATAATCGCAAAGGCGGAAATTCCGACGATTCTGAGTCTTTCAATGCCTCGGCTAACCGAAATAAGCAAGGGATGAGCGGGCCTAGCGCCAACCAGCCTCGGAAGCCAATGTTCGGAGAGGGAGGAGAATCTCCACTGAAAGAGAAGCTGGATAAGGTCTATTCCTTCAGAAGGGACAAAATCCGTAAAATATTCAAAGATGCCCTGAAGAACGGTCTACAACTGCCAGAGTCAAAAAGACCGCAGGAAGCGAATAGGACCGACGACCCTAAATACTGCCCCTATCACAGAGTGATAGGTCACGCTATTGAAGACTGCTTCGTCTTCAAAGATTGGGTCGAAAAGCAATACAAGGCAGGAGAGATAGAACTGTCCAAAGGCGTGTTAGTAAACAGTCAAGGTGCGACCGCCAATTTCATACAAACGGAGACCGAAGTTCTTCGTGAAACCGATTCTCTCAGACATCTGCCTTTCTCTGAGAACAATCGACCACCACGTCATTAAACTGGGAATAATCGACCACCACGTCATTAAACTGGGAATAATCGACCTCTAAGTCGTTAAACTGGAAATGTAAAAAAAAAATGTAAATAAAAAAAAATGTGTAAATAAAAGAAAAAATAAAGAAAAGCCGAAATGATGGGGCAACTCGCAATAAAAATCAGCGAGTAAAAATAAAAATGAAAATAAAGCCGAAATGATGGGGCAACCGCGAATAAATAGCCGAAATGATAGGGCAATCGCGACCTTCGCGATAAGAAAAGCTGAAATGATAGAGCAATCGCGGTAAAATAAAAAAAAACAAAAAAAAAAAAAAAACAAAGGCGAATGATGAGTCGCTCCTGGTACCATATTCCAGTGCAGCGATGCAGACGCCAACAAAAATTCAAATTTCCAAAATTCTCCCTGCCCTACGGCCAGTCCTCAAATTGACTGCCGTATACAATCCACAGGTTCAAATAATTCTCAGCATACCCATGCCCCACCGTAATCACCAGTCACGCGGCTGGTCTCCGCCTTTGGAATTATGCTTCATTGGAAAGACCCACTCATGTGTCCTCACGATGTATGAGGAGAACAAACCTTCGTGAGATCCTTACGACTCACCAAGGAAAAACACACTTAGGAGTCCTCACGACTCTTAAGGAGAACATACACCTGTGGGATCCTTACGACTCGCAGGGAGAAAATACCTTTATGGGACCCTCACGGCCCATAAAATTGAAAAGTCTTAGATGATAGGGATCCAAACCTGTCTCCTAAGCCATCGCTCCCCAATCCCCAAGTGGCGAATGATGAGTCGCTCCTGGTACCATATTCCAGTGCAGCGATGCAGACGCCAACCAAATTCCAAATCCCATACCCCAACGGCGAATGATGAGTCGCTCCTGGTACCATATTCCAGTGTAGCGATGCAGACGCCAACCAAATTCCAAATCCCAATGGCGAATGATGAGTCGCTCCTGGTACCATATTCCAGTGCAGCGATGCAGACGCCGACAAAGTCCTAAAATTTTTATGGCCCTACGGTCTGGATCATACATCCTGCAAAACCGTATACAATCCACGGGCGTAAAACAATCCCGATCTCTCCAAAAAAAAAAGGAAAAGAAAAAAAAAAGAAGAACGGTATGTCCACAAGCAAAACGGGCACGGATGAAAACCCGAAAGGGCTCCGTGAGTAAAAACAGCAGGACTGCCGGCGAGTTTGTGAAAACCCGAAAGGGCGCAAACTCGTAAAAAAAAAAAAAAAAAAAAAAAAAAAAAAAAAAAAAGAAATGAAATGCACTCGCAAAGTCCTCTCGACTTTGTGAGGAGAAAATTCCCGCGTGAGATCCTTACGACTCACAAAGGAGCAACACACTTGGGGGTCCTCACGACTCCTAAGGAGAAAATACACCTACGGGATCCTTACGACCCGTAGGGAGAAAATGCTTTGAGAGACCCTTACGGCTCACAAAATGGAAAAGCCTTAGGTGACAGGGATCTAAAACCTGTCTCCTAAGCCAACAATTCCCAAATCCTCTCGGGGCACATGATGAGTTGCTCCTGGCATTATTCCAGTGCAGCAATGCAGATGCCAAATAAAAACCCCAATTCCCAAATCCTCTCATGACAAATGATGATTCGCTCCTGGTATCATATTCCAGTGTAGCGATGCTGATGTCAACCCAAATCAAATCAAACCAACAACCTCTACGGCGGAATCATGCTCCGTCCCAGAATTTACCCCGTGTCGAAATCATGCTTCGCCTCGGGATATCTACTCTTCCTGCCGGAATTATGCTCCGCCTTGGAATCAAATCAACCAACAAGCTCTGCGTCGGAATCATGCTTCGTCTCAGAATGCACCCCGTGTCGAAATCATGCTTCGCCTCGGTATACCTGCCTTCCCTGTCGGAATTATGCTTCGGCTCGGAATCAACCAACGACCTCCTCGTCGGAATTATGCTCCGCCTCGGAATCAAGTCAACCAGCAAGCTCCCTGTCGGAATTATGCTTCGGCTCGGAATCAACCAACGACCTCCTCGTCGGAATTATGCTCCGCCTCGGAATCAAGTCAACCAGCAAGCTCTGCGTCGGAATTATGCTTAGTCTCAGAATGCACCCCGTGTCGAAATGATGCTTCGCCTCGGTGTACCTGCCTTCCCTGTCGAAATTATGCTTCGTCTCGGAATCAAGTTAGCCAACAAGTTCTGCGCCGGAATCATGCTCCGTCTCAGAATATATCCCGTGTTGAAATCAATGCTTCGCCTCGGAATATTTGCCTTCCTTGTCGGAATTATACTTCGCCTAGGAATTTACCTCTGCATCGAAATCATGCTTCGGTCAGAATGTCTGCCGCCCTTCGGAACGATGCTCCGAATACTGGAATTATGCTCCGCTCTTCGGAATGATGCTCCGAACCCTGGAATTATGCTCCGCCCATCGGAACGATGCTCCGATCTCTGGAATTACGCTCCGCTCTTCGGAAAGATACTCCGAACTCTGGAATCATGCTCCGCCCTTCGGAATGATGCTCCGATCCTTGGAATTATGCTCCGCAAATTGGAATAATGCTCCGCCCATCGGAATGATGCTCCGATCCCCTGGAATGATGCTCCGCAAATTGGAATAATGCTCCGCCCATCGGAATGATTCTCCGCTCCCTGGAATGATGCTCCGCAAATTGGAATGATGCTCCTATCCTTGGAATCATGCTCCGCCCACCGGAACGATGCTCCGATCCCTGGAATTATGCTCCGCTCTTCGGAAAGATGCTCCGAACTCTGGAACCATGCTCCGCCCTTCGGAAAGATGCTCCGAACCCTGGAATCATGTTCCGATCATCGGAATGATGCTCCGATCTCTGGAATTATGCTCCGCCCATCGGAACGATGCTCCGATCTCTGGAATTACGCTCCGCTCTTCGGAAAGATACTCCGAACTCTGGAATCATGCTCCGCCTTTCGGAATGATGCTCCGAACCCTGGAATCATGCCCCGCTCATCGAAATGATGCTCCGATCCCTGGGAATCATGCTCCTCGGGATGATGCTTCGCCTCTGGAATGATGTTCCACCTTGAAGTTCAGCTTCAAGATCCATCAATTTCATGCACACAACTCAAATGTGCGGTGTGCATTTATTGATGGGGGGCACTTTGTTGGGGTAAAAATTTACACCCCGGCTGACCGAGTCAAAGTCAAGGTCAACCCCAAGCCAGGTGGGCCCAAGCCCAGGTCAAGTGGGCCCATGCCCAGGTCGAGTCCGAAACATGAAGCGGCCGACCCTCTCCATGCTAAAATATGAATCATGTAATAAATAATTTTTATGTAATTTTTTATACATGAATGTATGCAAAATGGGCATAAAGCCAATATTTTGTAAGCCCATGGCTTAAGTGCAAAAAATAAAATGGCACATAAGCCATGGGATAGGCAAAATGCCATTTTTGTAAAGCCCAAGGGGCTATATGTAAATATGTAAGCCTATAAAAGGCAACATAATGATGAATAAAAAAAAGAACTTTTTCATTCTCTCCACAAAAATTAGAGCTGAGCTCTTTCTTCCTTCTTCAAGGTTCCAAAACCTTCTTCTTTCTCTTGAATTAAATCAAGAGTTTTACTCTTCCTTTTTCAAAACTAAATAGTTTTCCACCACAAAACCCACAAAGGGGAACTTGGATCTGCCATCAGATCTTAAAAAGAAGAGATTTTGAGATTTTACATCTCTTGATCTTCAAGATCCAGCAAGCAACAGGAGGAAGAAGAAGAACCCTTCCATTAACCCAACAAAAAAAAAACACTCAGGAGTCTAACTCCTCTTTGATTTCTCTTCAGAGAAATCTTTTTAGGCTAAAAGCCTGTTGTGTGCGCAAGTCGCCCGCGTGCCGACACGTGGCGCGCGCGCTTGTGCAACTGCGCAAGTGCGCAAATCGCCCGCGTGCCGACACGTGGCGCGCGCGCTTGCGCAACTGCGCAAGTGCGCAAGTCGCCCGCGTGCCGACACGTGGCGCGCGCGCTTTCGCAACTGCGCAAGTGCGCAAGTCGCCCGCGTGCCGACACGTGGCGCGCGCGCTTGTGCACCTGCGCATCCCTTGGATGTCTTTTCCCCCTCTTTTGTGTACATATATACACATATACATATGTATACAAATTTATACATACACGTACTCCACGACACTGTCCCTGTTAGAAAAAAATTTCTAACGGGGCGCTGCCCCGCACCCCGCAAGGGGGCTGCTAGCCCCCTTGACCCCCAGCCCGCTATCCGGGTAGCGGGACCCCCGTAAAAACTCTGCGTGGCTCCCGATATATCCAAACCCCCCTTTCAGAATTGAACACACGTATACTGCACATTGAGTTCGCATGACCAGTTTAACCCGTTAATCGGAGGTTCCCTCGCCCCAAAGGCGATGGGTAATTAACGGCAGCTTAGTCCGCGGCTGCCGGAGATTCGGATCCCCACAATCATTAAACCCCGGCCTACCCTAGGCCGGGGGAATCTGTAGTACGCCTGACAAGCGCGCGCGTATTCCCATCTCACTGGGGTGACGAAAAACACCCTACAGTTGAACTTTACTAGCGGCCTATAGTTTGTTGGCCTTCGTCAAGGTCATAGGAAGCTAGGGGCAAAATATTATCGGGAATTTCAAGGGTTGAAATTTTCAATGAGATTGCATACCTTCTATGAGATAGTTGGATCCCGATACCCACTGTGAGTAAGAGTTACTCCTGGGAGAGTTTTGCACATTACAATTAGCCGATCAAGTAGATGTCTAGAAAGGTGTCAACGGGGTTACGTCCCTGGGAAAACGAGGTTTATTTTAATTAGGTCCGTGCGAAAGCACGGGGAACCTCCCCCAAAGTACCGGCACTGGCCTGGCTGAAAGATTGGCGAACTTGTAAGGTGTAATTAATCCCGGCTAGTCTTACCTTTTAGGGTTTGAAGGAAGATTTGACTAAAACAGTGGGAGCCATCCTGATTAGATAAAATAATAACCAATCTAATCTTGCAAGAGCATATGCTGAGTATTTTCTTCTCTCTCTCTCCAGGTAGCGACCATGTCACGCCATAATCAAGATAATAATACGGATGTATTGACCGAACCCGCTTGTTATGCTGAGCTAGGGAACGTTGGTCCCACTCCAACTTATAATTGTTATAACACCGAGCAGGAAATAGGGGATTACAAGGATTCCCGTGCCGCCCAAACGAAGAAAGTGCATGATGATGCATCTTCTTCGGGTGTGTTCAATACCAAGACTGTTTCTTAGTTTCCTTTACGTCCTGGGTATGAGATACCGGATCAGGATCCCATATACGTAATCTGTTACATGGGCTACAGATAGGTAGAGAACTGAGAAAGGGTGATAAGTTTTAAGAGTTAGAAACGGTGCAATTGTTGCAGCCAAGATGTTGACAGTTATCACCCTGTATTATCAAAATACATTAATTCTGAACGAATGTTATTAGATACTGAACCTGATATACAATATCATATCAGTCTCTTTATTTAGTAAAGTAGGATATAATTTTGTATTGTTGGATAATATTTTGAACATTTCCTGTATCAAGAGTTGATCGGTTCAGGCACGTTATCTAAAAGCATATACGTTCTAAATCAAACCACAGTTCTTAACGTACAAAACACACACAAGAGAAAGAGTTCAGATATGAACGAATCCTTCTTGAGGCATTGTAGACTAGGTCATATCAATGCGACCCGACTAGCTAAGTTACATAAAGATGCATATTTAAATCAGTTTGAATTTATATCTTGTGAAACTTGCCAGTCATGTCACAAAGATAAGATGACCATAGCTCTGTTTATTGGAAACAGAAAAAGGGTTAGTGAACTCTTGGGATTGATACATGATGATGTATGTACGTCCCCTGTCTACATATGCCAGGATTGGTTCTTTGTACTTCATTATATTCACTGATGATCTCTCAAGATTCGCACATGTGTTCCTGTTGAAACACAAGCCTGAACCTTTTGAGAAATTCAAAGAATATAAGTTAGAAGTAGAGAACCAAAACTGGTATAAGTATTATGTCTTTTGATGAGATCAAGGAAGAGAATACTTGAGCACGGAATTCCTGGACTATTCTAAGGGAGAATGAGATTCTCTCTCAGCATTACTCCTCCGTATACACCACAGCACGTCCGTGTATCGGGGAGGAGCAATCGCACTCTATGTGATATGGCTGTAGGGTTCCTAGGCACCCTAATGAGGTCACACAAGGCATCGAACATGCCATATTAAAATTTTAACGGTGCCGAGAGACCCGACTACGGATCGTTTGCTAGAATTCTAGGCGAAACTAAAAGCTAGTTAACAGTTAACTACTGGGATACGGAAATTACAACCTTTGTAGATCCGGATATCCACCTCCTTAGCTCCTCGTTGCCAAGCCCTCGCTGTCCATCACTAATCTTGAACTCAAGTTTCGTCTTCGTCGGAGAAACGAGCGAGCTAGGTCGTCGGCTTCGTGCCGAAGATGATCTACGTCGAGGCATCACTAGTTCGAGCTCCGACTTCACAAACTTGTGAAACTTGTGAAGTAAACACCCAAAACAACTTGGCAAGAGGTAGAGGGTGAAGAAATAGGAGGTGGGTTCACTTTAGATTTGGATTTAACTCACTAGATCTCAACTTGCCATTAAAGTAGCAAGCTTTCTCACTTTTAGAAGAAGAAGAAGATGAGCTAGTTATGATAAGTTATATTCAAAAGAAAATAGAAAATCAAATACTTATCATAACTAAACTAGGGTTAAGTGTAGAGAATAAACCATGGTCACTTTAGAGGGTTAGGGTTAAGCATGAGGATAAGGATGGTTAGCAAAGTCAAAGCTTCTTGAAGCTTCAACATAAAACAAGAAATGCCACCATTCTCCTCTAAATCTTTATCCAAATAAATGAATAAACAATTAAATGAATAAAGGCATAAATAAAACCCTAATCTCAAGTTAACTATGGTTTAATTCCATACACTTAACAATATGGTCAAGTATCATCAAACATGATACATAAAAGTGCACAATAGTATATCACATATACAATGTGCAAATCAAGTGAGAAAAATCCGTTTAAAGTGAACCAATACTAGTTAATGCAATGCAATATATCAAATATATAATTATGCATTAAATCATTAAATCAACATTTGATTCAATGATCCGGTCATGTCGCACATAACCGACTAGAATCCAATGTATCGATTTATCGAATCAATGATTCGATAACTAGGTCATATCGAATATAACCATTCGAAACATATATCGCGAGAATGAAATGCGGTATCACATACACGCATTATTCTCGTTCCTGCACATATCTCATATGCGCTCCTATTTCGTTTCGCTTGAGCCAGGAAACCTCTGTGTAGGACTCTAAAGACTCGTCAATACGCCGGTAGCAGATGATGATCATATCAAGCACCCACAAGCCGCAAGCGGTCTGCTAAACGTAACGGCCACCCGGGTATTGAGCGATCAGAAGATCGACGAGCTAGCCCGCTCACACTCCTGCGAATCCGACCAGTAACACTTACCATACAGTCCGGTCTCTTCGTCTGATACGTCGCATATCAAGTCTAGGGGTGGTATACGTCAGACCCCAATAACCCGATAAGTCGTGCTGATGTGAGGCTCGTAACGGGTCGAGAAACTACTGGTAACACTTACCAGCAAATCTCTGATCAGCCCTGGCCAGGGACTTCCCTGTTACGGCCAATCGAGCACAGCGCAATATCAACCCCCAATACCGGGAGAGACGAAACCTCTCCTATCGCTCATTGCCTCCATGTGACTCGGGACTCTACCCAAAGACCACCGTTTTGCACGCCCTCATGGACGTGGTAAGGTGGAGATCAAAGCACAGTGGGAATCACACAAGACTCTATGACGATCTCGGGTCTACAGACTAACCTGTACAAGTGTCACCTGAGAACTGCCATCTGACGTGAGGTATAATACCATCTGGGAGTTCTCGGCGAGTCCATCCAGTGTACCCAGTGACCACTGAGCACCCGTACACCATCTCTGATGTCAAACACCAAGGAATATGGGATCATCCATCGCCCATCACATGGCTCGAGAAGCGTATACGCTAGTCTACTCTGGTATATCGATGTCCCGTCTCGATACACCCACGACTAGGGACCTTGAAGGATGTACTTATGGACTACCATGTCCCCACTAGTATGATCTGCATCATAGTCCAGGTAGTCAAGTACAAATCCTAAGGGCTTTACCAACATGTAACTATAAGACAGTATAAAGAGACTAGTGTACATGTTAAGATAAATGGTAACCAGATAGCATACTATCATGTCGAGCAAGAAAGTCATCTCTATATATGTCCAAGCATCCAATATAATATACATAATCTGTACAATACTGGCCTCTAGGGCATACATACAACTAACAATCTCCCACTTGCACTAGGGCCAGCTGCTGTAGTATCTCATACCGAGCATCCCGAAGAGTCTCTCAAACTGTATCTGGGGAATGGCCTTCGTGAGTGGATCCGCCATGTTGTTCTTCGTGTCAACTCTCCTGACCTCGATCTCCCGGCGATCAACTATCTCCCGGATCAGGTGATACCGCCTCAGAATATGCCTGGATCGCTGATGGGACCTGGGTTCCTTGGCCAAAGCCACCGCTCCATTGTTATCGCAATACAAAGGTATTGGATGCTCAATGGATGGAACCACTCCAAGTTCGGAAATGAACTTCTTGATCCAGACAGCTTCTTTAGCAGCATCGTTGGCAGCGATGTATTCAGCCTCCATCGTCGAGTCTGCCACGGTTTCCTGCTTGGAACTCTTCCAGCTAACCGCCCCTCCGTAAAGGGTAAAGACAAAACCCGACTGCGACTTAGAGTCGTCCTTATCACTCTGGAAGCTGGAATCGGTAAAGGACTCCACTTGGAGTTCTCCATTACCATACACCAAGAACATATCTCTAGTCCTTCGCAAGTACTTGAGAATGCTCTTCACAGCTGTCCAGTGACTCTCTCCAGGATCAGCTTGATACCTGCTCACTACACTTAGTGAGTATGCTACATCGGGTCTGGTACATAGCATCGCATACATGATAGAGCCTACTGCCGAAGCATAAGGTATCCCTTGCATGCGAGCTCTCTCCAAATCAGTCTTGGGAGACATCTCTTTGGAGAGAGTGACTCCAGAGATCGTGGGCATGTTCCCACGCTTGGACTCTTCCATACTAAACCTCTTTAGTATGGTGTCAATGTACCTGGATTGGGACAATCCCAAAATCCGTTTGGATCTATCTCTATAGATCCTTATTCCCAATATGCAGGAGGCATCACCAAGATCTTTCATTGAGAATCTTTGTGATAAGAAGAGCTTGACCGATTGCAGCATAGGAATATCATTTCCTATCAAGAGTATGTCGTCCACGTACAATACGAGGAAGACAACTTTACTCTCTGCCACCTTCTTGTAGATACAAGGTTCATCTGGATTTTTGACGAAATCAAACCTTTGATAACGACGTCAAAGCAGATGTTCCAACTCCGCGATGCTTGCTTTAATCCATAAATGGATTTAAGCAGCTTGCACACCTTCCCGCTGCTCCCACTGTCTACGAAGCCCTCTGGCTGAGTCATGTACACGCACTCTTCTAAATCACCATTTAGAAAGGCGGTCTTAACATCCATTTGCCAGATTTCGTAGTCATGAAAGGCAGCAATGGCAAGCATGATTCGGATGGATTTAAGCATAGCCACTGGAGAAAAGGTTTCGTCATAGTCCACACCTGGTCTTTGACGAAAACCCTTTGCTACAAGTCTAGCTTTGAAAGTCTCCACTTTCCCATCTACACCAAATTTCTTCTTGAAGATCCACTTGCTCCCAATGGGTTTTACCCCTTCAGGAGCAACTTCCAAAGTCCATACTTTGTTGGTGTACATGGAATCCATCTCGGACCGCATAGCATCCAGCCATTTCACTGAGTCCCCACTCGTGATGGCTTGCTCGAAGCTAGTTGGGTCATCATCCTCCATGATGCAATCCTCGCTCCCACCGTCCATGAGAAAACCGTAGTATCTCTCAGGTTGGCGAGGAACCCTACTAGATCGGCGGAGTGGCTGGGGTTCATCGGGAACTATGGAATCCTCTGGTTCCACCAGATCTTCTGTTGCAGCTTGTGCAGCTGGAACCTCTTCCAGTTCTACCTCATGACCACTAATCTCTTTTTCAAGAAATTCCTTTTCTAAAAAGGTGGCATGCCGAGAAACAAACACTCTTTGTTCCTCAGGGTGGTAGAAGATATACCCTCGCGAATGTTTGGGATATCCAATAAACTTACACAGAATGGACCTTGCCGCGAGTTTGTCCGGATTTTGCGTTTTTACATAGGCCGGACAACCCCATATCTTAACATAATTAAGATATGGTCTCTTTCCTTTCCATATCTCTTATGGAGTGGTCGGCACGGTTTTGGTGGGAACCATATTCAATAGGTCTGCAGCTGTTTCCAGTGCATATCCCCAGAAGGAAATAGGTAACTCAGCTGTGCTCATCATAGAGCGCACCATATCTAATAGGGTGCGGTTCCTTCGTTCTGATACACCGTTGTGCTGTGGTGTATATGGAGGAGTCAGCTGAGAGAGAATCCCATTCTCTTTTAGGAAGTCCAGGAATTCATTGCTTAAGTATTCTCCTCCTCGATCAGATCGTAGGATTTTAATACTTTTTCCGGTTTGGTTCTCAACTTCTTGTTTATATTCCCTAAATTTCTCAAAAGCTTCTGATTTGTGTTTCATCAGGAACACATACCCGAACCTAGAGAGATCGTCAGTGAATGTAATGAAGTATGAAGAACCATCCCTGGCATGTGTAGACATGGGACCACATACATCACTATGTATCAGTCCTAAGAGTTCGGTAACTCTTTCTCCGTGTCCCGTAAACGGAGTCTTGGTCATCTTGCCTTTGAGACATGACTGGCAAGTGTCATAAGATGAAAATTCAAACGGATTTAAATATCCATCTTTATGCAACTTAGCAAGTCGTGTCGCATTGATGTGACCCAGTCTACAATGCCACAAGAAGAATTCATTGAGTTCAGAACTCTTCCTCTTGTGTGTGTTTGTTATGCTCAGGACTGTTGATTGGTTTAGAACATAAATGCCATTGCATAACGTGCCTGATCCAACCAACTTTTGGTTATGGAAAATGTTCATAACATTGTCCTGTAATACAAAATTATATCCCTCTTTACTTAATAAAGAAACCGATATAATGTTGCATATCAGGTTCGGCATGTAATAGCATTCGTTCAGAACCAATGTATTACCAGTTGGTAATACAAGGTGATATTCCCCGACAGTCTTAGCTGCAACAATTGCACCATTTCCGACTCTAATGTCTTTATCACCTTCTCCAAGTTCTCTACCTTTCCTAAGCCCATGTAACTGATTACATATATGGGATCCTGACCCGGTATCCAATACCCAGGACGTAGAGCAAATGGAGAAACAGTTCTCAGTAACGAACACACCCGAAGAAAATGCATCATCATGTACTTTCTTCATTCGGGTGGCATGGGAATCCTGGTATTCCCCTATATCCTGTTCAGTCCTATAACTCTTATAGGAAAGAACGGAACCAACGTTCCCCAGCACAGTATAACATGCGGGTTCGGTCAATACATCCATTTTATTATCTTTATTAAGGCATGAAATGGTCGCTACCTGGAGAGAGAGAGAAGAAAACACTTTAGCGTAAGCTCGTGCAAGATCAGATTGGTTATTATCTTATCTAATCAGGATGGCTCCCACTGCTTTTTATCAAATCTTCCTCCAAACCCTAAAAGGAAAGACTAGCCGGGATTAATTACACACTACAAGTTCGCCAATCTTTCAGCCAGGCCAGTGTCGGTACTTTGAGGGAGGTCCCCCGTGCTTTCGCACGAACCTAATTACTGTAAACCTCGTTTTCCCAGAGGCGTAACCTCGTTAACACCTTTCTAGACACCTACTTGATCGGCTAATTGCACTGTGTAAAACTCTCCCAGGAGTAACTCTTACTCGCAGTGGGTATCGGGATCCAACTATCTCATAGAAGGTATGCAATCTCATTGCAAATTTCAACACTTGAAATTCCCGATAATATTTTGCCCCTAGCGTGCTATGACCTTGACGCAGGCCAACAAACCATAGTGCGCTAGTCAAGTTCAACCCGTCATTTCCTGATTGAATTAAACCCACCCGTACGACCCTTGACGCAGGCCAACAAAGTCGCACGACTACCCTAATCCAATCTGCATCAAATGCATAAGCAGATAAATACTAGTTAGCTACCGCACACTACGCCTTGACGCAGGCCAACAAACGTAGCACGAATACTAACTACTACTCATCTGAAATGACGGAGGGCTACGCCAGGTTTTTCTGAAAACCATGAGCGTAATGAACTTGATATCGTTGTAGAATCAAATAAAGTTTTGAAATGGAGTGATTTTGAGGCTTTTCTAGTTTTGCTAAAGGAGTCATTCCCGGTGAAGGGATCTCGGTCCTTTCCTCGTCGAATGAGGTGCGGGATATATCATATATATCACTGTGCAAAGCAAAAACGCAAAAGCAGTCAAAAGCAAACCGAGTGTGTAGCATCTGCCAGTTATTGCTAAAGGAGTCACTCCCGGTGAAGGGATCTCGGTCCTTTCCTCATCGAATAAGGTGCAGGATATATCATATATACCACTATGCAAAGCAAGAACTGTAGCTACCTTTTTAATTTTAAAATTCGATTCCACAACATCTTAGGTTTCTTATCTTTCATTAATCACATTAATGAAGTCCCATCATTTAATACCTAAACATCACAGATAGATATGACGTACACTTATGCCATCCGCATTCGCCTCGATGTCCCCTCGTGCACCGTTAGGTTAGGTAACTAACGACAGAGCAGGGCAGGGCTAACGCGGGTGTAAAACATAAGTAACGTCTATATAATATATCATATATACTATATACTATATCCATCACAGATATCGCAGCAGAATAAACATATGAAATATTGGATATACTAGGACGTCCGTGTTTTCAATACGAGCCAGTATAAAACACGGATTCCACGGTCGTGATGAATAGCCAATCCCACACCCCTAGACCCCTACGAGAGCGGCAAGCAACCCTGCCAATTCTAGGGTTAGGAGACCCGGACTCGACTCCTCGAGTTGGTCTCCCACTGGACCCCAGAACCCGGTTACTTGTGCTCCCCTCCTTGGGTCTATCCTAATGCGGAAAAGTAAATAATATACAAAGGGTGACAACTCCCGCATCCTGGAAGTGCCCCGAATAAAAGAATATTACATACAAGTTTTTACATGAATGAAAATGAAAAACACTCATCTCACATAAAAACCCCCGGCTATTCGAACACGATGATCCAATATAACATATCCAGCAACACATAACATCACATGTCATCAACGTAAGTAAGTATGCATATCCCAATTGTCGTTGACGTATAGCAACGAAACCGGCGATATGAACATACTACACTTACGGTCACAGAAAAGAAAGTGTAAAACTACAACAATTGGAATCCGCAACCTCTTTAGACATCACATGCCTAACAGTTATAAACCCCGCATTTTAGTCCCATCATCGAAAACTCTTTTCGATATCTTGTGAAACTAAACTGCTAGATCTATAACATTCATCCAGTTATCTCATAACTGTTTGTGAATTCCAATTATTGTATCCAATTCCGGATAAATAGAATATATTAAACTTTCCGATCGAACACTCGAACACCCAAGTTTTCCCGACACCGATCAACACATGAAATAGGTTCAAAGACATTCACTTCATGCCTCAGTATCAACGGTCCAGCCGTAGAAGGGTCAAGCCAACGCCTCATATGTGGCACGCCGTACTGCCCCAAACCCGAAGGTTCAAAGGGCAGTTCAAGACGGTCACATAATCGAGTTAAGGTTTGTGTCTTCTAGAGGGACCATCACGTTACTTGCACTACTCGGAACGTCTTTTAACCACAGAAAAATCCAACACTTGGAATTATTCCGGCAGGGGAAAACCTGGGTATTTATATCCGGTCGAACTCTTTAACATATTCTACAGTTATCTGGAAAAACACTTAAACAAAGTTTGATATTCCGATCGAATTCATCGATTCCCAATATAACCCCAGAGCACTCAACCTTTAAATTAATTTAAAAATACCCAGAAAACTCACCAGAATTTATCAGGTATTACTGTGCAGAGAAAATTGGATGACGTCACTATATGGCCGCGAAACAGCGGCAGAAGCCATGCTTCTGCCGCTCTTCCGCGGCTCAAGTAACTGTTCATTGGAAAAATTTTATATCGTAATTCTTGTATTTCCTTGGTGAATTTTTTAGGCATTTTTAATATGAAAAAATCCCAGATTTATGAAAATGTCCAGAGAGCTCTAAAGTATTTGGGTTTCGTGTTCGTTCGGACTTCAAACTCCGTCTAGACTTCGCCTAAGGCTCTAGCTAGGCTCTGATACCACTGTAGGGTTCCTAGGCACCCTAATGAGGTCACACAAGGCATCGAACATGCCATATTAAAATTTTAACGGCACCGAGAGACCCGACTACGGATCGTTTGCTAGAATTCTAGGCGAAACTAAAAGCTAGTTAACAGTTAACTACTGGGATACGGAAATTACAACCTTTGTAGATCCGGATATCCACCTCCTTAGCTCCTCGTTGCCAAGCCCTCGCTGTCCATCACTAATCTTGAACTCAAGTTTCGTCTTCGTCGGAGAAACGGGCGAGCTAGGTCGTCGGCTTCGTGCCGAAGATGATCTACGTCGAGGCATCACTAGTTCGAGCTCCGACTTCACAAACTTGTGAAACTTGTGAAGTAAACACCCAAAACAACTTGGCAAGAGGTAGAGGGTGAAGAAATAGGAGGTGGGTTCACTTTAGATTTGGATTTAACTCACTAGATCTCAACTTGCCATTAAAGTAGCAAGCTTTCTCACTTTTAGAAGAAGAAGAAGATGAGCTAGTTATGATAAGTTATATTCAAAAGAAAATAGAAAATCAAATACTTATCATAACTAAACTAGGGTTAAGTGTAGAGAATAAACCATGGTCACTTTAGAGGGTTAGGGTTAAGCATGAGGATAAGGATGGTTAGCAAAGTCAAAGCTTCTTGAAGCTTCAACATAAAACAAGAAATGCCACCATTCTCCTCTAAATCTTTATCCAAATAAATGAATAAACAATTAAATGAATAAAGGCATAAATAAAACCCTAATCTCAAGTTAACTATGGTTTAATTCCATACACTTAACAATATGGTCAAGTATCATCAAACATGATACATAAAAGTGCACAATAGTATATCACATATACAATGTGCAAATCAAGTGAGAAAAATCCGTTTAAAGTGAACCAATACTAGTTAATGCAATGCAATATATCAAATATATAATTATGCATTAAATCATTAAATCAACATTTGATTCAATGATCCGGTCATGTCGCACATAACCGACTAGAATCCAATGTATCGATTTATCGAATCAATGATTCGATAACTAGGTCATATCGATTATAACCATTCGAAACATATATCGCGAGAATGAAATACGGTATCACATACACGCATTATTCTCGGTCCTGCACATATCTCATATGCGCTCCTATTTCGTTTCGCTTGAGCCAGGAAACCTCTGTGTAGGACTCTAAAGACTCGTCAATACGCCGGTAGCAGATGATGATCATATCAAGCACCCACAAGCCGCAAGCGGTCTGCTAAACGTAACGGCCACCCGGGTATTGAGCGATCAGAAGATCGACGAGCTAGCCCGCTCACACTCCTGCGAATCCGACCAGTAACACTTACCATACAGTCCGGTCTCTTCGTCTGATACGTCGCATATCAAGTCTAGGGGTGGTATACGTCAGACCCCAATAACCCGATAAGTCGTGCTGATGTGAGGCTCGTAACGGGTCGAGAAACTACTGGTAACACTTACCAGCAAATCTCTGATCAGCCCTGGCCAGGGACTTCCCTGTTACGGCCAATCGAGCACAGCGTAACATCAACCCCCAATACCGGGAGAGACGAAACCCCTCCTATCGCTCATTGCCTCCATGTGACTTGGGACTGTACCCAAAGACCACCGTTTTGCACGCCCTCATGGACGTGGTAAGGTGGAGATCAAAGCACAGTGGGAATCACACAAGACTCTATGACGATCTCGGGTCTACAGACTAACCTGTACAAGTGTCACCTGAGAACTGCCATCTGACGTGAGGTATAATACCATCTGGGAGTTCTCGGCGAGTCCGTCCAGTGTACCCAGTGACCACTGAGCACCCGTACACTATCTCTGATGTCAAACACCAATGGATATGGGATCATCCATCGCCCATCACATGGGTCGAGAAGCGTATACGCTAGTCTACTCTGGTATATCGATGTCCCGTCTCGATACACCCACGACTAGGGACCTTGAAGGATGTACTTATGGACTACCATGTCCCCACTAGTATGATCTGCATCATAGTCCAGGTAGTCAAGTACAAATCCTAAGGGCTTTACCAACATGTAACTATAAGACAGTATAAAGAGACTAGTGTACATGTTAAGATAAATGGTAACCAGATAGCATACTATCATGTCGAGCAAGAAAGTCATCTCTATATATGTCCAAGCATCCAATATAATATACATAATCTGTACAATACTGGCCTCTAGGGCATACATACAACTAACAATGGCGTGCTCTATGATGAGTACTACTGAGTTGCCTATTTCCTTTTGTGGGTTATGCACTTGAGAAGCTGCCTATTCAATAGGGTTCCAACCAAATCAGGTGCCTACCAGTCCATATGTGATATGGTATGGGAAGAGCTCATCTCTTAAATAAGTTAAGATTTGGGGTTGTCTGGCCAATGTCAAAAGCAAAATCCGGACAAGCTCGAGGCAAGGTCAGTTCTGTGGAAGTTTATTGGATATCCCAAGCATTCGCAGGGGAATATCTTCTACCGCATTGAGGAGCAAAATGTGTTTTGTTTCTCAGCATGCCACCTTTTTGAAAAGGGATTTTCTTGTGAAGAAATTAGTGGTCATGAGGTAGAACGGGAAGGAGTTCCAGCTATACAAAATGCAGTTGATGATTTGGTAGAACCGAAGGATTCAATAGTTTCCAACGAATCTCGGCCTCTCCACCGATCTAGTAGGGTTCCTCACCCACCTGAGAGATACTTCGGTTTTCTCTATGACAGTGGGAGCGAGGATGACATCATGAGATAATGATCCAACTAGTTTCGAGCAGGCCATCAGGAGTGGGGACTCTGTAAGAATGGATAGATGCTAAGCGATCTGAGATGGAATCTATGTACACCAACAAAATATGGACTTTGGTTGCTTTATCTGAAAGGTTAAATCCCCATCAGGAGCAAGTATATCTTGAGAAGATTACTTGGTGTACATGGAAAAGTTGAGACTTTCAAAGCTAAGATATGTTGCAAAAGGTTCTCATCATCGACCAGGTATGGATAATGATGAAACCTTTTCTCCAGTAGCTATGCTTAAGTCCATCCGGATCCTACATGCCATTGCTACATACCATGACTACGATATCTGGCGGTTGGGTGTCATGACTGCTTTTCTAAATAGTGATTTAAAAGAGAGCGTCTATAAGTACACAGCCAGAGGGCTTCGTAGACAGTGGGAGCAGCAGAAACGTGTGCAAGTTGCTTTATGGGTTAAAGCAGGAATCGCGGAGTTGGAACATCTGTTTTGATGTGGTAGTCAAAGAGTTTGACATCATCAAAAGAGTAGATGAACCTAGTATAAACAAAAAGAAAGTAGGGAGTATGGTGTTCTTCCTCGTATTGTACGTGGATGACATACTCTTGATAGGAAAGGAGTTTCCTATGCTACACTCGGTCAATCTCCTCTTATCACAAGGATTCTCTATATAGGATCAAGGTGATACCTCCTAAATCCTGGGTTATGGATCTATGAGATAGATTTAAGTGGATGTTAGGATTCTCACTAGGTGTAGTGAGATGGTATCAATAGATCTTGGGGAGAATCACTAGATAGCTTCCAGGGTGGTAAGGTCGACTGAATGTCAGTCACAGGCATTATCTTTACCCTCAGTGCAGGGAAGGTATGTTGGAAGAGTTCCAAGCTAGATACCGTGGCAAAATAGATGATAAAGGCTGGATACATCGCTACCTACGATACAACCAAAGAGGCAGACTGGGTGTATATTAGTTCATGAGATGAACTTTGTTCCTACCATTGTATGACAATGGAGTTGTGGCTTATGCCTAGGAACCCCCGTCCCATCAGTGACCCAGACATATTCTAAGGCAGTATCACCTGATCATGGAGATGGTTGATCTCCAGGGAGATCAAGATTAGGAGAGTAGACATAGAGGAGAACAGGGCGGATCCACTCACAAAGGCCTATTCCCAGGAGAGACTTTTATGGGATGGTTGAGTATGAGATACTTCAACCACTGCTGATTGTGGGGTATGGGATACTACAACAGATGGCCCTAGTGCAAGTGGGAGTTGTTAGTTATATGTGTGCCCTAGAGGCCATTACTGTACATACGATGTATATTGTAGTGGATGCTTGGACATATACATGGAGGACTTTCTTGCTCGACATGATTGTATGCTATCAGGTTGCTCTTTATCTTAACATGTACACTGATTGTCTCTATGTTACATGTTGATAAAGCACTTAGGATGAGTACTTGACAACCAGGATTATGATGCAGATCATACTGGTGGGGACTGTGTAGTCGCTAAGTACATCTTTCAAATGTTCCTAGTCGTAGGTGTATCGAGACAGGGCATCGATATACCAGAGTAGACTAGCGTATAGCTTCTCGACCCATGTAGATGGGCGATGAATGATCCCATATCCATTGGTGTTTGACATCAGAGATAGTAAATGGGTGCTCAGTGGAGACTGGGTACACTGAACGGACTCGCCGAGAACTCCTAGATGGTATTATACCTATCGTCAGATAGCAGTTTCCTGGTGACACAGATACATGTTAGTCTGTAGACCCGAGATCGTCATAGAGTCGTGTGTGATTCCCACTGTGCTTTGATTTCCACTTTACCACGTTCAAGAGAACGTGCAAAATGGTGGCTTTTGGGTACAGTCCCGAATCACATGGAGGCAATGAGCGATAGGAGGGGTTTCGTCTCTCCCGGTATTGGGGGTTGATGTTGCGCTGTGCTCGATTGGCTATAACAGGGACTCAGGGCTGCTTCAGAGATATACTGGTAAGTGTTATCAGTAGTTTCTCGACCCGTTATGAGCCTCACATCGTCATGACTTATCGAGTTACTGTGGGTCTGCCGTTTACCACCCCTAGACGAGATATGTGACATATCAGACGAAGAGACCGGACTGTACGGTAGTGTTACTGATTGGATTCACAGGAGTGTGAGCATGCTTGCTTGTTGATCTTCTGATCGCTCAATACCCGGCTGGCCTTTACGTTTAGCAGACCGCTTGTGGCTTGTGGGTGTTTGATATGATCATCACCTACTGTCGGCGTATTGACGAGTCTTTAGAGCCCTACACAGAGGTTTCCTGGCTCAAGCGAAATGGAGTAGGAGCACATATGTGATATGTGCGGGACCGAGGTTAATACGATATGAGATACCGTATTCTATTCTCGCGACTTGTGACATAGGTCGGTTATATGTGATATAGCCGGGTTATCGGATCAAGTGTTGATTCGATAAGTTGTTGCATTATATATTAGTCGGTTATATGTGATATAGCCGGATTATTAAGTCAAGTGTTGATTTAATAATCTAATGTATAATTATATATTTGATATAATAATTTACATTAACTAGTATTTGCTCACTTAAGATTTCTTTTCTCACTTTGTTTGTGCACATTGTATATATGTGATATATGCAAGTGTACATTATTTTGTGTCATGTTTGATGATACATGCAACTTGAGTATGAGTATGACTTACACCATGCTTGGTTTAATCCTAGGGTTTTTAATGGATTAAGTAATTCAAAAACTAAATGATTTTGTCATGGCACATAAGCTTGTAGAAGCTTGTAGATCATTGACTAAGTCTTCAAGTTTTGTTTTACCTAAGATATTTGTTAACCCTACCAATTAACCTAGCCTTGGTTAAGTCTCTACAAAGGTTAAGTATATGATACTTAACTAACCCATGGTTTCTTTACTCTCTTATGAGTTCATTCTCTCTTGCTCATTATTCATCTTCTTCTTCATTGAGAAAAGCTTGCTAGCTTTTTGATAAGTGAGAAAATATTGTGAGAAAATGATTTCTAAAGTGAGCAAAATTCCTACTTCATCATCCTCTACTACTTGCCATTTAGTTTAGGGTGTTTGCTTCACTAATTAGTGAAGAGGTAGCTTGGGTTAGTGTTTCTTCAACGTAGATCATCTTCGGCCTCGAAGACTTCGATGCAAGCTTGTTCATTTCTTCATGGGAGCCTCTCTAGTGTCCGGGAGTTCATGATCACAGCAAAGGGACTACTACACGGAGCTATTGAAGTGAAGGACCGGTCTACAAAGGTTGTATTCCTTGTTCACTTTTGTTGCAAAGTTGTTTGCATATCGTTCCGTCACATTTTCTAGTAAACGATTCTATGTTAGGGTTAGCTAGAACGGCTAAAATTTTAATATGGCATTAAAGATGCCTCCCGAAACCTTGCTTCCGTACTAGACAACCCTTCAATAACATTCTAGCCGGGCTCTATCAGTGGCCCAATCCTCTGGTGCTGATCTGCACGTTCGAGAAATTTTTTGTAAAAGCAATCCATCAAAACACTCATGGCGTGAAAAACACAATAAAACGACACATCTGTGCAATCGTGTGTCACCGGAATTACGCCCTGGTCAGTCCTCTTCCAAGACGAGCTCATGCTGACCGCAACTCTAGCCGCAGCTCTCTCTGCCCGTGCAATCGTGGTAATACAAACCACAAACCGATATCGATGAGGATAGATCATAGGAATGAATGTAATACTATGCAAATAAATGTACATCCTAAGGCTTCTTAAGAGGAGTAGTGTATCGTAAGTATGCGGCGGAACATACACACGGTACATCATTCTACTTAAGTCACTTTATCAACCAAGGTCAACCTATGCGACGAAAGTTCGGGTCTAAAACCCCCTCGACCAAGTCTAAGTTCCGTAAGGTCAAGCCTAGGTTCCGAATATATATACGCCCTAGACTCCGCATAGTCAAACATAGACTCGAACCAAGGTTAAACCTAGCGCTTTGATACCAACTTTGTCACGACCCGAAATGGCACGTGACTGGCACTTGAATCATATGAAGTCTATAGGATCCCATCAAATTCAAGTATGCCAAAAATCCAGAAATATAAACCATTTTAAATAAGAAGTGAAGGAAAACTTGTTTCAAAGCAAGTGATTTTAATAAAATAAGGCATTAAACATTGAAAGCAATATCATATTTTCCCGAAAATTTCGGCAGAGTCTCTTTTGTAAATACTGGCCCCAAATGGGTACAAACATGAATAATATACACATAATGAATAAAGGCATCCCCAAGCGGGAGCTAGCTCTTCGCCAATTGGCGGACATAACCACTCAAGCAATATAATATACAACGCCGAAGGGTGAGGATCAAAACTCAGAAGAAAACCGATAACCTCCAGAAAACCATAATAATACAAGCGTGACTCTAAGGTCAAAAGAATATATACTGGACTTCTAAGTCTAACAATAATACAAGTCTGGTTGATGGAGTTGCTAGATACGACTGAAGTATAAATAAAATACAATGATGGTCACGATGCGAGTGAACCCACCTACCAAAGCAATCATCCGGAAAGAAGCAGTGTGCCAGCAAAGCCGCCAAGGAAACCTGTACGGCATAACCTGCAAGAAATGGTGGCACAACGGGGGTGAGTTGCCAACTCGTGAGTAAAAAACATCACCGAGAAGAAATCGCATGTACGACTCTATCCTAGGTCATACCATAATAATATATCCTCAATATACTATAGCCTGAAGAATCAAATAATGGCAAGGTAAACATCTATACATAAGTGTAATACCAAGTGCACGTTTCAGTGCCTCAGGTAACAACATATCGTATAAATGATGTACGAATGCATGAAAACAGAATACATCGAAATGAGAAAACTGTTTTCATATCTTAGTGAGATTTCTGTATAAAAATCAAAGTATCATCAATGAAATCAACAGAGAATCAGCGTCAAGCATCGACACAAAATATATATCTCTCTATTTCAATACCTCGGGCTCCGGCAATCCGGACTGGCCCATATCATCAAATCTCAATACCTCAAGCTCCGGCAATCCGGACTGGCCTATATCATCAAATCTCAAGGCTACGTCGGTATCCTCCGGATATCCGCCACGTCACAATAACCGGTCGGTAGTGCTCCCCTGCCAGGCTCAACGCCATCATCTGCGATCATCTTGCCCCGGGGTACCGCACCGGCTCCACCATGCACCCGCAGACGGTTCCTCCTCCTTCTCGAATCGGGTGTATGATACCGCTCAAGAGCCGAGAAAACTCATGGTGGACATATCTCATATCATATCACGAGAAAACCGCAATTTCTATTTTTAGAAATGATAATCAGTTTGTAAAATCCTTGCGGTTTCTCTAAATCCAGAAATCTCATGGAAATCCGAAATCTCAAAATCGCGATGTCAATAAACAGTGAATACTGGCATAAAGACCTATAATATTGCATGACAAATGGGTATATGAATGCATCGGATATGAAGCAAGGAATGCAATAATTAAACTAGCATATAAAAACAAGTGTACTAGTACTATGTCGAAACTACCAACTAGCAATTTATACCAATGAAGTAGTGTTTTCTAATGTGTACGTGACATGAAAATTACCGATGATGATGTGTGTGAGCCGGCAAGGGAGTGTACGTGGAGCATACGCATCATCGGTAATGGTGCTGGTGTCCTAACAGCAGGGTTTGATAATAACTTACGAAAATACATTTAAGCATATAATGCGATGCGAATAGAAAGAATATACGGAAAATGAATTGTAAACGCAACAATAAAGAATATAACTTATATATACGAATCATACAGTTTTGGCATTTGAAATAGCACGAATCGTAGTGTTTAGAAAATAAGGGCTACGGTGTTTTTAAGAAAAGGTACGTCCTTTAAAATATTCGTAGTATCCCTAGACCTGTCTTTAAAATACTCACGATTCGTTAATTTTGAAAATAAGTATGACTCGAGCCCAATCTAACATCTACCTGATAACTACGGGACTAAACTAAGAGACTAAATCAAAAGGATAAGGAAATCCAGCTAAGTCTGAGTCGATATATCTAGTAGTCGGTGATCCTGCCTCAATAGCGTCACATACGATAAAATATATAATACGACATCCTCGAGTCAAGAGTGCGGATCAATCATCATATTTATACTTCGTACGGTAAAATCCATCGTACGGCATCCCAAATCGGGGTACGGGTCGAATATCATATTTATCTCATTATTCATCTGGTATCCTTATCATCATATCCTGAATTAGGGTTGCTGATCTAAAATCTAGTACATTCTGATACCATCAACATATATATCCGTGTGTGTATGAAAACATATCGCCTAATAATCCGCTATAATATCATGTCGTATCTCATAATACGACCCAAGTCACATCACCGATCTCACGGCATCATGCCAATCACATCGACTCATCTCCAAGTATCATATACTATCCTCAACATATGTGTATACGTATATGTGTGTGTGTATATATATATATATATATATATATATATATAGCAACACATCCATATATATACACACACACACATATAACATATACACCAAAATATATCACGTGTGTGCATGTGTGTGTATGTATACCCTTACACTAGGGTTTCGTAACCAAGAAATTACACTATAAGTACTATCTTACAATTACACTAAAACTAACCCGTGAACACCTAAAGCATATCCTGATAATCATTTAGTCTCACAATACGCGTATTTATATGCGGAGGGTCTAATTAGAGGGTATAGGAGCTATGGACCAAGCACGGACCATTTCTAAACTACCCAGGCCGCAATTTGCGGCCAAAGGGATATAATTTGCGGCCTAACAGTGGAATTCTGGTACCGGGTCTCAGTTGTAGCTTCAAGGATGCCTGCTTGTATCACTGTAATCGCTAAATAATTTTTAGGTTCTCGAAATAGAAGCAGATCTCTAAATACCATCACTAATTCCACAAAAACCCGATATCGGCAAATCTAAACTTCGCAATTTGGGGTTTGGTCTCAGGTCTTGTCCTGCATTCTAACACTAGAGGGGTTTTATGGCATCATCTAACCTCAATTACACTCTCCTCACTCATAATCTCGTACAACCCTTATCTTGGAAAATTTCAAGATCACGAAACCACACTTAATCGATTCTAAACTAACATGGATGCTAAAGGAATTGAAATACTACACTAATGATGAAAAAATTGCCTCATTTTGCAACTCAAGAATTTTCTTGAGTTGCCCCAAGTGCTCAAAATCCTATCTTTCTTGGTCTCCCATGCCAGTAGTGAGCTTGTGTACTTTTGTAGTGAAGAGGGTGCAAGGTTTTGATGTATTTTTGGGGTTGATATGAGGTGTAGGAAGAGGTGGAAGGAGGAGGGCGGCCATGGTTGAGCAGATGGAGAAGAAAAAGATGAAGATGATGAAATGGGAGCCATGAGCTAAGGGTCAAATAACCCCTTCACCTCTCTCTCTCTCTTTCCCATACCTAATTCTTTATTCTATTTCTTTTTCTTTTCTTTTCTTTTTCTTTATCTCTTCATCTCATTTAAAACAAAACCATGAATGAAAAAGAAAAAACCATGGTAGAAAAATGTAACAAATGTGTAATATGACATAGTGCATGTCAGATGCACAAAACACCATCAATGTGTGATTAGTGAACATTAATCAAGTTTAGGATAAACTTGTATATAATTAATTATAAAAATTTATAATTTGCCTAAATCACATAAATCCCTCCAACAATCACCATTCAATTTAATTCTCCAATATTTTCCAAACTATCGGTATATAATTATACCACATCATTAAAATATTCATAATATTTATTACTTTAAGTATATAAATTCCCAAAAATAATATTTTATTTTTCTGAAATGTTACAATCTGTGCTGTGGGTCGGTCGGTGATACCGAGGAAGCTAAGCTCGGCGGGAGGCCTGGGGACAAGCGGGAGGCCGAGAATGCTTGGTTCTGTGATAGCTCGGAGGCGAGCTAGGAGGGCTGAGAGAGCTCAGCGTGCGGGGAGGCTCGTAGGCGAGCCATTGGTTGTTTGTAAGACGAGCATAGGAGTGGTCTGAAAGGCCACCGAAGGTCGGGAACATCCTCGGGAGGAAGGCCCGCGGTACGTCATCAATTTACCGTTCTTACTCCTTTTCCGTAGGTCCTGGACACGTCATCTGCCACGTGTCGTGAGCTGGGGAGTTCTCAGTATTGAGCATCATGAGTACCCTTCAATTCTTTTAGACTACGAAGAAAGTTTAGATTTGCTATGTTCGAAATCATTGAAAAACAACCAAGGCTCAGTAGAATAAATTATGAACTTGATTGCTGAAATTTGAAGCTATAACACACTGCTAATTAGTGGAGTTGTCTTCATGAATTCTTGAGATCTATTAGTAAACTGCCAACTTACTCAAATTGATCAATATCTCATTCCTCCATTCTACATGTTCTCTTACAATTCCAATTTGATGAAGCACAAGGCACTTTCTTCTCACTCTTTGTGAAAGATGATTGGTCTAGGTCCAATTTAATAACCAACTCCTTCAGTCTTCGCACAATTTTTCGATATTGAATTGTTTCGATCACATAGGGATCCTTCATATTTATAATGCAATTTCTACTGCAACCATATTACCTTGGTCTTAGTACATGTGCATGTGCTAGATTTTCTCACAGAATGCCCATCCTACATTCAGACTTTGTTTTCAACCAAATAAACCCGATTTCTGACCGGTGAACATGTCTGATTTCAGTTCTTTTTTGGACGAGCAATACCCTTTTTCTTTTATTTTTATGTTTGTTTTTGAATTAGTTGGGTTAAAGTTGAGAATACTGCTTCTGGCTGATTCGATGACATTATCCAGGAAGAAATAAGTGTGTTTATGATATTTGAGGCTCCATGCATGGATTTGGCAATTACTCATAAGTAGCCGTGGAGTTGGAAATTTACTGATAGGATTACTCACAAAACAACACATAAAGATATAAAATCAATCATACTGGTAATATTAGAGAAATTTGCTTCCGTGTGTTGTCGATGACGGAGACCCGTATGCTTTCTTTTTCATATTCAAATGAATTGTTCCGTCTCTGATCTAATCCATGGTATATTGTATGAGAAAACGGGCCTGCAGCCCAAAACTGCAGTGGTCTCTCATATGGGCCAGTGGGGTCCAGGGGCCTAACTGCAAAATAGTCAGCGGGTACCACTAGCCCAGATAAAATGTCACTGTAGTTTGGGCCTGCAGGCACCATTTCCTCATATTGTATTTAACCGTCTAGACTTATAATCACATCTCAGTTACATACTCTACTTGGCATCACCTGCTCCAATGTTAAACATGAAGAAAGAAAATAATATCTGGAATCCACAAAAACACAAATTATCAAATTTTATAAAGTTTCTTCAAAATATGTCTGGCCACACATAATTTCACGAGTATCAATCGATACACATTAACTCCTCTACGGATATTTAAATACTGTTGATCACTTCACTTGTACTATTATAACTAGAGCTTAGGGGTCCATGTGTCTTTTTCTCATTTTTCCAGGAAAATATTTCAAAGAAATAACTGAGAAAATTGCACCATGCTCTCAAGTGGTCCACATCATTAACTCTCTCTCTCTCTCTCTCATGTTTCTTTTTGGAAAAGAGAGACATCTTGATGGGCCTCGCCATTTTAAAATTTTAAATTATATGTTTATTTTCTCTACAAATGTATATAGAACAGATTTTTAAGCATGTGTGATGCAGGGTAATAGACTTGTCAAGAGGAATATGTACAGATTCACCATATCGAGGGGATTATGAAGGGGTTATGTGTAACTTTCGTTTCAAATTCCAAAGTGAATGCATGGTTTCAATGCACCAGATGTAACACCTAACACAGGAGAGAAAGAGATTGAGAATTTCGGACACCCTACGGGTATCTAGGTGGGGTTCATGTTCTTGTTCTTTTCATGAACATGTATATATGACTGGAACACGGTAGAATTTCTTATATTTGGGAGGGGGGAGGGAGGAAGGATATTATTCATTTGTGGCGGAAAGTTTGAATATGCTGAGTCGCTATTCGATTGATTGTGTAGTACGCTAGGACAAAAGAGAAAGAGATGGAGAATTTAGGGCATCTTTTGGGTAGCTTGGTGGAGTCCGTGTTTGATGGAGGTCATTTTCGGGTCTCCGTCGGATGTTGTCTTCCGTCGATCTCCCAGTGGATTTTGAAGGTGATCTCCTGTTGCGTGTGGGTCTCAATGGGTTTGAGGAGATTGGTGATTTGAGGAGTTTAGCGCCGAGTACCTGCAAAAAAGTCCCGGGGTGGTTTGGTACCACCGAGGACCCTCCGACGATCAAGTTAGTACTAGATCCAAGCAGAGTAACGGCTAAGTGGAATAAAAATGGCTTACTTGACCCCACTGTGATGGGGGTTTATATAGAGGCGGCAGCAGCAGGCGCGAACATCTCGCCAGCAGTTACGCTCCCGACGTCACGCCTGCGTAAAGAGCGGATTGCCCGTTAATGGGGATCGTGATGGCGTGGAACGTGGGATGTTGCTGGCGGAGAATGTAGGGTTCCTATGCACCATGATGAGGTCTCACAAGGCTTCAACCATGCCAATTTCAAATTTTACAAGTGCCGGGAAACCCTAATACGGATCGTTGACTAGAGTTTAGGCGAAAAAAAGAAACTAGTTAACAACTTAACTAAAAGAAAGAGGCTACAACCTTTGTAGATCCGGTTCTCCACTTCCTTAGCTCTACGTAGACGTCCCTGCGCTGTACAAATCGGATCTTGGACTCTAGTGTCGGCTTCATCGGAGAAATGGGCGGGCTAGGTCATCGACTACGATGCCGAAGATGATCTACGTCGAGGCATCACAAGATCAAGCTCCCACTTCACCAAGTCATGAAACTTGTGAAGAAAACACCCTATACTACTTGGCAAGAGGTAGAGGATGAAGAAATAGGAAGTGGGTTCACTTTAGAATTGGATTTCTCACTCTTTTCATCAAATCACCATTGATGGAAGCAAGGTTTTCTTCTTGAAGAAGAAGAAGAAGAAGAAGATAATTATTATGATAAGTATATTATATAATAGAAAATAAAATCATTCTTATCTTAATATCAACCATGGTTAGGTGTAGAGAATTAACTAAGGTTAGGTGGAATGGTTAGGGTTAGGAGAAGAAGACAAGAATGGTTGCTTTGGTCAAAGTTGCATGAAGCTTCAAGAAGCTTCATGTAAGAAAGCAACCATTTTGTTTTCTTTTCTCATTTTTTTTTGTTTAATCCAAAACAAAAAGATAAATGAATGAATAAATAAATAAAAACCCTAACCATTTACTTAACCAAGGTTTAATTTTTTACACAAACCCTAGCAATCATGTATCATCAAACATGATACAATCAAGTGCACAAAAATATATCACATATACAATGTGCACATCAAGTGAGAAAATCCTTTTAAAATGAACCAATACTAGTTAATGCAAAGTAATATATCAAATATATAATTATACATTAAGTCATTAAATCAACACTTGATTCAATGATCCGGTCATGTCGCACATAACCGACTAGTATCTAATGTATCGACTTATCGAATCAATCTTCGATTCGATAACTAGGTTATATCGCATACAACCAATCGAAACATTCATCGCGAGAATGAAATACGCTATCACATACACGCATTATTCTCGGTCCCGCACATATCTCATATGCGCTCCTATTTCGTTTCGCTTGAGCCAGGAAACCTCTGTGTAGGACTCTAAAGACTCGTCAATACGCCGACAGCAGATGATGATCATATCAAGCAACCACAAGCCGCAAGCGGTCTGCTAAACGTAACGGCCACCCGGGTATTGAGCGATCAGAAGATCGACGAGCAAGCCCGCTCACACTCCTGTGAATCCAACCAGTAACACTTACCGTACAGTCCGGTCTCGTCGTCTGATATGTCGCATATCTTGCCTAGGGGTGGTAAACGTCAGACCCCAATAGCTCGATAAGTCGTGTCGATATGAGATCTATAACAGTTCGAGAAACTACAGGTAACACTTACCAGTAAATCTCAGCAACCCTGGCCAGGGATTTCCGGTTATAGCCAATCGAACACAGCGCAACATCAACTCCCTATACCGGGAGAGACGAATCCCATCCTATCGCTCATTGCCTCCATGTGATTCGGGACTGTACCCAAAAACCACCGTTTTGCACGCCCTCTTGGACGTGGTAAGGTGGAAATCAAAGCACAGTGGGAACCACACAAGACTCTATGACGATCTCGGGTCAACAGACTAACCTGTACCAGTGTCACCAGAGAACTGCCATCTGACGTAAGGTATAATACCATCTGGGAGTTCTCGGCGAGTCCGTCCAGTGTACCCAGTCTCTACTGAGCACCCGTATGTCATCTCCGATGTCAAACACCAATGGATATGGGATCATCCATCGCCCATCTGTATGGGTCGAGAAGGTATACGCTAGTCTACTCTGGTATATCGATGCCCCGTCTCGATACACCCACGACTAGGGACCTTGAAGGATGTACTTATGGACTACCATGTCCCCACTAGTATGATCCGCATCATAGTCCAGGTAGTCAAGTACACATCCTAAGGGCTTTACCAACATGTAACAGAGAGACAATCAATGTACACGTTAAGATAAAGAGTAACCAGATAGCATACTATCATGTCGAGCAAGAAAGTCCTCCCTATATATGTCCAAGAATCCACTACAATATACATCCTATGTATAGTAATGACCTCTAGGGCATACATATAACTAACAATCTCCCACTTGCACTAGGGCCATCTGATAGCAGTGGTTGAAGTATCTCATACTCAACCATCCCATAATAGTCTCTCTCTGGGAAAAGGCCTTTGTGAGTGGATCCGCCGTGTTGTCCTCTGAGTCTACTCTCCTAACCTTGATCCCTTGGAGATCAACCATCTCCATGATCAGGTGACACTGCCTTAGAATATGTCTGGATCACTGATGGGACCGGCGTTCCTTGGCATAAGCCACAACTCCATTGTCTCACAATGGTTGGAACGTAGTTCATCTCATGAACCAATATACACCTAAACATCCTCTTTGGTAGCATCTTAAGTAGCGATGTATCCTGCCTTTATCGTCTAGTTAGCCACGGTATCTAGCTTGGAACTCTTCCAACATACCGTCCCTTTACTGAGGGTAAAGACAATGCCTGTGACTGACTTTCAGTCGTCCTTATCACTCTGGAACCCTTCCAGTGATTCTCCCTAGGATCGATTTATACCATCTCACTACAACTAGTGAGAATCCTAACATCCATTTAGATCTATCTCATAGATTCAAAACCCAGGATTTAGTAGGTATCACTTTGATCCTATATGGATAATCATTGTGATAAGCGGAGATTGATCGAGCGTAGCATAGGAAACTCCTTCCCTATCAAGAGTATGTCATCCACGTACTCTATGAGAATCACCACCATACTCCCTACTACCTTTTTGTATATACAAGGTTCATCTACCATTTTGATGAAGTCAAACTTTTTGACAACTACATCAAAACAGACGTTCCAACTCCGCGATGTCTGCTTTATCTTATAAAACATCTTGCACACGTTTCCGCTGCTCCCACTGTCTACGAAGCCCTCTGGCTGTGTACTTACAGACGTTCTCTTCTAAAACATCATTTAGAAAAGCAGTCATGACACCCAACCACCAGATAACGTAGTCATGGTATGTAGCCGTGGCAAGTAGGATCCGGATGGACTTAAGCATAGCCACTGGAAAAAGGTTTCATCATTATCCACGCCTGGTCAATGACGAAAACCTTTAACAAGTCTAGCTTTGAAAGTCTCAACCTTTCCATATATACCAAGTAATCTTCTCAAGATATACTTGCTCCTGATGGGGATTTAACCCTTCAGATATTGCAACCAAAGTCCATACTTTGTTGGTGTAGAAGGATTCCATCTCAGATCGCTAAACATCCAGCCATTCTTACAGAGTCTCACTCCTGATGGCCAGCTCGAAACTAGTTGGGTCATCATCTCATGATGCAATTCTCGCTCCCACTGTTATAGACAAACCGAAGTAACTCTCAGGTGGGTGAGGAACCCTACTAGATCGGCAGAGAGGCTGAGGTTCGTTGGTTACTATTGAATCCTTTGGTTCTATCAAATCATCTGCTGTAGTTTGTATATCTGGAACCTTTCCAGTTCTACATAACAGACCTTACCTCGAGCTTGTCCGGATTTTGCTTTTAGACATAGGCCGGACAACCCCGAATCTTAACAAACTTAAGATATGGGCTCTTCCCTTTCCATATCTCATATGAAGTGGTAGGCAACTGATTTGATTGGAACCCTATTCAATAGGTATGCAACTTCTCAAGTGCATAACTCCCAAAAGGAAATAGGCAACTCAGTAGTACTCATCATAAAGCACACCTTATCATATAGGGTGTGATTGCTCCGCTCCGAAATACCATCGTGCTATGGTGTATACGGAGGAGTAATGCTGAGAGAGAATCTCATTCTCCTTTAGAATTGGCCAGGATTTCCGTGCTTAAGTATTCTCCTCCCTGATCACATCAAAGGACATAATACTTATACCCGTATTTTGGTTCTCTACTTCTAACTTATATTCTGTGAATACCTCAAAAGGTTCTAACTTGTGTTTCAACAGGAACATATGTCTGAATCTTGAGAGATCATCAGAGAATGTAATGAAGTACAAAGAACCGGTCTTGGCATTTGTAGACTGGGAACCTTTATACATCAACATGTATCGATCCCAAGAGTTCACTAACTCTTTCTCTGTTTCCAGAAAACGGAGCTATGGTCATCTTATCTTTATGACTTGACTGGCAAGTTTCACAAGATGTAAATTCAAACTGATTTAAATATGCATCTTTATGTAACTTCAGCTAGTCGGGTCGCATTGATATGACCTAATCTACAATACCTCAAGAAGAATTCGTTCATTTCTGAACTCTTCCTCTTGTGTGTGTTCTGTATACTAAGAACTGTAGTTTGATTTAGAACATTAATGCTTTTAGATAACGTGCCTGAACCGCTCAACTTTTGATATAGGAAATGTTCAAAACATTATCCAACAATACAAAATTATATCATTTCTTTACTAATAAAGAGACTGATATGATTTTGTATATCAGGTTCGGTATCTAATAACATTCGTTCAGAATCAATGTATTGGTAATACAGGGTGACAGTGACCAACAGACTTGGCTGCAACACTTGCCCCGTTTTCTGTCTCATGAAACTTATCACCCGTTCTCAGTTCTCTGCCTTTCTGTAGCCCTATGAAACAGATTACATATCTGGGATCCTGTTCCGGTATCAGATACCCAGAACGCAGAGGATACTGAGAAACAGTTCTGTGTAATGAACACACCCGAAGGAGATGCATCATATGCACTTTCTTCGTTTGGGCGGCACGGGAAATCTGGTAATCCCCAATTTCCTGCTCTGTCTTATAACAATTATAAGTTGGAGCGGGACCAACGTTTCCCAGCTCAGTATAACAAGCGGGTTCGGTCAAATATCCGTATTATTATCTTGATTAAGGCGTGATATGGTCGCTACCTGGAGAGAGAGAGAAGAAAACACTCAGCGTGCGCTCTTGCAAGAATAGATTGGTTATTATTTTATCTAATCAGGATGGCTCCCACTGTTTTTATCAAATCTTCCTTCAAACCCTAAAAGGAAAGACTAGCCGGGATTAATTACACGCTACAGGTTCGCCAATCTTTCAGCCAGGCCAGTGTCGGTACTTTGAGGGAGGTCCCCCGTGCTTTCGCACGAACCTAATTAATGTAAACCTCGTTTTCCCAGAGGCGTAACCCCGTTGACACCTTTCTAGACACCTACTTGATCGGCTAATTGTAATGTGTAAAACTCTCCCAGGAGTAACTCTTACTCGCAGCGGGTATCGGGATCCAACTATCTCATAGAAGGTATGCAATCTCATTGCAAATTTCAACACTTGAAATTCCCGATAATATTTTGCCCCTAACCTCCTATGACCTTGACAAAGGCCAACAAACCATAGGATGCTAGTCAAGTTCAACCCGTCATTTCCTGATTGAATTAAACCCACCCGCACGACCCTTGACAAAGGCCAACAAGGTCGCACGACTACCCTAACCCAATCTGCATCATATGCATAAGCAGATAAGCACCAGTCAGCTACCGCACACTACGCCTTGACAAAGGCCAACAAACGCAGCACGAATACTAACTACTACTTATCTGAAATGACGGAGGGCTACGACAGGTTTTTCTGAAAACCTATTGCGTAATGAACTTGATATCGTTGCAGAATCAAATGATTTTAAAATGGAGTGTTTCTGAGGCTTTTCTAGTTTTGCTAAAGGGGTCACTCCCGGTGAAGGGATCGTCGGCCCTTTCCTCATCGAATGAGGTGCGGGATATATCATATATATCACTGTGCATAGCAAAAACTCTTAAAAGCAATCAAAAGACAAACCGAGTGTGTAGCATCTGCCAGTTATTGCTAAAGGAGTCACTCCCGGTGAAGGGATCTCGGTCCTTTCCTTATCGAATAAGGTGCAGGATATATCATATGTACCGCTGTGCATAGCAAGAACTGTAGCTACCTGTTTTATTTTTGAAATTCGATTCTACAACATCTTTAGGTTTCTTTTACTTTCATTAATCATATTAATGAAGTCCCATCATTTAAGTACCTAAACATCACAGATAAATACGACGTACACTTATGCCATCCGCATTCGCCTCGATGTCCCCTCATGCACCGTTAGGTTAGGTAACTAACGGCAGAGCGGGGCAGGGCTAGCGCGAGTGCAAAACATAAGTAACGTCTATATAATATATCATATATACTATATACTGTATCCATCACAGAACATATCACATGATCACATCACAGATATCGCAGCAGAAGAAACATATGAAATATTGGATATACTAGGACGTCCGTGTTTTCAATACGAGCCAGTATAAAACACGGATTCCACGGTCGCGATGAATAGCCAAACCCACACCCCTAGACCCCTACGAGAGCGGCAAGCAACCCTACCAATTCTAGAGTTAGGAGACCCGGACTCGACTCCTCGAGTTGGTCTCCCACTGGACTCCAGAACCCGGTTACTTGTGCTCCCCTCCTTGGGTCTATCCTAGTGCGGAAAAGTAAATAATGTACAGAGGGTGACATCTTCCGCAACCTGGAAATGTCCCAATAAAAGAATATTACATACAAGTTTTTACATGAATGAAAATGAAAAACACTCATCTCACATAAGAAAAACCCGGCTATTCAAACACGACGATCCAATATAACATATCCAGCAACACATAACATCACATGTCATCAACGTAAGTAAATATGCGCATCCCAATTGTCGTTGACATATAGCAACGAAACCGGCGATATCACATATTACACTTACGGTCACAGAAAAGAAAGTGTAAAACTACAACAGTTGGAATCCGCAACCTCATTTAGACATCACATGCCTAACCAAATGAATTCCTTAGACATCGCATGCCTAACAATTATAAACCCCGCATTTTAGTCTCATTATCGAAAACACTTTTCAATATCAAGTCGGGCAATTCAACAAGATTCCCGACATCCTGATCGAATGCTCATCGCAAACTTTAGTAGGCGGCCGCACCCCCGACGCCGTCGACGAAGCGCACCAAGGCGGAATACCGCTGCCGCGAGCACCCGAACGGATGCTTTAGGCGACGGGGTTCTCCTACAGTCACTTGGTCGGGGCTATGGAGCGAGGCTGTCTATTAAGTTTACCCGGCGAGTATCCGCGTACGCTACGTGATTGCGACAGATTTTTGATCACATCAAAATTCCGTGGCAACCGATCAAGTGAGACTAAACTGCTATGTTTATAACATTCATTCAGTTATCTCATAACTTATTGTGAATTCCAATTATTGTATCACATTCCGAATAAGATAGAAAATGTTAAACTTTCCGATCGAACAATCGAACACCCAAGTTTCCCTGAAACAGCTCAACACATGAAACAAGTTTAAAAACATCCAGTTCATGCCTCAGTACCAACGGTCCAGCCGTAGAAGGGTCAAGCCAACGCCTCACATGTGGCACGCCGTACTGCCCCAAACCCGAAGGTTCAAAGGGCAGTTCAAGACGGTCACATAATCGAGTTAAGGTTTGTTGTCTTCTAGAGGGACCATCGTGTTACTTGCACTACTTAGAACGTTATTTAAACCACGGAAAGATCCAACACTTAGAAATTTTCCGACAGGGGAAAAGATGGGTATTTATATCCGGTCGAACTTTTTAACATATTCTAAAAATACCCGGAAAGCCACATAGACAAAATCTGATAATCCGATCGAATCTACGAACTCCCAATACAACCCAGAAAACTCAACTCTTGAGTGAATATTAAAAATGCCCAGAAAATACAGCACCTGAATATAGGAATCACTGTGCAATTTAGGAAGGATGACGTCATTATTTGGCCGCGGAACCGCCGCAGAAGACATGCTTCTGCCGCGGTTCCGCCGCGCTTTAGATGAATCACGGGCACGTGCTGCACAGTATTTCTTAAAATTCCTTGCTGAATTTTCTGCATATTTTTAATTCACAAAAATCCAAATTTACAGTAAATTTCCAGAGAGCATTTTAGATTAGGGTTTCGATGTTCGTTCGGATTTCAAACGTCGTCTAGACTTCGCCTAAGGCTCTAGCTAGTCTCTGATACCACTGTAGGTCAGGCAGCCACCCCATCCAATGGGGTCACCGTGGCACCAACGGGTCCCTCAGCAGCTACTTTTTACGCATGCCCCCTCGCGAGGACTACAACCCGCCGGAACACCTTCCGGTCTCGGGACACCCTGGGGTAAGAGCCTATGCTTCGCCACACTGTCACACAGTGAGAACCCCCCATAGGTCGACATCCAATGCCTAGTAGCTCTGATACCACTGTAGGGTTCCTATGCACCATGATGAGGTCTCACAAGGCATCAACCATGCCAATTTCAAATTTTACAAGTGCCGGGAAACCCTAATACGGATCGTTGACTAGAGTTTAGGCGAAAAAAAGAAACTAGTTAACAACTTAACTAAAAGAAAAAGGCTACAACCTTTGTAGATCCGGTTCTCCACTTTCTTAGCTCTACGTAGACGTCCCTGCGCTGTACAAATCGGATCTTGGACTCTAGTGTCGGCTTCATCGGAGAAATGGGCGGGCTAGGTCATCGACTACGATGCCGAAGATGATCTACGTCGAGGCTGTAAGTGCACGGCGGCGCCCCGGCCGTCAATCCGACGGCCAAACGCGGAAACGGTGATAAACATAAATTTTTGCGGACTTGGCAAAACGGCACCACCGCGCACTAAAACCGGATCGTGCCATTAAACTAGTCTAAGCTATCTAGAGAGGGGGTAGAGAAGTATACCATCGATCCGAGTCCTCCGGTCTTCATCTCCACTCCGATCTCCTCGCGGGATCTCCGTCCGTCTCCTCCTCGTCGGAAAGGGCACCACGAAGCCGGGTACTTTTACGGGCTCCCACCTCAATACCGAGGCAACTCGCGCATGAAGCCGGCTACTCGACATGCACAAGATATGCTGTAGGGAGTGTAATGTAGAATTCATGTCTCACTTTGGGGTTTGTTGCCTTAATGGAGGAATCAAGATGATATGAACTTGGGGATTTAGGTAGCAATGAAAATTGAGATGGATGATTAATTTCCCACACAAAATGAAGCCTCTCATTTTCTCCCTTCCTCTCCAAAAAATGTGGCCGGCCAAGTCCTTTTGCAAATGGTGGAGGAATCAATTCTAATACAAGAGGGAGGTGATGGTAGTAGAACACAAGTGGTGACCACATCAAAAGTAAGCCTCAAATCAAAGATGCAAATCAATCTCATCCTCATCCTATCACATTAATGCAAAAACCATGATGAAGAAAAGAATGGAATCTAATGATCATAATCCCACAATTGCAAGAAACCCCCTCCCCAAATGTAATTTGCAAAACTGCAAATTACCCCCTCCATCGGAAAAGTCCGGCCGGGAAAGAACAAAGGAAAACCGGCCGGAACGGAATGCAAACTGGCAACTCCAGAAAACCGGTCCCGTAATAAATTACAGGAAAACCCCCATACTGTGCATACACACCCGCATCTGTATTCCGTCCGGATACAAATGCAATGAGACAAAATCTACACTGTACTAAACTAGGACCGGCTTAAGCCAAAGCCGGCTAGTTATATCCGTTCGATCCTGATCCGTCCAATACCGCACGTATCTGATCGAACCCTGCCATATAACCATACGGCCACTAGTACAAACTGTCTGATCCTGATCCGTGCAATACCGCACGTATCTGATCGGACCTTGCCATATCTCCATACGGCCTCTACAGCGTTTCGCCCGAAAGCTTGAGTAACTTGAAGTGTGGTGGACTCTAAAGACTCGTCAATACTATGGCTGTGGATTTAACCACTAGCACGTCAGAGGTATAAGCCAATACGTGACGGGCCACCAGCTATTGACCAAAAGGGACGTCGATGAGTAAACTCATCCTGACACCCTACTGAGCCTGTCAGTGACAATATCCGTGCAGTCCGGTCCGTTCGTCTATGAGTATCGCATGGCGGGCCTAGGGGGTTGGTAAAAGTCAGACCCCCAAAAGCGGTACAAGTCGTGTCGGAGTGTAGCCCAGAACACCCTGAGATACTACTGGAATACCTACCAGTAAATCTCCTTGCCTTGGCCAAGGACTTTGTGTAATGGCTCTCCTAGACACAGCACGACCTCACCCCCAATACCGGGAGAGACGAACCCCTGAAGATACGCTCACTGCCTCCATGTGGCTCGGGACTGTACCCAACTAAAACCTGTTTGCACGACTCCTTTGAGCCGTGGTAGGGTAGTAATCAAAGTACAGTAGGAACTCACATGAGACAAATGACGATCCCCAGGTCGATGAACTAACCTGCACACATGTCACCAGGGAACTGCCATCTGACGTCTGGTATATGACCAACTAGCATGTTCCCGGCGAGTCCTGTCCGGTGTACTCATAACCCAATGAGCACCTGTATACATCTTAGGTGATCCTACTGACACCAGTGGCTTGTGAGACCGGCCACCGCCCCTCGTCGGGGTCTCGACTGTATACACTAGTCTACTAATGGAGTATCGATGCCCGGTCTCGAAACTCCCACGACTAGGGACCTTTTAAGGATATGCTTGTAGACCCCCAGCTCCCACTTATATGATCGCCCTCATACTGCTGGTGGTCAAGCAAGAATCCTAGGGGCTCTATCAACGTGTAATAGCGACGTGTCAGGTCACCTAAAACAGTACACGATGATAAAGGTAAACCAGATAGCATACTATCATCTCGAGTAAGACTGTCCTACCGGGATAGGTCCTCCCTCAATCATTACAATCACGTACCTGTGACCTAATAATTGACTCTGAGGGCACTATCTCCAACAATCTCCCACTTGCACTCAAGGCTAATTATTGCGATGTCGCATACTCACAGCCCGTGTGATACCGAACACCCAACTCCTCTACTAGTCAGTCTCACAAAGCCTGTTTGCGAAACTCTTGCGTTCGAGGAATAGCCTCAGTGAGTGGATCCGCCTAGAAGTTTCTTTCTATGTCTCTCTATATCTCATGTTCGCGGAGAAAACCATCTCCCGAAATGAGCAATACCTGTCTTAGAATGTCTGGATGTCTGATGGGACCTAGCTCATAAATGAACTCCAAATCCAAACTTCTTAGACTGTATCGTCAACTGAACTTAATCAGTATCCTGCGCCATGCCACCCTCAGTATTGCCTTGGACCACCTGTCCAAAATACTGCCCCTCGTCAGAAGGAAAAATATAACTCTGACAACCTCCTTGTCGTCTATGTCACCTTGGAAGCCTGGAATGATAACTGTCTCCCACATGAGGCTGTCGTTATCATATCCCTAGAACATCTACTTATGTTCTAAAACTGCTTCCGACCGTTTCTCCAGGATTGGATTAATGTCAACTTATTGCATCTAGTGCAAGAACAACATCTGGTGTGGTACTTGACATCTCATGATTGACTCAATTGCCTAAGCAAGTGATCTGCCAATCATGCACGTCCCTCTCCCCTTTAGTCTGTAAGACACCTTTGGAGAGGGTGACTCCATTACCTGCAGGTACACTACCATGCCAGGAGTCGTCCATCCTAAATACTCTTAGAATGCTGTCAAGTACCCTGATTGGGAAACCACCCAAATCTTGATCTAAAACCATAGATCCAGTAACCAGTATGTCAGATATAAAATCCATTTCCTTTGTGGAGAAACCACTGTGTGACGACCAAAGTATAACCGATCGTAGTGTAGGAGTTTCCTTTCCTACTCTGTGTATGTCATCCAAATACCAGGATATCACACCCTACTACCTTCTCAACAGATCCATCCCCTATTCTGATGAAGTCAAACCCTTGACTGTCATGTCAGAAATAGATGATCTATCTCCGCTACATCTGCTTTAGTCTATAAATAGACATAAGCTACCTGTCCACCAATGCTTCCGCTGCTCCCACTGACTACGACAACCCTCTGGCAGAGTCATATACACGTGCACTTCTAAAACTAGTTTAGAACGACGCTATACTCATCCTCCCGCCGGGTCTCGCAGCCTGGAACAACAGCAATGGCAATTGTGGGTAAACAAGAACTTCCCTGTCACCGTCCTTGAGGCTACCGGAGTACCTCTCAGGTGCCTGAAGTTACCCACCTTATCTGCGGAGTGGCCAATGGAATGTCAATCCAGATTGAATCTTTAGGTTCCTTATCAAATCTTCAGTAATCGTTTGTGGTTCTGGAATCACTTCCAGTTCTACCATACTCCCACTACTGTTTTCTGAAAAATCCATTTTTAATAAAACTGTGGCGAGTCTAGAACAATATTGCTATTGTTCATCCAGATGGTAGAAAATCAACCCGCGTCATAGCCTGGGTCAACCCACAAACAGCCATTACAGAAACGTGCCTTGAGTTGTCCAGTGTCTGGTTTTAAGCATAAGCCAGACAACTCCCCGTACCTTAACAATGTTAAGATATGAACTGTACTATATCCAATATAGAAACAGAGGCACTGATTTAATTTAACCAGATTCAAATCATGCAGCTATCCCCAGTGCATGTCAACTAAATGGAAGGAGGCCGATCAGCGTTACTCAACTTAGGAATACTTCCAATTATGAGTAACCTGAAAGAGAAGCAAGATCTCTTAATCATTACTATCAACTGAATACCATACACAAGTATCTACATCTTCGATCTCTTTGAAGAATCCCGATACTTGCTATACCTGGTTCTCTACTCTATTCAAATACCAATAACTTCTCCAAATTCGGACCCTGTGTTTCCACGAAACACCTGTCTAAAAACTAGAGAAGTCATAAGTAAACCGAATATAGTACGAGGACCAACCCCTCTGTCCTGATGGACCCTGGACAACATACAATACTCTGTATAAGTCCCTTGAGTCTAATAACTCATTCACTGTGTGTCGTAGGTTGAAAACTGTACTTATGGTTAAGAAGAATTACACCGCTGTTTAATGCTCCTTACCTAACCATCCACTGATGTAGGTAAATGTGGTAGACATAATTTCAGAAAGGTATATCTCACTCTATGAAAATAGACGTACAGATATATCAATTTGAAATTGGTGCATAACTGTGGATATTCAAAACCAAATATTTGCCAACCGGCAAACAGCCCAGGTGATTTCCTCAAATATCACCGATTACAACGAATCCCGATATAATGAGGATAATCACCCAATTCCCAATAACTTACTCCCACTCATCATCTGTAAAACCATACAGATGTGAGAATCATACCTGGTAAATACATACCCTGGAGTAAGTATCTAATCGGGAAATCAGTTTTCCTTTAACATTACACAGTGAAACTGAAACATTGAAATGTTCCGATGGGGTATTCTGGTATTCCTAGTAATGCCTCTTCCAGATTCACGACTGTAACCGTATAGTTCTTTGCCACCTCTCCAAATCCCTTCATATGTCTTTAGTCTTTACCTTCTGCACACCCTTTTAGGCCAAATGGTTTTCTTCCTTCCCTACCGTTCGGCACCAGCCTATGGTTTGGAAGAAGACTATCCAATAAGCATAATGGGTGTACTGTCCCAATCCTAGGAACACTCGCAATGAGAGAGGGTGAAGATAAAAGACAACCGAATAAACCTTATTCCTATTTCTCCTGAACCAGAATCCATCCCCGAACTGGAACCAGTTCCATTCGAGTTCGTATATAACCATACGATGGAGTATCCAAATAAACTGTGGATCTTCGTAGTGACACGGAGTGTCCTGGAGAAATACAAAGGTGATGTGGGAGTGGTAACGAAATATTTGGTTTGGTCGTGAATATCTGTTGCAATTTACTTTGCCCTCTTACTAATCCCTTGCTTTGTCTGAACTTAATACCTTCTGCACACCATCGTTATGCTAATTGGTTTTCTTCATTCCCTACCGGTCGGCACCAGCCTAAGGTTTGGAAGAAGACTATCCAATTTGCGTAATAGGTGTACTACTCCTAAACTAAGGAGTACTCGCAACCTGAGAGAAGGTGAAAAGAAAAGACAACTGAATAATCCTATTCGTTTTCTCCAGAACCGGAAACCATCCTCGAATTCCTTCGAGTTCGTATCTAACCATACGATGGTTTTGTCCAATGGAAGTGGACGTTCGTAGTAATACGGGGTGTCCTGGAGAAAAGGGTAAAAGTAGGAGTGGCAATGAGGTCTGCAACTCTGACAATCCAAAAGCCAGTGTTAAGAAGGTTCGGTCAACTTGGTCACTGAGTCAAAGTCTTAGGGTCGGGTCAATGGTCGCTGCCAAAGAGAGAGAGAGAAAAGAAACACTCAGCGTGCACTCTAACCTAGATCAGAATGGTTACCAATTTATCTAATCTGGAAACCTCCCACTGTACCTCAAATTCTCCTCCAAACCTGAAAGAAGAATTAGTCGGGGTCACCCGAGGAGTAAACCAACTCATCAGTGGGAATCGGGATCCAACTCTCATCGCATGACAACGTGACGGAATCCGCTCACGGTATCACACTCCAGAAGGTATGCGCATATCTGGCAAGTTTCAGTACTTTTGAAACTCCCGATGTGATTTCTGCCCCATGCTCTTATGACCTTGACGAAGGTCAACAAATCATAAGTCACATGTCAAGTTCTACCCGTCATTATCCAGGGTTAATCTGAATCCACCCGTACAAGCCCTTGACGAAGGTCAACAAGGCTATACGACTGTCCCAAACCAACGCATCTATCTATGCAGCAGAAAGGTAACAAGCAGCTACCATACACTATGCCTTGACGAAGGTCAACAAACATAGCATGAATACTACGTGCTACCCGTCTGAAACGACGGAGGGCTACGAATGGTTTCTGGCGAAAACCTTTAACGTAATGAACTTGATATCGTTGAAGGAACGGATAGCTTTTTGAAAATATAGTGACGAAAACCGTTGCTAAAGAGGTCACTCCAGGTGAAGGGATCTCGGCTCTTTCCCCGTAGAATGGGGTGCAGGATATTCCAAATGAATACCACGGTGCAAAGCAAAAGTAATCGGCTATAGTGAAGTCATTGCCCTGACGCAAACTTTTTGTCCAAGGGGTCACTCCCGGTGAAGGGATCTCGGCCCTTGCCTCGTCGACTGAGGAGCAGGATATTCCAATGAATACCACGATGCAAAACCAAAGTAAACGTCCTTGCAATAACAGCTTTTTGAAAAAGTGTTCCAACAACATCAGATTAGGTTTGTTTTTAACTTGCATTGATCCGAATCAATGCAGTCCCATCAATTAATCACACCACAAAGAACGAAAATATACTGACGTACGTATATGCCATCCGCATTCGCCACTGGGTCCCGTCATCACTCGTTAGGTTAGCTTACTAACGACAGAGCGGGGACTGGACTAGCGCGGATGAAAAACATATACAACATCTACTAATATATATACCAATATATTATATTTCGCTCAAGGCGTGAAAGAAATGCAACATCACAGAAATGTACAGCATCACAGAAACAATACAGATATCTGGGATCCCCGGGTTTCACAGAGCCACTACTGAAACCCGACGTTCCCCTGGTCGTGTGGATAGCCTGCGCAATGAAATCCTAGACCCCTACGGGCGCGGCAAGTCACCCGCCAAAACCTGAAGCGAGGCAGCCCCCTTCAGCTCCGTGAATGGACCACCCAGCACTCCACGGAATCCGGCAACTTGGGCACCCCTCCTGGGTCAGCCTGTACCCCCTACGAGTGCGGCGAATAGCCCGCCAATCCCAGAGTGAAGCCCCTTCCGTCCCAATGCCATGAGATGCGGGCTTGTTGCCCTCCAGAACCCGGCTATCCGTGCACCCCACCGCGGGGTAATCCTAGTACAGAAAGTAAAATATACATACAACGGGTATATCGACCGCAACCAGGTCGTGCCCCAAAATAATAATACAAACAGGCAGTGACGGCAGTCCACATGTCGGACGCTCGCCCCGCAACAACAAATGTATATAATACAACAGCACAGTACTAGTATTGCATCCAGGCTATCCCCCACGACCGATCCGCAACAACACAGCATAAACATAGAACATCAACGTGAAAGTCACGTTCGCAAATCCGTCTAACCGGGCTATAGCAGTTAGACCGGATTTACCGATCGAGTGACATTCACGGTCGCAGATATAATGTAAATACTGTGAAAAAATGTGTTTGAAATATCCGATCGATCAAAAATTAACAAGTGGGCCCCCAATCAAAACTGTAGCACTAACAGAAATCCTGGGCCCAATTTTAATATTCCAAAACCCATATTATAAGCCCATAAGGCTTCTGAAAAAATTTGGTGATGTGATGTGAATAGTGCGCGGCGGAAGGGCCGCACAAATGGGGTTTTCGCGGCGCTTCCGCGCTCCTACTGTGGAGTTACATCGTCAAATTTTTACAGAACTCTTAGATTTTCCTGTACATCAATATTTTACAACCTGAAAAATTTTTCGAGACCAAAAATTTTCAACAGAAACTGATGCGAACTAAAATGCAGTTTTGGAACATTCGATCGATCGAAACAGAAAAACACATTACACCAAGCTAGACTATGTTAATGGCGAGGCTCTGATACCACTGTAAGTGCACGGCGGCGCCCCGGCCGTCAATCCGACGGCCAAACGCGGAAACGGTGATAAACATAAATTTTTGCGGACTTGGCAAAACGGCACCACCGCGCACTAAAACCGGATCGTGCCATTAAACTAGTCTAAGCTATCTAGAGAGGGGGTAGAGAAGTATACCATCGATCCGAGTCCTCCGGTCTTCATCTCCACTCCGATCTCCTCGCGGGATCTCCGTCCGTCTCCTCCTCGTCGGAAAGGGCACCACGAAGCCGGGTACTTTTACGGGCTCCCACCTCAATACCGAGGCAACTCGCGCATGAAGCCGGCTACTCGACATGCACAAGATATGCTGTAGGGAGTGTAATGTAGAATTCATGTCTCACTTTGGGGTTTGTTGCCTTGATGGAGGAATCAAGATGATATGAACTTGGGGATTTAGGTAGCAATGAAAATTGAGATGGATGATTAATTTCCCACACAAAATGAAGCCTCTCATTTTCTCCCTTCCTCTCCAAAAAATGTGGCCGGCCAAGTCCTTTTGCAAATGGTGGAGGAATCAATTCTAATACAAGAGGGAGGTGATGGTAGTAGAACACAAGTGGTGACCACATCAAAAGTAAGCCTCAAATCAAAGATGCAAATCAATCTCATCCTCATCCTATCACATTAATGCAAAAACCATGATGAAGAAAAGAATGGAATCTAATGATCATAATCCCACAATTGCAAGAAACCCCCTCCCCAAATGTAATTTGCAAAACTGCAAATTACCCCCTCCATCGGAAAAGTCCGGCCGGGAAAGAACAAAGGAAAACCGGCCGGAACGGAATGCAAACTGGCAACTCCAGAAAACCGGTCCCGTAATAAATTACAGGAAAACCCCCATACTGTGCATACACACCCGCATCTGTATTCCGTCCGGATACAAATGCAATGAGACAAAATCTATACTGTACTAAACTAGGACCGGCTTAAGCCAAAGCCGGCTAGTTATATCCGTTCGATCCTGATCCGTCCAATACCACACGTATCTGATCGAACCCTGCCATATAACCATACGGCCACTAGTACAAACTGTCTGATCCTGATCCGTGCAATACCGCACGTATCTGATCGGACCTTGCCATATCTCCATACGGCCTCTACAGCGTTTCGCCCGAAAGCTTGAGTAACTTGAAGTGTGGTGGACTCTAAAGACTCGTCAATACTATGGCTGTGGATTTAACCACTAGCACGTCAGAGGTATAAGCCAATACGTGACGGGCCACCAGCTATTGACCAAAAGGGACGTCGATGAGTAAACTCATCCTGACACCCTACTGAGCCTGTCAGTGACAATATCCGTGCAGTCCGGTCCGTTCGTCTATGAGTATCGCATGGCGGGCCTAGGGGGTTGGTAAAAGTCAGACCCCCAAAAGCGGTACAAGTCGTGTCGGAGTGTAGCCCAGAACACCCTGAGATACTACTGGAATACCTACCAGTAAATCTCCTTGCCTTGGCCAAGGACTTTGTGTAATGGCTCTCCTAGACACAGCACGACCTCACCCCCAATACCGGGAGAGACGAACCCCTGAAGATACGCTCACTGCCTCCATGTGGCTCGGGACTGTACCCAACTAAAACCTGTTTGCACGACTCCTTTGAGCCGTGGTAGGGTAGTAATCAAAGTACAGTGGGAACTCACACGAGACAAATGACGATCCCCAGGTCGATGAACTAACCTGCACACATGTCACCAGGGAACTGCCATCTGACGTCTGGTATATGACCAACTAGCATGTTCCCGGCGAGTCCTGTCCGGTGTACTCATAACCCAATGAGCACCTGTATACATCTTAGGTGATCCTACTGACACCAGTGGCTTGTGAGACCGGCCACCGCCCCTCGTCGGGGTCTCGACTGTATACACTAGTCTACTAATGGAGTATCGATGCCCGGTCTCGAAACCCCCACGACTAGGGACCTTTTAAGGATATGCTTGTAGACCCCCAGCTCCCACTTATATGATCGCCCTCATACTGCTGGTGGTCAAGCAAGAATCCTAGGGGCTCTATCAACGTGTAATAGCGACGTGTCAGGTCACCTAAAACAGTACACGATGATAAAGGTAAACCAGATAGCATACTATCATCTCGAGTAAGACTGTCCTACCGGGATAGGTCCTCCCTCAATCATTACAATCACGTACCTGTGACCTAATAATTGACTCTGAGGGCACTATCTCCAACAGAGGCATCACAAGATCAAGCTCCCACTTCACCAAGTCATGAAACTTGTGAAGAAAACACCCTATACTACTTAGCAAGGGGTAGAGGATGAAGAAATAGGAAGTGGGTTCACTTTAGAATTGGATTTCTCACTCTTTTCATCAAATCACCATTGATGGAAGCAAGGTTTTCTTCTTGAAGAAGAAGAAGAAGAAGATAATTATTATGATAAGTATATTATATAATAGAAAATAAAATCATTCTTATCATAATATCAACCATGGTTAGGTGTAGAGAATTAACTAAGGTTAGGTGGAATGGTTAGGGTTAGGAGAAGAAGACAAGAATGGTTGCTTTGGTCAAAGTTGCATGAAGCTTCAAGAAGCTTCATGTAAGAAAGCAACCATTTTGTTGTCTTTTCTCATTTTTTTTGTTTAATCCAAAACAAAAAGATAAATGAATGAATAAATAAATAAAAACCCTAACCATTTACTTAACCAAGGTTTAATTCTTTACACAAACCCTAGCAATCATGTATCATCAAACATGATACAATCAAGTGCACAAAAATATATCACATATACAATGTGCACATCAAGTGAGAAAATCCTTTTAAAATGAACCAATACTAGTTAATGCAAAGTAATATATCAAATATATAATTATAAATTAAGTCATTAAATCAACACTTGATTCAATGATCCGGTCATGTCGCACATAACCGACTAGTATCTAATGTATCGACTTATCGAATCAATCTTCGATTCGATAACTAGGTTATATCACATACAACCAATCGAAACATTCATCGCGAGAATGAAATACGGTATCACATACACGCATTATTCTCGGTCCCGCACATATCTCATATGCGCTCCTATTTCGTTTCGCTTGAGCCAGGAAACCTCTGTGAAGACTCTAAAGACTCGTCAATACGCCGACAGCAGATGATGATCATATCAAGCTCCCATAAGCCGCAAGCGGTCTGCTAAACGTAACGGCCACCCGGGTATTGAGCGATCAGAAGATCGACGAGCAAGCCCGCTCACACTCCTATGAATCCAACCAGTAACACTTACCGTACAGTCCGGTCTCGTCGTCTGATATGTCGCATATCTTGCCTAGGGGTGGTAAACGTCAGACCCCAATAGCTCGATAAGTCGTGTCGATATGAGGTCTATAACAGTTCGAGAAACTACAGGTAACAATTACCAGTAAATCTCAGCAACCCTGGCCAGGGATTTCCGGTTATAGCCAATCGAACACAGCGCAACATCAACTCCCTATACCGGGAGAGACGAATCCCCTCCTATCGCTCATTGCCTCCATGTGATTCGGGACTGTACCCAAAAACCACCGTTTTGCACGCCCTCTTGGACGTGGTAAGGTGGAAATCAAAGCACAGTGGGAACCACACAAGACTCTATGACGATCTCGGGTCAACAGACTAACCTGTACCAGTGTCACCAGAGAACTGCCATCTGACGTAAGGTATAATACCATCTGGGAGTTCTCGGCGAGTCCGTCCAGTGTACCCAGTCTCCACTGAGCACCCGTATGTCATCTCCGATGTCAAACACCAATGGATATGGGATCATCCATCGCCCATCTGTATGGGTCGAGAAGGTATACGCTAGTCTAATCTGGTATATCGATGCCCCGTCTCGATACACCCACGATTAGGGACCTTGAAGGATGTACTTATGGACTACCATGTCCCCACTAGTATGATCCGCATCATAGTCCAGGTAGTCAAGTACACATCCTAAGGGCTTTACCAACATGTAACAGAGAGACAATCAATGTACACGTTAAGGTAAAGAGTAACCAGATAGCATACTATCATGTCGAGCAAGAAAGTCCTCCCTATATATGTCCAAGCATCCACTACAATATACATCCTATGTATAGTAATGGTCTCTAGGGCATACATATAACTAACAGAGAATCTGCGCATGGCGAGATTCGCGGAGCGGTGGTTACGCCTGCGAGAGGTGGAGTTGGTCGGTCTGAGGGACCGAGGAAGATAGCCTCGGCTGGGGAGCTCGGAGGCGAGCAAGAGGGCCGAGGAGTCTTAGACCAGTGGCAGCTCGGGGCGAGCTGAGAGGCCGAGGAGGCCAGTATCAAGGGGGCTCTGAGGAGATCCACCTAGAGCTTGCGGGTCGGGTACACGGATGGCCTGGTCGGCCTCTATGGGTCCCTTCATCTGAGTTTTGGGACACGTCGTCTGCTACGTGTTGTGATCTTGGAGGTCGCCAATATCGAGCATCATCATTAGCCCCCCACTCTTTTCCCGACCATCCAGCTGGTCGGGTCAGGAGTGGACTGTCGGGCCGTCCGGGGTGAGCTCCCTCCTAAGGTTTCGTCGGGACGTGCCCCTGGGCTGTCAGCTGTCTTTTCTGTCAGCGAATTAGGGCGAGATCTCTGCATTTAAGGAAGGTACGCCGGTTCGTGCAACCTGCCACTAAAGCGACGGTCCATATGTCAAGCGTCGGTTGGCCGCCGCGACGCATGCAGGCCTGCGGCGTCTGATGGGATGCGGGCCAGTGCGGGAACGACACGTGGAGCGATCGGAGCCGCTCGACACGAGAAGGATTTTTAGCGGGAGATGACGGGCGTTGTTGGATGAGGTCGCTTGCAGTGATAAATAGAGGTGGGGCCCGTCCCTGGGCCCCTACTCCTTCATATTTCTCGCTTCTAAGTCCTGGTTGCTCGGCGCTCATCTTCTTTCTCCCGCTTTCGTTTCCCGAGGATCTCTTTTCTCAAGGTTAGATGTCTTCCTTTGTAGAGTCAGTAGATGTCGTAGGAGTAGGTTCTAGGGACCCTTTAGTTGTGTCTGAGTCCTCCCGGGGAGCAGGGGTCGGATCCTCTCCCCGGGATCGTGCGGCGGGGGCAGCCCCCAGGGAGGAGGCGGTAGATGCGGCCCCCGGTACCTCGTGTTGGGTGAGGCACGAGGACGAGCTCGTCAATGCTCGGGCTCACTTCCATATCCCCTCGCGTTACATGCTCCGACTGGCCAAGGAGGGAGAGAGGGAGGACCAAGTACGGGGCAGGGAGATTGCCCTATATTTGGAAGCTTTTTGGGGCGGAATGCGCCTGCCCTTCTCTCCCGAGGTCGTCGCAGCGCTGAACTTTTTCGGTTTGGCCCCTGGCCAGTTAATGCCGAACTCGTGGAGGATCCTCCTCAGGTTCCTGATCCGCCTGAAGTTACAGGCCGTTCCCTTCAGCCTCTCCCTCCTCGATTCTTCTCTTGTCTTCAAAAATCACCCTGGTGGTCGAGCGGGCGACCTGAGATGGGTCTATCTCTCTTTTAGAAAGCGGCTGGAGGGCGCTGCCGGGACAGGGGTCGTGTCCCTGCCCTCTTCCATTCATGATTGGAAGAAGAAATTTTTCTTCGTTTCCCCTCCCGAGGGCGAGGACTGGCCCGTGCCTACAAAGTGGTCGAGGGATAAATGCTTGCCGGGGAACCAGTCCAATGACCCCGCCGCGGTGAGAGTGGCGTCGTGGGAGCCCATCCCCCGATCCGACGTGCTACTGTCTGAGAGGGTCCTGAGTTGGGCCGGGCTCAGTCCCGTTGAGTTCGTCGGTAAGTTAGGCTTGCTTTTTGGCTTGCGTATTGCTTGTGTCGCTGACTTTTTGGCATTTATTTTGTGCAGGACCTATGGATATGGACTCGCTCAAAGCCTCTATGCGCCAGCCGAGGAAGGTTACGAAGGCTGGGGGCGCCAGCTCTTCTCGTACGAAGCCTTCCCTGGCTCCTCCTTCTCCGGTGGTAGTGTCCCGCGAGCGCTCGAGAGCGGATCCCGCGCCAGGTCCCAGCAGAGTGTCAGGCCGGAAGCGGGCTCTGATTCTGGAGGACCTGGTCTCGGAGGAGGAGATCTGCTCTCCCTCGGAGCCGCTCAAGAGGAATTCTCAGAGATCTTCCCTGGGCCGGTCCTCGCCGATCATGGTGGAGGAAGGGGGTCTCCGGTTCGCAGTGCCATCGGGGCTATCCATTGCGGATAGCCTTCTGCATGAAATAGAGACAACGGTCGGGGGTAGAGTCCCCGGGGGGACCTTTAGGGCTCGGCTGGCGTCCATCGCCCAGGAGTCTGTGCAGGTAAGTGTTTGGTTTTTTGTAAGATTCGGTGCTTCCTTCATCTTTCTGATCTTTTTCCTGTCTCCCAGGTTCTTCAGCACGTTGCCCCCGCCTTACGCATGGAGGCCAAGGTGATAGTCCCGGCGATGAAGACTGCGGGCCAACTCGCCTTGCTGGAGGAGAGCTCCAAGCTGGAGCTGGAGGCGGTGGCGGCGAGGGTTGCCGCCCTGGAGGGCGAAGTGGAGACCTTGAAACGGGAGGTTTCCCGGTACTGCGAGGCTGCCGTGAATACCGAGGCCAAAATTGGGGACGCTCAGGCGCTCGCCGGCAACCTGAAGAAGACGGTGAAGACCCTCCGAAAGGAGCTGGGGGCGGCAGCCGAGACGGCTAAGTCGGCCGACCTGAAAGCAGGGAAGTGGGCCGATCTCTCGGCGACGAAGGCGGTGGAGGGCTACAAGAAGTCGAAGGACTTCTATGATGACCTGGCCGTAGCCACGACCCGCATCTGACACGAGGCCCTTGATGCCGTTAAGGCCCGGATGCCGGGGTTCGCCGATGAAGACCTCCGGGCCGAATATCCCCTCGTGGACTCCGATGAGCAGGGGGAAGAGATTCCTGACGAGGAAGCCACCGAGGACCCTACGCATCACATGGTGGTCATCGTGGACCCTGAGGTCGCACCTGGCCCCAAGGCCTAAAGCCCCCGCCTTCCTCCTTTTATTTCTTTGTTTTTGGATTTTTTGTAAGCCTCCGGGCATTTTGTAAGGCTGGGGAGCCCAAAAAAACACCTTTGTATAGCCTTTGCCTTTGGTAGTGATAAAACCTTTTTTTTCTTTGGTTTCATCGATTTGCACTTGTAGGGTTCACTTTGACGGCAGAAAGATTTCGGGAGGCATCGTTCATGCCATTTTAAAATTTTTGCCGTTAAAGGTAACTCTAAACTAGAATCGTTAGCTAGGATATAATACGGAAACATAGTAAACCGATTACTATCTAAGTGAATACGAAATACAACCTTTATAGATCGGTCCTTCACTTCAAAAGCTCCTTGTTGTAGTCCCTTCGCTAAGATCATGGTTCTCCCGGGCTCTTGCATGGCTTCACGAGGCATAAGGGGCGTCCTTGCTTGAAGTCTTCGAGGCCGAAGATGATCTACGTCGAGGGGATACCAACTCAAGCTTCTACTTCACTAACTAAAGAATTAGTGAAGCAAGCACCCTAAACTAAAGTGCTAGTCTAGTAGAGAATGGAGAAATAGGAAGTGGGTACACCTTAGAATTTGTTTTCTCACTTTTCTTTCTCACTTAATCAAAACCTAGAGAGCTTTTGAGCTCAAGGAAGAAGATGAACAAATAATAATATGAGGATAATGATCAAGTGAGTGAGCTAACCATGGGTGAGTGAGTATCATATACTAACCCATGTAGAGCCATAACCATGGCTAAGTGTGATGGTTAGGTTACTAAATATCTAAGGTAAAAACAAAGTGAGTGGACTTTGTCAAAGCAAACCCTAGCTTCTACAAGCTTCATGCTTGTGAAAAAACCGCCACTTATTTTGTAATTACCTTAAATAATAAAACCTAATATCACAATTAGAATGGTGTATGTATTACATAAACATGAAAGATGTATCAACAACCATGATACAATAAACAAAACACAAATTAATATATATCACATATATATATTAAGTTGTGCTCAAGTGAGAAAAACAAATGCTTAAGTGAACCAAAGTTAGTTAATGTAAATTAGTATATCACATATACAATTATACACTAAATTATTAAATCAACACTTGACTTAATAATCCGGTTATATCACATATAACCGACTAATACAAAATGTACCAACTTATCGAATCAACACTTGATCCGATAACTCGGCTATATCACATACAACCGGCTGATACAAAAGTCGCGAGAATAGAATACGGTATCACATACACGCATTATTCTCGGTCCCGCACATATCACATATGCGCTCCTATTTCGTTTTGCCTGAGCCAGTAAAACCTCTATGTAGAACTCTAAAGACTCGTCAATACGCCGACAGTAGGTGATGATCACATCAAGCACCCACAAGCTGTCAGCGGTACTAGCTGGACGTAACGGCTACCCGGGTATTAAGCGATTAGAAGATCAGCAAGCAAGCCCTCTCCAACTCCTGCAAAAGCCTGACGGTAACACTTGCCGTACAGTCCGGTCTCCTCGTCTGATATGTCGCATATCATGTCTAAGGGTGAAAACGTCAGACCCCAATAACCGATAAGTCATGCTGATATGAGGCTCATAACTGGTCGAGAAACTACTGGTAACACTTACCAGTAAATCTCTAAAATAACCCTGGCCAGTGACTTCCCTGTTATGGTCAATCGAGCACAGCGCAACATCAACCCCCAATACCGGGAGAGACGAAACCCCTCCTATCGCTCATTGCCTCCATGTGGCTCGGGACTGTACCCAAAAACCACCAATTTGCACGCCCTCTTGGACGTGGTAAGGTGGAAATCAAAGCACAGTGGGAATCACACAAGACTCTATGACGATCTCGGGTCTACAGACTAACCTGTACAAGTGTCACCAGAGAACTGCCATCTGATGTGAGGTATAATACCAACTGGGAGTTCTTAGCGAGTCCGTCCAGTGTACCCAGTCTTCACTGAGCACCCATATACCATCTCTGATGTCAAACACCAATGGATATAGGATCATCCATCGCCCATCTCATGGGTCGAGAAGCATATACGCTAGTCTACTCTGGTATATCGATGCCCTGTCTCGATACACCTACGACTAGGAACATTAAAGGATGAACTTATGGACTACCATGGCCCCACTAGTATGATCCGCATCATAGTCCTGGTAGTCAAGTATACATCCTAAGGGCTTTACCAACATGTAACTATAAGACGGTATTAAGAGACAAGTATACATGTTAAGATAAAGAGCAACCAGATAGCATACTATCATATCGAGAAAGAAAGTACTCTCTATATATGTCCAAGCATCCAATATAATATACATCATCTGTACAATACTGGCCTCTAGGGCATACATACAACTAACAATCTCCCACTTGCACTAGGGCCAGCTGCTGTAGTATCGCATACCAAGCATCCCGAAGAGTCTCTCAAACTGTATCTGGGGAATGGCCTTCGTGAGTCGATCCGCTGTGTTGTTCTTCATGTCAACCCTCCTGACCTCGATCTCCCGGCGATCTACAATCTCCCGGATCAGGTGATACCGCCTCAGAATATGCCTGGATCGCTGATAGGACCTGGGTTCCTTAGCCAAAGCCACCGCTCCATTTTTATCACAATACAAAGGTATTGGATGCTCAATGGATGGAACCACTCCAAGTTCAGTAATGAACTTCTTGATCCAGACAGCCTCTTTGGCAGCGATGTATTCAGCCTCCATCGTCGAGTCTGCCACGGTTTCCTACTTGGAACTCTTCTAGCTTACCACCCCTCCGTAAAGGGTGAAGACAAATCCCGAGTGCGACTTAGAGTCGTCCTTATCACTCTGGAAGCTCGAATAGGTAAAGGACTCCACTTGGAGTTCTCCGTTACCATACAACAAGAGCATCTCTTTAGTCCTTCGTAAGTACTTGAGAATGCTCTTCACAGCTGTCCAGTGACTCTCTCCAGGATCAGCTTGATACCTACTCACTACACTTAGTGAGTGTGCTACATCGGGTCTGGTACACAGCATCGCGTACATGATAGAGCCTACTGCCGAAGCATAGGGTATCCCTTGCATGCGAGCTCTCTCCAAATCAGTCTTGGGAGACATCTCTTTGGAGAGAGTGAGCGCTGAGATTGTGGGTAAAAACCCACGCTTGGACTCTTCCATACTAAACCTCTTTAGTATGGTGTCAATATACCTGGATTGGGACAATCCCAGTATCCTTTTAGATCTATCTCTATAGATCTTAATCCCCAATATGTAGGAGGCATCCCCTAGATCTTTCATTGAGAATCTTTGTGATAAGAAGAGCTTGACCGATTGCAGCATAGGAATGTCATTTCCTATTAAGAGTATGTCATCCACGTACAATACGAGGAAGACAATCTTACTCACTGCCACCTTCTTGTATATACAAGGTTCATCTATGTTTTTGACGAAATCAAACTCTTTGATAAGGACGTCAAAGCAGATGTTCCAACTCCGCGATGCTTGCTTTAACCCATAGATGGATTTAAGCAGCTTGCACACCTTTCCGCTGCTCTCACTATCTACGAAGCCCTCTGGCTGAGTCATGTACACGCACTCTTCCAAATCACCATTTAGAAAGGCGGTCTTAACATCCATTTGCCAGATTTCGTAGTCATGATATGCAGCGATGGCAAGCATGATCCGAATGGATTTAAGCATAGCCACTGGAGAAAAGGTTTCATCATAATCGACACCTGGTCGTTGACGAAAACCCTTTGCAACAAATCTAGCTTTGAAAGTCCCACTTTCCCATCTACACCAAGTTTTTTCTTGAAGATTCACTTGCTCCCAATGGGTTTTACCCCTTCAGAAGAAACTTCCAAAGTCCATACTTTGTTGGTGTACATGGATTCCATCTCGGACCGCATTGCATCCAGCCATTTGTTAGTGTATATGCCCTAGAGGCCATTACTGTATCATACTAGTTTGTATATTACTTAATGGATGCTTGGGATATTCACCTTGTATATACAATCTTGCTCAAAATAGTAGTATGCTACTTGGTTTGTTTCTACTTCAATGTGTACATGTGTTTATTTTTGTATATCGCCTATACACATTAGTAGAGCCCTTAGGATCTTTGCTTGATTACCAGCGATGTGATGGCCGTCACACTAGTGGGGCTGGGTAATCTATAAGCACATCCTTATGCAGGTCCCTGGTCGCAGGACTATCGAGACAGGGCATCGATACTCCGGAGTAGACCAGCGCATGCGCTTCTCATCCCAGTGTGGGAGACGGTCTGTCCCACAGCCGTCAGTACGTCGTACTTGAGATAGTATGCGGGTGCTCGTTAGGTTACGGGTACACTGGACAGGACTCGTCGGGAACTGACTAGTTGGTATTATACCTATCGTCAGTTATCAGTTCCCAGGTGACATGAGTACAGCTTAGTCCGCTGACTTGACACTGTCACTCCGCCTCGAGTGTGTTCCCACTGTACTTTGATCACTACCCTACCACGGCTCAAAGGAGTCGTGCAAACAGGTAGTGGTTGGGTGCAGTCCCGAAGCACTTGGAGGCAGTGACGGTTAGACAGGATTCGTCTCTCCCGGTATTGGGGGTTGACATCGCGCTGTGTCTAGGAGAGCCATTACACGAGTAGTCCCTGGCCAGGGCAAACGAGATATACTGGTAGGTTTCCAGTGTTATCTCAGGGTGTTTTGGGCTTCGCTCCGGCACGACTTGTACCGCTATTGGGGGACTGACGTTTACCGCCCCCTAGGCCCGCCATGCGATGTATCAGACGAACAGACCGGACTGTACGGAGAATGTCACACTCAGGCTCAGTAGGAGTTCAGATGGGTTTCGCCTCGTCGGTCTTCTTGTCGGCATTACCTGGGGACCGTTACGCACAGCTAGTGCCGCTTGCGGTCTGTGGTTAAACCCACTGCCAGCGTAGTGTCGAGTCTTTAGAGTCCCACACAGAAAGCTTTTCGCCTTTAGGCAAAAGAGTAGAGGTCGCATGGTATTGCGACAGGTCGCATGGTTTTGCGACAGGGTTCGGTCACATCCGTGCACTTGTACACGTACAGTGTCCGGACAGTTTACACTAGCGGGCTTTGGTTTAGGCCAGATCCTAGTGTACCTTATGGGATTGGATTTATCCAGTTTGCATTCGTGTTCCTTGGAACGCGGATGCGGGTGTGTATGCACAGTTGACAGGGAGGCACAGACAGCGGATTCTCATTAGGGTTGTTGACAGTTGACCGTTGACTTTTTGACTTTTTGCTCAACCCTAATGAGAATATGATATGCGATTAACTATTATATTAATTAAGTATTATGGTGACTTGGTTGTTGACTTTTGTTGACTTTGTTGACTTGTTGACTTTTGTTGACTTGTTGACTTTGTTGACCGGTTGACTAGGCTTGACTAGTTGACCATCATGATAACCATGGTTATCATTTCATGCCAAAGACTTTTACTTGCTTGTTCATTTGAGTAAAATGAGTGCATGACATGATAAGGTTATGGTTGCTTCAACCATCACATAAGACTTTTGTTAATATGATGAGTTATCATTGCTTTGGATTATGAGAGGGTGAGAGACAAAATACTTGCTCATTCTTTCTTGCTCATTCTCTCTCTTGTTCTTGAGCTCTTCTCTTGCTCTCACCCTCAACCTCTTGCTCCCTCTCTTGATCTATGGTTCTCTTGTCTCATGAGTTGAGAATCAAGAACCATAGATAAAATCCCATTCTAAATCTTCTCTACTCATTCTAGTTCACTAGGTTTAGCAAACCAAGTGAACTAGTTTCTTCAAAGAACGAAGAAGGAGCTAAAGGTTGGAGCTTTCAGGTGGATCTATCTTCGGCGTACGGAGACGACGAGAAGGAGCCATCGGACCACCATCGGAGCTCGGAGACGAAGGAGTTCAAGTTTAGGTATAACCATCTCCATCCGAGTAGCTAACTCTCTTTAGCTAAGTATGCTAGTTTTAGTTTAGTCAAAGATCCCGACTTTGCTTAGTCCATGTTGCCCCTTGCGCTAATAATTTGATTTTTATACCGTTTCCGCCTCCCCGTAAGAACCGGGGGTCGCAACGTGGACTTACAGTGGTATCAGAGCCTAACTAAACTTAAACTAGCTTGGTAGTAAAGTGTAACGAAGTTCGGAACCGAAAAAAATCCAAAAACCTAACTTTTACAAAACCTGAGTTTCTGTTGAAATTTTTTCTGGTCAAAATGAAAAACTTTTTACTCCTAAATTCGGCTCAGGGTTTTGTGTGAACACCCATGAAAAACGGTCCACTGTTTCGTTCAAACCGCCGCGATTCCGCCGCACGAGGTAGGCATGTGCCGCGGAAGCGCCGCTGTTTGTCGTCTTCTCTGCATCGTTTTTCATGCAGTGTGTGTCTGTGTTGGTTTTGGGATTTTTGAAATATATTATATGTGCCCAGATTTTCCAGAAAAGAAATTTCCTTTTGGGGTCCTATAATTCCGTATTTTTTCCGAACTTCACTGCACTTTGACTATGATGGTTATATCTGTGATGCTTGCATGTATTGAACGTCGGCTAATCGCTATAAGTCGATTGGTCGGGGTTATACATGATCTGTGTTTGATATTGGAATGTGTATATAAATATGTTGGATTGTCGCGGGTGAATAGCCGGGGGTTGTGAGACAAGAGTTTTCTTTTCTTGCAATTCATGTAAATTTGTAAATTGATGTAATAATTATTTGTATGGACGCACAACCGGGTCGGGGTTGTAGCCGTCATTGTATAATTTCTTTTTACTGTTTTTGCTCCTAGGATAGACCCATGGAGGGGTGCACAAACTACCGGGTATGCCGAAGTGTCGAGTGGCCTACTCATGGAGATGAGGGAGGTTGCTACGCTTCGGGTACTTGGCGGGTAGTTTGCCGCACCCGTAGGGGTCTTGGGTGGGGTATTGGCTATTCACCGCGACCGTGTAATCTGTTTTTGTTACAGGCTCGTACAAATTACAGATTCCTAGTATATCCAATGTATTTATCTGTGATCTGAAATGTTTATCATTGCAGTATATCTATATATGATATTATTTAGGCGTTGCTTATGTTTTACAGACGCGCTAGCCCAGCCCCCGCTCTGTCGTTAGTTAAGTAACCTAACGGGTAATGACGGGGCCCAGTGGCGAATGCGAATGGCATAAGCGTACGTCATATTTTGGTTGTTTTCTGCAATGGTAGGAATAAATGATGGGACGCATTAAAAGAACTAATGCAAGAATATCACGCATTAAAAGAACTAATGCAAGATAATAAACCAAGTTAAAGTCGTTGGAACACTTTCGAAAAACCACTCGGTTCTTTTCAAAAACAACTTTTAAATGCGGAGCTTGAGCCACTCCTTTTAAAAGCTATCTCGTTCCATCGACCAAATCAAGTTCACTACGTTCACGGTTTTGCCAAAACCATCCGTAGCCCTCCGTCGTTTCACATGAATAGTCAATAGTATTCAAGCTGTGTATGTTGGCCAAAGTCAAGGCACAGTGATTGGTAGCTATTGGGTGTTCATGTGTAGCATAGATAGATGCGTTGGTTTGGGACAGTCGTACTGCCATTTTGGCCAAAGTCAAGGGTAGGTACGGATGGATCCAAATTAACCTGGATAATGACGGGTAGAACTTGACATGTGACTTATGATATTTTGGCCAAAGTCAAGGTCATAAGAGCATGGGGCAAAAATCCACATCGGGAGTTTCATAAGTACTGAAACTTGCTAGATTTGCATACCATTTGGAGTGTGATGATTCTGGTAGGATTCCTTCAGTTTCGTCACGCGATGATATTTGGATCCCGATCCTACTGTGAGTATATGCTACTCCTCGGGAAATTTCTCACTTAACGATCAATGCTATAAACCTAGTAGGTGCCTAGAAAGGTGTTAGCGGGGCTACGTCCCCAGGGAAAAGAGGTTCTCTAATTAAGGAACTTCGCGAAAGCGTTGGAAAACCTCCCTCGAAGTACCGACACCGGCCTGGCTGAACGGTTAAGCAAGTATTGTACGGTGGGATTGATCCTGACTAATTCTTCATTTATGGTTTGAGGAGGGATTCGAGAAACAGTGGGAGCCATCCTGTTTAGACAAACTAAAAACCACTCTAAACTTGCAAGAGCATCATGCTGAGTGTTTCTTCTTCTCTCTCCTAATTGCAGCGACCAATCAACATGACTGGACTTAAGTTACTCCTAGATAAAAACAAACTGACAGGGCCAAACTACAAAGATTGGCTCAGGAATGTCAAGATAGCAATCACTTATGACAAGCTGGGGTATCTTCTTACCACCAAAGCTCCCCCTGTCCCTGGTCCAACTTCCAGCGTCGCGGATAAGGAAATCCGCAAGACTTGGGAGATTGATAGCGCGAAGGCCAAGTGCCTCCTGCTTGCCTCGATGGACAACGAACATCAGAGGAGGCATGAGAATATGGACATGGAGTCCATATTGCTTCATACAAAAGAACTGTATGGAGAGCAGTCTCGTATCGCAAGATACGAAGCGTCAAAAAAGTTATTTTCGACAAGAATGGCCGTCGGATCATCAGTAGCCGAGCACGTGCTAAAGATGATCGGCTACATTGAGGAGCTCGCTGACCTAGGGATCACATTGGAGAGTGAGCTATATACGGATATAGTTCTCCAGTCCCTTCCTTCCACTTACGCCCAGTTCATACTGAACTTCAACCTACAAGAAAAAGAGGTTGAACTTTCAGAGCTCCTCAACATGCTGAGGAGCGCAGAGGGCACCCTACAGAAAGGTAGGGAAACATCCACTTTGTTTGTAGGAGGATCATCTTCTTCTAGGTCCAAGGCGAAAGCCAAGGGAAAGAAGAAGAAGGCCCCCGCCAAACCAAGGGGCGGTGTTAGTAAAGTGGATACGAAGGGAAAAGGTAAAGCAACAAAGATAGCGGGGAAGCTTGTGGATAAGGAAGAATGCTTCTATTGTCATAAGAGAGGACACTGGAAGAATGATTGCAGGGCCTGGAAGGCCAGAACACAGGAATTGAAGCAGGTTGCAGCTTCAGCTTCAGGTGTGTATGTTATTGAAAACTGTCTTTCAATAAACTCTACTTCCTGGGTATTGGATACCGGATCAGGATCTCATATCTGTAATTCTTTGCAGGCGTTGAGAAACCGTAGGGTTTTGAAGGCAGGTGACATGACCCTCAGAGTTGCGAACGGAGCTAGCATGGATGCTAAAGCCGTGGGGGACTATCACCTGGGAATGTCAGATGGACATGTTTTGGTTTTGCGTAATTGCTTTTTTGTACCCAACGCAACTTGTAATATCATTTCTGTATCTTTAGTTTCTAAAGAAGGTTATGAATTTGCGTTTGTAAGTAATGTTGTAAACATTCACCTTAATCAAGTTTTGATTGGGTCAGGTACTTTGAGTAATGGTATATACGTGTTAAACCAACCACAGATTTTTAATGTCCAGAATACACACAAAAGAAAGTCTCCAGAAATAAATCAGACTTTCTTATGGCATTGTAGATTGGGTCACATCAATGAGAGAAGGTTGACGAAGTTACATACAGAAGGGTATTTGAATGCGTTCTAATATCAGTCGTATGCCACTTGTCAATCCTGTCTCAAAGGAAAGATGACAAAGACTCCGTTTACTGGACATGGAGTAAGAGCGAGCGAGCTCTTGGGACTCGTACACAGTGACGTGTGCGGTCCAATGTCTACACATGCCCGAAGCGGACATTCTTACTTCATTACTTTTACGGATGACTTCTCAAGGTACGGTTATGTCTTCTTAATGAAACATAAGTCCGAGGCCTTTGGAAAATTCCAGGAGTATAAGAATGAAGTGGAGAAACAGACCGGCAAAAGTATTAAGATTCTAAGATCGGATCGAGGTGGAGAATACTTAAGTGCCGAGTTCCTGGACTATTTAAAAGAGAATGGAATTCTCTCTCAGCTTACTCCTCCATACACCCCGCAACATAACGGTGTATCGGAGAGACGGAACCGCACCCTATTGGATATGGTGCGGTCCATGATGAGTAACGCTGAGTTGCCGCGATCATTCTGGGGATATGCGCTAGAATCAGCCGCATACCTTTTGAACCGAGTTCCCACTAAGACTGTGCCTACTACGCCATTTGAGATGTGGTGTGGGAAGAGACCCCATCTTAATCACATTAAGATATGGGGAAGTCCAGCTTTTGTCAAAAAGCAGCATGCGGACAAGCTCGAGGCACGCTCAGTACTGTGCAAGTTTGTGGGATATCCAAAGAATTCCAAGGGATATTTCTTCTACTGTGAAGAGGAACAAAAAGTTCTTGTTTCTCGTCATGCCCACTTTCTAGAACACCAGTTCATAGAAAAAGAAATAAGTGGGAGCGCAGTAGAACTGGAAGAAATTCCAGAACCACGGACTATTACTGAAAGTTTAGTGGAACCAGAGGGTTCGGAAGAACAGGACATTCCTACGCCGCTCCGTAGGAGTAGTAGGCAGACTCATCCGCCCGAGAGATACTACGGTTTTCTCGTAAACGGGGATAGAGAGGATTGCATCATAGACTATGATGAGCCTACTAGCTTCCAGCAGGCCGTTCAGAGCGTTGACTCAGTGAAATGGCTGGATGCAATGCGGACCGAAATGGAGTCCATGTACACCAACAAGGTATGGACGTTGGACATTGCTCCAGACGGGGTAAAACCCGTAGGATGCAAGTGGATCTTCAAAAGGAAGATTGGTGTAGATGGACAGGTTGAGACCTATAAAGCTAGGCTGGTTGCAAAGGGTTTCCGTCAAAGACCTGGCTTGGACTATGACGAAACCTTTTCTCCAGTAGCCATGCTGAAATCCATTCGGATCCTTCTTGACATTGCTGCCTTCCACGATTATGAGATCTGGCAAATGGACGTAAAGACAGCTTTTCTAAATGGAAATTTAGAGGAGTGTGTCTATATGGACCAGCCAGAGGGCTTCATTCAGAGTGGGAGCAGCGGAAAGGTGTGCAAGTTGCTTAAGTCCATCTATGGACTAAAGCAGGCGTCGCGGAGTTGGAACATCTGCTTTGATGAGACGGTCAAAGAATTTGGCTTTATCAAAAATCCAGATGAACCATGCATCTATAGTAGATTTGTAGCGAGAACTGTAGTATTCCTCGTTTTATACGTGGATGACATTCTCTTAATAGGAAATGACATTCCTATGCTACAATCTGTCAAGGGGTTCTTGTCACACAGGTTCTCCATGATAGACCTGGGTGATGCCTCATACATTCTGGGTATCCGGATCTACCGTGACAGATCCAAGAGGATATTAGGACTTTCGCAGTCCAGGTACATCGACACCATACTGAAGAGATTCAGTATGGAAGATTCCAAGCGCGGTAACCTACCGGCTTGTCACGGGATCACCCTCTCTAAAGAGATGTCTCCCAAGACTGATTTGGAGAGGGATCGCATGTCTATTATACCCTACGCATCTGCGGTAGGCTCTATAATGTATGCGATGTTGTGTACCAGACCAGATGTAGCTTATGCACTAAGTGTGGTAAGCCGGTATCAGTCAAACCCTGGGGAGAAACACTGGATAGCGGTAAAGAACATTCTCAAGTACCTGAGAAGGACTAAGGAGATGTTCTTGGTGTATAGCGGAAAAGACCTCCAGATCGAGGCCTTTGCTGACTCCAGCTTCCAGAGTGACAAGGATGATTCCAAGTCCATGTCGGGTTTTGTCTTTACCCTCAATGGAGGGGCGGTGTGTTGGAAGAGTTCCAAACAGGAAACCGTTGCAGACTCGACGATGGAAGCGGAATACATCGCTGCATCTGATGCCGCAAAAGAAGCTGTCTGGATGAGGAAGTTCTTGAAAGAACTTCAGGTGGTTCCGTCCATTGTTGATCCAATACCTCTGTATTGCGACAACAACGGGGCTATAGCTTTAGCGAAGGAACCAAGGTCCCATCAGAAATCCAGGCACATCTTGAGGCGGTATCACCTGATCAGGGAGATCGTGGATCGCCAGGAGATCGAGGTTCGGAGAGTCGCTTCAGAAGACAACACTGCAGATCCATTCACCAAGGCCTTGCCCCAGACTCAGTTCGAGCGGCTGATCGAGATGATAGGTCTTCGATACGCCAGTACATGGCCTTAGTGCAAGTAGGAGATTGTTAGTGTATATGCCCTAGAGGCCATTACTGTATCATACTAGTTTGTATATTACTTAATGGATGCTTGGGATATTCACCTTGTATATACAATCTTGCTCAAAATAGTAGTATGCTACTTGGTTTGTTTCTACTTCAATGTGTACATGTGTTTATTTTTGTATATCGCCTATACACATTAGTAGAGCCCTTAGGATCTTTGCTTGATTACCAGCGATGTGATGGCCGTCACACTAGTGGGGCTGGGTAATCTATAAGCACATCCTTATGCAGGTCCCTGGTCGCAGGACTATCGAGACAGGGCATCGATACTCCGGAGTAGACCAGCGCATGCGCTTCTCATCCCAGTGTGGGAGACGGTCTGTCCCACAGCCGTCAGTACGTCGTACTTGAGATAGTATGCGGGTGCTCGTTAGGTTACGGGTACACTGGACAGGACTCGTCGGGAACTGACTAGTTGGTATTATACCTATCGTCAGTTATCAGTTCCCAGGTGACATGAGTACAGCTTAGTCCGCTGACTTGACACTGTCACTCCGCCTCGAGTGTGTTCCCACTGTACTTTGATCACTACCCTACCACGGCTCAAAGGAGTCGTGCAAACAGGTAGTGGTTGGGTGCAGTCCCGAAGCACTTGGAGGCAGTGACGGTTAGACAGGATTCGTCTCTTCCGGTATTGGGGGTTGACATCGCGTTGTGTCTAGGAGAGCCATTACACGAGTAGTCCCTGGCCAGGGCAAACGAGATATACTGGTAGGTTTCCAGTGTTATCTCAGGGTGTTTTGGGCTTCGCTCCGGCACGACTTGTACCGCTATTGGGGGACTGACGTTTACCGCCCCCTAGGCCCGCCATGCGATGTATCAGACGAACAGACCGGACTATACGGAGAATGTCACACTCAGGCTCAGTACGAGTTCAGATGGGTTTCGCCTCGTCGGTCTTCTTGTCGGCATTACCTGGGGACCGTTACGTACAGCTAGTGCCGCTTGCGGTCTGTGGTTAAACCCACTGCCAGCGTAGTGTCGAGTCTTTAGAGTCCCACACAGAAAGCTTTTCGCCTTTAGGAAAAAGAGTAGAGGTCCCATGGTATTGCGACAGGTCGCATGGTTTTGCGACAGGGTTCGGTCACATCCGTGCACTTGTGCACGTACAGTGTCCGGACAGTTTACACTAGCGGGCTTTGGTTTAGGCCAGATCCTAGTGTACCTTATGGGATTGGATTTATCCAGTTTGCATTCGTGTTCCTCGGAACGCGGATGCGGGTGTGTATGCACAGTTGACAGGGAGGCACAGACAGCGGATTCTCATTAGGGTTGTTGACAGTTGACCGTTGACTTTTTGACTTTTTGCTCAACCCTAATGAGAATATGATATGCGATTAACTATTATATTAATTAAGTATTATGGTGACTTGGTTGTTGACTTTTGTTGACTTTGTTGACTTGTTGACTTTTGTTGACTTGTTGACTTTGTTGACCGGTTGACTAGGCTTGACTAGTTGACCATCATGATAACCATGGTTATCATTTCATGCCAAAGACTTTTACTTGCTTGTTCATTTGAGTAAAATGAGTGCATGACATGATAAGGTTATGGTTGCTTCAACCATCACATAAGACTTTTGTTAATATGATGAGTTATCATTGCTTTGGATTATGAGAGGGTGAGAGACAAAATACTTGCTCATTCTTTCTTGCTCATTCTCTCTCTTGTTCTTGAGCTCTCCTCTTGCTCTCACCCTCAACCTCTTGCTCCCTCTCTTGATCTATGGTTCTCTTGTCTCATGAGTTGAGAATCAAGAACCATAGATAAAATCCCATTCTAAATCTTCTCTACTCATTCTAGTTCACTAGGTTTAGCAAACCAAGTGAACTAGTTTCTTCAAAGAACGAAGAAGGAGCTAAAGGTTGGAGCTTTCAGGTGGATCTATTTTCGGCGTACGGAGACGACGAGAAGGAGCCATCGGACCACCATCGGAGCTCGGAGACGAAGGAGTTCAAGTTTAGGTATAACCATCTCCATCCGAGTAGCTAACTCTCTTTAGCTAAGTATGCTAGTTTTAGTTTAGTCAAAGATCCCGACTTTGCTTAGTCCATGTTGCCCCTTGCGCTAATAATTTGATTTTTATACCGTTTCCGCCTCCCCGTAAGAACCGGGGGTCGCAACGTGGACTTACACCATTTCACTGAGTCCACACTCATGATGGCCTGCTCGAAGCTAGTTGGGTCATCATCCTCCATGATGTAATCCTCGCTCGCACCATCCATGAGATAACCGTAGTATCTCTCAGGTAGGTGAGGAACCTTACTAGATCGGCGGAGTGGCTGAGGTTCATTGGGAACTTCCGAATCCTCTGATTCCACTAAATCTTCAGTTTCAGTTTGTGTACCCGGATTTTCTTCCAGTTCTACCTCATTGCCACTAATTTCCTTTGCAAGAAATTCCTTTTCTAAAAAGGTGGCATGTCGAGAAACAAACACCTTTTGTTCCTCGCCATGGTAGAAAAGATATCCATGTGAATGTTTGGGATATCCCACAAACATGCATAGAACTAACCGTGCCTCAAGTTTGTCCGGATTTTGCCTTTTGACATAGGCCGGACAACCCCATATCTTAACTCGTTTAAGACATGGTCTCTTCCCACTCCATATCTCATATGGTGTTGTAGGTACAGATTTAGATGGAACTTGATTCAATAGGTATGTTGTTGTCTCCAGCGCATACCCCCAGAAGGAAATAGGTAACTCAGCTGTGCTAATCATAGAGCGCACCATATCTAATAGGGTGCGGTTCCTCCTTTCCGATACACCGTTGTGCTATGGTGTATATGGAGGAGTTAGCTGAGAGAGAATCCCATTCTCTTTTAGGAAGTCCAGGAATTCATTGCTCAAGTATTCACCTCCTCGATCAGATCGAAGGATTTTAATACTCTTCTCGGTTTGGTTCTCGACTTCTTGTTTATATTCTCTAAATTTCTCAAAAGCTTCTGATTTGTATTTCATCAGGAACACATATCCGAATCTAGAGAGATCGTCAGTGAATGTAATGAAGTACGCAGAACCATTTCTGGCATGTGTAGACATGGGACCGCATACATCACTATGTACAAGTCCCAAGAGTTCCGTAACTCTTTCTCCGTGTCCCGTAAACGGAGTTTTGGTCATTTTACCTTTGAGACATGACTGGCAAGTGTCATAAGATGAAAGTTCGAAAGGATTCAAATATCCATCCTTATGCAACTTAGCTAGCCGTGTCGCATTTATATGACCAAGTCTACAATGCCATAAGAAGGATTCGTTCATTTATGAACTCTTCCTCTTATGTGTGTTTGTTATGCTCAGAACTGTTGATTGATTTAGAACATAAATGCCATTGCACAACGTGCCTGATCCAACCAACTTTTGGTTTAGGAAAATGTTTATAACATTATCCTGTAATACAAAATTATATCCCTCTTAGACTGTATCGTCAACTGAACTTAATCAGTATCATATGCCATGCCTTCCCTCAGTATCCACCTGGACCACCTGTCCAAAATACTGCCCCTCGTCAGAGGGAAAACTATAACTCTGACAGCCACTCTGCCATCCAGGTCACCTTGGAAGCCTGGAATGATAACTGTTTCCCGAAGGAGAATGCTGTTATCATATCCCTAGAACATCAACTTATGTTCTAAAACTGCTTCCGACTGTTTCTCCGGGATTGGATCAATATTAACTTATTGCACCTACTGCAAAAACAACATCTGGTGTGGTACTTGACATCTCATGATCAACTCAATTGCCTAAGCAAATGATCTGCCAATCATGCACATCCCTCTCCCCTTTAGTCTGTAAGACACCTTTAGAGAGGGTGACTCCATCACCTGCAGGTATACTACCGTGCCAGGAGTCGTCCATTCTAAATACTCATAGAATGCTGTCAAAGTACCCAGATTGGGAAACCACCCAAATCTAGATCTAAAACCATAGATCTAGTAACCAGAATGTACGATATAAGATCCAATTCCTATGTGGAGAAACTACTGTGTGACAACCAAAGTATAACCGATCGTAGTATAGGAATATCACTTCCTACTCTGTGTATGTCATCAAATACCAGGACATCACACCCTACTACCTTCTTAACAGATCCATCCCCTTATTCTGATGAAGTCAAACCTATGACTGTCACATCAGAAATAGATGATCTATCTCCGCTATATCTGCTTTAGTCTATAAATAGACATAAGCCACTTGTCCACCATGCTTCCGCTACTCCCACTGACCACGACAACCCTCTGGCAGAGTCATATAGACGTGCACTTCTAAAGCTAGTTTAGAACGACGCTATACTCATCCTTCTGCCGGGTCTCACAGTCTGGAACAATGGCAATGGCAAGTCTGGGTAAACAAGATCCTCCATGCCACCGTCCTTGAGCATACCGAAGTACCTCTCGGGTGCCTGAGGTTACCCACCATATCTGCGGAGTGGCCAATGGAATGTCAAACCAGATTGAATCTTTAGGTTCTTATTAAATCTTCAGTAATCGGTTGCGGTTCTGGAATCACTTCCAGTTCTACTATACTCCCACTGCTGTTTTCTGAAAAAAATCCATTTTTGTTAAAACTGTGGCGAGTCAAGAACAATATCACTATTGATCTTCCAGATAGTAGAAAATCAACCATCGTCATAGCCCGGGTCAACCCACAAACAGCCATTACAGAAACGTGCCTTGAGTTATCCAGAGTCTGGTTTTAAGCATAAGCCGGACAACTCCCCGTACCTTAACAATGTCAAGATATGAACTGTTCTATATCCAATATAGAAACAGAGGCACTGATTTAATTGAACCAGATTCAAATCATGCAGCTGTCTCCAGTGCATGTCAACTAAATGGAAGGAGGCCGATCAGCGTTACTCAACTTAGGAGTATTCTAATTATGAGTAACCTGAAAGAGAAGCAAGTTCTCTTTATCATTACTATCAACTGAATACCATACACAAGTATCTACATCTTCGATCACCTTGAAGAATCCTGATACTTGCAACATCTGGTTCTCTACTTTATTCTTATACTTATAACTTCTCAAAACTTGGACCCTGCGTTTCTACGAAACACCTGTCTAAGAATTAGAGAAGGCATAAGTAAACAGAATACAGCACGAGTACCAACCCCTATGTCCTAATGGATACTGGACAATATACAATACTCTGTATAAGTCCCCTGAGTCTAATAACTCATTCACTGTGTGTTGTAGGTTGAAAACTGTACTTATGGTTAAGAAGAATTACACCGCTGTTTAATGCTCCTTACCTAACCATCCACTGATATAGGTAAATGTCATAGACATAATTTCAAAAAGGTATGTCTCACTCTATAAAAATAGACGTACAGATATATCAATTTGAAATTGGTGCATAACAACGGATATTCAAAACCAAATATTTGCCGTCCGGCAAACAACCCAGGTGACTTCCTCAAATATCACCAATTACAACGAATCCCGATATAATGAGGATGATCACCTAATTCCCAATAACTTACTCCCACTCATCATCTGTAAAACCATACAGATGTGAGAATCATACCTGGTAAATACATACCCTGGAGCAAGTGTCTAATTGGGAAATCAGTTTTCTATTAACAGTACACAGTGAAACTGAAACATTGAAATGTTTCGATGGGGTATCCCGGTTTTCCTAGTAATGCCTCTTCCATTATCCAGATTCACAACTGTAACCGTATAATTCTTTGCCATCTCTCCAAATCCCTTTATATGTCTTTAGTCATTACCTTCTATACACCCCTTTAGGCCAAATGGTTTTCTTCCTTCCCTACCGTTCGGCACCGGCCTATGGTTTGGAAGAAGACTATCCAATAAGCATAATGAGTGTACTGTCCTAATCCTAGGAGCACTCTCAATGCGAGAGAAGGTGAAGATAAAAGACAACCGAATAAACCTTATTCCTATTTCTCCTGAACCAGGATCCATCCCCGAACTGGAACAAGTTCCTTTCGAGTTCGTATATAACCATACGATGGATTATCCAATAAACTGTGGATCTTCGTAGTGATACGGAGTGTCCTGGAGAAATACAAAGGTGATTTAGGATTGGCGAAGAAATATTTGGTTTGGTCATGAATAGTAGTCGCAATTTACTTTGCCCTCTTACTAATCCCTTTCTTTGTCTTAACTTAATACCTTCTGTACACCGTTTAGGCTAATTGGTTTTCATTATTCCCTACCGTTCGGCACCGGCCTAAGGTTTGGAAGAAGACTATCCAATTTGCGTAATAGGTGTATATCTCCTAAACCAAGGAGTACTCGCAACCTGAGAGAAGGAAAAAGGAAAAGACAACTGAATAGTCCTATTCGTTTTCTCCAGAACCAGAAACCATCCTTGAATTCCTTCGAGTTCGTATATAACCATACGATGGTTTTGTCCAATGGAAGTGGACGTTCGTAGTAATACGGGGTGTCCTGGAGAAAAGGGTAAAAGTAGGTGTGGCAATAAGGTTTGCAACTCTGACAATCCAAAAGCCAGTGTTAAGAAGGTTCGGTCAACTTGGTCACTGAATCATAGTCTAGGGTCGGGTCAATGGTCACTGCCAAAGAGAGATAGAAAAGAAACACTCAGCGTGCACTCTAACCTAGATCAGAATGGTTACCAATTTATCTAATCTGGAAACCTCCCACTATAACGTCAAATTCTCCTCCAAACCTGAAAGAAGAATTAGTCGGGATCACCCGAGGAGTAAACCAACTCATCAGTGGGAATCGGGATCCAACTATCATCGCATGATAACGTGACGGAATCCGCTCACGTTATCACACTCCAGAAGGTATGTGCATATCTGGCAAGTTTCAGTTTCTTTAGAAACTCCCGACGTGGATTTTTGCCCCATGCTCTTATGACCTTGACGAAGACCAACATATCATAAGTCACATGTCAAGTTCTACCCGTCATTATCCAGGTTAATTTGAACCCACCCGTACATACCCTTGACGAAGGCCCAAATAGTAGTACGACTGTCCCAAACCAACGCATCTATCTATGCTGCAGCAAAGTAACAAATAGCTACCATACACTATGCCTTGACGAAGGCCAACATACATAGCATGAATACTAAGTGCTACCGTTATGAAATGATGGAGGGCTACGAATGGTTTCTGGCAAAAACCTTTAACTTAATGAACTTGATATCGTTGAAGGAACCGGATAGCTTTTAAAAATATAGTGATGAAAACCTTTGCTAAAGAGGTCACTCCCGGTGAAGGGATCTCGGCTCTTTCCCCGTAGAATGAGGTGCAGGATATTCCAACTGAATACCACGATGCAAAGCAAAAGTAATCGGCTATAGTGAAGTTATTGCCCTGACGCAAACTTCTGTCTAAGGGGTCACTCCCGGTGAAGGGATCTCGGCCCTTGCCTCGTCGACTGAGGAGCAGGATATTCCAACTGAATACCACTGTGCAAAACAAAAGTGAACGCCCTTGCAATAACAGCTTTTTGAAAAGTGTTCCAACAACATCAGAATAGGTTTGTTTAGCTTGCATTGATCCGAATCAACACAGTCCCATCAATTGATCACACCAAAAAGAACGAAAATAATGATGTACGTATATGCCATCCGCATTCGCCACTGGGTCCCGTCATCACCCGTTAAGTTACTTAACTAACGACAGAGCGGGGACTGGACTAGCGCGGATGCAAAACATATACAACATCTACTAGTATATATATCAATATATAATATTTCGCTCAAGGCGTGATAAAATACAACATCACAGAAATGTACAGCATCACAGAACATTACAGATATCTGGGATCCCCGGGTTTCACAGAGCCGCTACTGAAACCCGACGTTCCCCTGGTCGTGTGGATAGCCTGTGCAATGAAATCCTAGACCCCTACGGGCGCGGCAAGTTCTCCGCCAAAACCTGAAGCGAGGCAGCCCCCTTCAGCAACGTGAATGGACCACCCACCACTTCACGGAATCCGTTGACTTGGGCACCCCTCCTGGGTCAACCTGTACTCCCTACGAGTGCAGCGAATAGCCCGCCAATTCTAGAGTAAAGCCCCCTCCGTCTCAATGCCATGAGATGCGGGCCCGTTGCCCTCTAGAACCCGGCTATCCGTGCACCCCTCTGCGGGGTAATCCTAGTACAGAAAGTAAAATATACATACAACGGGTACATCGACCTCGACCCGGTCATGCCCCAAAAGAATAATACATACAGGCAGTGACGGCAGTCCACATGTCGGACGCTCGCCCCGCAATATAAAATGTACATATAAAACAAAACAGTATTACCATTGCATCCAGGCTATCCCCCATGACCAATCCGCAACATCACAGCACAACACAGAACATCAACGTGAATGTCACGTTCGTAAATCCGTCTAAAAGGGTTATAGCAGATAGACTGGGTTTACCGATCGAATGACATTCACGGTCGCAGATATAATATAAATACTGTGAACTAACATGTTTAAAATATCCGATCGAACAAATTTAGCGAAGTGGGCCCCTAGCAGTACTGTAGCACTGACAGAAAATCTGGGCCCAAAAAGAATGTTCCAAAACCCCTATTTCCTATTCAAAAGCCCACTAGAAAAATTTGGTGCAAAGATTGCACTTTCCCACCACGGAACCGCGGCCAAACTAGGGGTTTGGCCGCGTTTCCGCGATCGTAATAAGGAATCTTTTCATCGAATTTTCCCAGAATGCTTAGAATTGCTTTCTTGTGTTTCTGCAACAACCTGAAAAATTTTTAGAGCTAAAAAAATTTCAACAGAAACCAGTGCACTGAAAATACGGTTTTGGGGATTTTTGTTCGATCGAGTTTTAAACATACTAGAGCAAGCTAGACTAGGTTAACGGTGTGGCTCTGATACCAATGTAAGCGCACGGCGGCGCCCCGGTAGTCGATCCGACGCCGGAAACGCGGAAACGAAAAACTTTGCAAACTAGCAAACCAGCACCACCGCGCACAAAAACCCCGGATCGGGCCATTAACCTAGCTACTAGCAAACTAAAAGACGGGTAGAGAGTTATATCAAGCGATCCGTGTCCTTCGGTCTTCGTCTCCACTCCGATCTCCCGCGGAATCTCTGTCCGTCACCTCCTCGTCGGAAAGGGCACCACGTAGCCAAATACTTTTACGGGCTCCCACCTCTGGACCGAGGCAACTCGGGCGCGAAATTGGCTAGCCGACGCGTCCAAGATTTGCTGTAGATGTAGTGTAGAACACTTTGTCTCTTGAGGTTATAGAAGTTGCCATGGATGTGGAGGTGGAGAAAGAGAATGAGCTTTGGAAAAATGGAGCTATCATTTTCTAGCAAAGAATGGGATGAAAGAAAAATGCCACCACCTAAAATCAATCTCCCTTTCTCCCTCAAAGTGGCCGGCCCCATAAAAGAATGGATGATGGAAAAAGGGAATCATGCAAGTGGGGATAATGTGTGATGATATGAATGGATAAAAGTCACACCATATGCTAATCTCAAGCCAAATCAATTCCCATCCAAATCTTTTCTCATTTAAAGCAAGTGAAGAGATATAAAAAGAATCTCATCATGATTATGAAGGCACAAATGCAAGAAACCCCCTCCACAAATGTTATTTGCACACTTGCAAATAACCCCCTCCATCAAAAAGTCCGGCCGTGAAGGAACAAAGGAAAACCGGCCGGAACGGAATGCAAACTGGCAACTTCAGAAAAATGATCCCGTAATAAATTACAGGAAAACTCCGCTACTGCATATACATGCCCGCATTTGTATTCCCACTTAATACAAATGCAAAGAGAAAAAACTACACTGTCTAATACTAGGATCCGGCTTAAGCCAAAGCCGGCTAGTAAAATCCGTCCGATCACGATCCGTGCAATACCGCACGTATCTGATCGAACCCTGCCATATCTCCATACGGCCTCTACACCGTTTTGCCCAAAACCTGAGTAACTGTGTGTGGTGGAATCTAAAGACTCGTCAATACTATGGCTACGGATTTAACCACTAGCACGTCAGAGGTATTAGCCATACGTGACGGGCTGCCAGCTATTGACCAAAAGGGACGTCGATGAGCAAACTCATCCTGACACCCTACAGAGCCTGTCAGTGACAATATCCGTACAGTCCGATCCGTTCGTCTATGAGCATCGCATGGCGGGCCTAGGGGGTTGGTAAAAGTCAGACCCCCAAAAGCGGTACAAGTCGTGTCGGAGTACAGCCCAGAACACCCTGAGATACTACTGGAATACCTACCAGTAAATCTCCTGCCTTGGCCAAGGACTTTTCATGTACTGGCTCTCCTAGACACAATGCGACCTCACCCCCAATACCGGGAGAGACGAACCCCTGCAGATCCGCTCACTGCCTTCATGTGGCTCGGGACTGTACCCAACTAAAACCTGTTTGCACGTCTTCTTTGAGCTTGGTAGGGTAGTAACACAAAGTCCTCACGACTTTGTGAGGAGAAAATTCCCGCATGAGATCCTTACGACTCACAAAGGAGCGACACACTTAGGAGTCCCCACGACTCCTAAGGAGAAAATACACCAACGGGATCCTTACGATCCGTAGGGAGAAAATGCTTTGTGAGACCCTTACGGCTCACAAAGTTGAAAAGTCTTAGGTCATAGGGACCTAAACCTGTCTCCTAAGCTATCGCTTCCTGATAAGCAAGCGCAAATGATGATTCTCTCCTGGTACCATATTCCAGTGTAGCGATACTGATGCCAAGCAAAAACCAATCCCCAAATCCTCCCGGGGAAAATGATGAGTTGCTCCTGGCATTTTTCTAGTGCAGCAATGCAGATGCCAAACAAAAACCTAAATCCCTAAATCCTCTCATGGCAAATGATGATTCGCTCCTGGTACCATATTCCATTGTAGTGATGCTGATGTCAACTGTTCAGTTGATAAAACTGCACATTTGTTATTACATTTTTCCTACTATTTCTATATTAGAAAAGGTGTTTATTATAATATATGATACATATGAGGGTTTATCTGTAAAAAGACTGTTTTCATGTATTTATATATTATAATTAGCATTTGGTAGGAAAATGTATGCAAAAATATCATTGACCAAATCTTAAGAAAACAAACTCTACTAAATATCATTTGAGTTGCAGAATTTTCAGGACTAAAATCAAGGAAATCAAGTTGTTAAAGCAAACCTGCCTAATTAAGAAAGCAAAACTTAGAAATCAAGTCTGGCAGCAACTACGAGAAGATTTCCAAGTTCCAAAGGTTGCAGAGATCGCCACATGTAACAAAGATCAAGCCACAGAAAAATGATCCAACGATCAGATCATAGGGCCGCGGATTCGCGGTCAAACCCACCTTTTGGCCGCGGATCCACCGCAGAAAAGAAGAGTTAGGAGCTGAGACTTTTTTGGGTGAATCTTTACTGTTTGCTTCCAAATTAGGAAGCTAATTTTCTGGTTTTGGGACTATAAATAAGGACCGAGAGCCTCTTGGAAAAATAATCAAGCCGACGAGATCATGAAGTCCAAGACGGCTCAAGCATCCAGGCTGATCATCAACTGTTCATCTACCTCCTTCAAAAGAGATCGAGAAGGAAACTAGGTTTTTGTAATCATTTTCTAAAGGAAACAAAGTGTATTTGATCAAGTTGATTAATAAAGGTAGTTGTCTTTATTCTTATTGCATTTTATTATTTACATCATGATCTCTATCCGTTCTTTTATCTCCATCATGCGCGAGTAATTCTCCGCTTGTTAGGGTTCGTAGGATTAGGGTAGGTTAATGGATGATGAAAATACCTAAACTCTTTTTACGTCCTCTAAAGTTTATAAATTTTATCAAAAGAATTATTAACATCCTAATCGGGCACGCTACCAATTCTTTGTTAGCCTCGACCACGATTAGAGATTAGATTAATGATTGTTTTGGTAAAGGCTAGATATGAACGGAGTTCCGTGTCGAGATAGGGGTTAAGAGTGGGATTCCTTTTCCCTCCAGAAACCCTAATCTACACGCATCACTGTCGTTCTAGTTTTAAATCTATTAAAGGATAGAAAGAGTAATTTTTAAAAAATCATCCATAACTACTAAATCCTAACGAACCCTACAAGCCCCTTCTTATGTTAACTACATCCATAAACAATCTAGATCTATATTTTTCATTAGTGCTTAACGTAGATCTAGAAACCATTCCTCAACATTCTTATCCCTCCTCTCTTTTTTAACACATCTAAAGTAAGATTAAAATATTCAACGTTTCCCTGAGGACGACCCGTACTCACCTCGGTCTAGCTACGCGCGACACCTTTCTGATTGCGGTTAACTACTACACATAAATCTAGATCAATCAAATGGTGCCGTTGCTGGGGATACATGCGTAATTTTTTAGTCTTAATGTTTGTGTTGAATTCTTATTCGATCTATATCATAATTAAAACAAAACTGCAAATTGCATATTTAACGATTTGTGCGTGAATTTTTGCAAGGAGATCCGGAGTCACAGACTTGAAGAAACAGGAGACAGAGACATTCTTAGAGATCCAGAGGAGCACAGAAGGGAACAGAGTAAATTTCATCAACAGATCTTTCCTTCCTGCGGAGGATCCGCGGCAAAGGAGGCATATCCGCGGCGGAAGCGCGGCGGTCTAGGAGATCTAGGGCTTCAGTCTTCTCTGGTAAGATTCTAACCTCTTCCTCTCTCCTCTCAAATCCAATAAAATCTATTTTCTGCAGGATTGTTTGCAAAATAGCGCCGCTCAAAAATCTTTTTGCATAAGTTTTGTGATTGGTTTTGTTTTGCATATTTTAATACGGACTTTAAGGGGCAAAGACCAAATCCAGATTAGGTGGGGATTTCATCACCCTTCCTAAGCCCCACAAATCACAAACAGAGCATCTGCATCAACCCTACATTAATTTAAAAAATATCTAAACCAGACTCTAAGAACTGTCGTGCTCATTAAGGACAGAGGAAGGTCGTGGGTAATCTATCGCTTATCCGCATTACTTTTGTGGTGCCTAGGCAAGTGTGTCTAAGGCAAGTGGTTTACTTAATTAGACCCGCTATTTTCGGTGATTCATATAGCGGATACCTCCCACTTACCTGACACTTACCTGGCCACAAGAGTAGTAAAGAGGTGGTAGAGGATTGATCCTACGGCTTGTCCTTTGGAAGTCTAGGAGCGGTCTAGAGACTGGACCTAGGTAACCTTAGTTCTAGGGTTGTTTGTGCATTGTAGAGTGATTTGTCTTGATTCCCACTTTCTCAAAACAGACCAATTTTAAATCACACACACGCTGCCACTTGCACTAAACCCGCTTAGTGCATGCTTGGCTGGACACGGGATTCTAGTGCCCGTCTTGTCCGCGTTCCTGCTATCGACGCCGAAGTCGGTACTACTTCATCTTCTTTTCCCCCACCACACACCACATCAACCGAGATGGACAGTACTCCATCAGATTATAACACCACGCTGCCACCGCCCGTAGGTGCGCAGAATCCACCGCGCATCTCTCTCCAAGAGAGATGCTATCCTATCTGTGGTCATCTTCCTACTTGTCTATCTATTCCACCAGCTAACGGGGATAATTTCGAAATTAAACCCTACTACATCAATCTGGTGCCCAAATTTCACGGGCTTGAGTCGGAAGACGCGTACGTTTTCATCACCAAATTCGAAAACGTATGCGCAATGATGGGTACTTCACAATTGACTGTGGATGCTATGCGCTTGCGTCTTCTCCCATTCACACTGTGCGACTTGGCAGAAAATGGCTTTATAATACTGCCGTACACTCTATCACTAACTGGGATGAATTCGTAATTGCATTTCTTAAGAAGTTTTACCCAAACCATAAGACCGTCCGTGTTAGGAGCGAGATCAACCAGTTTACCCAGCTTCCCAATGAACCATTTTGAAAGTGCTTTGAACATTTCAAAGATCTGCTTGTCCAATGTCCTCATCATGGAATCATTAGATGGGATTTATGCCGAATTATATATGAGGACATTAATCCAGCGACAAAGCAGATGCTTGAAACAATGTGTCAATGCAATTTCATGTCTAAAGATGACGGCGAAGCTTGGAAATATCTGGAAGATCTCGCTGAAAACACTTTGCAGTGGGAAAGCGTAAGACCACCTTCATCTAGGGGAGGTATTCATCAGCTCGATGTTTCCATCGCAGTAAAAGCCGAAATGGCAGCGATGCAGAAGAAACTCGACGCTATTGAGAACAGATTCTCATTAGTCTCCCTAAATCAGGTCACGCTACCCAAGACCGTCTGTAGTTGCTGTTCAGATCCTTCACACTTAACGGAAGAATGTCCCGTGAATGCATCGTTTCAAGGTCACGAGCAAACTAATGCTGCTTTTCAGCAGCGACCTAGAAACGATCCTTATTCTTCCACGTACAATCAAGGATGGAGGAATCATCCTAACTTTGCTTGGAACCAAAACCAACAGAGCAATTATCAAAGACCTCCTCCACAGCAACCACAACCACAAAGTCAGCTCCCCTTTTAGTCACAAAATTTTCAAAATCCGGCCAACACTTCTACATTACAAGTGGCCGGTACTGATAACTCTTCACTCACACAAACTTTGGATATGTTTATGAAACATTCCATGCAAATGTCGCCTGATATAAAGTCTTCTATTGATACCCTAACGAAAGACTCCGCCTCCTACGGTGAGAGTATTAAATCAATAGAAAACCAAATTGCACAGTTGAACACCGCAATGAGTACGAGAGAGAAAGGGAAACTCCCATCTCAACCCATACCTAATCCTGGCCACTCACAAAGTTATAATGTGAGTGTCGTTACTACGTTGAGATCGGGAAAAGTGCTGAATAACCGAGTGGGTGAGCAATCTGATGTTAGTGACACCAATGATACCCCAGCTCTTCTTCTTCCCCTAATTCGTCTAGTCTCCCACCCTCATCCGAGCCTATTCTCCGTTTTCCCCAAGGCTCGAACCCTTCGCCTATTTCCTCGAATCTACCTAAAACGATCCCCACTCCAATTCTGGGATCCACCCCATCCCCGCAATCCTCTTCAATGTTGGACCAAACCCTTATTGATAAAGCACCTTATCCAAACAGGTTAAAGGGCAACAGACCAAGTCCACAAATGGAGAAGATTGTGGAAATTTTTAAGCAAGTTAACAAAAACATTCCTCTCCTAGATGCTATTCAACAAGTTCCGTCATATGCGAAATCTTAAAGGACTTGTGCACTAGGAAGAGAAAAGTTCAAGTACCTAAAAAAACTTTCCTTGCGAGTAATGTGAGCACTGCTTTTACACAACAACTATCCAAGAAACGAAAGGACCCCGGAAGTCCTACAATTTCTATTTCTATTGGGAGTAAAAATATCAATCGTGCTCTACTCGATTTAGGTGCTAGTGTTAACTTACTTCCGTATTCTGTTTATGAGCAATTAGGGATCGGAGAGTTAAAACCTGCGCATTGCACTCTTCAGATGGCCGATCGATCTATCACCCAACCTAGGGGTGAGCTAGAGGATGTGTTAATCAAAGTCGGGGAATTATATTCCCTGTGGACTTTATTGTTTTAGATACACAGCCTGTGGCAAACCCACGCAATCAAATCCCGGTGATACTCGGTCGACCCTTCCTAGCAACTTCCAATGCAGTAATCAATTGTAGAAACGGCTCTATGACCCTATCCTTTGGAAAGAAGTCAATTGAGCTTAACATTTACAAGTTGGGAAGTGAACCCTTCGAACCTTATGCTCATGTGTATTCTGTCGAATTAATGGATGTCGACAGCAGCGAATTTGATCAACCTCATGATACTGACTATTTTCATATGTTGTTGTTTGACCCAACCATATACTCTTCCACCGAGTTGTCCGGGTCAACATCTAACGCTAATGAGGAACTTTTTGTAGAGTCTGACGATCACCCCATTTTTTCTGATGACATTATTCTTCCGGGAATCGATGAAAGCTTTGAGGAAATTTTCGCTGATGAACTCGCATTTTTAAAAGATCCGGGTGTTGAGATGAATCCACTCCAAGATAAAGAAATTGAACCTCCACCCCTTCTTCTGGATAATGCGAGTAATCCATCATTACTATCACTGTGTCGTCTCTCCAAATTGAGACGCAATCCTTTTTCCATTACACCCCTTATCACCTCCCTACTTCTTCACGTCGAAAGGTGACATGTTCTTCCACCAACCTTGGTGCTTCATCGATAAATTTTTTGAATGGTTGGTGTTAACCTTCAGTCTTTGCAAAGCTTGGCATTGACCAATAAGCTTGACCCCCTCGTGTGATTTTAAAAGATTAACATTGTTTAACTTAAGTTTGGGGGAGTATATTTTGGCTCTTGAAAGAAAATGATCTTTAAAAAATTGTGAGCCAAAAAGAAGTTTGGGGGAGGATTTCACTTTCACTTTTTCTTGTCCCCTTTCTCCTCCCAAGTCTACAGGTTTTTTGAGCTTAACGGCTAACAACAGTGAGGACACTGCTGTAAACAGGTTTGGGGGAGGTTTGTGCTTATTTACACATCAATTTGCATCATATTTTGCATAAGCACAACATTTTCAAAAATTTTAAAATTTTTTCTTTTATAACAAAAGAGTAGAAAATGAAAAATTACATCCAAAAGATAGGAATAGTTTAAGAAAACCAAGAAAATTAGAAGTTTTCTTAAACGAACTGGTAATAAATAGTTATGAGCTGTTGTCCCAAGGGTTAGTAAGATGAAGGAGTCACTAATCTGATGAATAAAATAAGTCTGAAAAATAGTTTCTATTCTGGAAGCCAAACATTTGAATGTTGATACCCTACTATATGCACTTACACACGTCTTGAAACTCGGGATAGTAGAGGATACCTTGAAATACTCTTGTCTAAAAGCCAAAGTATGAAGGAAATAAAAAAATGAATAAAATATAAAATGGTGAAAAGAAAAATGAACACTGGTTTTGTTATCGCCAAGGAAGCAATAAAAAAATATAGCGAGGGTGCTTCATCACCTAGGGCCTTAGACCAACTGGTTTGGGAGTCACTGCTAAGCCTTAGGTGGTGCAAGACAAGGAAAATACTATCACCAAATCAGCAAGCACATGAGTAATCGGTCGGTTAGTACCTCAAGAAGTATCAACGGTCGTATGAAAATTGTGTGAGCAAATTCAACTAAATATTCATCGATTAAAAAGTACTGAGGCAGATGGACAAGTGTATGATAGCTTGAATTGAATTCTCCGGGTGTAGGGATGTTATTTACACACACGTAGGGTTATATGATCGATGTTTGGATGAAAGCTAGGAATGAAGAATAAAGTCGATGTTTTATTGAGGGATGATGTGATTTCTAACATCTTTTCATGACTATTAAGATATGGCTCATGACAACTGAAAAGCTAGTGTAGTTGGAAACTCTTATTTTCAGAGTCTTTCTTTTACGGTTCTTATCTTTATACGTAAATTTCACCATCTCTCTTTTATTATAGGATTTTGTGGGTGTAATCCGTTGAAAACCCTCAGGAGACAACACTCCTCCTACTAGGGACACCTAGAAGTTTAAAGGCTTGTTGCACGTGCACAGTGCAATCGTGTTTGCCTACGAAAGTGTGCTTAGTTTTCTCCTTTCTTTTTTCTCCTTCTCTTGAATAAACTAGTTTGCTCGGGACGATAAAGATAAGTTTGGGGTATTTGTTTAGTTGATAAAACTGCACATTTGTTATTACATTTTTCCTACTATTTCTATATTAGAAAAGGTGTTTATTATAATATATGATACATATGAGGGTTTATCCGTAAAAAGACTATTTTCATGTATTTATATATTATAATTAGCATTTGGTAGGAAAATGTATGCAAAAATATCATTGACCAAATCTTAAGAAAACAAACTCTACTAAATATTATTTGAGTTGTTGTGCAGAATTTTCAGGACTAAAATTAAGGAAATCAAGTTGTTAAAGCAAACCTGCCTAATTAAGAAAGCAAAACTTAGAAATAAAGTTTGGCAGCAACTACGAGAAGATTTCCAAGTTCCAAAGGTTGCAGAGATCGCCACATGTAACAAAGATCAAGCCACAGAAAAATGATCCAACGATCAGATCATAGGGCCGCGGATCCGCGGCCAAACCCCCCTTTTGGCCATAGATCCGCCGCAGAAAAGAGGAGTTAGGAGATGAGACTTTTTTGGGCGAATCTTTACTGTTTGCTTCCAAATTAGGAAGCTAATTTTCTGGCTTTGGGACTATAAATAAGGACCGAGAGCCTCTTGGAAAAATAATCAAGCCGACGAGATCACGAAGTCCAAGACGGCTCAAGCATCCAGGCTGATCATCAACTGTTCATCTACCTCCTTCAGAAGAGATCGAGAAGCAAACTTGGTTTTTGTAATCATTTTCTAAAGGAAACAAAGTGTATTTGATCAAGTTGATTAATAAAGGTAGTTTTCTTAATTCTTATTGCATTTTATTATTTACATCATGATCTTTATCCGTTCTTTTATCTCCATCATGCGCGAGTAATTCTCCGCTTGTTAGGGTTCGTAGGATTAGGGTAGGTTAATGGATGATGAAAATACCTAAACTCTTTTTACGTCCTATAAAGTTTATAAACTTTATCAAAAGAATTATTAACATCCTAATCAGGCACACTACCAATTCTTTGTTAGCCTCGACCGCGATTAGAGATTAGATTAATGATTGTTTTGGTAAAGGCTAGATATGAACGGAGTTCCGTGTCGAGATAGGGGTTAAGAGTGGGATTCCTTTTCCCTCCAGAAACCCTAATCTACACGCATCACTGTCGTTCTAGTTTTAAATCTATTAAAGGATAGAAAGAGTAATTTTTAATCAATCATCCATAACTACTAAATCCTAACGAACCCTATAAGCCCCTTCTTATATTAACTACATCCATAAATAATCTAGATCTATATTTTTCATTAGTGCTTAACGTAGATCTAGAAACCATTCCTCAACATTCTTATCCCTCCTCTCTTTTTCAACACATCTAAAGTAAGATTAAAATATTCAACGTTTCCCTGAGGACGACCCATACTCACCTCGGTCTAGCTACGCGCGACACCGTTCTGATTGCGGTTAACTACTACACATAAATCTAGATCAATCATCAACCTAAATCAAATCAAATTAACAACCTCTGCGGCGGAATCATGCTCTGTCCCAGAATTTACCCCATGTCGAAATCATGCTTCACTTCGGGATATCTACCTTCCCTGCCGGGATTATGCTCCGTCTCGGAATCAAGTCAACCAGCAAGCTCTGCATCGGAATCATATTTCGTCTCAGAGTGTACCCCGCATCGAAATTAAGCTTCGCCTCGGTGTATCTGCCTTCCCTGTCGGAATTATGCTTCGGCTCGGAATCAACCAACAACCTCCTCGTCGGAATTATGCTCCGCCTCGGAATCAGGTCAACCAGCAAGCTCGGCGTCGGAGTCATGGTCTGTCTCAGAGTGTACCCCGTGTCGAAACCAAGCTTTGCCTCGGTGTATCTATCTTCCCTGTCGGAATTATGCTTTGGCTCGGAATCAACCATCGACCTCCTCGTCGGAATTATGCTCCGCCTCGAAATCAAGTCAACCAGCAAGCTCTGCGTCGGAATCATGCTTCGTCTCAGAATGTGCACCCCGTGTCGAAATCATGCTTCACCTCGGTGTATCTGCCTTTCCTGTCGAAATTATGCTTCATCTCGGAATCAAGTCGGCCAACAAGCTCTGCGCCGGAATCATGCTCCGTCTCAGAATGTACCCCGTGTCGAAATCATGCTTCGCCTCGGAGTATTTGCCTTCCCTGTCAGAATTATGCTTCTCCTGGGAATCAACCTCTGCATCAAAATTATGCTTCGGTCAGAATATCTGTCGCTCTTTGGAATGATGCTCCGAACCCTGGAATCATGCTCTGCTCTTCGGAATGATGCTCCAAACCGTGGAACCATGCTCCGCTCTTCGGAATGATGCTCCGATCCCTGGAATCATGCTCCGCTCTTCGGAATGATGCTCCGAACCATGGAATCATGCTCCGCTCTTCGAAATGATGCTCCGAACCCTGGAATCATGCTCCTCTCTTCGAAATGATGCTCCGATCCCTGGAATAATGCTCCGCTCTTCAGAATGATGCTCCAAACACTGGAATCATGATCCGCTCTTTGAAATGATGGTCCGAACCCTGGAATCATGCTCTGCTCTTTATAATGATGCTCCAAACCCTGGAATCATGCTCCGCTCTTCGGAATGATCCTCCGAACCCTGGATTCATGCTCCGCTCTTCAGAATGATGCTCTGATCCCTGGAATCATGCTCCGCTCTTCGGAATGATGCTCCGAACCCTGGAATCATGCTCCGCTCTTCGGAATGATGCTCCGATCCCTGGAATCATGCTCCTCTCTTCGGAATGATACTTCGAACCCTGGAATCATGCTCCGCTCTTCGGAATGATGCTCCGATCCCTAGAATCATGCTCCGCTCTTCGGAATGATGCTCCGATCCCTAGAATCATGCTCCGCTCTTCGGAATGATGCTCCGATCCCTGGAATCATGCTCCGCTCTTCAGGAATGATGCTCCAATCCCGGAATTATGCTCCAACCCTCGGAATTATGCTCCGACTCTTCGGAATGATACTCCGACTCTGGAATTATGCTCCGCAAATCAGAATGATGCTCCGATCCCCGGGAATCATGCTGCCCGAGGGATGCTCCGCCCCCGGAATAATGTTCCACCTCGAAGTCCAGCTTCAAGATTCATCAATTTCATGCACACGACCCATATATGTGGTGTGCATTTATTGATGAGGGGCACTTTGCTGAAGTCGAAAATTGCATCCCGGTTGACCAAGTCAAAGTCAAAGTAAACCCCAAGCCAAGTAGGCCCATGCCCAGGTCGAGTTCGAACATGAAGCGGCCGGCCCTCCCCATGCCAAAATAAAATCATGTAATAAATAATTTTTATGTAATTTTTTATGCATGAATGTAAACAAAATGGGCATAAAGCCAAATTTTTGTAAGCCCATGGCTTATGTGCAAAAAGAAATGGCACATGAGCCATGGGATGGGCAAAACGCTATTTTGTAAATACCAAGGGGCTATATGTAAATATGTAAGCCTATATAAGGCAACTTGATGATGAATAAAGATACAATTTTCATTCCCCTAAAAAACTAGGGTTTGTGCCTCTTTCCCCTTTCTCAAGGTTCTAAGAAACCTTCTTCCTCTTTGAATTAAATCAAGAGTTTTACTCTTCTTTTCTCAGAAAACAAATAGTTTTTTTACCACAAAACCCACAAAGGGGAACTCAGATCTCCCACCAGATCTCAAAAAAAAGAGATCTTTAAAATCTCACACCTCTTGATCTTCAAGATCAGGCCAATAGAAGAAGAAGAAGGAGACCCATCTCTAAGAATCTAACTTTGGACAGATCCAAGGCTCAGAAGAAGAGCCAAAGATTCCTAGGAGTTTAACTCCTTTCTAGATCTGTTGGAGTTTAACTCCATAAATTAATTTTCTGTCAGGAGTTTAACTCCAAAAATCCCTTGGGAGTTCAACTCCCCAATCTAAGGGCTAGGCCCCCCCTCCAGCGGGTGTTTTCCTGTAGTCACGAGTGGTCACGTGACTCCGGGCGCTGAGGCGCCCAATGGTCACGTGCGCCCACGTGACCCCGGGCGTTGAGGCGCCCAATGGTCACGTGCGCCCACGTGACCCCGGGAGCTGAGGCGCCCAAAGGTCACGTTGCGCCACGTGACCCGAGGGCGCTAAGGCGCCCAACGGTCACGTGCGCCCATGTGACCCCGGGCGCTGAGGCGCCCAACGGTCATGTGCGTCCACGTGACCCCGGGCGTTGAGGCGCCCAAACGGTCACATGTGCCCACGTGACCCCGGGCGCTGAGGCGCCCATCGGTCACGTGTGCACCATGTGACCCCGGGCGCTAAGGCGCCCAACGGTCACGTGCGCGAATGTGACCCCGGCCACCATACGCCCACGTGCTACGCACGCGTCCTTAAGGCGCTTTTCCCTTCCTTTTTTATGAACTCCACATTAAATATGTCTCCCCCATTAGAAAAAAATTTCTAACGGGGTACTGCCCCGCACCCCGCAAGGGGGCTGCTAGTCCCCTTGACCCTCAGCCCGCTATCCGGATAGCGGGACCCCCATAAAAACTCTGCGGGCCTCCCGATATATCCATAACCCCCTTTTCAAAACACAACACTACACGTTGAGTTCGCATGACCAGTTTAATCCGTCAATCGGAGGTTCTCTCGCTCTAAAAGATGAGGGGTAATTAACGGCAGCTTAGTCCACGGCTGCCGAAGATTCGGATCCCCATAATCATTAAACCCCAGCCTACCTTAGGCAGTGGGAATCTGTAATGCGCCTGACAAGCGCGCGCGTATTCCCATCTCAATGGGGTGACGAAAAACACCCTACCGAATGGTGTATGTCTTACACACCCATAAAAGATGTATCAACAACCATTTTACAATAAACAAAACTCAAATTAATATATATCACATATATATATATATATATATATATATTAAGTTGTGCTCAAGTGAGAAAAACAAATGCTTAAGTGAACCAAAGTTAGTTAATGTAAATTAGTATATCACATACACAATTATACACTAAATTATTAAATCAACACTTGACTTAATAATCCGGTTATATCACATATAACCGACTAATACAAAATGTACCAACTTATCGAATCAACACTTGATCCGATAACTCGGCTATATCACATACAACCGGCTGATACAAAAGTCGCGAGAATAGAATACGGTATCACATACACGCATTATTCTCGGTCCCGCACATATCACATATGCGCTCCTATTTCGTTTTTCCTGAACCAGTAAAACCTCTATGTAGGACTCTAAAGACTCGTCAATACGCCGGCAGTAGGTGATGATCACATTAAGCACCCACAAGCCGTCAGCGGTACTAGCTGGACGTAACGGCTACCCGGGTATTGAGCGATCAGAAGATCAGCAAGCAAGCCCGCTCCAACTCCTGCAAAAGCCTGACGGTAACACTTGTCGTACAGTCCGTTCTCCTCGTCTGATATGTCGCATTTCATGTCTAGGGGTGGTAAACATCAGACCCTAATAACCGATAAGTCATGCAGATATGAGGCTCATAACTGGTCGAGAAACTACTGGTAACACTTATCAGTAAATCTCTAAAGCAGCCCTGGCCAGGGACTTCCCTGTTATGGCCAATCGAGCACAGCGCAACATCAACCCCCAATACCGGGAGAGACGAAACCCCTCCTATCGCTCATTGCCTCCATGTGACTCGGGACTGTACCCAAAAACCACCGTTTTGCATGCCCTCTTGGACGTGGTAAGGTGGAAATCAAAGTACTGTGGGAATCACACAAGACTCTATGATGATCTCGGGTCTACAGACTAACCTGTACAAGTGTCACCAGAGAACTGCCATCTGACGTGAGGTATAATACCAACTGGGAGTTCTCGGCGAGTCCGTCTAGTGTACCCAGTCTCCACTGAGCACCCGTATACCATCTCTGATGTCAAACACCAATGGATATGGGATCATCCATCGCCCATCTCATGGGTCGAGAAGCGTATACGCTAGTCTACTCTAGTATATCGATGCCCTGTCTCGATACACCTACGACTAGGAACATTAAAGGATGAACTTATGGACTACCATAGCCCTACTAGTATTATCTGCATCATAGTCCTGGTAGTCAAGTACACATCCTAAGGGCTTTACCAACATGTAACTATAAGACAGTATTAAGAGACAAGTATACATGTTAAGATAAAGAGCAACCAGATAGCATACTATCATATCGAGCAAGAAAGTCCTCTCTATATATGTCCAAGCATCCAATATAATATACATCATCTGTACAATACTGGCCTCTAGGGCATACATACAACTAACAGCACTTTATCATCTGTTTGTGAAGAATGCTTGTAAACTATCTCTGCTTGCACCGTTGGGTTTCTATGTCAGGTCGGCCATCTGTCTAGCGATCGTTCGTCGAGTTGATTTCAATCACTTGCCAAGCATGCCAAGCGCTACCGAGGAGGCATCTCCATGGCCCCGAAGTCGAGGGGCGATCTCTTAGACTTGGATAAACTTGATGCCCCTTTTTGGGGCCTCGGATCCTCTGCATGTGATGGGCAGAGGGTTGTTCGCCGTATTTTTGTCGAGCAGGTTCCTGGCTCGTTCCTGCCCAACGGTCGGAGATAGCTGAGCAGGGTAGCTGCTGAGCTGTCTGTAAGGAGGGCTTGGATCCTTAACGTCGGAGGGGCCGTAGGAAGCCCACCAAGGATGACTGGGCAGTGAAGCTGCGCATTTGCCTCTTGGCGAGGGCTTTGATCTCTGGCATCGTGGGTAGACAACTACCGGCCTGGGATGACCGAGCAGGGAAGCTGCTCGGATTCCTCTTATGAGGGCTTCGATTCCTGGCGTCATGGGTAGGGAGCTACCAGTCGGAGATGACCGAGCAGGGTAGCTGCTCGGTTGCCTCTTGTGAGGGCTTTGATCCTTAGCGTTGGAGGGTCTGTAAGAAGCCCAATAAGGTTGACTGGGCAGGGAATCTGCGCGGTCGCCTGTTGGCGAGGGTTTTGATCTCTGGCGTCGCGGGTAGGCAACTACCAGCCTGGAATGACCGAGCGGGGCGGCCTCTCGGATGCCTCTTGCGAGGGCTTCGATCCCTGGTGTCGTGGGTAGGGAGCTACCAGCCGGAGAAGACCGAGCAGGGTAGCTACTCGGTTTCCTCTTGCGGGGGCTTTGATCCTTCAGAACGAGGACCGAGCAGGGTTACTTCCCAGTGCCTCTTGGCGAGGACTTTGATCTCTATCGGTTGTGGTAAGAAGCTACCAGTCGGGGATAGCCGAGCAAGGACTCGACTGCCTCTGGGAGGACTTTGGTCCTTAGCGCGGGAGGGGCTGTAAGAAGCTTACCAAGGACCCTTGGCCGGGCAGGGTTACTACCCGGTGCTTCTTGGCGAGGGCTTTTGTCCTGAAGGATAGCCGAGCGAGGTATCCTCGGGCTCGACTGCCTCTGGGAGGGCTTCGATCCCTGTCGGTTGTGGTAGGAAGCTACCGGCCGGGTATAGGTGAGCAGGGAAGCTGCTGAGCTTCCTCTAAAGAGGGCTTGGATCCTAAGCGTTGGAGGGGCCGTAGGAGGCTTGCTAAGGATAACCGGGCAGTGAAGTTGCGCGGCTTCCTCTTGGCAAGAGCTTTGGATCCCTAGCGTTGCGAGTAGGGAAGCTACCGGCTAGGGATAGCCGAGCAGGGTAGCCGCTCGGCTAATTCTTCATGAGGCTTCGCTCGACCATCCCGTTGCAGGTATGGGGAACAGGAACGGTCACGGCGACCGTGCGCGCAGCATGCACATTGAATGCCGGGGAAGGCGAAGCGCTAGGGTCGCGTCGTTTCGATTCCGCCAGAGAAGGCTCGATGATCGCCGCGTGGCAGCGACTTATTAGGCGGAAGCGGGCAACTGTTGAGCTCCATTGGGGCGCAGTGGGCTATATAAGGCTGAAGGAGCATTAGTCTTTCCTTCCTTCGTATACTGATCGTTGAGAATGCAGGACTTCCCCTTCACCATCCCCGAAATCATTCACTTTGAAGATGTGTTCCTTTATGACCAGAACTGCACCGAGGACATGGTGCAGTTGGTCTATGGGAGCATCGAAGACCATTTCGGCCAGTTGCTCCCCCGGTGCTCTTCCCTGCTGCAGCTGCCGATGTACTCCATCTGGAGGACGTCGTCGGGGCTTTACAACCCCTTGTCCGAGCAGCTCTATGACGAGGCCGTGGGTAAGCTGCGGTCTCTGAGGCGCTTCGGCCTGATCTCTGCAGGACGGCTGGTTCGCTCAGAGGTACTCGTCCGTGAGTGCTACGAACTGAGGCTCGGGGTCAACGCGCGCGGTGGGAATCGAGGGCAGAGGATGGATCTCACGAGGCCTCGGCTGGCAGAGATCTTCACCGAGTACCATGAGCAATGCTCTCTGCATCCCCTCCCCCCGCTGTTGTAATTTTCTTTTTCTTTCTTTTTGTATGTATGGCTGAGGAGCCCATAATATCTTTTGAATAAACAAGATCTTTCCTTCTTTTTCGCAATGTTCCATTGATCTTTATTAGATTAACAACAGACCCTAGGAAGAGTTTACATTGCCTTAAAAGAAAAGTACATGTTAGTAGATGATCTTACTAGCATAGCCCGAGCTCCTTGGAGGCTCGTTGGCCCCTGCGCTCGGCACCGGGTACGGGGCTCCCCAAGCGCCGGGCTGGTCGCCTGCCGAAATGAGCATGATCTGGCCGATGGTCAGCTCGGCGGGAGGGGGACGCTGCTCCTGCTCACGGTCAGCCTGCCGTTTGTCCCTCAAGTAGGCGGCGAGATGCCCCGATTGGATGAGCTCCTCGATGTAGTCCCGGAGTTTCTTACAATCCTCCGTGGCGTGGCCCAGTGTCCGGTGGAATGCACAGTAAGGGCCTCGGGTTCGCTTCGCGGCCTGACGCGGGATTGGAGGGAACTTGAAGAACCCCTCGCTCTGGGCCTCCTCTAGCAACACCGCGAGGGAGACGTTGAGTGGGGTATACTCCTAGAACTTCGGGTGATAAGGCTGCTGACGCTCCGGCCTCTCTTTCCGGGCCCTCTTCTTCTGGTCGGGCCGGTCTGCTCGAGGGAGGTTCGCGTTCACCTCGGACTCTAGTTGAACCTCGTGCTCGGTCCACGCCTTGACCTCGGCCATGGTCTTAGGCTGTGCCAACGCGAAGGAGCGTAACCACTGTCTGTGCCTGAGACCAGATCTGAGCGCCGTGATGACGGTCTCGTCCCGGTGCTCGGGGATCTCGAGGAGGGCGTTATAGAAGCGGGTGATGTAAGCTTTGAAAGTCTCCTTGTCCCCGCTCTTAATTGTGAAGAGGTAGTCGACCGTGCGCCTCTGCCGACGGTTCCCGACGAAATAACCGAGGAACTGAGTAGCCAGCTCGTCAAAGGTCGAGATTGAACGAGGCTCGAGCCCTCGGAACCAGTCTCGACCAAAATGGGTGAGGGTGGCAGGGAAGGCCCTCTACTGGGCGGCATCGGAATGGTCCTGGAAGCTCATCCCCACGGTGAAAGCATCCAGATGGTATTTCGGGTCGATTTTCCCGTCGAACAGAGAGACCTCCGGGAGCTTGTTGCGCAAGGAGACGTGGACAGCGAGCAATTCCTCGGTAAACGGCTTGGTGATCGAGTCGACGGCGTACTTAGCCCCGTCGCTCAAGAGGTGTCCTTCCCGGTGCATACCCTCGATCTTCTTGTCACGACCCGAAATATTAGCTCATGACCAGCACTTGAATCACGCAACGTCTAAAGGCGTAACGGAATTCAAGTAAGCTGAAACTCAGAAATCTAAACTTTTTAAGAAAAATAAAGGAGGTGAGGTTATGAAATAAAGGTATAGTGAAATCATGTTTCTTAATGCATATAAAAGGAACATGAATGATGCAAATGAAATTTACTAGTTTGAAAACATGTTTCGTCCTTTTAAAAATTTTGGCAGCACCTCCTTTGTATATTTTGATCTAAAACCACAAATACATAATAAGGATAATGGCATCCCCAAGCGGGAGCTAGCTCTTCTCCAAACGGCGGATCACAACCACGCAATACAGTATAAATAAGTATACGACGCACAACGGTGAAGTTCACCACAAAAAGATAAAGAAATGAGCAAGATATAACCGCTAAAGTGAATATAAAACCCATCGCTCAAATCTCGCAACTACAAGTCTCACTAAGTCTCATCACTTATACAATTTACAACTTTTGATTGATGGAGTTAACTAGATACAATATGAAATATAGATACAAGAGTGGGAATGATACAAATATCCCACCTACCAATGCAAAACACCCAAATGTAACTGTATGCCAGCGAAGCCGCTACTGATCCAAGCGGTCAACCTGCAAGAACTGTGGCACAACGGGGGTGAGTTGCCAACTCGTGAGTAGAAAAAATATCAACAGATAGAAATCGAATAAACAACGACTCCTAGGTCAACTATATCATAAAGGTAATACTATGATATCTAGGGTGACTGGGTCTGTATATGTGCCAACAAGGTAGTCGATACCTATATGCATGCGGATAACATCCAACAGTAATAATCAATGCATGTATGCATGTGGATCTCGTCCACCCATATAATCAATGTCTGTATGCACATAAATATCATAAAAGAGCGTGCATGAAAGTATGAGGATATAAATCAACGGTGTCCCTCACGACACATCAAAATCATGGAACCTGCGTCCCTAGCATCGACACTCGAAAATATCATGAAAACCGTGCCCACCATCGGCACGTAAATCCTCATATATCTTAGGCGCCGTATCCTCAGATCGGCCCTCAGGCGCCGCACACCCTGGTCGGCCCTCATATCCATCTCGCTACTCCGGTCGGTATCCTCCGGATAACCGCCGAGTCCAAATACTATCACCGGTAGGTAGTGCTCCCCTGCCAGGCTCACCATCCAACATATACGAGTCTTCTTGCCCCGGAGTACCTCACCGGGTCCACCATGTACCCGCAGACGGTGCCTACCGCTCCTCGAATCGGGTTTCACATGCCACTCTTAGAACCGAGAAAACACATGGTGGACGCACTGAAATATCATATCAAGAGAAACCGAGTTTTTAAAACAATACATACTTTCTTCAAAAATGACCACGGTTCTCAAATCCAGAAATCTCATGAAAACAGTGTTAGATATGTATGCCCTAGAGGCCATTATTGTATAGTACTAGTTTGTATAATACATTTTGGAGGCTTGGGATATATATATGGTTTTACGACAGTCTTGCTCGATATAGTAGTATGCTACTTGGTTTGTTTCCATCTTAATATGTGTATATGTTTCTTTTAACATATCGCTAAAAACATATTGGTAGAGCCCTTAGGATTTTTCTTGACTACCGGCGTTGTGATGGCGATCACACTAGTGGGGACTGGGTAGTCTATAAGCACATCCTTATTTTGGTCCCTAGTCGTAGGATTATCGAGACAGGGCATCGATACTCCAGAGTAGACTGGTGCATTCGTTTCTCTTCCCAGCAGGGGAGATGGTCTGTCCCACAGCCATCAGTATGTCGTACTGGAGATAGTATGCAGGTGCTCGTTAGGTTACGAGTACACTGGACAGGACTCGTCGGGAACTGTTGGTTGGTATTATACCTATCGTCAGTTAACAGTTCCCAGTTGACATGAGTACAGCTTAGTCCGCTGACTTGACACTATCACTTCGCCTCGAGTGTGTTCCCACTGTTCTTAGATTACTACCCTACCACGGCTCTACTGAGTCGTGCAAACAGGTAGTAGTTGGGTGCTGTCCCGAAGCACTTGGAGGCAGTGACGGTTAGACAGGATTCGTCTCTCCCGGTATTGGGGGTTGATATCGCGCTGTGTCTAGGAGAGCCATTACACAAAGTCCCTGGCCAGGGCAAGCGAGAATTGCTGGTAGGTTTTCCAGTAGATTCTCAGGGTGTTTTGGGCTACACTCCGACACGACTTGTACCGCTATTAGGGGACTGACGTTTACCGCCCCCCTAAGCCCACCATGCGATATTCTCAGACGAACAGACCGGACTGTACGGAGATTGTCACATTCAGGCTCAGTAGGAGTTCGATGGGTTCACCTCATCAGTCTTCTTATCGGCATCTACCTGGGGACCGTTACGTACAGCTAGTACCGTTTACGGCCTGTGGTTAAACCCACTGCCAGCGTAGTGTCGAGCCCTTTGAGTCCCATATAGGGGTTACTCGCCTTTGGGCAAAACAGAGTAGAGGTTGCATGGTTTTGCGACGGGGTTCGTTCACATCCGCGCACTTGTGCACGTTTGGTGTCCGGACAATAGTTACTAGCGGGCTTTGGTTTAAGCCAGATCCTAGTAATTGTTTTGGGATTGGTTTTGTCTCAGTGTAATCGTGTTCCTTGGAGCACGGATGCAGGTGTGTATGCACAGTTTACAGAGGCAGAGGCAGAGGATTCCCATTAGGGCTGTTGACCATTTGGCTTTGGTTGACTTGTTGACCGTTGACTTTTCTTTAAACCTTAATGAGAATATTATATATGATTAATAATATTAATTAAGTATTATTGTGCCATGGTTGAGTTGAAAGTTTGACTTTTGTTGACTTGTTGACTTTGTTGATCGGTTGACCATTTTGGACTTGTTGACCATCATCATTTCATGGCTATCATTTCATGGGTATGACTTTTGTTTGCTTGTTGTTTGCAAAATGCAATAATAGCATGAAATGATAATGGTCATTGAAACTAACCATCACCATATACTCAATTATTATTATTATTATTATCATTATTCTCACTTTTGTGAGAAAGGTTGGATTATGAGAGCTCATTCTATCATTCTCTTTCTCTCTCCTAGAAAGAAAGCTCTCCCTCTTCCTCTTCCTCTCTCAAGGCTCAAGTGTTCCATGAGTTGGAAATCATGAACCTTTGAGACAAAACCACCATCACTCTTCTCTACTCAATCTAAGGTATTAGGTTTAGCAAACCAAACACCTTAGTCATCTCTAGGTTGAGATAGGAGCTCAATTTCGAGACCCTCGGGTGGATCCATCTATGGCAAAGAGGAGACGACAAGGAGGATCCGTTCAAGAAACAACGAGGAGCAATAAAGAGGAAGAACCACAACAATAAGAGAAGGAGTTCAAGACCAAGGTATAGCTATTCTACATAGCAGTTAGAACTTGTAGAATATTTGTTAGTTCTTGTTTAGCAACGATCCTGCATGAAACGGTCCATGTTACCTAGCTAGGGAAAATTTTCGTTTTACCTATTCCGTCTCCCCGAAAGGACCGGGATGGGTAACGTGGACCTAACAGTGGTATCAGAGCCTAGCTAAGCAACAACTAACTGTTAGCAAAGTTTTTAGAATCTCGATCCGGAAAAAATCCCGAAAACAAACCGAAAAATGTATTTTCTGTCGATTTTCAAAACAGGCCTAAAAATATTTTGTACGACATGAAAAATACAGGCAGGGTTTTCTGGGAATTTACAAGAAATTTGAGACCCCGACTCGGCCAACTTGCCGCGGAAGCGCGGCGGAACCATGCGTTCCGCCGCGGAAGCACGGCCGAGTTGACTCGGCCGCGGCTCAACTTTGTTGCAGATTCCCCTGTTTGCTGTTTTGGGATTTTTGGGATATTTTGTTTTTGCCCAGATTTTCCAGAGAAAAATGTTACTTTTTTGGGGGTAGTTACAATTTTGTATTTTGATCGGAATTCTACAAACTTTGGCTAAATGGTTATATCTGTAATGTAATATATGCACTGAACGTCGGCTAATCGCTATACGTCGATTAGTGGGGTTGTGCATATCTGTGATCTGTAATGTTATTGGATTGTGTATATGAACTCGTTGGATTGTCGCGGATGAATAGCCGGGGGGTTGTGAGATGAGAATTTTGTTTATCTTTCAATTCATGTAATATGTAATTGATGTAATATTATTTATATGGCCGCACAACCGGGATGGGGTTGTAGCCGTCATTTTATAATTTCTTTTACTGTTTTTGCTCATAGGATAGACCCAAGGTGGGGTACACAAACTACCGGGTACCTCGAAGTTCCGAGTGGCCTACCCACAGTGTTGAGGGAGGTTGCTTCGCTTCGGGTACTTGGCGGGTAGTTTGCCGCACCCGTAGGGGTCTAGGGTGGGGTCTTGGCTATTCAGCGCGACCGTGTGATCCGCTCTTCATTACAGGCACGTACGGAATGCGGATTCTTAATATATCCAATGTGTTCATCTGTGATCTGGAATGGCTATCATTGCATCTGACGAATGTGTATATATCTATATGATATCTATTTAGGCGTTGCTTATGTTTTGCATCCGCGTTAGTCCAGCCCCCGCTCTGTCGTTAGTTAAGTAACCTAACGGGTAATGACGGGGCCCCGTGGCGAATGCGGATGGCATAAGCGTACGTCATATTTTCGTTGTTTTCTGCAATGGTAGGATTAACTGATGGGACGCATTAATCTAAGGCAAAGAAAAAACAAACCTAATAAGACGTTGTTGGAACAATTTTCAAAAAGCTGTTATTGCAAGGACGCTCTCTTTTGTTTTGCATAGAGGTATTCGGTTATGAATGCCCAGCACCTCATTCGACGAGGCAAGGGCCGAGATCCCTTCATCAGGAGTGACCCCTTGGACAAAAAGTTTGCGTCAGGGTAATAACTTCACTATAGTCGATTATTCTTGGTTTGCATCGAGGTATTCAGTTTGGAATATCCTGCACCTCATTCGACGAGGAAAGAGCCGAGATCCCTTCACGGGGAGTGACCTCTTTAGCAAAAGTTTTCGCCACTATATTTTCAAAAAGGTTATCAGGTTCCTTCAACGATATCAAGTTCATTACGTTAACGGGTTTTTCGCCAAAAACCCAGCCGTAGCCCTCCGTCATTTCTTACAAGTAACACTTAGTATTCGTGCTGCGTTTGTTGACTCCGTCAAGGCGTAGTGTACGGTAGCAGAGTGCTGCTTGTTTGTAGCAGTATATGGGATTGGTTAGGACAGTCGTATAACCTTGTTGACTCCGTCAAGGGTTATGCGGGTGGGTTTAATGCAATCCAGATAATGACGGGTTGAACTTAACTAGGACTCTTTGATTTGTTGACTCCGTCAAGGTCACTTGAGTCCTAGGGGCAAAAATCCACATCGGGAGTTTCTAAAGAAACTGAAACTTGCAGATTTAGCATACCTTCTGGAGTGTAGTGACTGGAGTGGATCCCATCTAGGTCCATTACACAATGATACCTAACGGGTAATGACGGGGCCCCGTGGCGAATGCGGATGGCATAAGCGTACGTCATATTTTCGTTGTTTTCTGCAATGGTAGGATTAACTGATGGGACGCATTAATCTAATGCAAAGAAAAAACAAACCTAATAAGACGTTCTTGGAACAATTTTCAAAAGCTGTTATTGCAAGGACGCTCTCTTTTGTTTTGCATAGAGGTATTCGGTTATGAATGCCCAGCACCTCATTCGACGAGGCAAGGGCCGAGATCCCTTCATCGGGAGTGACCCCTTGGACAAAAAGTTTGCGTCAGGGTAATAACATCACTATAGTGGATTATTATTGCTTTGCATCGAGGTATTCAGTTTGGAATATCCTGCACCTCATTTGACGAGGAAAGAGCCGAGATCCCTTCACGGGGAGTGACCTCTTTAGCAAAAGTTTTCGCCACTATATTTTCAAAAAGGTTATCAGGTTCCTTCAACGATATCAAGTTCATTACGTTAACGGGTTTTTCGCCAAAAACCCAGCTGTAGCCCTCCGTCATTTCTTACAAGTAACACTTAGTATTCGTGCTGCGTTTGTTGACCCCGTCAAGGCGTAGTGTACGGCAGCTGAGTGCTGCTTGTTTGTAGCAGTATATGGGATTGGGTAGGACCGTCGTATAACCTTGTTGACTCCGTCAAGGGTTATGCGGGTGGGTTTAATGCAATCCAGATAATGACGGGTTGAACTTGACTAGGACTCTTTGATTTGTTCACTCCGTCAAGGTCACTTGAGTCCTAAGGGCAAAAATCCACATCGGGAGTTTCTAAAGAAACTGAAACTTGCAGATTTAGCATACCTTCTGGAGTGTAGTGACTAGATTGGATCCCATCTAGGTCATTACACAATGATAGTTGGATCCCGATCCCACTGATGAGTTGGATTACTCTCGGGAGATTATTTCACTTAACAATCAATGCTATAAACCAAGTAGGTGTCTAGAACGGTGTTAGCGGGGCTACGCCTCTAGGGAAAGAGGTTATTTAATTAAGGAACTTCGCGAAAGCATTGGAAAACCTCCCTCAAAGTACCAACACCAACCTGGCTGAAAGGTTAAGCAAGTATTGTGACGTGCGATTAATCCTGACTAATTCTTCTTTTAGGGTTTGAAGAAGAATTTGAGGAAACAGTGGGAGCCATACTGGTTAGATAAATTGATAAACCAATCTAATCTTGCAAGAGCGCGCGCTGAGTGTTTCTTTTCTCTCTCTCCAGGTAGCAACCATTTCACGCCCTAATCAAGATAATAAAATGTATCGCTTGACCGATCCGAATTCTTATTCGGGACTGGGGAACGTTGGTTCGGCTCTAACTTACGACAACAGTCATAAGTATGAGCAATGGATAGAGGATTGTATGGATTCCAAGGATACCCAGTTGAAGAAGAAGCATGGTTTTGCATCTACTTCAGGTGTTCTTGTAATTGAGAACTGCTTTACGGTCAGCCCTACCTCCTGGGTACTTGATACCGGATCAGGATCTCATATCTGTAATCTATTCCAGGGACTGAGAAAAAGTAGGAGAGTTGTACCTGGTGATATGTCGCTCAGAGTAGCGAACGGAGCACAAGTTAATGTTGCAGCCGTCGGTGAATATCACCTAGTGTTGCCAAATGGCAATACTATGATTTTGAACGATTGCTACTATGTACCTTCCATGGTTTGCAACATCATATCAGTTTCTTTACTCGATAAAGATGGATATAACTTTGTTCTTGATAGAAATATCATGAACATCTACCTTCATAAAGTACAGGTTGCAGAAGGTACACTGTGTAATGGTATCTACGTTCTAAATCAGAATACAGTTCTCAATGTACAAAACACACGCAAGAGGAAGAATTCAGATACGAATGAATTCTACTTATGGCATTGTAGACTTGGTCATATCGGAGAGAAAAGACTAAGTATGTTGCATAAAGATGGACTCTTGAATATGTTCGAGTTTTCATCTTATGAAACTTGTCAGTCTTGTCTCAAAGGAAAGATGACCAAATCTCCGTTCACCGGACATGGAGAAATGGCAGCAGAGCTCTTGGGACTCATACACAGTGATGTATATGGTCCGATGTCTATACATGCAAGGAGTGGGTTCTCGTACTTCATCACATTCACTGACGATCTCTCTAGGTTCGGATATGTGTATCTGATGAAACACAAATCTGAAACTTTGAGAAATTCAAGGAATTCAGAAATGAAGTAGAGAACCAGATTGGAAAAAGTATCAAGATCCTCCGGTCTGATAGAGGAGGGAAGTACTTAAGCACGGAATTCCTAGATTACTTAAAAGAGAATGGTATTCTCTCTCAGCTTACTCCTCCTTATACACCACAGCACAACGGTGTATCGGAACGGAGGAATCGTACCCTACTGGATATGGTTCGCTCCATGATGAGTAATGCCGAGTTGGCTCTTTCATTTTGGGGACATGCGCTTCAGACAGCGGCATACCTACTGAATTACGTTCCATCCAAATCTGTGCCTAAGACTCCATATGAAATATGGAGTGGTAGAAATCCGTATCTTAAGCGGTTCAAGATATGGGGTTGTCCGGCCTATGTAAAAACATAGAAACCGGACAAGCTAGAGGCACGGTCAGTTCTATGTAAATTTGTGGGATATCCTAAAGACTCACTAGGATATCTGTTCTACCACACTAAGGAACAGAAGGTGTTTGTATCTCGCCACGCTACCTTTTTAGAAAGGGAGTTTCTTGCAAAAGAAGTTAGTGGGAGTTCAGTAGAACTGGGAGAAATCCATGAACCACAAAATATAACTGAAAATTTGGAGGAACCACTGGATTCAATAACCCCAGACGAACCTCAGCCACTCTGCAGATCTGGTAGGATTTTTCATCCGCCCGAGAGATACTACGGTTTTCTCTTAGACGGGGATCGAGAGGATTGCATCTTCGAAGAAGATGACCCTACCAGTTTCAGGCAGGCCATTATCAGTAGGGACTCTGATAAGTGGCTGGAAGCAATGCAATCCGAAATGGAGTCCATGTACACCAATAAAGTGTGGACCTTGGATATTGCTCCACCTGGGGTAAAACCCGTTGGATGCAAATGGATCTACAAAAGGAAACTTGGTGTAGATGGGCAGGTGGAAAGCTATAAAGCTAGACTCGTTGCAAAAGATTTTCGTCAAAGACCTGGTGTGGACTATGACGAAAAATTTTCTCCAGCGGCTATGCTTAAATCCATTCGGATCCTACTTGCCATTGCTGCCTTCCATGACTATGCAATCTGGCAGATGGATGTTAAAACGGCTTTTCTGAACGGCTGTTTGGAAGAGTGTGTTTACATGGATCAGCCAGAAGGTTTTGTAGACAGTGGGAGCAGCGGGAAGGTGTGCAAGTTGCTTAAATCCATTTATGGATTAAAGCAGGCATCACGGAGCTGGAACATCTATTTTGATGAGGCAATCAAGGAATTTGATTTCATCAAGAACGAAGATGAACCTTGTGTCTATAAGAAGATTGTAGGACGAACTGTCGTGTTCTTAGTCTTGTACGTGGACGACATTCTTTTGATAGGAAATGACATTCCTATGCTACAATTGGTCAAGCTATTATTGTCACAACGGTTCTCCATGAAGGACCTGGGTGATGCCTCACACATTCTGGGGATCAAGATCTGCAGAGATAGATCCAAGAGACTACTGGGAGTTTCGCAGTCCAGGTACATAGAGACCGTACTAAAGAGATTTAGTATGGAGGATTTCAAGCGCGATAACATACCCGCATTGCCGCGGAATTACCCTCTCCAAGAAGATATCTCCTAAGACTGACGAGGAGAGGGTTCGCATGAGCACTATACCCTACGCTTCGGCGGTAGGATCTATAATGTATGCGATGCTATGTACAAGACCAGATGTAGCTTACGCGTTGAGCGTGGTGAGCCGGTATCAGTCAGACCCAGGTGAGGACCACAGGACGGCAGTGAAGAACATTCTCAAGTACCTGAGAAGGACTAAAGAGATGTTCCTGGTTTACGGTAATGGAGACCTCAGGGTCGAGTCCTTTACCGATTCAAGCTTCCAGAGTGACAAAGATGACAACAAGTCTGTCTTGGGTTTTGTGTTTACCCTCAACGGAGGGGCGGTGTGTTGGAGGAGTTCCAAACAGGATACCGTTGCAGACTCGACGATGGAGGCTGAATACATTGCTGCGAGCGATGCCGCAAAAGAAGCGGTCTGGATGAAGAAGTTCATTAGTGAACTTCAGGTGGTTCCGTCCATTGTTGACCCAATACCTTTGTATTGCGATAGCAATGGGGCTATAGCTTTAGCGAATGAACCAAGGTCCCATCAGAAATCCAGACACATCTTAAGGCGGTATCACCTGATCAGGGAGATCATTGATCGCCAGGAGATCGAGGTACGGAGAGTGGACACAAAAGACAACACAGCGGATCCATTCACGAAGGCCCTCCCTCAAACACAGTTCGAGCGACTTTTTGAGATATTGGGTATGCGGTACGCCGGCAGCTGGCTTTAGTGCAGACGTTGGGTATGCGGTACACCAATTGCTGGCCTTTAGTGCAAGTGGGAGATTGTTAGATATGTATGCCCTAGATGCCATTATTGTATAGTACTAGTTTGTATAATACATTTTGGAGGCTTAGGATATATATATGGTTTTACGACAGTCTTGCTCGATATAGTAGTATGCTACTTGGTTTGTTTCTATCTTAATATGTGTATATGTTTCTTTTAATATATCGCTAAAAACATATTGGTAGAGCCCTTAGGATTTTGCTTGACTACCGGCGTTGTGATGGCGATCACACTAGTGGGGGCTGGGTAGTCTATAAGCACATCCTTATTTTGGTCCCTAGTCGTAGGATTATCGAGACAGGGCATCGATACTCCAGAGTAGACTGGTGCATACGCTTCTCTTCCCAGTAGGGGAGATGGTCTATCCCATAGCCATCAGTACGTCGTACTGGAGATAGTATGCAGGTGCTCGTTAGGTTACGAGTACACTGGACAGGACTCGTCGGGAACTGTTGGTTGGTATTATACCTATCGTCAGTTAACAGTTCCCAGGTGACATGAGTACAGCTTAGTCCGCTGACTTGACACTGTCACTTCGCCTCGAGTGTGTTCCCACTGTTCTTAGATTACTACCCTACCACGGCTCTACTGAGTCGTGCAAACAGGTAGTAGTTGGGTGCAGTTCCGAAGCACTTGGAGGCAGTGACGGTTACACAGGATTCGTCTCTCCCGGTATTGGGGGTTGATATCGCGCTGTGTCTAGGAGAGCTATTACACAAAGTTCCTGGCCAGGGCAAGCGAGAATTGCTGGTAGGTTTTCCAGTAGATTCTCAGGGTGTTTTGGGCTACACTCCGACACGACTTGTACCGCTATTAGGGGACTGATGTTTACCGCCCCCTAGGCCCGCCATGCGATATTCTCAGACGAACAGACCGGACTGTACGGAGATTGTCACATTCAGGCTCGGTAGGAGTTCGATGGGTTCACCTCATCAGTCTTCTTATCGGCATCTACCTGGGGACCGTTACGTACAGCTAGTACCGCTTGCGGCCTGTGGTTAAACCCACTGCCAGCATAGTGTCGAGCCTTTAGAGTCCCACACAGAGGGTTACTCGCCTTTGGGCAAAACAGAGTAGAGGTTGCATGGTTTTGCGACGGGGTTCGTTCACATCCGTGCACTTGTGCACGTTTGGTGTCTGGACAATAGTTACTAGTGGGCTTTGGTTTAAGCCAGATCCTAGTAATTGTTTTGGGATTGGTTTTGTATCAATGTATTCGTGTTCCTTGGAGCATGGATTCGAGTGTGTATGCACAGTTGACAGAGGCAGAGGCAGAGGATTCTCATTAGGGTTGTTGACCATTTGGCATTGGTTGACTTGTTGACCGTTGACTTTTCTTTAAACCCTAATGAGAATATGATATATGATTAATAATATTAATTAAGTATTATTGTGCCATGGTTGAGTTGAAAGTTTGACTTTTGTTGATTTGTTAACTTTGTTGACCGGTTGACCATTTTGGACTTGTTGACCATCATCATTTCATGGCTATCATTTCATGGGTATGACTTTTGCTTGCTTGTTGTTTGCAAAATGCAATAATAGCATGAAATGATAATGGTCATTGAAACTAACCATCACCATATACTCAATTATTATTATTATTATCATTATTCTCACTTTTGTGAGAAAGGTTGGATTATGAGAGCTCATTCTATCATTCTCTTTCTCTCTCCTAGAAAGAAAGCTCTCCCTCTTCCTCTTCCTCTCTCAAGGCTCAAGTGTTCCATGAGTTGGAAATCATGAACCTTTGAGACAAAACCACCATCACTCTTCTCTACTCAATCTAAGGTATTAGGTTTAGCAAACCAAACACCTTAGTCATCTCTAGGTTGAGATAGGAGCTCAATTTCGAGACCCTCGGGTGGATCTATCTATGGCAAAGAGGAGACGACAAGGAGGATCCGTTCAAGCAACTACGAGGAGCAAGAAAGAGGAAGAACCACAACAAGAAGAGAAGGAGTTCAAGACCAAGGTATAGCCATTCTACATAGTAGTTAGAACTTGTAGAATATTTGTTAGTTCTTGTTTAGCAACGATCCTTCAAAAAACGGTCCATGTTACCTAGCTAGGGAAAATTTTCGTTTTACCTATTCCGCCTTCCCGAAAGGACCGGGGTGGGTAACATGGACCTAACAAACAACATATCTCAATGCGTAAATCATAAAGCATGATGTATGCGACATATGATGAAATGTAAGCGTATCCGTATATCATGCAACATGATACAGTGATATATCATATTAAGGGAAAACCACTCCTTTAAATAATTCCAGTATTGAAAATATGTCTTGCGGTTCCCAATACCTCCAAAGTCAAATGCAACATCGTAATAAAGTGCACAGGTAACTATAGCAAGTACATTATGCAAAGAGTCATATCATGATGCAGCAATCCTACTGTGTAGTGGCATAGCAATTATCGATGATGAAGTATGTGAGCCGGCAAATCTGTGTACGTGTAACATACGCATCATCGATAATGGTGCAAGTGTACTAACACAGGTATATGCAATGCAATAATGATATCATGAAGGCAGCATAAGGTAAATCGCATAAAGTAAATCATTGGCTAAAAGCTATAAGGTATACGTAACTATCATATGTCCGAGTCGGTGAATCCATCAAATCATCATATCGCGTCATATATTCCTTTCATCACATTTATATCCCTTATCAAATCAATTTTCAAATACACTCTAACTTTACTATAAGTATAAATATCTAATCTAACATACACATCCGAACCATACAATCAGATTTGTAAAGAAGCGAATCGTAGTTTTGAAAATAGGGGTTATAGTGTTTTTGTAACGTTTTAAAAATTGTTTAAGTTAATTTTATGATTTTCGGTAAAGCAAAATGTATTTTTCGTAAAACCAAACCGTGATTGTTTTTCATTATAATTTCAAAAATACTTATTTTAATTATGTAATTACTAGTAAATGGTGTTTATTTAGCCACTTATAAATTTTTAGTTTAATTAAATATTTTTCCTAAATTAATTATTTTAAATATTAACATAAGCTTTATTTTTACACTAAATTAGTGTAAATTACAAATTTGAATGGTTTTAATTTGTAAAAATGAACCATTGCATATTACAATCTTGTGTGTTTCATGCAAAATTTATTTTCAAATTTATCCATGGTTCTAGACCATTCTAGGTTAAATTAAGTGAGGAAAATAAAGAATTTTTATTAATTTCATGAAAAGACTTAATTCTATGATATTTTAGTGAGACGTTCTACACTTTTCTTCACTTTTCTCACTCTCCACCCCCTCCTCCTAATTGTGGCCGGCCTCAACACCCCCATGGCAGCCCCCCCCCCCCATTTCCACTTCATTTTTTGTTCAAAATTCATCAAAAATCCATCAAAAATTCAATTAAAAATCCACAAAATCCTATTTATTTCCTACCCTTTATTCTCTACTCTTCTTTACATGGATTTTTGAGTGGGAAAGCATGCATTTTTGAAGCTCATTTTCATGTTTGGACTTGAGGTTGTGGAGGTATAAATCTTTCTCTTTTGTTTTATTTCTATTAGATGTTTCTTTTAAAGCATAATTAGATTTATTAGATTAATTCTAGTTGCAAATTCTAAAATTCAAGTTAGGTTTGTAAATTCAAGTTGTGGTTTTTATTAATTAAATAAGGTTATAATAGCTAGTTTAACATCTTTTAGAGTGGAAAATTCTTGCATGGTTGTGGTATAATAATTTGTTAATCCAAAATTTATTTAATTATGCTATTTAGCTAACTAGTTTTTTATAAATGTATATGTGGGTGAGATAAAATTCTAATTAATGTTTTTATCATTATATTATGGTTTTAATAGGGATATTAACATGTTAGTGGAATGCAAAACCTAATCTAGTTATTAGTTTCAATTGTTAGTTAATAAAGTGTGATAAATATGCTAATTATGCTAGTTTTTGCAAACTAGATTTTGGAAATTCCTAAATAAATTAGATTAAAAATATAATTATGGTTTCATTATATCATTATCATCATGAATTGTAGTTTAGTACATTAATTCATGCCAAATCATGTTTTGTGGTGGAATTGTGGTATTTTGCTTGAAAAATGTTGAAAATTGTTAAAGGTTGCAAACTAGAAATTTCAAATTAATACAAATTTGTGTAATAAAAATATAGTAATGGTTTGTATAGTCTAGTTATGATTTTTAATGAGTTTTATGACCATTGGTTTCATTTAAATGTCAAGTTTTGAAGAAAAACGGTAAATTGGCATTTTCGGGTTTTACGAAATCGGGCGATTTGATGGATTTTAGGGTTTCGATGGATTTAATCATGTTATATATTATAAGTAACGAGTTTTAAAACTATGAGTTATTTGTTGATGTTATCTCGATCCATCGGAGTTTGTACGCCGATATCGAGCGATATTTGGTGCTTTTGCGTGGACGGGACAAAAGTTTTAACCTATGCTTGTTCCTTGCATCTTTTTGACTTTTGTATGTGATTTAGTTTACGATGCTATTTATATGTTTGCGTTTAGGTACCCCTCACGTGGACTGCGGGCGATGAAGAGGAGGATGGCGACACCGTCTTCGGCAGACATGGACCAGGTGAGTAGATGCATATCTACGGGGGGAAGTCGGGTGGATGGCGTTTAGCACCCCCGCAACGTAGAATAGGAATAGTACTTATTGTCATTAGAAAACCAGATGTGACCCTAGATTCTTAATGAGTAGGACCCTAGGCTGGACTAGACTGATTTAGGAAAACCATACCAGAGGATGAATACCTTGGAGGAGGTTCGTAGGTTTCAGATAGAAACACACACACGCACACACTGAAACTCGACATGGTGTGTACGTGCATGTATATATACATATAGGACTAGGTATAGGTATATATATATATATATACAACAGGTGTATGGGATACATTGATGTGATATGATATCCGAGGTATGATGAAACAGTATAACTGGGCTTGATGCCGTGATTCTTGGCTATACAGTCGTATTAAGTGTTAGCGGATCATTAGAGAATGAGATAATGAACATGTATACATAAATTATAATGGGTGGTGATGATATTGAGGTACATGGGACTCTAAATTAGTACCCGGACTGTAACTTGTGACTGATCATGATATGATATATGTATGACTTGATTACGACATCATATAGGTGTGACCTGACGTCGATATCATATAAGTGTGACTTGATGACAATATGATATCAGTATGACTTAATCACAATATGATACATATGACATGATATTTCTGAGGATAAACTAATGATGCATATTATGATGGCAATGATATATGATTGATGTATGCGATTACAGTTTAACACCTTGATCATGAGATGTGTCGATGATGACATTATACGAATGATGAGACACCTAGGAGATACTTGACCCGTACCCCGATATTGGAATGCCGTATGATGGATTTTACCGTACGAGGCATAGATATGATGATTGATCCGCACTCTTGATTCGAGGAAGCCGTACTACGTACGTGACGCTATTGAGGCTGGATCGCCGACTATTAGAGATATTGATTCAGACCTTAGGTAGACTCTTGTTTCTTTGACTAGTTTCTTAGGTTTAGTTCCTTAGGAGGTTAGATGGACACTAGTTTAGGTTCGATTCATATAGTGGTAGTTGTACACGTATATCGCAGAGGAGTGGATAATGCACATCTGTCTTCACATTCATACTGTAATCATAATGTTGCATGTTCATACATATATTTCTGTAATCAGTATAAAACTCTGCCTGTTAGGACACCAGCACCATTACCGATGATGCGCATATTCCACGCACACTTATTTGCCAGCTCATACACATCATCATCGGTAATTGGTATGTCACGTACACTTAGATCATAATATCTTTTATTGATACATTCAGCTAAAAGCTAGACCGATATAGCATTATGATTACTCTCAGAAGTTAGTCTAGACACGGCATTGATTACTTAGATATTTCATGCATTCATATTTCCATGTTATCATGCAGTATTATGGGCATATGCCGACACTTATCATATACTTACTCATGATTTTTGGATTTTGGTTTTCTATGAGATTTCTGGATTTTGGGGAAAACCGCAAAAATATATAAAAACTTCTTTCTCTCCTCTCCTCTCTTTTTAAAACATAAGATGCGGTTTTCTCGTGATGTATGTGTCGTCCACCATGAGATTTCATGTTTTCTGTTGGATTTCGAGACCCGATTCGAGGAGTGGATGAACCGTCTCGGGTACATGGTGGGCCCGGTATGGTACCCCGGGGCAAGAAGATCGAGTTGTAGACGATGAGCCTGGCAGGGGAAGGCTATCTACCGGTGATGTCTGGCGCGGCGGATATCCGGAGGATACCGACCGTTGTCGTGAGATTTGATGATATGGGCCGATCCGGACTGATGGAACCCGAGATATTGAGACTATGAGACTTAAGATTTACATGTTTGTGTCGATGCTTGACACGGATTTCCATGGATTTTATTGTTGATATTTCAGGTTTCTATACACATTTTACTATGATAACAGCTAAAGATTTCTTATATAGATATATCTGGATTTCAGGATTGGTTATTTTACATTCATGGTGCATGCATATCCATTCATATGACATAGTACTATATGAGGTACTGACACGAGCACGGAGTATTTGCACTTACACGTAGTATTACCCTGCTATTACTAGATGATTGGGATATAGTAGTGTATTATTATGACCTAGGATAGCGTCGTGCATTCGATTTCTTTTCGTAGATGTCTTCTACTCATAAGTTGGCAACTCACCCCCGTTGTGCCAAATTTTATTACAGGTTCGATGTACAGGTTTCCCTGGCAGTTGCTGGCATATCATTTCATTCAGGGTGATTTGCACGGTAGGTTGGTTCACTTGTATCTGGACCACCATTGTACTTTTATTCTTTCATTTGTATCTAGTAAGCTCCATCAACCAAACTTGTATTACTTGATTAGTTTATTGGACCAGTTATTTATTTCGACCATAGATTCGCGCATGTATTATTCTGATCTAGTGGTTTTGTTTTCTTTTGAGTTTTTAGCCTCGCCCTTTGGCGTTGTATACTATTGTGTATTGTTGTGGTTGTTTCCGCCTGTTGGCGTTGAGCTAGCTCCCGTTTGGGGATGCTTTTTATTGTTTATGTATATTATACTTGTTGTACCCGTTTGGGGCCAGTTTTTACAAAGGAGACTCTGGCGAAATTTTTGAGAAAATTGGATGTTGCATTTAAACTTGTTTTCTACGTGTTTTCCTTTACTAATTTTTTTTTATGGTTTAGATTTCTGGGCTTCGGCTTACTGAGGTTACGTTGCGCCTCTAGACGCTTCGTAATCTAAGTGCCGGTCACGTTCCGTACTTTCGGGTCGTGACAAAGTTGGTATCAGAGCGCTAGGTTTAACCTTGTATAAGTCTAGGTGGCCCTTGGTTGATGGAGTAGGTGATTTAGGTAGAGTAACGTACCGTGGGTATGGTCCGCGGCATACTTACGATACGCTACTCGGCTTAAGGAGCCTTAGGATGTATATTTGTTTGCACCGTATTTCATTCGTTCCTTTGATCTATCTTCGTCAATGTCGGAGGGTGGTTTCTGTTACCACGGGCGCACGGGCATAGGGAGCTGCGGCTCGAATACGATAACCATTAGGGTATTGGTTATTCTTGAGGATTGAAGCATTGTTTAGCGTGCGGACGAAGGGTATTCACATGCCGTCCAGACGAAGTTAAAGGATTCGAACGATTATCAGAAAACCCATTTTCCCAAGTTTAAAGTATTCGGAAGAACATGCAGGTATTTCGGTGGACCCTCTAGAAGAATGAAACCCTAACTCGACATAATGACCACGAGAACGCCCTTGAACCTTAGGGTTTACGGCAGTTCCGCGGTGCCATTAGTGAGGCTTGGGTTTGCCCTTCTACGGCTGGACCATCGATGCCGAGGTATATACCGGATATTTTTAAACTGTACTTGAGTGTTGAGCTATCGGGGAATTATGCGATTTTGATGGATCGATCGAAAAGTTTAATGTAGTCTGGATATCAGGTGAATGGATCGACTATGTGGGAGACTCTAGATATGAGTATTGCCGTTGGTAGCGCAGTCAGCACAGCTACGAAGAGACGAGTTCGAAGCAATCGACATTAGAGGAAAGAGGCGCACATTGATGATAGTGTTTACGATTGTGATATGGTGATTTGAATTTCATATTTCTGTTGTTGGATTTTGGTATTTTGAGGATTTTGTTCTACGATTGGTATTTCTTATGTGTACCTTCATTACATTCTATTTGTGTTTCATATATCAGTTGTATTGATGTTGTTTAGTACATACCTAGTGCACTTGATTTGGTTTTAATAAATTTTGAGATTTTGATTTTATTTCGTGCATAGGGGTTACACATGATTTTGACATATGTTTCGACCTAGTTTTCATGCAATTTTGTGCTGTGATTTCGATTTTGATATTCGATGTATGTTTTCGTGCACCATGTGCACCTGATTAGGATTCTTGCGCATACTTGGCGCACTTGATGCGATTTTGTGCACACCAGATGCACTAAATCGGGGTTTTGTGCAGATTAGATGCACCTGATATTGAGTCGTGCACGCCCGTTGCACTTGACAGATGTTTTGGTGCACACCTGTTGCACTAAATTTTGTTTTTGGGTGTAGTCGTGGTATCTGTATTTGGTTTCGATTTCAGTGCGCACCGGACGCACATGATATTTTATTGATGTGATTGGGATTGATTTCAGTTTGAGCAGTGTGATTTTTTTTATAATCATTACTATTTGATTTAGTAACCAGGCGGGACGTGTATGTTAAATAAAAGATATATATATTATATAGTTATTTGTTTTAAATAAACGTCCTCTACTTATGCCGTGACGCGTGCATCACACGGCGATTTTCAAAAAGGGGTTTTTGCATATTTCTTTATCCAGATATTTGGACGGTTTTACTATGATGCGCACTATATATATAAGTTGTAGATTGATGTATATTATGTTGGTTTTCATATTGGGTTTTGATATTTTATTCTCGCCATAACTCCGATGATTGCGTTATTCTTGACGGAGTTGATTTTTGTTATGTATTGATGATTTCGGAGCCCCGACGATTTGAGTGTTTTGTTAAATGTTTTAGTATTTGGAAGGGAAGTTTTAATTTAAATTCAGGGACCGAATTTCTTAAAGGGGGGAAGATTGTAACGTTTTAAAAATAATTAAATAAATAATTAAATGAATAAAATTGTTTAAGTTAATTTTATGATTTTCGGTAAAGCAAAATGTATTTTTCGTAAATCCAAACCGTGATTGTTTTTCATTATAGTTTCAAAAATACCTATTTTAATTATGTAATTACTAGTAAATGGTGTTTATTTAGCCACTTATAAATTTTTAGTTTAATTAAATATTTTTCCTAAATTAATTATTTTAAATATTAACATAAGCTTTATTTTTACACTAAATTAGTGTAAATTACAAATTTGAATGGTTTTAATTTGTAAAAATGAACCATTGCATATTAGAATCTTGTGTGTTTCATGCAAAATTTATTTTCAAATTTATCCATGGTTCTAGACCATTCTAGGTTAAATTAAGTGAGGAAAATAAAGAATTTTTATTAATTTCATGAAAAGACTTAATTCTATGATATTTTAGTGAGACGTTCTACACTTTTCTTCACTTTTCTCACTCTCCACCCCCTCCTCCTAATTGTGGCCGGCCTCAACACCCCCATGGCAGCCCCCCCCCCCCCATTTCCACTTCATTTTTTGTTCAAAATTCATCAAAAATCCATCAAAAATTCAATTAAAAATCCACAAAATCCTATTTATTTCTTACCCTTTATTCTCTACTCTTCTTTACATGGATTTTTGAGTGGGAAAGCATGCATTTTTTAGGCTCATTTTCATGTTTGGACTTAAGGTTGTGGAGGTATAAATCTTTCTCTTTTGTTTTATTTCTATTAGATGTTTCTTTTAAAGCATAATTAGATTTATTAGATTAATTCTAGTTGCAAATTCTAAAATTCAAGTTAGGTTTGTAAATTCAAGTTGTGGTTTTTATTAATTAAATAAGGTTATAATAGCTAGTTTAACATCTTTTAGAGTGGAAAATTCTTGCATGGTTGTGGTATAATAATTTGTTAATCCAAAATTTATTTAATTATGCTATTTAGCTAACTAGTTTTTTATAAATGTATATATGGGTGAGATAAAATTCTAATTAATGTTTTTATCATTATATTATGGTTTTAATAGGGATATTAACATGTTAGTGGAATGCAAAATCTAATCTATTTATTAGTTTCAATTGTTAGTTAATAAAGTGTGATAAATATGCTAATTATGCTAGTTTTTGCAAACTAGATTTTGGAAATTTCTAAATAAATGAGATTAAAAATATAATTATGGTTTCATTATATCATTATCATCATGAATTGTAGTTTAGTACATTAATTCATGCAAAATCATGTTTTGTGGTGGAATTGTGGTATTTTGCTTGAAAAATGTTGAAAATTGTTAAAGGTTGCAAAGTAGAAATTTTAAATTAATACAAATTTGTGTAATAAAAATATAGTAATGGTTTGTATAGTCTAGTTATGCTTTTTAATGAGTTTTATGACCATTGGTTTCATTTAAATGTCAAGTTTTGAAGAAAAACGGTAAATTGGCATTTTCGGGTTTTACGAAATCGGGCAATTTGATGGATTTTAGGGTTTCGATAGATTTAATCATGTTATATATTATAAGTAACGAGTTTTAAAACTATGAGTTATTTGTTGATGTTATCTCGATCCATCGGAGTTTGTACGCCGATATCGAGCGATATTTGGTGCTTTTGCGTGGTCGGGACATAGGTTTTAACCTATGCTTGTTCCTTGCGTCTTTTTGACTTTTGTATGTGATTTAGTTTACGATGCTATTTATATGTTTGCGTTTAGGTACCCCTCACGTGGACTGCGGGCGATGAAGAGGAGGATGGCGACACCGTCTTCGGCAGACATGGACCAGGTGAGTAGATGCATATCTACGGGGAGAAGTCGGGTGGATGGCGTTTAGCACCCCCGCAACGTAGAATAGGAATAATACTTATTGTCATTAGAAAGCCAGATGTGACCCTAGATTCTTAATGAGTAGGACCCTAGTAATGACCCTAGGCTGGACTAGACTGATTTAGGAAAACCATACCAGAGGATGAATACCTTGGAGGAGGTTCGTAGGTTTCAGATAGAAACACACACACGCACACACTAAAACTCGACATGGTGTGTACGTGCATGTATATATACATATAGGACTAGGTATAGGTATATATATATATATACAACACGTGTATGGGATACATTGATGTGATATGATATCCGAGGTATGATGAAACAGTATAACTGGGCTTGATGCCGTGATTCTTGGCTATACAGTCGTATTAAGTGTTAGCGGATCATTAGAGAATGAGATAATGAACATGTATACATAAATTATAATGGGTGGTGATGATATTAAGGTACATGGGACTCTAAAATAGTATCCGGACTGTAACTTGTGACTGATCACGATATGATATATGTATGACTTGATTACGACATCATATATGTGTGATCTGACGTCGATATCATATAGGTGTGACTTGATGACAATATGATATCAGTATGACTTAATCACAATATGATACCTATGACATGATATTTCTGAGGATAAACTAATGATGCATATTATGATGGCAATGATATATGATTGATGTATGCAATTACAGTTTAACACCTTGATCATGAGATGTGTCGATGATGACATTATACGAATGATGAGACACCTAGGAGATACTTGACCCGCACCCCGATATTGGAATGCCGTATGATGGATTTTACCGTACGAGGCATAGATATGATGATTGATCTGTTAGTGTATATGCCCTAGGGGCCATTATTGTATCATACTAGTTTGTATATTACTTAATGGAAGCTTGGGATATTCATATGTATATAACAGTCTTGCTAAACATGGAAGTATGCTACTTGGTTTTTCTATCTTAATATGTAAGTATACGTATTGATAGAGCTCTTAGGATCTTGCTTGACTACCAGCGTTGTGATGGCAGTCACACTAGTGGGGGCTGGGTAGTCTACAAGCACATCCTTATTCAGGTCCCTAGTCGTTGGATTATCGAGACAGGGCATCGATACTCCGGAGTAGACTAGTGTGTATGCTTCTCATCCCAGTTGGGGAGATGGTCTGTCCCACAGCCGTCAGTACGTCGTACTAGAGATAGTATGCAGGTGCTCGTTGGGTTACGGGTACACCGGACAGGACTCACAGGGAACTGTTGGATGGTTTTATACCAGTCGTCAGTGAGCAGTTCCCAGGTGACATGAGTACAGCATAGTCCGCAGACTTGACACTGCTACTTCGCCTCGAGTGTGTCCCACTGTTCTTAGATTGCTACCCTACCACGGCTCAAAGGAGTCGTGCAAACAAGTAGCAGTTGGGTGCAGTCCCGAGCACTTGGAGGCAGTGGCGGTTAGACAGGATTCGTCTCTCCCGGTATTGGGGGTTGATATCGCGCTGTGTCAGAGAGCCATTACGCAAAGTCCCTGGCCAGGGCAAGCGAGATTTGCTGGTAGGTTCCAGTAGTTTCTCAGGGTGTAATAGGCTTCGCTCCGACACGACTTATACAGCTATTAGGGGACTGACGCTTGCCGCCCCCTAGGCCCGATATGCAATAGTCTTAGACGAACGGACCGGACTGTACGGAGATTGTCACATCAGACTCAGTAGGAGTTCGGATGGGTTCCTCATCGGCCTTCTTATCGACATCTACCTGGGGACCGTTACGTACAGCTAGTGCCGCTTGCGGTCTGTGGTTAAACCCACTGCCAGCGTAGTAGTCGAGTCTCTAGAGTCCCACGCAGAGAGTTTCCCTACTCCAGGCGAAACGATATAGAGGTCGTATGGTTTTACGACAAGGGTTCGGACGCATACGTGTGTTTACGCACGTACGACTTTCGGACAGTTTTTACTAGTCGGCTTTGGTTTAAGCCAGTTACTAGTATCCGGTTATTGGATTTATACAGTCTAAAGTTTTTCCGTGTTTTCACGGATAGGAAGGGCGTTCTCGTAATTGCGCGAGAAGCTTCTAGAAGATGGTGACTAAGGAGGTTTAGGTGGCATATACATTGAATGAGATTAGTGAGTCATATGGATGATTCATCCATGTCATTAATGCTTCATAATTGCTTAATGACTCATGGAGATGAATCACCACAAGATATTTATCAAGCATGGTTGTAAATCATTTTCTTTTCTTTTCTTGATAAAATAAAATGCTTGATATATATTATGATAACTCATTTTCTCTTCTCATTATTATGTTCATCTTCTCTCTCCTCAAGCTCTCTCTCTTCAAACCCTAATCCTCCCCTCTCATGTGTTGAGTACAAGGATTAATTAGACTACTTAATCCATAACCATACTCTATTTCATCTAGGTACTTTGATTAGCACTTAAAGATACCTAGTTGCCTCAAGTTTAGAGGCAAAGTTTGGAGTTAAGCTCTCGTGGTGGATCGTCTACTACTTGGAAAGGCCGAGGAGGAGGTGGAGTTCGTAAAGATGAAGGACACGGTTCTTTAGGTATAATCCTTTTACATAGTAGTTTAGAACTTCTATGTTTGATGTTAGTTATCGTTTAGTTTCGATTCATGCGGTTAGTCGATGTTTAAGCAAAGAACAAGATCGTTTTTCATATTTCCGCCTCCCCGCAAGTCGTGGGGTGTTGTACATCGACTTACATGATCCGCACTCTTGATTCGAGGAAGCCGTACTACGTACGTGACGCTATTGAGGCTGGATCGCCGACTATTAGAGATATTGATTCAGACCTTAGGTAGACTCTTGTTTCTTTGACTAGTTTCTTAGGTTTAGTTCCTTAGGAGGTTAGATGGACACTAGTTTAGGTTCGATTCATATAGTGGTAGTTGTACTCGTATATCGCAGAGGAGTGGATAATGCACATCTGTCTTCACATTCATACTGTAATCATAATTGTGCATGTTCATACATATATTTCTGTAATCAGTATAAAACTCTGCCTGTTAGGACACCAGCACCATTACCGATGATGCGCATATTCCACGCACACTTATTTGCCAGCTCATACACATCATCATCGGTAATTGCTATGTCATGTACACTTAGATCATAATATCTTTTATTGATACATTCAGCTAAAAGCTAGACCGATATAGCATTATGATTACTTTCAGATGTTAGTCTAGACACGGCATTGATTACTTAGATATTTCATGCATTCATATTTCCATGTTATCATGCAGTATTATGGGCATATGCCGACACTTATCATATACTTACTCATGATTTTTGGATTTTGGTTTTCTATGAGATTTCTGGATTTTGGGGAAAACCGCAAAAATATATAAAAACTTCTTTCTCTCCCCTCCTCTCTTTTTAAAACATAAGATACGGTTTTCTCGTGATGTATGTGTCGTCCACCATGAGATTTCATGTTTTCTGTTGGATTTCGAGACCCGATTCGAGGAGTGGATGAACCGTCTCGGGTACATGGTGGGCCCGGTATGGTACCCCGGGGCAAGAAGATCGAGTTGTAGACGATGAGCCTAGCAGGGGAAGGCTACCTACCGGTGATGTCTGGCGCGGCGGATATCCGGAGGATACCGACCGTTGTCGTGAGATTTGATGATATGGGCCGATCCGGACTGACGGAGCCCGAGATATTGAGACTATGAGACTTGAGATTTACATGTTTGTGTCGATGCTTGACACGGATTTCCATGGATTTTATTGTTGATATTTCAGGTTTCTATACACATTTTACTATGATAACAGCTAAAGATTTCTTATACAGATATATCTGGATTTCAGGATTGGTTATTTTACATTCATGGTGCATGCATATCCATTCATATGACATAGTACTATATGAGGCACTGACACGAGCACGGAGTATTTGCACTTACACGTAGTATTACCCTGCTATTACTAGATGATTGGGATATAGTAGTGTATTATTATGACCTAGGATAGCGTCGTGCATTCGATTTCTTTTCGTAGATGTCTTCTACTCACGAGTTGGCAACTCACCCCCGTTGTGCCAAATTTTATTACAGGTTCGATGTACAGGTTTCCCTGGCAGTTGCTGGCATATCATTTCATTCAGGGTGATTTGCACGGTAGGTTGGTTCACTTGTATCTGGACCACCATTGTACTTTTATTCTTTCATTTGTATCTAGTAAGCTCCATCAACCAAACTTGTATTACTTGATAAGTTTATTGGACCAGTTATTTATTTCGACCTTAGAGTCGCGCATGTATTATTCTGATCTGGTGGTTTTGTTTTCTTTTAAGTTTTTAGCCTCGCCCTTTGGCGTTGTATACTATTGTGTATTGTTGTGGTTGTTTCCGCCTGTTGGCATTGAGCTAGCTCCCGTTTGGGGATGCTTTTTATTGTTTATGTATATTATACTTGTTGTACCCGTTTGGGGCCAGTTTTTACAAAGGATACTCTGCTGAAATTTTTGAGAAAATTGGATGTTGCTTTTAAACTTGTTTTCTACGTGTTTTCCTTTACTTCTTTTTTTTTTATGGTTTAGATTTCTGGGCTTCGGCTTACTTAGGTTACGTTGCGCCTCTAGACGCTTCGTAATCTAAGTGCCGGTCACGTTCCGTACTTTCGGGTCGTGACAAAGTTGGTATCAGAGCGCTAGGTTTAACCTTGTATAAGTCTAGGTGACCCTTGGTTGATGGAGTAGGTGATTTAGGTAGAGTAACGTACCGTGGGTATCGTCCGCGGCATACTTACGATACGCTACTCGGCTTAAGGAGCCTTAGGATGTACATTTGTTTGCACCGTATTTCATTCGTTCCTTTGATCTATCTTCGTCAATGTCGGAGGGTGGTTTCTGTTACCACGGGCGCACGGGCAGAGGGAGCTGCGGCTCGAATACGATAACCATTAGGGTATTGGTTATTCTTGAGGATTGAAGCATTGTTTAGCGTGCGGACGAAGGGTATTCACATGCCGTCCAGACGAAGTTAAAGGATTCGAACGATTATCAGAAAACCCATTTTCCCAAGTTTAAAGTATTCGGAAGAACATGCAGGTATTTCGATGGACCCTCTAGAAGAATGAAACCCTAACTCGACATAATGACCACGAGAACGCCCTTGAACCTTAGGGTTTACGGCAGTTCCGCGGTGCCATTAGTGAGGCTTGGGTTTGCCCTTCTACGGCTGGACCATCGATACTGGGGTATGTACCGGATATTTTTAAACTGTACTTGAGTGTTGAGCTCTCGGGGAATTACGCGATTTTGATGGATCGATCGAAAAGTTTAATATAGTCTGGATATCAGGTGAATGGATCGACTACGTGGGAGACTCTAGATATGAGTATTGTCGTTGGTAGCGCAGTCAGCACAGCGACGAAGAGACGAGTTCGAAGCAATCGAGATTAGAGGAAAGAGGCGCACATTGATGATAGTGTTTACGATTGTGATTTGATGATTTGAATTTCATATTTCTGTTGTTGGATTTTGGTATTTTGAGGATTTTGTTCTACGATTGGTATTTCTTATGTGTACCTTCATTACATTCTATTTGTGTTTCATATATCAGTTGTATTGATGTTGTTTAGTACATACCTAGTGCACTTGATTTGGTTTTAATAAATTTTGAGATTTTGATTTTATTTCGTGCATAGGGGTTACACATGATTTTGACATATGTTTCGACCTAGTTTTCATGCATTTTTGTGCTGTGATTTCGATTTTGATATTCGATGTATGTTTTCGTGCACCATGTGCACCTGATTAAGATTCTTGCGCATACTTGGCGCACTTGATGCGATTTTGTGCACACCAGATGCACTAAATCGGAGTTTTGTGCAGATTAGATGCACCTGATATTGAGTCGTGCACGCCCGTTGCACTTGACAGATGTTTTTGGTGCACACCTGTTGCACTAAATTTTGTTTTTGGGTGTAGTCGTGGTATCTGTATTTGGTTTCGATTTCAGTGCGCACCGGACGCACATGATATTTTATTGATGTGATTGGGATTGATTTCAGTTTGAGCAGTGTGTTTTTTTATAATCATTACTATTTGATTTAGTAACCAGGCGGGACGTGTATGTTAAATAAAAGATATATATATTATATAGTTATTTTTTTTAAATAAACGTCCGCTACTTATGCCGTGACGCGTGCATCACACGGCGATTTTCAAAAAGGGGTTTTTGCATATTTCTTTATCCAGATATTTGGACGGTTTTACTATGATGCGCACTATATATATAAGTTGTAGATTGATGTATATTATGTTGGTTTTCATATTGGGTTTTGATATTTTATTCTCGCCATAACTCCGATGATTGCGTTATGCTTGACGGAGTTGATTTTTGTTATGTATTGATGATTTCGGAGCCCCGACGATTTGAGTGTTTTGTTAAATGTTTTAGTATTTGGAAGGGAAGTTTTAATTTAAATTCGGGGACCGAATTTCTTAAAGCGGGAAAGATTGTAACGTTTTAAAAATAATTAAATAAATAATTAAATGAATATAATTGTTTAAGTTAATTTTATGATTTTCGGTAAAGCAAAATGTATTTTTCGTAAAACCAAACCGTGATTGTTTTTCATTATAATTTCAAAAATACCTATTTTAATTATGTAATTACTAGTAAATGGTGTTTATTTAGCCACTTATAAATTTTTAGTTTAATTAAATATTTTTCCTAAATTAATTATTTTAAATATTAACATAAGCTTTATTTTTACACTAAATTAGTGTAAATTAAAAATTTGAATGGTTTTATGTTGTAAAAATGAAACATTTCATAATAGAATCTTGTGTGTTTCATGCAAAATTTATTTTCAAATTTATCCATGGTTCTAGACCATTCTAGGTTAAATTAAGTGAGGAAAATAAAGAATTTTTATTAATTTCATGAAAAGACTTAATTCTATGATATTTTAGCGAGACCTTCTACACTTTTCTTCACTTTTCTCACTCTCCACCCCCTCCTCCTAATTGTGGCCGGCCTCAACACCCCCATGGCAGCCTCCCCCCCCCCCATTTCCACTTCATTTTTTGTTCAAAATTCATCAAAAATCCATCAAAAATTCAATTAAAAATCCACAAAATCCTATTTATTTCCTACCCTTTATTCTCTACTCTTCTTTACATGGATTTTTGAGTGGGAAAGCATGCATTTTTTAGGCTCATTTTCATGTTTGGACTTGAGGTTGTGGAGGTATAAATCTTTCTCTTTTGTTTTATTTCTATTAGATATTTCTTTTAAAGCATAATTAGATTTATTAGATTAATTCTAGTTGCAAATTCTAAAATTCAAGTTAGGTTTGTAAATTCAAGTTGTGGTTTTTATTAATTGAATAAGGTTATAATAGCTAGTTTAACATCTTTTAGAGTGGAAAATTCTTGTATGGTTGTGGTATAATAATTTGTTAATCCAAAATTTATTTAATTATGCTATTTAGCTAACTAGTTTTTATAAATGTATATATGGGTGAGATAAAATTCTAATTAATGTTTTTATCATTATATTATGGTTTTAATAGGGATATTAACATGTTAGTGGAATGCAAAACCTAATCTAGTTATTAGTTTCAATTGTTAGTTAATAAAGTGTGATAAATATGCTAATTATGCTAGTTTTTGCAAACTAGATTTTGGAAATTCCTAAATAAATGAGATTAAAAATATAATTATGGTTTCATTATATCATTATCATCATGAATTATAGTTTAGTACATTAATTCATGCAAAATCATGTTTTGTGGTGAAATTGTGGTATTTTGCTTGAAAAATGTTGAAAATTGTTAAAGGTTGCAAACTAGAAATTTTAAATAAATACAAATTTGTGTAATAAAAATATAGTAATGGTTTGTATAGTCTAGTTATGCTTTTTAATGAGTTTTTTGACCATTGGTTTCATTTAAATGTCAAGTTTTGAAGAAAAACGGTAAATTGGCATTTTCGGGTTTTACGAAATCAGGCGATTTGATGGATTTTAGGGTTTCGATGGATTTAATCATGTTATATATTATAAGTAACGAGTTTTAAAACTATGAGTTATTTGTTGATGTTATCTCGATCCATCGGAGTTTGTACGCCGATATCGAGCGATATTTGGTGCTTTTGCGTGGACGGGACATAGGTTTTAACCTATGCTTGTTCCTTGCGTCTTTTTGACTTTTGTATGTGATTTAGTTTACGATGCTATTTATATGTTTGCGTTTAGGTACCCCTCACGTGGACTGCGGGTGATGAAGAGGAGGATGGCGACACCGTCTTCGGCAGACATAGACCAGGTGAGTAGATGCATATCTACGAGGGGAAGTCGGATGGATGGCGTTTAGCACCCCCGCAACGTAGAATAGGAATAGTACTTATTGTCATTAGGAAACCAGATGTGACCCTTGATTCATAATGAGTAGGACCCTTGTAATGACCCTAGGCTGGACTAGACTGATTTAGGAAAACCATACCAGAGGATGAATACCTTGGAGGAGGTTCGTAGGTTTCATATAGAAACATATACACACACACACTGAAACTCGACATGGTGTGTACGTGCATGTATATATACATATAGGACTAGGTATAGGTATATATATAAATATACAACACATGTATGGGATACATTGATGTGATATGATATCCGAGGTATGATGAAACAGTATAACTGGGCTTGATGCCGTGATTCTTGGCTATACAGTCGTTTTAAGTGTTAGCGGATCATTAGAGAATGAGATAATGAACATGTATACATAAATTATAATGGGTGGTGATGATATTGAGGTACATGGGACTCTAAAATAGTACCCGGACTGTAACTTGTGACTGATCACGATATGATATATGTATGACTTGATTACGACATCATATAGGTGTGACCTGACGTCGATATCATATAGGTGTGACTTGATGATAATATGACATCAGTATGACTTAATCACAATATGATACATATGACATGATATTTCTGAGGATAAACTAATGATGCATATTATGATGGCAATGATATATGATTGATGTATGCGATTACAGTTTAACACCTTGATCATGAGATGTGTCGATGATGACATTATACGAATGATGAGACACCTAGGAGATACTTGACCCGTACCCCGATATTGGAATGCCGTATGATGGATTTTACCGTACGAGGCATAGATATGATGATTGATCCGCACTCTTGATTCGAGGAAGCCGTACTACGTACGTGACGCTATTGAGGCTGGATCGCCGACTATTAGAGATATTGATTCATACCTTAGGTAGACTCTTGTTTCTTTGACTAGTTTTTTAGGTTTAGTTCTTAGGAGGTTAGATGGACACTAGTTTAGGTTCTATTCATATAGTGGTAGTTGTACTCGTATATCGCAGAGGAGTGGATAATGCACATCTGTCTTCACATTCATACTGTAATAATAATGTTGCATGTTCATACATATATTTCTGTAATCAGTATAAAACTCTGCCTGTTAGGACACCAGCACCATTACCGATGATGCGCATATTCCACGCACACTTATTTGCCAGCTCATACACATCATCATCGGTAATTGCTATGTCACGTACACTTAGATCATAATATCTTTTATTGATACATTCAGCTAGAAGCTAGACCGATATAGCATTATGATTACTCTCAGATGTTAGTCTAGACACGGCATTGATTACTTAGATATTTCATGCATTCATATTTCCATGTTATCATGCAGTATTATGGGCATATGCCGACACTTATCATATACTTACTCATGATTTTGGGATTTTGGTTTTCTATGAGATTTCTGGATTTTGGGGAAAACCGCAAAAATATATAAAAACTTCTTTCTCTCCCCTCCTCTCTTTTTAAAACATAAGATGCGGTTTTCTCGTGATGTATGTGTCGTCCACCATGAGATTTCATGTTTTCTGTTGGATTTCGAGACCCGATTCGAGGAGTGGATGAACCGTCTCGGGTACATGGTGGGCCCGATATGGTACCCCGGGGCAAGAAGATCGAGTTGTAGAAGATGAGCCTGGCAGGGGAAGGCTACCTATCGGTGATGTCTGGCGCGGCGGATATCCGGAGGATACCGACCGTTGTCGTGAGATTTGATGATATGGGCCGATCCGGACTGACGGAGCCCGAGATATTGAGACTATGAGACTTGAGATTTACATGTTTGTGTCGATTCTTGACACGGATTTTCATGGATTTTATTGTTGATATTTTAGGTTTCTATACACATTTTACTATGATAACAGCTAAAGATTTCTTATACAGATATATCTGGATTTCAGGATTGGTTATTTTACATTCATGGTGCATGCATATCCATTCATATGACATAGTACTATATGAGGCACTGACACGAGCACGGAGTATTTGCACTTACACGTAGTATTACCCTGCTATTACTAGATGATTGGGATATAGTATTGTATTATTATGACCTAGGATAGCGTCGTGCATTCGATTTCTTTTCGTAGATGTTTTCTACTCACGAGTTGGCAACTCACCCCCGTTGTGCCAAATTTTATTACAGGTTCGATATACAGGTTTCCCTGGCAGTTGCTGGCATATCATTTCATTCAGGGTGATTTGCACGGTAGGTTGGTTCTGTAGGGTTCCTAGGCACTCTAGTGAGGTCTCACAAGTCATCATCCATGCCAATTTCTAAAAAATACGGTGCCGAGAAACCCTAGAACGGATCGTTAACTAGATATATATAGGCAAAGCGAGTAAGTAAACGGAAATATAACTAAAGGGAAGGGACTACAACCTTTGTAGATCCGGTCCACCACTCCTTAAGCTCCGCGATGATCTCCCTCCGCTGTCCAAATCGAACCCTTGACTCTAGCATTGGCATCATCGAAGAATGGGCGGGCTTGATCGTCGATGTCCATGCCGAAGATGATCTACGTCGAGGCATCGCTAGATCAAGCTCCACCTTCACCAAGCCATGAAAACTTGTGAAGGAAACACCCTATACTACTTGGAAAGAGGTAGAGGATGAAGAAATAGGAGTTGGGTTCACTTTAGAATTGGATTTCTCACTCAAATACATCAATCACCATTGATGAAGAAAGCTTTCTTCTTGTGAGGAAGAAGAAGAAGAAGATAAGTGTTATGATAAGAATTAAATTAAAATAGAAAAGAAAATCCATTCTTATCATAACTCTTACCATGGTTAAGTGTAGAGAGAGAACTATAGTTAAGTGGAGTGGTTAGGTTTAAACATGAGACAAAAATGGTGACTTCATGAAAGCTTCATGAAGCTTCATATACAAACAAAGAAAAGCCACCATTTTCTCACTCTTTATCTTTTTCCAAATGAATAACTAAATAGAATAAATGAATGAGAAAATAATAAACCCTAACCACTCATAAAACCATGGTTCAATCTTTACACAAACCCAATTTTGCATGCATCATCAAACATGATACAAGCAAGTGCACAAAATCATATCGCATATGCAATGCGCACATCCGAGCGAGAAAATCCATTTAAAGTGAACCAATACTAGTTAACGCAAAGTAATATATCAAATATATAAATATGCACTAAATCATTAAATCAACACTTGATTTAACGATCCGGTCATATCGGATATAACCGACTAGTATCTTATGTATCGGCTTATCGAATCAATCCTTGATTCGATAACCAGGTTATATCGCATATAACCAATCGATACATAGATCGCGAGAATGTAATACGGTATCGCATACTCGAATTATTCTCGGTCCCGCACATATCTCATATGCGCTCCTATTTCGTTTCGCTTGAGCCAGGAAACCTCTGTGTAGGACTCTAAAGACTCGTCAATACGCCGGCAGCAGATGATGATCATATCAAGCATCCACAAGCCGCAAGCGGTCTGCTAAACGTAACGGCCACCCGGGTATTGAGCGATCAGAAGATCGACGAGCAAGCCCGCTCACACTCCTGCGAATCCAACCAGTAACACTTACCGTACAGTCCGGTCTGTTCGTCTGATATGTCGCATATCTCGCCTAGGGGTGGTAAACGTCAGACCCCAGTAGCTCGATAAGTCATGCCGACTTGAGGTCCATAACATTCGTGAAACTACTGATAACTCTTACCAGTATATCACTGCAACCCTGGCCAGGGATTTCCTGTTATGGCCAGTCGAGCATAGCACAACATCAACCCCCAATACCGGGAGAGACGAATCCCCTCCTATCGCTCATTGCCTCCATGTGAATCGGGACTGTACCCAAAAACCACCTGTTTGCACGACTCAGTAGAGCCGTGGTAGGGTGGAAATCAAAGCACAGTAGGAGACACACAAGACTCTATGACGATCTCGGGTCAACAGACTAAGCTGTACCAGTGTCACCAGAGAACTGCCATCTGACGTGAGGTATAATACCATCTGGGAGTTCTCGGCGAGTCCGTTCAGTGTACCCAGTCTCCACTGAGCACCCGCATACCATCTTCGATGTCAAACACCAATGGATATGGGATCATCCATCGCCCATCGCATGGGTCGAGAAGATATGCGCTAGTCTACTCTGGAATATCGATGCCCCGTCTCGATATTCCCACGACTAGGAACGATGAAGGATGTACTCATTGACTACCCAGGCCCCACTAGTATGATCTTCATCATAGTCCTGGAAGTCGAGTACACATCCTAAGGGCTTTATCAACATGTAATCAGAGAGAGACAGAAAGTATACATGTTAAGATAAAGAGCAACCAGATAGCGTACTATCATGTCGAGCAAGAAAGTCCTACCTATATATGTCCCAGCATCTACTACAATATACATCCAATGTACAGTAATGGCCTCTAGGGCATACATATAACTAACAGGTTCACTTGTATCTGGACCACCATTGTACTTTTATTCTTTCATTTGTATCTAGTAAGCTCCATCAACCAAACTTGTATTACTTGATAAGTTTATTGGACCAGTTATTTATTTCGACCTTAGAGTCGCGCATGTATTATTCTGATCTGGTGGTTTTGTTTTCTTTTGAGTTTTTAGCCTCGCCCTTTGGCGTTGTATACTATTGTGTATTGTTGCGGTTGTTTCCGCCTGTTGGCGTTGAGCTAGCTCCCGTTTGGGGATGCTTTTTATTGTTTATGTATATTATACTTGTTGTACCCGTTTGGGGCCAGTTTTTACAAAGGAGACTCTGCCGAAAGTTTTGAGAAAATTGGATGTTGCTTTTAAACTTGTTTTCTACGTGTTTTCCTTTACTTCTTTTTTTTTATGGTTTATATTTCTGGGCTTCGGCTTACTTAGGTTACGTTGCGCCTCTAGACGCTTCGTAATTTAAGTGCCGGTCACGTTCCGTACTTTCGGGTCGTGACAGTTTTTAAGGAAAAGATATCATTTGAAAATCCGTAACGTCCCTCAAGGTATATATTTAAAAGATACATACGATTCTTCGGTTTAGAAAAAGGTATGGGTCAGACAACACAACTACATCGACTATCTAGTCCTATAGTGTCCTAACGGCAATATCGTCAAACATCATCCTCAAATTCCGTCATCACATAATAGCCGTAACATATCTCTTCTAACTATCCTCTAGTTCCTAATATGGTTTCATAGCTATCTTCATTCTAACCCTAGTTTCCTAATCTAGGTTTCCTAACCATATTCTATAATTAGTTTCTAACACAACTTTGCGGGGGTGCTATACGCCATCCACCCGACTTCCCCCATGGATATAGATCCACTCACCTGGTCTTCGCTCGCTGAAATCGATGACGCCACGCCCCGTCGTCTCGGAATCCATGCGAAGGTACCTACAATAATCAACAGTCGCAATGCATATTAAAATTGAATCCGGAAAACCGATATGGTGCACGGTATGCTCATAGGTTAGAACCTACGGCCTATTCGTGCAAAACAATCAAACAACCCTTATTGTCAATGTACAAACATCCAACAACCCAATACAAATCCAAATATCAAGAAAGTGCATTTTAAAATACGGAAAACATAGCCTAAAACACACAAAAATACTCCCAGATTTTCCCCAGGTGACAATTAGCCAATTTTGCATATAGGAGGGGTCTATTTTATTGACATAGGAGCTACAGACGAAGCAAGAACCAAAAATGAGGTATCCAGGCTGCAAATTGCGGCCCAGGGGATTACCCAAAGGTTAGGGTTTGGTCTCGGGTCTCTGTGGTAGCTTCTTGGGTGCCTGCATGTGCTACAGTGTTTGCAAAATTATTTTTAGAGGCTCCGGGTGTTAGCAGATTCCATTTTACATCCACAGAATTCACAATTCTTCCGATATCGGTTTCTAAATCCGTATTCCGGCTTTCTAGTCTCTGGTTTGAGTCTTAATTCTAACACTAGGGGGTTTGTGTGGCCTCTACTGAACTTAATTACCCATCACCACTCTCAATTCCCATTAACCCTAACTAGGTTTTTCCTAAGTCCACAAAACCACTCGATATCGATTCAAATCTAACATAAGGGTATAAGTAATGGAAACACTAAGTTTATGGTTCAGAAATTACCTTATTTGGCAACTTAAGAAAATTCTTGAGTTGCCCCAAGTGGCCAAAATCCTTGCTTTCTTGGTCCAATGTGCTTCCCTTGAGCTTGTGAACGTTTTTGATGAAAAAGAGATGGGGTTTTGAGGTGTTTATTGAGGTGATTTGAGGGGGTTGAAGATGGAGGAGGAGAGGGTGCTGTCTTGGGCTGAAGAAGGAAGGGAAAAATGAAGGAGAATGATGGAGGAGAGAATAGCTTGGTTAAAGTAAACCCCCCCTTTCTCTCTCTCACCCATACCTCTATTATTCAAATCTTTTCTCTTTTTCTTTTCTTTTCTTTTCCCCTCTCAAATAAATCATCAACCATGATAAAAACATGTAGGAAGCCATGGGAAAATATGTAACAAGTATAGAAAAAGATACGGTGCATGTTTTGCCCAAATACGCTTAAAGCGCGATTAGCGATTTTTAATCGCGATTAGCACTAAATTAGTATATAATTAATCATAAAAATATTAAAAATGGCATAATTCCATAAAACACCCTCTTTTATAATTTTCCATAATTTTTCCCAATTTATCGGTATTTAATTATACCGAAATATTAAAATATTCAATATAATATTATTTAATTATAAAAATTCCCAAAATAATATATATTTTTGAAATGTTACACTTCTTCTCGAGGGCGTCGAGACGGCCGTGGTACCCCGAGGATTCGGCTCCTGGCGATCCCGGGCTTCTTCTGTGGGAGATCTATGTCTGGGCACGGCCCCGGTTCCTCTCGATTAGGTTCCATGGATCCCCGGGCGAGGTGGCCCTCGAGTCATTGTGGCGGGCCCCCGCTGTGCGACCCCGTCGGTGGAGGGGACGTCGATCATGCCCGGGGATAGGCGAGATGACCGACAACTCCTCAGGGGGGTAAGGGTCGTGAGGAGGTTCGAGGCGAGGCGCTCTGGCGGCGGATCCAGGTGTGGAGCCGTGGGGTGCCCAGCGGGTCTCAGGGAGTATCGGCCCGTGAGATCTGTGGCCAGGGGTCGTAGCCTGCTGGTGGTTAGCCGTGCCGGCAAGGGAGGAGCCTTCTAGAGGCGGAGGAGCGGCGATCTGGGGCCCTGACCCGGCCGTTTGAACGCGGGCGAGCGCCTCCACGAGGGACTGCAGCCGGTCTATTCGGCTGGCGAGGGCGTCGATGATGGTCGCCGGGGGAGGCCCATCCACGTCTTCGATGGGTAGGAGGCGGCGGTCGGTACCAGGATCTTCAGAGTGGTTGCCGGCCATACGGATGGAGATCGGAAGGCCAACTTTGTGTTTTGTGGAGTTTCTTTCCTACAGACGACGCCAACTGATGGAGGTCCTTTTCAGGTCTCCGTCAGATGTTGTCTTCCGTTGATCTCCCAGTGGATTTTGGAGGTGATCTCTTGTTGCGTGTGGGTCTCAATGGGTTTGAGGAGATTGGTGATTTTTGGAGTTTAGCGTCGAGTACCTGCAAAGAAGTCCCGGGGGGTTGGTACCACCGAGGACCCTCCGACGATCATGTTAGAACTAGATCCGAGAAGAGTAACGGCTAAGTGGAATAAAAATGGCTTACTTGACCTCTTTGTGATGGGGGTTTATACAGCGGCGGCAGCACACAGCAGTAGGCGCGAAGATCTCGCCGGCAGTTACGCTCCCGACGTCACGCCTGCGTAAAGAGCGGATCACCCGTTAATGGGGATCGTGATGGCGTGGAACGTGGGATGTTGCTGGCGGAGAATCTGCGCATGGTGAGATTCGCGGTGCGGTGGTTACGCCTGCGAGAGGTGGAGTTGGTCGGTCGGAGGGACCGAGGAAGATAGCCTCGGCTGGGGAGCTCGGAGGCGAGCAAGAGGGCCGAGGAGTCTTGGACCAGTTGCAGTTCGGGGTGAGCTGAGAGGCCGAGAAGGCCAGTCTCAAGGGGGCTCTGAGGAGAGCCACCTAGAGCTTGCGGGTCGGGTACACGGATGGCCTGGTCGGCCCCTGCGGGCCCCTTCTTCTGAGTTCTGGGATACGTCGTCTGCCATGTGTTGTGGTCTTGGAGGTCGCCAATATCGAGCATCATCAGCGTTCTTATTTTTTTCTCTCATGACTTGACACATGGCCGGCACACTGTAGATTTGGGAGAGGGTGTGGTGGACAATTTTCAGACTTGAATAAACGGACCTTTGAATTTTTTCTTAAGAAGACAAATGTCGCATGTCCCCTTTTAAGTTCTATTTATAATAGTAGAGATACATGTGCATCACTTATCAGCTAAACAATCTCAAACTCACTCTGTAAATAATTGATGTTATTTTGTAATATTGATTGAATTGGCCATATGCACGAAGTATAAAAATTGTTTAATTAACCTAACAACTATGCTAATTAATTGCCTCAGGTTATGGCGTACCAGACATTGGCGGCAGTGGCTGTAGCAGCACAATCAGCGGTGCTCGGAAAATTCGGGCAGCCGGAGCTGCATTGGATGAAGATATGTGATCTCTATGGCAAGTTCTGCACTCAGGTGGGAGAGGGCTTAGCAGCTGCGTGTTTTATGAGCTTTAGCAGTGTAGCCCTTTCCATTGTTTCTGCTTTCAACCTTTTCGCTTGTGGGAGTAACAAAGGGGAAAAATAATTCGATTTCCTTTTACTACAATTAAAATGTAAGGAAAAAGAAAAGCTCTTGGGCTCTCTCTGATCCATTGGCTTTTCGAGGACGAAAGTGATTTTGTATATGGTAAGTTTGCAACTATAAGATGCTAATGTTAAATGACAGGATTCTCATTATATATGTTAATTAGATTTAGGCCTAATTTTATATTTATGACATTGATTGGCTTGTATTTAAATCTTTCTATGTGCGACCATCAGATTTTAAGCACATACTATGCGGATAATAGGACATGGAATTATTAGAGAGAACATTTATAGAATAATAAATATTGAATGACCTATGTATAATTTTTCATTTCAAGTTCTCATATACCATGCATGTTTAGTTTCTAGGTGGATTTTCTGAGTTGTTAGGAAATATGTGGATTTTTCTTAATTTCTTAAATTACTATTATTATTTTTAAAAGAGGACATTTGGTATCTCCTGTACTCTGGTCTCTAGTTACTAGACGGGCACATACGAATGCACGTGAAAAAACTTTCAGCATCAGGATTTGTCAAACAATTGTTGTAAATTTTATTTGGGCTTATGTTTTTCACTAAAATACCATAATCTTTCTAAATATTTTAGACATACATTGATTTTGTTTTCTTTTTTGTGTGTTGTTAGTAAAATAATATTGTTAAGGATAACTTTGAAGAAAGCATGTTGAGAATAGATTTGAGAAAATAATAAGATATATAAATAATAAAAGCTATTAGGTATTATATATGTAAGTTAATTTTGCTTTTTCGCTCTTTTTCCTTTTGGTGGGGTGTGTATTTTTTTTTGGGGGTGGGGGGTTTCCTTTTGTGTGCGCACTCACTGTGAGGGTTGTTTTCCTTTCTGATCTTTTGAGTGGCTTCTCTTGAGCTAAAAAAAAGTTAATGCAATTTAAAAACATTTGAAATTTCGTAGGAGAAAAATGAGAAAATGTAATGTGGCCTCCCTTATGTTTTAGTTATAATAAAAGAGATGTAAAGATTTTGCAAACAAAAGAAGCCCTCCAACCAATCGACCAAGGTGAAACCTTAGACTTTTGTACAAAACCATAACAACCTCAGTAAAATATTTTTTTTAAGCATAATGAATGAGAAGGGTGCTTGTACCCAGCTTTTTCTTCAAGAACCAAAACAAAAAAAAAAGCAAAAAAAAAAAGAGACAGCTAAAAAAGAAAATTAGGGATGGGGTAAATTTGTGTTTGTATCGACTCAAAGTTTAACTCTAGGTTGGGTCGGGTTCATCTATAAGTTCAGTCTGCAGTGCATTTTGAATATGCTAATTTTGAAAATGCATTTTTACCATATTTTCATTGAATGCACAGATATAATGCAATCATATTAAAGTTTCTTGGAATGAAATAACCCAAGGGCAGATCATACAGAAAAGCTTTACTGGGTTTTCCCATCATTTCAGAATGTAATCACTAACTGATGGAGGCTGGGACCTACTTCAGATGTTGTCCTCCGTCGATCCTTGGATGGTGGTCTTTGACGGCTGAGATTTGATTGGGAGTTGCTGAGTGTAGATCTCAATGGGTTGATGTTGGATGATGAGCTACCTGCAAATAAGTCCCGGGGTGGGTGACCACCGTAGGACTCTCCAACGATCAACTTAGACCCGAGAAATAAGTGCAGAATAGCGGCGTATTGGAAATAAATTAGAGATATTTGAATCATCTGAGAGAGGGGTTTATATAGGGGTCGTCTGGAGCGAGCAGGTGCGAGATCACCACCGTCAGTTACGCCCCAGTGTTATTCTCGCCTTGAATGGCGGGATGCGCTCATTAATATGGGGATGCGCTAGCGCGGGACGCGGATCGTGGGGAGACGGATATCTCGCCCTGGTGATATGCGCGGAGCCGTTACGGGACGCATGGGATCCATGCTCTTGGTTGATCGGGGGAGGCCGAGGAAGCTCGGCACGTCAGGAGCTCGGAGACGAGCTGGGAGGCCGAGGAGGCTCGGAGACGAGCTGGGAGGCTGAGCAAGGCCGAGGAGCAAGGAGACTGAAAAAGCTCGGAGACGAGCTGCTGGTAGCTTCCTAGGTGAAGGTGGTATGTATTCTGGGAGCTGTCTCGAAAGGTCGGACACGTTCCTCGAGAGGGGATCCTGAGGAATCCTCATAATGCAACTCACTTATTCCACCTCCGTAGTCTTCGGGACACGTCATCCGCCACGTGTCGTAATCTGAGGAGACACCACTTGTGAGCATCATCATTAGCCCCCCACTCTCGTTCCGACCTATTCATGGGTCGGGTCGAGAATGGCCTGTTCGGTTTTCTTTTGTTCATTTTGGCGCCAAGGAATCATAAAGCGGATCGCCCGAGAACGGCATGGCGTTTGGTGGTTACGTCGTTTCGATCGTTGGGCCCACGTGTCGCCTCGTCGTTCACCTGAATCTTCGCGTGTATCCCCGATAGCGTCAGCGGATCAATGAAATGATCACGCTTTAAAGAGGGGGCGCCGTTTCAGCCGATCGCCAGTTGGGATACGGGCCACATGTCGGACGTCGGTTGGCGGAAGTGACAGGCTGTCTCTGACTCCTGTAGTCAAAAGACGTCCCCAATGGTCGATCGCCACGTGGAGCCCCGTTGGTCGCTGGGCGCGATGTTTCGTTTTGGCGAGAATCGATCAGGGTCGTAGGATGTTCCCTTTTGGGGTGTATAAATAGGAGGGGAACATTTTAGGGCTGATACTTTGCTAAAATTCTCTTTCGTTGCTGATGATTTCCCGGCGCCCCTTCTTTTAGATCGGACCCCTTGTTGATTTTACCTCGGTGAGTCCTTTCCTTTGAATCAGGTTTGATGTCTTCATCTGAGGAGTCCGTAGAGGTAGTAAAGGCGGAGTCGAATGATGAGGCTCTTGTTGTTGGGGCCGAGTCTAGTGGGTCTTCCTCCTCTATGGCTTCAGATAGCCAAGAGGGTTCTTCTTCGTCCTCTATGTCAGGTTTGCCCCTAGAGTCAGGGCCGCCTCTGTCGCTCGCCGTCGGGCGGTGACAAGGGCCCCTAAGGTGCGCATCGGGAACACCCGCGACGCGCCCTCCGTTTTGTTAGTGATATGTATGCCCTAGAGGCCATTACTGTACATACGATGTATATTGTAGTGGATTCTTGGACATATATATGGAGGACTTTCTTGCGCGACATGATAGTATGCTATATGGTTGCTCTTTATCTTAACGTGTACACTGATTGTCTCTATGTTACATGTTGATAAAGCCCTTAGGATGAGTACTTGACTACCAGGACTATGATGTAGATCATACTAGTGGGGACAGAGTAGTCTCTAAGTACATCCTTCAAATGTTCCTAGTCGTAGGTGTATCGATACAGGGCATCGATATACCAGAGTAGACTAGCGTATAGCTTCTCGATCCATGTAGATGGGCGATGGATGATCCCATATCCATTGGTGTTTGACATCAGAGACAGTATACGGGTGCTCAGTGGAGACTGGGTACATTGGACGGACTCGCCGATGTTTCCCCCAATCAGAGCAAAGCTCTGTTTGAATTTCAAAATTCAAAATTCGAAGCAACGCTTCAGATTTTTTGCGCTGCGCGCAACGCACCACGTATCAAAAGCTGATACATCAGCGCAGCGTCCAAGGCAGCGCGTCCAATCAGAGCAAAGTTCTATTTAAAACAAAATTAAAGGAAGCAACACTTCAGTTGCGCAAGCGCTGCGCGACACGTGTCAGCGCAGATGCGCTGTGCCGTGCGCTGCGCGACACGTGTCAGCACAGATGCGCAAGCGCATGCGTGCTGCACGACACGTGTCAGCGCAGATACGCAAGCGCATGCGCGCTGCGCCGTGCGCTGCGCGACACGTGTCAGCGCAGATGCGCTGCGCCGTGCGCTGCGCGACATGTGTCAGCGCAGTTGCGCTGCGCTGCTGACACATGTCACGCTCTGGGGCGTTTGCACCAAACAGAATTAAATTCTAGCAAGATTTTTCTGTTCTTGTTAAAATAAGAAGATTGGCTTCTGTAAAACAGAAGCCCTTAGATCAAAGATCCAACGGTGGGGAAAATTCCCCAAATCACTCAGAGAAAGATCTCTTTAACAAATTTAACAAATTTATAGGCACTATATAAAGGCCCCTAGACCCCAAATCAAAAGCATCAACATTGTGAGAGATCAAGAATTTCAAACAGAGAGAACTCTGAAGAAATTTCAAGAAGAAAAAGGTAAAAACCTTTAAGATAGAAGAATTTCTTCTAATAGATCATTGATCTAAGAACAAAACCAATGATCTTCAATAAAAAAAAAATAGTGCTTTGCACTTATGAACCATTGGTTCTCTGAAAACAAGAAAAAGAAGAAAAAACTTGTTTTCTTTGATCTAAATTGGATCAAGAAATCAAACAGTGCTTTGCACTTTTTTATGAACCATTGGTTCTGGAATCTTGAAGATTCTCAAGATTATTGAGATAGTGCCTTGCACTTGCAGAAACTGCACTGTTGCGCTTCTGGGTTGGCGCAAGCCACCAGAGAGCGCCACGTGTCAACATCTGAATCACTTGCGCTATGCGCTTTAAGAAAGAGCCTTGCTCTCTGAAATTGGTGCAACTCACCAGAGCGCGCCACGTGTCAGCAGCGCAAGCGCAGCGCACTGGCGCAGCGCATTGCGCTTGCGTGACACGTGTCATCACCACAAGCGCTTGCGCTCAGTGATTGGCGCAAAGCGCCTGACAAATGCAATGTATTTCTTTTACTAAAGGGCCAGGCCCAAACCAGAAAGGCCTAGTAGGCCAAATTAAATTGCAATGCAATAAAAAGGGCAGAGCCCAAACAAAATTGATGCTCTGCGTCATTTATAAATGGGCAGAGCCCAAACAAAATAATAAATAATGCAATGCATTATTTTAAAAGGGGCAGAGCCCAGATAAAGGTCCAACAGAGACCAAGATTAATGCTATGCATTATTAAAAAGGGGCCAAGCCCTAGCACATGCCTAATAGGCCAAAAACAAATAAAAGCGTTGAACAGTTTTCAACTGGTCTTAGCCCAATCATGGCCGTAAGTCCTCAAATTAAATTGACTGAGCACAGCTGCTCTCTTAAATCAATTTACATCCGGTTCAAGGGTACATCTCCGAACTCCTTTGACTCCTATCGTTGTAATCCTTCAACGACGTCAGAGAGGTGACGGGTCCCGACAACCACACATCAACACGGACTGTGGGGTCCTTAAACTCATGGACTTAAGCGTCCTTAAACTAAAACATGGACTGTGGGGTCCTTAAACCCACGGACTTAAGCGTCCTTAAACTGAACATGGACCACCACGTCCCTAAACTGGAACATGGATCACCACGTCCCTAAACTGGAGATGGACCACCATGTCCCTAAACTGGAGTATGGACCGCAATGTCCTTAAACTACCTATGGACCACTACGTCCCTAAACTGGAAATGGATCTAGACGATCCCGTTAAGTTGATCTTGGTCTCAAATTAGACTAACGTACCCTTAACAAACGTTTAAGTTGATCTTAGTCTCAAATATAGCTAACGTATCCTTAAGCCAAAACCCAAAACCCAAATCTAAGAAAGTACGGATTTGGACTAATCCACGTCCTACGAGCGACGAAATAAATAGTCTCCGTATACAATCCACGGGCAACCACAAACAAAACAAACACCCACGACACGAAGTGAAATTCTGGAGAAGGAGAAAGTGGTTACCGCGATGAGGGGCTTGCGCCTGCAGGGAAGAGCGTCCCCACAATCAAAAACCCCTCAAGCGAGGGGGAATCTGACGAAGTCTGCTATATCGTCCGCATCCGTCTAAACCTCCGATACACGGTGCCATAAATCAACTTGGCATCTTCGGAGAGGTGGACGGATAAAACCAAATAGCATCTGCCCCGAATCTCAGGCAAGACGTCCTAATGTCTTGGCCGCCATTCGGAGGGGAACAGATTCTGGCACGCCCGGTGGGACCTTTTTCTCTTTCCACTCCACACTTCGTGTGTCGTATTCGCGAACGAATCGCGGTTTGTTAATGGTTGCCTTTGGATTTTAAGTTACTAAGATTTGGTCTTTTGCCTGGTGCAGAAATCAAGCATCGATGGCCTCTACCTGTTCGAAGTGCTCCAACTGCAGCTGCAACTCACGTCCTACCTCAACTGGGGGCATAACCTACGGGCCCCAAGTGGCCTCTTTGTTCACGATGCCCGTGGAGCAAATTACTCAAGCCACCACATGGCTGTTTTTCGGAACCATACTTCCGCCAACAAGCTTCAGCACCCCTGTGCCCGTACCAAAAGCTCCTAAGAAGTCGGTCTTCGATCGACTTATAGTTACTGCGGCACCTTTCAACGGGTCGCCCAACACCAGCGCCTCGGTCTTCTCCAGACTGGGCCAAAACTCCTGCGGGCCCACAATGAAGCTTGTAGTCCCAGAAAAGGTTATTCTAAAAAGAGTAGCCAAACCTGCTCCTGAAGCCGTCAAGGTGGCTTCTCCTGCTAAGAGACCGGTCTTTACAAGATTGACCGTCCCAACTCCCACTCCTGCTCCTGCTGCTCCAAAGACATCGGTCTTCAATAGGCTGACGCCGGCAACAGCCCCACACCTGAACAGGGGGCAGGAGGAAGCTGTTTCTGTCTCTGAACCAATACCGATAACTCGTCGCGCCCAACGACGCCACTGGCGCCGGATAAGGAAGACCGGGGGCAACTCCCCCTCTGGGATAACTCCGCCAGCTCCAACGGTGGAAGTTGACGCTGCTGTTCCAACCGGGAACAGCTTTGAGCTGTTGAACAGGGTACGCAGAAACTCGCCAACTGCGGTCCTCAAAAGATCTCCTCCACCGATAGAGACCGCCGTGGAAGCAGAAAAGCCGGAGCAGTCTCCTCAATCGCTATCCTCCAGGATCTACAAGACATGGCGACGAGTCCAAGAATCTGTGGTTGATCCTAATTTCTCTCGCCAACATAAGAAGTCGAAAAGTCGGCAAGGAGAAAATCCCCCGGTCAAGCAACAAAAGGCGACGACCACTTGGGTGCCCAAAGTAACGGCCCCCTCAATTTCAACGGCCCATAAGAGAAGAAGGCCAGAGAAAGTTCTCAAGCCGACGGTGAATATCAAAGGTGGTGAACCCAAACACCCTAAGTCCGGGGGCATCGTAGTTCATACCGTCTACGTGGCGTCTGGTAAAGAGGACAGTCGCATATCTACGGGTCATCGACCGCTTACACGGTCAGTGACCAAAGCGCAGGAGCAGCAGCAGAAGCTCCAAGAGATGATGAACGCAATGGCCGCACTTACTGGGCCAAAAGAAAACCCTGAAACGTCCTCGGATGAACGCCAGGAGAAAGAAACCGACGCCGAATTCCTTCGTCGAATATTGTAGAAGAAGGATAAAGAGGCTGCTGAATAAGCAGCCAACATAAAGCGTATGGGCCTCCTGTTCCAAGACATGGTGGGGATGATGATCCAACAAGATCCTCCGGCCGAAGATCCCCCGATCGTCCTTGAAGACGATAGGGGAGAAACGTCAAATCCTCCGCCAGCTCTGTCAACAGCTAAGGAGGAGACAATCTCCAAGGCTGACCTGGATGAGTACATAGCCCAACAAATACGGGTTCATCATGCGACTGAAGCAGCCGGCCAGGTCGTAAAAACAGGACGACCGTATCCGAGTTGGTACGACCAGATCAAGTACCTGCCGGGTTACACCATACCTAAATTCCATGTCTACAAGGGGACAGGCAATCCCCACCAGCATGTTGCCCAGTTCAGGGCACTCTGCGGCAACACCGGCGGTGATGATAAGCTGTTGCTTCGCCAGTTCATTGGCAGCTTATCAGATACAACGTTTGAGTGGTACTCTAAGCTCCCGAACGACTCTATCAAGACCTTCGTGGAGATGGAGCTGTTGTTTACCCAGCATTTTGCAAGCGCCAGTGAACGCACCCCGATGACGGCACTGATTAACGCCAGAGTAAAGCCAGGAAAGACATGGGTTCAATATGCTATACGGTGGCGGAACTTATGGTCAAAGTGCGAGCAGCGCATTGAAGAAGCTCCCGCGGTGGGTATGTTTGTGGGAACCCTTGATCCACAAGCAACCATCTCGCAATTTATGATGTTCTTCAAGCCGACTACCTTCCAGGCCTTGATTGACAAGCTAGCACAAATGGAACAGATAGGCCATAGACCCCCTCTTCCAAAGACGGACTCCCGAAATGACAAGGGGAAGGGAAAGGCGATCGTTTTCGCTAATGCTCAACAACAACCGAGCAACTCGAAGCCGGTTGTTCATCAAAATAATATGCGTCTATAGGTATCCCTTGAGGAGAGACTAGGACGTCTTTACTCGTTTCCCCGAGATAAAACAAGAAGGTTATTCGAGTTAGCGTTGTGCAACCGACTCATAAATTTGCCGGAGCCAAAACGTCCGTCGCAACCAAATGATGTCAATGAGCCCAACTACTGCCCCTATCACCGAGTACTGGGACATCCGATCGAAGATTGTCACCGAGTACTGGGACATCCGATCGAAGATTGCTATGTCTTCAAAAATTGGCTTGAAAACCAGTACCAACAAGGCAAATTCGCATTATCCGATAGATGGAAGGGGAATCCGCCGCAACCACACACCTCTAAGAGGACGAATATGCCGGGGGCAACGTGCTCTCTTGTCGAAGAAACGCCATAGGAAGTTGTGCTGTCAGCTAAGACCAAGAGGATGCTGAACGATCTTCAGACATGCCCAGCGATCAAGTGGAAGAACCCGTTGGAACCGCAAGTCATTGAAGGGATGTTGAAGCCGCGTCCGACCCTAAAGACCGATGGTGGTGGCCCAAGCATTCGCAACCAGCCGTCAAAATCTTCGAAGAAGAAGAAGAAATCTAAGAAGTCTGTAAAGCCTGGTGACAAGCGCACAGACTTGCAAAAACAAATTGACGCGCTGGAGGAATACAACCAGAAAGCACGAACTCCCATTACGCTCCAAGAGTTTCTTAACCACGTCTTTCAAGAGGAAGATGAGGGAGAAAGTTCGTCTGATGAGTCTGAGGCATACGTGGCGAGCTGCCATATGATCTCCCATTCATTGACGGACGATGAGGAGACTCCCTGCACTAAAAAGCTGGGGGCAGATCCTGAACCAAAAATTCTAGGGCCATCAGATGAGTTAATTGACGCATTCCTCAACGAAGCTCTGCTGAAGAGTAAAGCTGATCGGGAACGCGAGACGGCTATATTTGAAATGGCCAAGCACCAGCGACTTGACGAAAGAGCTGAAACACTCTCGTTGGAGCAAAATGCATCAACTACCGACAAAAGCAAATTCAAGATGAGGAAAAGGTTTGCTAAGACCATATCAATAGGCATGAAGCTACCATCCTCCGAAGGAAACATTACTGGTGAAATGGAAATGCACCCCTCCTATTGCTTATATCATCAGAAGATTTCGCACCCCACTGAAGAGTGCAAAGCTTTTGATAGATGGTGGCAAGGATATGTTGCTCATCGACAACATTTTAAGCGGGAGAAGCGTAAAACTCGTCGGGAGCGGAAAAATATGACCGAAGGGTTTAACCGAACTACCGGTGATTGTCGCATGGTTAACGCCGGGGGATCACAGGTGCCTACATTCGGGAGTGATTCTGATGAAGAGCTGGAGCTTGGCCCTCTCTTTAAAGAGTCCACTCCGGGAAAAGAAGAAGGGCAGAAGGTCTGTGAAAATATCCGGCTGTGTAATCGCACGCTACCTGAAAAGAATCTCGGGCCTTCAAATAAAAAAGATAAGGGAAAAGAGAAGGTCCCTGAAGATATCGTCTTAGATGACCAAGTTGTGGAGGAGCTAAGTGCCAAGGAACCGCCGAAGAGAAATAAGATGGATTACAACGTCTTAGCGCATCTGAGGAAGCTACCCTCACAGCTCAGCATTCTTGACGCCCTTTTGCTATCAAAGGAGGTGAGAGATTCGTTAATCAAGACACTACAGGATCCGGAGCAATTCCAAGCTTTCCTGGACGAGGAAAAGATGAAGGATGAATTGGAGGAAGTGCACACTGCTGATGTCTCTTTTGGTGATGAAGACCTTCTCCTTAGGACGTGCGAACACAATCGCCCCTTTATGTCTCAGGATACTGTCACGATATAAAGATAGGCAAAATCCTGATCGACAATGGATCCTCCGTTAACCTCCTCAATGTGCGGGTGTTAAAAGAAATCTGTATGAGCGTCCAACACCTTGCTCGGGACAAGATCACCATCTCCGGGTTCGACTCCCAGTCATCAAGAACTCTTGGGTCTGTGATACCGACGCTATGCTTTGGGCTACTCGTCACGGACATTATGTTCCATGTCATAGACGCCAATACATGCTACAATGCTTTGCTCGGCCGACCATGGTTACACGCGTACAATATCATCCCTTCTACACAACATCAGTGTATGAAGTATTCTAAGGACGACTTCGAGTATACCGTGGCGGGAGAACTGAACCCGTTCTCTGTGAATGAGGTCTGCAAATACGAAGATGCAAAGTACTTTTTGCCAAATTTCAAGGATACAGAGAGATGTCGCAAACCGGAAAACAAAGCCGCTGCCACCATTCCTGTTTTCGAGAGTGATACCGAAGAAGAAGAAGAGATAGTTTACTCTGGGCCGTCTCGACACAACAAGCCAGGACCATCCGCTCCTACGTTGATCTTTGGTAGCGACTCGGAAGATGAGGTCCATGCTGTATTCTCTGCTCGACCTTCAATACAAACGTCCGCTGACGAAGAGCAAAGTCTACAAGTCGCCATGGTGCCGCTTAAACATCATAAAGAACTGGATGCACTCGATATCTACAATGTAGAAGAGCTGCAGACGTTCTATGTCCCTCCCAGGCGAGAAGGCGAAAAAGCAATTCTATTCTACCGCTCTGAAGAAACCAGAGTGGAGAAAGAAATCTGGCATGGCGCGGATCCTATGCTTGACAGGCTTCAGCCCATTCGTCCCCCCAGATATTATACAGAAGGCTTGAAGAGGCTACTGAAGCACCAGGGGATATCCTTCAAACAGACCGTTCGAAAAGCCAAGTTTTATGACAAAGTCTGGAACGTTCCCGGGACTCAACGCAAGTTACCTAATGGGAGAATGGAAATAATCGGGCTTAGATACATCCGGTCAAAGAAACGAGAGCTACTATACGGTTGCTACGTTGTGTATGACTTCGATGAAGAAGCGGATTCTCAATGGGAAGATGCTAATCCTGAACCAGTAAAAGTTCCAGACACAAAAGTGCCCACTCGGTCGTTCGAAGAACAAATGGGCAAGCTTATAAGGGAAGCTGGTCAAAAAGTCTGAGACGACCAAAACCGCGAAATGGCCATCTACGAGAAAGCCAAAACGCAACGCCTCCTCTAACAGGCTGTGAAAAATGAAGATGCCGCTCCTTGTCAACCTGATATAAAGAAGGCTCGACGCAGAGGCAGAAACAAGCCGAAACGCGAAAAAAGCGCTCAACAGCAACGAAGCGGGGCTAAGAGGCCACGCAAGCGGGGACCGATCGGTTCCGATCTATCCCTCATAAGAAAAATGGGTCGGGCGTACTCTTTTCCTCGGGACAAGACGAAGAAAATATTTGACCTCGCTCTAAAACATCAAATGCTTACACTGCCGGAGTTTAAACACCCCGAACATGCAGGCGAAGTCTCTCATCCGGATTATTGCCCTTATCACCGAGTGATAGGGCACCCTCTTGAGGACTGCTTCACATTCAAGAATTGGGTCGAAGATCAGTATCAGTTTGGCAAGTTCGCTCTGTCCGACAACTGGAGGGTAACGCCGCCACAGAAGCACGAACCCAAGGCCATGGAAGAAAAACCAGTCCCACATTGGGATTGGAAGTGAATTCGTACTTGTCACATGATAACAATATCAAAGGAAGAGCCCGAGAACATGGATGACTTTCCCTGGTGCTTTGAAAACGACAACGATGAGGTAATCTCAGAATTTCTACCAGCGCCAAAAGAGCTGGAAGATGGAATCCATACCACTGCAGATAACCTCAAGAAAATTGAGTTGGGAACAGCGAACGACCCGCGACCGACATTCATTAGTGAGCTGCTGTCTGAAGAGAGGGTGGCTTCATTAAAAGACCTGCTTATGCAGCATAAAGATTGCTTCGCATGAAACTATTCCGAAATGCCGGGATTAGATCCAGAAATTGCGGTGCACAAATTGGCAATATCCCCGGACGTCAAGCCAGTCAAACAGGCACCGAGAAGAATACGGCTCGAACTTGAGATGAGTATCAACGCCAAGGTCAAGAAGCTGATCGACTCCGGCTTTATTCAGGAGGTTCAATATCCTGAATGGATCGCTAATATCGTCCCCGTGATGAAGAAAAATGGGACAGTGCGCATATGCGTGGACTTCCGGGATCTCAATAAAGCCTGCCCGAAGGACGATTTCCCAGTGTCAGTCACCGAACTGATGATAAACAATACGCCCACTCATGAGGTTTTCTCCTTCATGGATGGCTCGTCAGGGTATAATCAGATAAAGATGCATCCCGAAGACCAGAAGCACACCGCCTTCAGGACTCCTTTGGGTATATTCTGCTACAAGGTGATGCCCTTCGGTTTAAAGAACGCGTGTTCTACTTATCAGAGGGCCATGATGAAGATCTTCGATGACCTCATACACGAAATCGTCGAATGCTATATCGACGATCTCGTGGTGAAAAGCAAATCATACGAGGAATATTTAGAACATCTGAAGACCGTATTTCAACGCCTTCGACAATACAACTTGAAGATTAACCCTCTCAAGTGTGCATTCGGGGTTTCCTCGGGCAAATTCCTGGGATTCATCGTCCGACATCGAGGTATTGAAATAGATTCGTCAAAGATCAAGGCGATCATGGAAATGCCTCCGCCAAGGACTCTCAAACAGTTGCGGTCTCTCCAAGGGAAGTTCACGTATATATGGAGATTTATAGCTAACCTTTCAGGAAAGTGCCGTCCTTACAGCCACCTGATGAAGAAGGGAACCCCGTTCGTCTGGGACTAAAAATGCCAAAGCGCACTAGACGAGATCAAGCAATACCTGTAGAACCCGCCAGTGCTGGCTGCTCCGGTCAAGGGAAAGCCCCTCATTCTTTATATAACCGCTCTCGAAGGCTCCTTGGGCGCATTATGGGCACAAGAGAACGATCAAGGGAAGGAAAGAGCACTCTACTACTTAAGTCGAGTTCTACTGGGGGCAGAAAGCAACTACTCCCCCATTGAAAAACACTGCCTGGCGTTGATCTTTGCGATAACAAAGCTCAGACACTATGCGTTGGCACATGAAGTCCGTCTCATTTCGAAGGTGGACCCCCTTAAATATTTGATGTCGAAGGCCATATTGACAGGGTGACTCGCTAAATGGGTCCTGCTCTTGATGGAGTTCTCGATAACGTATCAACCTCTCAAGGCAGTGAAAGGCCAGGCCATCGCCGACTTCCTCGCTGAGCATCCGATACCCGCCGATTCTCCTTTGAATTGCGATCTTCCAGACGAACATGCGTTTGATGCGATCGACGGTGGTGATACCCGATGGGAGCTTTATTTCGATGGAGCATCTTCCGTGAAGAAGCGCAAACAAAGTACCCCTATAATCAAATCGGGGGTAGGACTCATCTTTGTAACTCCACGAGGAGGGATAATGCGCTTTGCTTTCTCCCTAACAGAGCCGAGGACGAACAATGGAGCCGAATACGAAGCATTGATAGCAGGCCTCGAGATCGCCATCGACATGGGAATTGAAAACCTCCTCATATACGGAGACTCCCAGCTGGTCGTTAGTCAAGTAAATAGTGACTACCAAACGTACAAACCAGAGTTGGTGAAGTACGGCGAAAAGGTGCAACAACTGTTGACCCAAATTCCTTCATACACTTTGGAAAATATACCGCGCGCGGAAAATAGCAAAGCGGACGCATTGGCCAAACTCGCTAAGGAACTGGCAGATGAGAACCTCGATGACGTAAGAATCGTGGTACAAAGTCGTCGGGTACTTGCCCCAGCGGAGATATCTCCGGAGTCATCCGAAGAAAAGGGAGCGACTGAGCAGAAGACCCTGCAAATAAAAGATCAAGAAAATACCGAGGATTGGAGAGAAGTCTTTATAGACTACTTCAAATACCGTCGAGCACCCGAACATGCGTCCTTAAGACATCAGCTTATGAAACGAGCTCTATCTTTCGCCTTCGTCAATGATACTCTGTACAAGAGGTCATTTGATTCTCTGTGGTTGAGATGTCTGGGACCTGACGAAGCGAAAAGAGTCGTTCAGGAAGTTCATGACGGACTCTGCGGTTCTCACCAAGCTGGCTCGAAGATGAAGCTGAAGATCAAACGAATGGGCTACTACTGGCCCACGATGATTCAGGACTGCCTCTAATATGCGAAGCAATGCCACTCATGCCAAATTCATGGGGACTTCATCCATCAGCATCCAAATCCACTCCATCCAACGGTGGCTAGCTGGCCATTTGAAATGTGGGGAACTGACATAGTCGGCCCCATCGAACCAGCATCGTCTAGAGGACATCGTTTCATCTTGGCGACAACTGACTACTTCTACAAATGGGCAGAGGCAGTACCGCTGAGGGAAGTTAAGACGGAGAATATCCTCCATTTTTTCAAGACGCACGTCATATATCGGTTTGGAACTCCACGACGGATCATCTCCGATAACGGGCCAGCTTACAGAAGCCACAAGATCAGTCGCTTCACGCAACAACATGTTCATATCAGATTTTTGCATTTTCATACCGCCCAATTTTTATCACATTGCATATCGGTAGATACTCTTGAGCCGTGTTTGCTAGTCAATTGCAGGATACAGGTTCCCGGTTCTCAAACGGAGAAATTCATGGAAAACACGACAAAATCCGGTTCCTGCCAACCACAGATAAAACACGGTCTCCGCTCTTCATCCGTATGTTGCCAGATACCAGTTTAGGAAGACAAAATGTCATTCTCATGCACAAGGCTCAATGGTAGCACAAAATCCAAGAGATCTACGCGGAGCTCGAGGCAATCATCCACAAAAAAGTCCACCTTTCCTCAATAGAAATTCTGGAAGAAATGGGAAAGAGTTTTCAGAAAATATATATACCAGACAAGAGGGGACAGGAGAACAGGAAAGTACACAGAAGCCCACACCCTAAGTCCACTATAGGGGCGCGGATCCGCGGCCATAGGGGGGCATAGGCGGCGGATCCGCGGCCGTACAGGGGATTCAGGGCAGGAGCTTCCAGGGGCAGTTTGGTCATTTCATCAGGGTTCTGGTGGTTGCCCTAGGATTTCATTTCTTGGCCTATAAATAGCCCAGAATTTTGTGAAGAAGGGGTCAATTCTTGTATTTTCATTTTGCCTAGTTTTAGTATTGTTCTTCTTCCTCTTCTCACCTCTTCTCCATAAAACTTGTAGTGAGCTTTTGAGTGAAGAGTGATGAATAAAGAAGACCATTTTTATTATCATGCTTGTCTCTTTCTTTACTTGTTGTAATTTGTTGTAATTTTAATTGTTAAGTAGTTGTTGTTATTTGCTTGATTGTTTCTTTCTTCTCTCTTTTTCTTTATCATTCATACGACAATGATACTTACGCTCGATCCTCGCCAAGGTGAGGTCGCAAATAGTTAGTCGTATTCTTCTAATCTCCTTCTTTCTATCTTCCTCTTTTGTTTTGTTTTGTTTTTCCTTATCATGAAGTGTGAGTAGTTTTATACTTGTTAGGGTAGGATAAGGGAAGTTTGAGAGAAGGAAATCTCTCTCACTCTTTCCTTGCCCAACAACTTAAATCGACTCCCGTTAATTGAACCACAATCCGCTCCTTACGGCACCCTATCCTACATGATAGCGGTGATTCCGTAGTGAGACCGGTTGTGGTTGAATTAACCGGAGGTTATGGATAAGAGCCAAGAACGGACGGACAAGCACCAAAAGGAAGGACTATGCGTTGGAAAGCCTAGCTTATACTCGCAAGTTCCTTCCTAGTCGTGCTAATCCCCGTTGTTGCCGATTACCGTAACACCGATATTAGGTGGGGCAACGAAAGATGTGGAGACTCCTAACTCAAACTAACCTAATCCTAACCCTAACAAGCTCTCTTTAAATATCAACTCAACACTTAGATAATCCAACAAAATCTGAAAACAGGACTTAACTCGTTAAAACACTTTGAAATAGACTCCCATCTCCCTGCGGACGACCCGTACTCAACCGGCTAGCTACAAGCGAAACCGTCTTGATTGCGGTATTTAAACTAAACTTGAACACGCACGTATCCTAACAATCAAATGGCGCCGTTGCCGGGGAGACGGTAGTTTATTTCTTTGTGTAATTTCGGGTTAATTTGTAAGTATAAAAAAAAAAACAAAAAAAAAAAAATATACTTTGTAAAAAAAAAACCATCTTGTTGTTTTTTTGATTAGCTTTTGTGCAAGTGTGTAGGAAAATACAAGGTTCGAGTTCAGTGGCCAAGACGTTGAAAATACGGAGTTCAAGTACAGTGCCAAAGACGTGGGAAGATAGACCCACAGTTCGCGGCTACACCGCGACGGACAAAAACGAAGCATCCGGTCTACTGTAAAAATCTGGAGCAGATACAGTGAGCATATCAGAATTCCACACATCCAGACAAGCAGAGGACACCAAACAGAGCCCACACCAGAAAAATGATGCATCCTCTCCTCTTTACAGCCGCGGAACCGCGGCATTAGGGCTCTTTTGCCGCGGAACCGCGGCCACTTGGGGAGTTCTCTGTGCAAATTTTTCTCTGTAAGTCCCTCTGCCTCTCTCCACTCCTCTGAACTCCACTGAACTGTGTTTCTGCAGCCTTCTTTGCGCAAACTCTTCTCCCCCTTCCAATAAACTGTTCTTGTGCAGGATTCTTTGTGCCGCAAATAAAAATTGTTTGCAGTTGATTTGTTACTGCTTTGCATTTCTTTAATACGGACTTAAGGGGCTTGAAACCAATCCAAATTGGGTGGGGATTTCATCACCCTTCCCAGGACCCCAAAAATCACTAAAGCATATGCATTGTCCATTGTAAATTAAAAAATACTAGACTTCAGCCCTAAGGACTTCGCGCTCATTAGGAGAAGATAAACCGTGTTTAGAACCTCGCTTAACCGTATATTGTTTATGGGGTGTCTAGGAAAGTGTTAAAGGAGCAACCGCCGAAAGAGAAAGGGTTATTTAATTAAGGAACTTCGTGAAAGCGTTGGACAACCTCCCCTTATCTCTGCACTTACCTGGCCTCGTGATCAGTGTATTTTTAAGCCCGTTTCTCGATATTGTTTAACTTCGACAATCAAGTTCAGGAGCAGGTCTAGTAGACCTAGGTTACCCTAGATCTAGGTGTGATTGTGCATATCTTATTTGTGATTGCTTAAGCCGTATTTCCGTACATATTTCTGTAAATCTCTTTCTAAAAACAAAAAAAAAAGAAAAAATCAAAAACTTTTTATAAAATCTTGCCCTTTGTCGCCAAATCCATTTTCACCCACCACCCATCGCCTTTCTTCATTGATGTTTTCTTACCCTCACCTTCTCCGCTTTGACTATACTAAACTCGTTTAGTGTATGTCCGCTTGGACTCGGGACACTAGCGCCCGTCTAGTCCGCGTTACGTTAGTCGCGACCGACTACGCGATCGACTCCGAAGTCGATACTCCGTCCACTCCTCTTTCACCCCTTCCTTTGCCGGCCAACTCCGACGTTGACCGGAATTCTGTTCATACATCTTCACCTTCACCTTCACTTTCACCAACCTCTTCTTCCGCGATGTCGGGATTTAATCCGAACATCTCTTTGACCACCGCTGGATTGGCTCCACCTCCTACGGAGACCAATCTCCCACCACCTCCGCCTGTTGTAGCGCCGCAGCGAATCGCGCTCCAGGATCGTTTCTACCCCACCCGTTCTGCACTTCCCACCTGCCTTTCTCTTCCTCCGGCCAATGGGGACAACTTTGAAATTAAGCCCCATTTCATCAACATGCTTCCACGTTTTCATGGGCTTGAATCTAAAGATGCCTATATCTTCATCAATAAATTTCAAAATGTCTGTGCCATGATGAAAACAACCCAGCTGTCGGACGATGCTATACGTCTACGGGTCATTCCGTTCACTTTATGCGATCTCGCTGAAAAATGGCTGTATAGCACCGCTTCCCACTCAATCACCAGCTGGGACGAGTTTGTTAAAGCGTTTCTGAAAAAATTCTATCCAAATCATAAGACCGCAAGAATTCGAAATGAAATCAACCAATTCTCCCAGCTTCCTTCTGAACCCTTCTGGAAGTGCTTTGACCGGTACAAAGACCTTCTTGTTCAGTGTCCTCACCACGGTATAGAGAAATGGCAGCTCTGCCAAACCTTATACGAGGGACTGAACCCAGCAACGAAGCAGTTGCTGGAAACCATCTGTCAGGGCCACTTCCTATCGAAATCTGACGAGGAAGCGTGGCAGTTCTTTGACGATCTTGCGGAGCAAACGCTACAGTGGGAGAGCACCAAACCGACTTCTTCTTCTTCTACCTCCACTTCTACCGGTCAGTCTAGGGTAGGAATCCACCAACTTGACGTCTCTATTGCGATGAAAGCTGAAATGGCTGCTATAACAAGAAAGCTTGAAGCGATAGAGAGCAAATTTTCTGCTCCTGCTCCTGCCCCTGTTCTCCCACTTCGTACCATCTGCGCTTGTTGTTCCGATCCTTCTCACTTGACCGAAGAGTGTCCTTACAATCCACCCTCGCAAGGACAGGATCAGGTTAATGCTTCCTTCCAGCAAAGACCGAGGAATGATCCATACTCTTCCACCTACAATCCCGGTTGGAGGAACCACCCCAATTTCGCCTGGAATCAGAATCAGAATCAATTCCAAGGCAACAATTTCCAAAGGGCCCCTCCGCCGCAACAACAAGCGCAGCAACAAACTCAACATCAATATCAGCAGCCCTTCCAACCCCAGCCTTTCCAAAACTAGACGAACAACTTTGCACCCAACAACTCTTTTCCACCAAACAACTTTGTTCCGTCAAACAACGATAAGGTTTCCTCGCTCGAGCGAAGTCTGGAGGCGTTTGTTAAACAATCAACTCAATCCACCGCCAACATCCAGTCTTCGATTCAATCTTTAGTGCAACACACTGCCGCACACGGGCAAAGCATCAAGACCATCGAGGCCCAGATTGCACAGCTGAACGCGGCCTTAAGCGAGCGAGAGAAGGGGAAGCTCCCGTCCCAACCACAACCAAATCCCGGTCACCCACATAATGCACATGTTGCTCTTGAACAACAAAACCATAATGTGAGTGCCGTGACCACACTGAGATCGGGAAGGATGCTGCAAAACAACACCGGCACAAAAATCAACAATGACACCCCGGCCGCCGCTACTTCTTCTTCTTCTCCTTCTTCTTCTTCGTCTTCTGAGCCTATTCTCCGTTCTTCACAAGGCTCCCCTTCCTCTTTTTCTGCTCTGAACGGACCCACTTCTCACTCCACGAAAACACCTATTCTGGGATCCGTTCCAACTCCAAAATCTCTTCCTCCAGCATTAGACTCAACCAATTTTCAAAATGTTCCATTTCCAAACCGGTTGAGGTCTAACAAACAAAATCCTCAAATGGAGAAGATTCTGGAGTTATTCAAGCAAGTTAACATTAACATTCCTCATTTAGATGCTGTCCAACAAGTCCCGTCCTACGCGAAAATCTTAAAGGACTTGTGCACGAAAAAGAGGAAGTCTCAGGTACCCAAGAAAGTTTTCTTGGCTAGTGCTGTGAGTGATGCCCTTACCCAATCTTTACCACAAAAACGGAAGGACCCTGGCTGTCCTACGATTTCTATTACTATTGGGGATAAGAACATCAACCGCGCACTATTAGATCTTGGTACCAGTGTTAACTTGCTTCCGTATTCAGTATACGAGCAATTAGGCGTCGGAGAGTTGAAACCCACACACTGCACTCTCCAAATGGCCGACCGATCGATCACCCACCCTAGGGGTGAGCTAGAGGATGTGTTGATAAAAGTCGGGGACTTCATATTCCCCGTCGACTTCATTGTATTAGATACACAGCCTGTAGCTAACCCCCGGAATCAAATTCCGGTGATACCCGGTCGCCCATTTCTCGCAACCTCAAATGCTGTGATCAATTGTCGCAACGGTTCAATGAACCTCTCTTTTGGAAATATGACGATTGAACTCAACATTTTTAGGTTGGGGAATCAGCCCGCCGAACCTAATGCTCATATACTGGACGTCTGCTCGATCCAGGAGATCACCCCCGAAGAGTGTGAATTCGAGGAGTTTCTGTTTGAACACGATAATCTTGACGCCACTAGTGCGTTTCTCTTCGAACCTGCTGCTGTTTCTGCGCCCGACAACGACTACGAGTGTTTCACGTTCACGAACGATCTTAGCCGCGCACAACCCGAGTTTGAATCCTTCAACTTTCCGGATGAGTTACCTGAACCATCCGACTCGGTTGCCTACACTCGTTTTGAACCTTTGCTGGAGTCCTTTGAGTTCGAGACCTTTGCACCAGTCTTGCCTTCCATCATTTCACCTCCAACGCTCGAACTCAAGCCGTTGCCGTCTCACCTTAAGTATGCTTACTTAGGTGAGAACGAGACCCTCCCTGTCATCGTCTCGGCTTCTCTAGCTCCCGAGCAAGAGAAAGCCCTTCTCGCGGTCTTGCACAGCAACAGGCAAGCTTTTGGCTGGTCCATGGCGGACATCAAGGGGATTAGTCCCCTCATCGTTGAGCATCACATTCATCTCATGGATGATGCCAAACCAGCCCGGGATCCACAAAGACGTCTTAATCCAGTCATGAAGGAGGCTGTGAAGAAGGAGATCGTCAAATGTCTAGATAGTGGTATCATTTACCCTATCTCTGATAGCCAGTGGGTTAGCCCCATTCACGTTGTCCCCAAGAAGTCGGGCATCACGGTCATCACCAACGAGGCGAATGAGTTAATCCCTACTCGCACCCAAACTGGGTGGCGAGTTTGCATTGATTACAGAAAACTCAATGCCGCAACGCGGAAAGACCACTTTCCGCTACCCTTCATTGACCAGATGCTTGAACGATTGGCCGGACATGAGTACTATTGTTTTCTTGATGGCTACTCTGGCTATAATCAAATTCCCATCGCCGAAAAAGACCAGGACAAGACCACTTTCACTTGTCCTTTCGACACGTTTGCATATCGACGCATGCCCTTTGGGTTATGCAATGCGCCCGCTACCTTCCAGCGGTGTATGATGGGAATTTTCTCGGACATGGTGGAAAAATTTCTGGAGATTTTCATGGATGACTTCTCCATTTTCGGCAACTCCTTTGACGAGTGTTTGCCGCATCTTGACGCTGTCCTTACCCGATGTAAGGACAAGAATCTCACTTTGAACTGGGAGAAATGCCACTTCATGGTGCGCGAAGGTATTGTCTTAGGACATATCATCTCGCAAAATGGCATAGAGGTTGACAAAGCAAAGATTGAGGTCATTTCCAATCTGCCTCCTCCCCGATGCGTCAGAGATATCCGAGCCTTCCTTGGCCATGCCGGTTTCTATAGACGGTTTATCAAGGACTTTAGCAAGATTGCTAGGCCCTTGACGCTTTTGCTGGCCAAGGACACGCCTTTCGACTTCAACTCGAGCTGTGTGACTGCATTCGAGTCACTGAAACGCTCACTCACTTCTGCTCCCGTTCTTTCTTCACCTGACTGGACGCACCCATTCGAGATTATGTGTGATGCATCCGACTTTGCCATCGGTGCTGTCCTTGGACAGCACATCAACAAGATGCCGCACGTAATCTATTACGCGAGCCGAACCCTGAACGACGCCCAACTCAATTATACAACAACTGAGAAGGAATTCTTGGCTGTTGTATTTGCTTTAGAAAAGTTCAGGCCCTACCTCATCGGCTCTCCAGTCATTGTCTACACTGACCATTCTGCTCTGCGCCATCTTTTTGCGAAGAAAGATGCCAAATCTCGGTTAATACGTTGGATCCTCTTGCTTCAAGAGTTTGACCTTGTCATTAAGGACAAACGAGGATGTGAAAACGTGGTTGCCGACCATCTCTCACGACTTCCTTCTTCGCCTTCGCTTCCAATTCTGATTAACGACGTTTTCTCGGATGAACAACTCTTGACAGTATCGTGCGAACCCTGGTTCGCAGATATTGTGAACTATTTGGCCACGTGATTACTACCGATTGAATGGTCGAGTCAGGACAGACTTCGCTTCTTATCCCAAGTAAAACACTTTTACTGGGACGAACCCTACTTGTTCAAGTACTGTCCCGACCAGATTATTCGTCGGTGTGTCCCTGATGAGGAATTCAAGAGTGTGCTGTCATTTTGCCACGATCAAGCGTGTGGCGGGCATTTTGGGCCCAGAAAGACAGCTGAGAAGATCTTGCAATGTGGTTTCTACTGGCCACAACTCTTCAAAGACGCTAACGACTATTGCAAGACTTGCTCCCGGTGCCAACACTTGGGCCGGATATCCCGGAGGAACGAGATGCCGCTCCAACCGATCTTGGTTGTGGAGATTTTCGATGTTTGGGGGATAGACTTCATGGGGCCGTTTCCCAGCTCTTTTGGGAACTTGTACATTCTTCTAGCTGTTGATTACGTCTCTAAATGGGTCGAGGCTGTGCCCAGCCGGACTAACGACAACAAGGTTGTCGTTAGGTTCCTTAAAGAAAACATTTTTCCCGGTTTGGGCACCCCCGAGCGATCATTAGCGACAATGTAAGTCATTTCTGCAATAAAACTTTCGAAGCCTTGATGCGGAAATACTCCATTAATCATAAGCTTTCTATGCCCTACCACCTCCAAACCTGCGGGCAGACCGAAGTTTCCAATCGGCAGATCAAGCAGATACTGGAGAAGACGGTTTCCAAGAACCGTAAGGATTGGTCTCTGAAACTCACTGATGCCCTTTGGGCATTTAGAACCGCTTATAAGACCGACCTTGGCATGTCTCCCTATCGGCTTGTGTACGGAAAAGCCTGCCACCTTCCTGTCGAAATCGAGCATCGCGCATTTTGGGCGATAAAGGAGCTGAATCTGTCTCTCGAGGACGCGGGCAGCCATCGGAAGCTGCAGTTGAACGAACTGAACGAGCTTAGGGATGAGGCTTACGACAACGCGGTTGTCGTTAAGAATCGAACGAAGGTGTTTCACGATAAACACCTTTTGCGCAAAACCTTCGTACCTGGTCAACAGGTACTGCTTTACGACACCCGACTTCACTTCCATCCTGGAAAGCTCAGATCTCGCTGGAAAGGGCCGTATTTTGTGCGGAATGTGTATCCGCAGGGCGCCGTGGATTTGGAAAATCCAAAGGACGGTTCACTCTTCAAAGTGAATGGACACCGATGCAAACCGTACCTTAGCGCCGAACCAACAGAGGAGCTCCTGTTCTTACAGGAGCCGGTTTACCCTGAATGATCTTCCTCTGCCTACCTCCAAACTTCGGTTATCCAGCCAAGAACAGTGGACACTGTTCCAAATAAGTTTGGGGGTATGTACAAACCATTTTGTATATATTTGTGTATATTCTTTTTCTTTTCTTTAAAAACAAAAACAAATAAAAATTTGTGTATCACTAACCGACAATTTTGAACCTTCCAACTACTCTCTTCATGCAACGACAGTGAGGACACTGTCCAGTTTAAGTTTGGGGGTACGCTCGGTACACGCTCGGTACGCATTTCTTACCTTCGCATTCATATGTATATTTTGCATCTGCATATTTAAATACATAAAATCCATAAAAATTTGAAAATTTTCTAAAAAATATAAAAACTTTTTTGTCAAGTTAGCTTGTGAAAGAACTTTGATTCAACATTCGACGGTTTTTGTTTGAAAAAATAGGAATAACTAGATCTTATGTGTGGATTTTGAAAACCTGAAAGATAACTCTCCTTTGAAGTTAACTATAGCTGATATACGTCTTTACATCACACTACACGTGTCGTAAGATTTTGGGAATTAGATGACAAGTCTTTCATGTTTAAACTTTTAAACAGATAAATGATTTTCTGAGGATCAAATAGGTTTGTTCTGAAATAAGTAATGTCAAGAATAGTTTATGAAGTAAAGCGAATATGAAGGAATGTTATTGATGCCGCAATTGGAGCTAAGTCTGAAAAATAACCCATCTGAAACTTGATTGGAATGATTACACACCAAACCCACTAAACACGTCTTTTATCCAAAAAAATATTTGAACTGCCGGTTATATCTCCGTTCGTATTGAATCATCTGATTTTCACGACAAACTGTCTTTTGTTTTTGGACCTAGGTAACTTGAGTAATTAAGTCCGCTGGGGTGTTTTTACACCTAATGCCCTAAAACCAACTGGTTTGGGTGTATTGGCCCAAAGCTCGCTAAGAAGCCTAGAAAGTCCAGTTTTAAAACAAAGTCAAGCAAGTGTTCTCTCCGAGTTAAAATTCCTAACGGTTCTTTGTGTGAGAATAATCTTGATAAAAGACAGGCTTTTAAAATTTTTTTTTTTAACGGAGATATGAAGGTTTTACTCTTTGATAAAGACTATTGCACGTTCACGGAGGTGTGTATGAAATGAAAACAAGAAAAAGGTGGAGTGAAAAATACGACTTAGTTTCCTATTAAGGAAGATAGAAATTCTGAAGTTGAAACCTTACTGGAAAACGAAACTTGAAAAATGCTTAACTCGTTATAAAACTTATGTGATCCTTTTAAAATTGTTATCTGGGCTTTATTGTGCGACATGATGACTTTAATCGATCCTTCTGGAACTTAACGACACTATTTGCACTGCACGTAAAGACATATAAAATCTGTAGTTAAATAAGAAGTGAGGTGTGAAAAATAAAGGTTCGATGATCTAGACTTAGGATTATAGAATTGTTATTTTCTAAAACAAAACTTTAGGGTTTGAAGCTTAGTTATTTTACAAAACCAACTTGACCGGATTTTGTGGGTAGTATCCGCTGAAAACCCTCAGGAGACAACACTCCTCCTACTAGGGACACTTAGAGGTTTAACGGCTTGTTGCACATGCTCAGTGCAATCGCGTTCCCTGCGAAAGTGAGGTTAGGAAATTTTTTGTGAATAAATGGGCTTTGCTCGGGACGAGCAAATGATAAGTTTGGGGGTATTTGTTCATATCAGATTTTTGCATTTTCATACCGCCCAATTTTTATCACATTGCATATCGGTAGATACTCTTGAGCCGTGTTTGCTAGTCAATTGCAGGATACAGGTTCCCGGTTCTCAAACGGAGAAATTCATGGAAAACACGACAAAATCCGGTTCCTGCCAACCACAGATAAAACACGGTCTCCGCTCTTCATCCGTATGTTGCCAGATACCAGTTTAGGAAGACAAAATGTCATTCTCATGCACAAGGCTCAATGGTAGCACAAAATCCAAGAGATCTACGTGGAGCTCGAGGCAATCATCCACAAAAAAGTCCACCTTTCCTCAATAGAAATTCTGGAAGAAATGGGAAAGAGTTTTCAGAAAATATATACACCAGACAAGAGGGGACAGGAGAACAGGAAAGTACACAGAAGCCCACACCCTAAGTCCACTATAGGGGCGCGGATCCGCGGCCATAGGGGGGCATAGGCGGCGGATCCGCGGCCGTACAGGGGATTCAGGGCACGAGCTTCCAGGGGCAGTTTGGTCATTTCATCAGGGTTCTGGTGGTTGCCCTAGGATTTCATTTCTTGGCCTATAAATAGCCCAGAATTTTGTGAAGAAGGGGTCAATTCTTGTATTTTCATTTTGCCTAGTTTTAGTATTGTTCTTCTTCCTCTTCTCACCTCTTCTCCATAAAACTTGTAGTGAGCTTTTGAGTGAAGAGTGATGAATAAAGAAGACCATTTTTATTATCATGCTTGTCTCTTTCTTTACTTGTTGTAATTTGTTGTAATTTTAATTGTTAAGTAGTTGTTGTTATTTGCTTGATTGTTTCTTTCTTCTCTCTTTTTCTTTATCATTCATACGACAATGATACTTACGCTCGATCCTCGCCAAGGTGAGGTCGCAAATAGTTAGTCGTATTCTTCTAATCTCCTTCTTTCTATCCTCCTCTTTTGTTTTGTTTTGTTTTTCCTTATCATGAAGTGTGAGTAGTTTTATACTTGTTAGGTTAGGATAAGGGAAGTTTGAGAGAAGGAAATCTCTCTCACTCTTTCCTTGCCCAACAACTTAAATCGACTCCCGTTAATTGAACCACAATCCGCTCCTTACGGCACCCTATCCTACATGATAGCGGTGATTTCGTAGTGAGACCGGTTGTGGTTGAATTAACCGGAGGTTATGGATAAGAGCCAAGAACGGACGGACAAGCACCAAAAGGAAGGACTATGCGTTGGAAAGCCTAGCTTATACTCGCAAGTTCCTTCATAGTCGTGCTAATCCCCGTTGTTGCCGATTACCGTAACACCGATATTAGGTGGGGCAACGAAAGATGTGGAGACTCCTAACTCAAACTAACCTAATCCTAACCCTAACAAGCTCTCTTTAAATATCAACTCAACACTTAGATAATCCAACAAAATCTGAAAACAGGACTTAACTCGTTAAAACACTTGAAAAAGACTCCCATCTCCCTGCGGACGACCCGTACTCAACCGGCTAGCTACAAGCGAAACCGTCTTGATTGCGGTATTTAAACTAAACTTGAACACGCACGTATCCTAACAATCACAACACAATATAGACTGGAGATATTCTTCGGTTTATAATCCGCGAGCTAATGGTCTAGCTGAAGCCTTCAACAAAACCTTGACAAAGATCATGAAGAAAACGGTTTCCCGAAATAAGAAGGACTGGCATGAGAAGCTGCAAGAGGCTCTCTGGGCATATCGAACTATGTTCAAGATAGCCACAAACACAACGCCATACGCGTTGGTATTCGGTACAGAAGCAGTACTCCCCCTCGAGATAGAGTTACCCTCTCTACGAGTGGCAGTCCACTACGAGCTGACGGACGAAGAAAATGCTCACCTTCGGCTTGAGGAGCTTGACGCCCTTGATGAGACCCGGCTCATAGCGCAACAAAACCTGGAGGCTTATAAAGCAAAGATGACGTGCTCGTATGAAAAATTGACCCGGCCGAGGACATTCCGCCAAGGCGAACTCGTGCAAGTGGTCAAAAGGCCTATGATTCCCAATCGCGCCAAGCGGGGAAAGTTCAAGCCTAACTATAAAGGCCCGTACATCATAGACAAGGTCTACCAAGGTGGAGCCTATCTACTCATGGATATGCACGGTGAAAGGCCTTACAGGCCAATAAATGGTCGATTCCTAAAGAAATACTACGCTTAGTGAGTTACTGCCTAGGTCAATGATAGATGACGACGACTATGTCCGCTCGCTATCTTCCTAAGCTGGAACTTCATAAGCAGTAGCAGGCCTTCTCCTGGCCGGACCGAAACGTCCTTAAACTAATGGCGGACCGAAACGTCCTTAAACTAATGAAGGACCGAAACGTCCTTAAACTAATGAAGGACCGAAACGTCTTTAAACTACTACCGCAGCATTCTTAGGCTGACGAGATGAATAAAAAAAAATAATATATAAAAAGAAAAAAGAAAAAAAATGGTATGTCCATAAGCAAAATGGGCACGGATGAAAACCCGAAATGGCTCCGTGAGTAAAAACAGCAGGACTACCGGCGAGTGTTCGTGAAAACCCGAAAGGGCGCGACCTCGTAAAAAAAATATAAAAATAAAAAGAATAAAAAAAAATGGTATGTCCATAAGCAAAATGGACACGGATGAAAACCCGAAAGGGCTCCGTGAGTAAAAACAGCAGGACTACCGGCGAGTGTTTGTGAAAACCCGAAAGGGCGCAACCTCGTTAAAGGACACTTACAAGTTCCTCTCGACCTTGCAAGGAGAAACCACCCGCGTGAGATCCTTACGAATCACAAGGGAGCAACACACTTAGGGATCCTCATGATTCTTATGGAGAAAATACACTTGTGAGATCCTCACGACTCGTAAGGAGAACTCTCTTATGGGACCCTCACGGCTCATAAGATTTGAAAGTCTTAAGTTACAGAGACCTAAACCTGTGCTTAAGCAACCCCCACAACCTTCAATAGTGCCCTACAAGTGGCTCAATACTGACCCTTGTATACAATCCACGGGCGCGAATAAACATTTTCCTAGCCAAGTTTCATCCGTGATTGGGGATATGTGTGCATGATGAACAACCCTTGTAGGTCCTCTCGATTTACAAGGAGAAAACCCTACTGTAGGATCCTTACGACTTACAGAGGAACATACACTTGGGAATCCTCACGATTCTTAAGGAGAAAATACACCTACAAGATCCTCACGACTTGTAAGGAGAAATACCTTTGTGAGACCCTTACGGCTCATGAAGTTAAAAGCCTTAGTCGACAGGACCTTAACTCTGTTCGCTAAGCCACCTTTGTTCGACATCGACGGAGGCAAATGATGATTCGCTCATGGCAATATCCCAGTTGTAGCGGTGCTGATGCCGAAATCGGTGTCTAATTTCAGGTTTACGGTGAAAAGCCAGTAGGCCGCACATGCATACAAAATAGCCGAAATGATGGGGCAACTTGCAATAAAAAGCAGCACGTAAAAACGTATGCATACAAAACAGCCGAAATGATTGGGCAACTCGCAATAAAAAGCAGGGAGTAAAAATAAAATAAATAGCCGAAATGATTGGGCACCGCGAAAAATAGCTGAAATGATTAGGCAGTCGCGACTTTCACGATCAAAAGCTGAAATGATAGAGCATCGCGGAAATAAAACAATAAAAATGAATGAAACGTTTGCCCTGCAGGTAAGTCCATAGTGACCCCTATATACAATCCATGGGCATAAAAAAAAATAGGAAAGGGGACTACATTTCCCCACCAGGCTGCGTCAAAGGGAAGTCAGATCTCGACGACCACATCTACAGCCTGGAGACCAACAACGGCGTTCCTCCTCATTCCAGCAGGACATGGACGTGACATCACCAATCGGAGCTACGGTAAAGTCCCCAGTTCCAAGTCTCTACAGTTCACAGACAACCTAGAGTCAACCAACGACCTCCGTCGCGGAAACAAGTCAGCAAATGACCCCTATCGCGGAAACAAGTCAACAAATGACCTCCGTCGCAGAAACAAGTCAACTAATGACCTCCGTCGCGGAAACAAGTCAACAAATGACCTCCGTCGCGGAAACAAGTCAACCAATGACCTCCGTCGTGGAAACAAGTCAGCAAATGACCTCCGTCGCGGAAACAAGTCAATCAACGACCTCCGTCTCGGAAACAAGTCAATCAACGACCTCCGTCTCAGAAATAAGTCAGCTAATGACCTCCGTCGTGGAAACAAGTCAACCAACGACCTCCGTCTCAGAAACAAGTCAGCCAACGACCTCCGTCTCGGAAACAAGTCAGTAAACGACCTCCGTCCCGGAAACAAGTCAGCAAATGACCTCCATCTCGGAAACAAGTCAGCAAACGACCTCCGTCCCGGAAACAAGTCAGCAAATGACCTCCGTCTTGGAAACATGCCACCAAATGACCTCCGTCGTGGAAACAAGTCAGCAAATGACTCCGTCGCGGAAACAAGTCAGCAAATGACCTCCGTCGCGGAAACAAGTCAGCCAACGACCTCCGTCTCGGAAACAAGTCAGCAAACGACCTCCGTCCCGGAAACAAGTCAGCAAAGGACTTCTGTCTCGGAAACAAGTCAGCAAACGACCTCCGTCCCGGAAACAAGTCAGCAAACGACCTCCGTCCCGGAAACAAGTCAGCAAATGACCTCCGTCCCGGAAACAAGTCAGCGAAGGACCTCCGTCCCGGAAACAAGTCAACAAACGACCTCCGTCGCGGAAACAAGTCAGCCAACGACCTCCCCGTCGGAGCCATACTTCGACTCGGAAACAAGTCAACTCACCAACCACTTACGAGTCCTCTCGACTTGTAAGGGAGAAAATTCTCTTATAAGATCCTTACGACTTATAGGAGAAAACACACTTAGGAATCCTCACGATTCCTAAGGAGAAAATCCACCTACGAGATCCTCTCGATCCGTAGGGAGAAAAGTCTCTATGAGACCCTCACGGCTCATAGAGTTGAAAAGTCTTAGGCAGCAAATCTAAACCTGCGGCCTAAGCCATCGTTATCTCTTGGAGAAATCTAGATGCTTACTCTATTATCGGTCAAATGTGTTTATTAAGACAGCATGCTGATAATAAGAGAAAGGAAAAAGCAAAGAAATAGTACAAGACATTGCAAAGAAAAATGTGTATCTTTATTGAATGTAATCAAGTACAAGGTGAGGCGTACAAAATAATAAAGAATGGATACATATTATTTAAAAAGAAAATTTTTACAAGTATATAGATACAAAGGGAATTACTGGGAAGGAAGCGTCTTGCATAGCTCTAGCAATTGTTCGCGGACCTCCTTCCACACTTTCTCCTGATCGGCCACCACCGCCAGATCTGCTTCCACTTGAGCTCGCTGCTGCAAGACAGATGCAAGCTGCTCCCTGATGGCCTGATGAGCAGCTTCACGGCCTGGGGTGTCACGTTCGGCGACATCAAGCTTTCGCTTCAAGTTTAGCCCATGAGAGATGCGTTCCAGGAGGCCCTCAAAGATAGCTTTCACTTGGGCAGCATTCGCCTCAACCTCAGCACGCAGACGATCCATCTCGCTCGAGGTCTCTTGGCATTCCCTCAGCCTTAAAGCTGCTTCTTGTTCCAAGTGGTGGACGTAAGAAGCGCTTTGCTCGATCCACGCTGCTCTTTCATTGCTCGCGGTTAAGGTCTCGGGAGCAGGGCGCATAAACTCCAGTTGATGTAGACGAGCCTTGATCTCTCTACAGTGGTTAACCCAAGACGCGATGATGCCCTCATCATGGAATTTTATGAGTATCACCAGCATAGGGTTAACCGCCGTAGCGAAGTCTGCAGCAGATGTAGGAGTCTCGACGTCGAGTTCCTCGACGTAGTCGCTCAACATGCGCAGACTATTCGCGGCGCCTTTCGAGGACGGACGTCTCAGGAAAGGGCCCGCCGGCATTATGATTCGAGGCTTGAAGGGCGCCGAGACCGGAACGACAGCTAAAAAAAACAAGATATGATCAGATAACAGTTTAAGAGATAAAAAAAGGGGAGTTATCAATGCGATAGTTGCTGTACCAGCTGCGGCAGATGGCAAGGCCGGAAGGGCCGGTGGCGCGGCCGATCTTTCATCCCCTCCTTCAATTTGTAGCACTGCAGTCGGGACGAGAAAAAAGTTAGAAGTAATTCCATCAATGAAAAAGAAAGATATCAATGGGAAACCATACTCACCAGCGCCACCAGAGGAAGAAGCGAATTCAGATGGGAAGCAGAAGTGTGGGAGCAACACTTGATAGAGATGATCAAAAAGCACTCCTGAAAAGACACAGCAGTACGACTTTAGTACATAAATTAGGCGGCTGAAAGACGAAACTAATAGGTCGGAAATCCATACCTTCCAACATCTTCGATGGTATAAGAGAGGGCTAAGAAGTGACCACCGTCAAGGCAGTAGTTGACGGCGCTCCCTCGAGCAGTGGAGCATCGGCATTGGCCGCACTTGCGTTAAAAAATAAGGGTAAACCTGTCAGAAGCGATTGCAAGATAAAAAAAAGGGGGGACGGTAATCCGAAATTTACCTGATGAGCCTCCAGCCGAGACGGAGGCGTCTCCCTCCTCCATCGACATAAGACCACCACCCGTGGTCTCATCCCCAGACTCCACGGGGGCCGTCGTCGTGCTCGCGAGGCCAGGAGACGGCGGAGGGCCATAGGCGGGGAGAGCTATGACCGAAGCATTGCCGGACTCCTGAGAAAGAGCGGTTGGCTCGTCCTCAGGAATCATGTTCACCTCAGCCGCTACTCCCTCGGGCTCAGCAGTCACGGTTGTCTCGTCTACCGTCACCACAAGGTCATCGGTCTCAGGCACTCCGCCCGCTGCTACCTCGGGCTCGGCATCGACCACTTGCTCAGGCATAGTGGACATGACCATTTCGTCAGCCACTATCTCGGGCCCAGCAATCTCGGTTGTGTCGTCCGCCATCGGCTCGGGCTCGACCAATGCCTCTCCTTCTGGCTCCTCAGGTTTGACAGTCTCCGCCTCCCCCTCGGTTGGACTTGGCCCTGCAGGATAGAATATATAAGAACCAGCAGCTTTATAATTCTTACAACAAAATTCTGAAAGAAATATTACCTGAGGTGGATTTGTCGTTAGCCTCCCTATTGGCGCGAACCGCCTGTCTATGAGCTGTAGACAAGGCGACCGGGGGCTCTTCTGACGGAGTATCGGCACGAGGGACGGTGCTTGGGCCCGCTCCAATGGCCAAGGCAGCCCTGCGTGCCTTCGCTTCACGCCTTGACCGCTTCCTTTCCTCCCGAGCTGACGTAATGGACCTTTTCGACGCTTCCTTCATCAAGGCGTTGTCGTCCTCGTTTAGAGATGCTTCCAGAGCCTTTAAGGCATCTCTTATTGGCTCTTCAAGTCGGGCTTCTCATGGTAGTCCCGAAGAGGCAGAAACATCGGCGGCTGGCACAGGAAGAGTCTCCGCGTCACTTGGCGGAATCGGCATTGAGGTTCCTGCGATAAAAAGGGAGAGGTTAGATCAACCATAACACAAGGAAAATGAAAACTTGATGAATTGAAACTTACTAAGGCCTAAGGATGCTCTAAGGCGTTCCTCCTCTTGAAAAGTCTTGAGGGAAGCGGCAATGGCTTCTTCAGTGGTGATGCCTGTTGGAAGAAAAGAAAAAAAAACGTTAGTCGAGGGAAATAATAAAGATATAATATAAAAAAAAAGCGACTAGTGGTTACCTGATTGCGCAAGCTTAGCTAGCCATGCGTCACGCCTCGCGAACCGCTCTGAAGCTTCGAGGGTGGCCTCTAAGTCTATGTCATCCGGCGGCATGACTAATCCCTCGTTAGTCCCATATTCACTCAGGCCCTCAGCATAGGGAGCGTGGGGTTCTTGACCGAACACGACGTCAGCGGTGAAGAGCGACTTGTTTTTCTTCTTCTGCCCACCAACCCTAGGTGCACCCGGAATTGATTTGCGCTTTGCAGGCACCTTGGGGCGGCGGGTCCCGATGTCCGCACCCATACAAGACTCCGGCGAGGCTACAACCACTGTCTCCACTGGAGCACAGGGCGTTGGTGGTGCATCCGTAATATCAGGGAGCGGCAATCCGCGTGGGGGACTCTGCGCACGCGGTGGTCCGGCTCTATCATCTTTTAGAGGGGGAACTACCGGGGTCCTTGGCACCAAAGGAGCGTTGCGGTCTCTACCTGGAGACGCACCCTTACGGTCGACCAGCAATCGCTTTTCCTCCTTTATGACGGCTCCCATCGAATGACTGTACCATTCTGTATATACCTTGAGGAGTCGTGGGGCGCAAGCTGGCTCACTGATAAAAAAATGGGAACCCGTATTCAGGCACATGAAATGATGCAGCGCGTTCTCCATCCCCTCTTCAGTAGCAGCAGGTTCCGATAAGAAGGCTTCCAATGGTACCCCTTGATTGTAGCTCAGCTGTTGGGCGAAACGATGCAGGTTATATCTCATGAAAATTGCCGCACCGTTCTGCCTAAACACCAGGAAGCCCGGTCTGATAGAATATAAGTGGAGGGTCTCCCTGGCCGTCAAAACTGAGGCTCCATCTTTAAAAGTGTCCTGCAATGGCCGCACCGCAGTGGTAGACGCCTTTTCAATAGTCAACATCTTGTCGACGAAAGACACCCCGTCTCCAACGGTGTGGGGGCGAAGGAGTAAACCCCTGGCATTCCGTGGCGATGGAGTCATAATTGATGCTCCAATCAACTGTATGATGCGAGGGAAGCTACACCTGTCATAGAACGAGGGCCTTTTGTGCATGCCAAAGACACCCGATGTGTGTAGCTCGAGCCATGATATGAAATAGTGCATTGGGAAGATCACGTGCAGCACCCCAGGCTCATTAGCATCCGCCGCTCGACTGAGGCCGTGATACAAGTGTGCCAAGCCGGCGATCCCAACGGCCACTTTTACCCCGATGGTCATCCGGTGAGCTGGGTAAAAGACAGAGGGCCGCATATGGCGGGAATGCATCGGGAGTGCAAACCAACTCAGCCATAGCCCGAGAAATCCTAAGAAGAAGGCTTCTTCGTCCATCCCAGGGGCTGCAACTTCCGCAAAAAACATGGTCGGGGAGTTAGGAAGGAAAAAACCCTTTTGGTCTATTTCCTTCGCCGCTAGGTTATCCAAACCTAGACCGAAAGGGTCCTCAAGGGTGGCGAACTTGGCAGCTTCTGCCGAGAGGACGCTTGGGTGAAGGAACCGAGCGATGAAATCCTCAAATCTAACTCTGCGACTCCCACGTTCGATGAAAAGGGCCTCATAGATGTTCAACACTTTGATCAAACTTGGGAATTGGTGTTGAACAGCATTCTCCGAGGTGAGGCCCCTAACTGCCGGCTTAGCACCGAAGACATACTCGTCTGTCGGAAGCAACTCCTCATAGTGCTCCCCTATAACCGGTAAACCGGAGACCTCTGTGAACTCCTCCAGAGAAATTGACACTTCCCGATCCATTGCAAGGAAGGTATGAGTAGGGATGTTCCACTGCTCCAAGAAAACCTTGAACCACCAGGTGAGAAGCATGGGATACTGGAAGAGGGAGACGTAGACCACGGTGTACAACCCTAACCTTATCAACTGCGACTTCTTCGTCGACAGGATATACCAAGCCCACGGCAGATAGCCGATCGGGTGGCAAGGGATCAGACCTATGTTATATGATTGCCCCCAAGGTCACGCCTCGCCTTGACAGATACGGCGTCCCAGGATATCCAAAACCATAGGACGCTGAACCGGAATCGCATCTATGGCAGGATGAAGAAAGCCCTTCGAAGTCCAATCAACCATCTCCACGGCATACTGCACCGGGGGTGGGCTGGCGTAATGAATCGCCGTAATGGGTTCTGACGGTACTGCGCATGTGAAGCTCCATCGACCCATGATAATCTGATTGTACCACGACCCCCAAATTAGGAGACTCTTATATTCCGGGTCGTGGTCCCTGATCATAGCTAGGACTTCGTGGTCCAAGGGCACTTCAGGAAATCCCTCCTCCGAACGAGCAAACGGGAATGAGGTATCGAGAGACATAGTCGCTGCAAGGGAACAAAAGTAGCCGTTAGTGTTGCAACTCCAACGCTTGGCATTTAATTTTTTTTAATTATTTAATTAAATTAAAAATTAATTAAAATTAAATTAAAATTAATTACACCAGACAGCAGTGCAGTGGGTAAGAGACCAAGGGGGACCTACAAAATCTGGACGACAATACGTCAGTTAATAAGACAACCCCATCATTGGATGAGATTGTCAGTTGGTCCCCAAGAGAATATTCCCATTAATAATAAAAAATCCCTAGAGACAAGGAGAAAATCTCCTCTTTCAGAGCAAAGCTCTGTCACAGAGTGACACTTGTCAAACTCTGGTATCAGGGGAATAAGATTCTTTGAAAGAGCTTAGCTCTGTAATAATAAAAAAAATTCATAAATTTTTTATTTTTTTTTATAAAAAAGTTGAAGTTCTGGGATCTTAAAGATCCATATGAAAAAACTCTTAAGAGTTCATCATCAGAAGATCAGGGATCTATATTCTGTCAATATGAGCAAAGCTCTATTCATGGGCTAAGAAACCCTGAAACAAATTCTTGAGAGCAAAGCTCTGTTTATGAAACCCCAAAGGGGATTTCTTTAGATCAAAAGATCTATGAGAGTGAGGCTCTGTTGGTTAAAATTGATTTAATTTAATTTAAAATTAATTATTACCTAAAGTTTTCTAACTTTGGGAATGAGAGCAAAGCTCTAGAGTTCTGGAAACAAGAGCAAAGCTCTGAAGTTCTTAAGCAAGAGAAAAGCTCTGGAAATCAAAATCTTGGAAATGGTAAAGATTTCTAAAGGCCAGGGGTCCTATTTATAAGGCGCTTGCGCCCCTTCAGCTCACCCGTTGATCCAACGGCAAGGATCTTGCCATCGCTGCACTCACGTGCGCGCCACGTAAGCGCAACGGTGGGGGGGCATTTGTTTCCCCCAATCAGAGCAAAACTCTGTTTGAATTTCAAAATTCAAAATTCGAAGCAACGCTTCAAATTCTTTGCGCTGCGCGCAACGCGCCACGTGTCAAAAGCTGATACATCAGCGCAGTGCTCAAGGCAGTACGCCCAATCAGAGCAAAGATCTATTTAAAACAAAATTAAAGAAAGCAATGCTTCAGTTGCACAAGCGCTGCGCTGCGTGACACGTGTCAGCGCAGATGCGCAAGCGCATGTGCGTTGCGCCGTGCGCTGCGCGACACGTGTCAGCGCAGATGCGCTGCACGACACGTGTCAGCGCAGTTGCGCTGCGCGACACGTGTCAGCGCAGTTGCGCTGTGCTCTGTGCTGCTGACACATGTCACGTGCTGGGGCGTTTGCACCAAACAGAATTAAATTCTAGCAAGATTTTTCTGTTCTTGTTAAAACAAGAAGATTGCCTTCTGTAAAACAGAAGCCCTTGGATCAAAGATCCAACGGTGGGGAAAATTCCCCAAATCACTCAGAGAAAAATCTCTTTAACAAATTTAACAAATTTATGGGTACTATATAAAGGGCCCTAGACCCCAAATCAAAAGCATCAACATTGTGAGAGATCAAGAACTTCAAACAGAGAGAACTCTGAAGAAATTTCAAGAAGAAAAAGGTAAAAACCTTTAAGATAGAAGAATTTCTTTTAATAGATCATTGATCTAAAAACAAGACCAATGATCTTCAACAAAAAAAATAATAATAATAGTGCTTTGCACTTATGTGTAAGTCCACGTTGCTTACCTCGGTTCCTACGGGGAGGCGGAAACGACGAAGAACAATAATTTTGGCGCAAAGGCAACATGGACTAAAAGCCGGATCTTTGCTAAACTAGAAACTAACAAACTACTAGAGGCTTTAACTACTATGCCGTAGAAAATATACCTCACGAAACCGGTCCTTCGGGTCTTCTCTCCGCTGTCCGGCTCGTCCATCCACGCTCCGAGAGTCGATCCGGATCTTGGTCACCTCCGCGGCCTTCTTGAGTTGAAGACGATCCACCCGAGAGTTGTACACCGAGCTCCACCTCGAGCCGAGGCAACTAGGGCAACGGGATCGCTAGTCTAGATGCCCTAGGTTGTGTAGTAGAGATATATGGAAGTGTTTGTCTTTTTTGGATCTTTTTCTCTCAACACATGAGATCAAAAAAAGAAATCAAGAGGAGGAAGAAGGAGGAGCTAGCAACCATGATAGCTTTTCTTTTCTTCTCACAAGAACAAGCGAGAGAAATGAAAATGAATTATGAGCTAAAGAAATGAACCATGGTTGCAATAATGCAAAAAAATCATCATTACCAATCCTTTCATAATAAAGTTGATGGCTACTAATTGAATTGACCATTTTCATAATCCAAAAGAAAAAGAAAATCCAAAGAAGAGTGTAGACCTCTCATGAAGGTCAATGGTCAATACTGGTCAACGGGTCAACAAAGTCAAGAGAGGTCATGGTAGTCAAATGGTCAATGCAATTAGCCATCACTAAATTATCACTAAAAGGATTAGTAAACAATGTCCCCGGCTCATAATGGTTTTGACCAAACGAATTGTCAAAACCCTAATGAGCCTGCTACATAACGGTTTTGGCCGAACCAACTGCCAAAACCCTAATGGGGCACCTCCTCCTTTATCGCTCCTCAAAACTGTGCATACACACCCGCATCCGCATTCCGTAGAACGCGAATGCACATAAGACAAAACAAATCCATCCGTGCAATACTAGGATCCGGCTTAAACCAAAGCCCACTAGTATTGCCTTCCCGAACAGCATACGCACACAAGTGCACGTAAGTGATCGCAGCCCTGCCGTAAAACCATATGGCCTCTACACGTTTCGCTTAGTGCAGGAAAACTCTCTGTGTGGGACTCTAAAGACTCGACACTACGCTGGCAGTGGGTTTAACCACAGACCGCAAGCGGCACTAGCTGTACGTAACGGTCCCCAGGTAGATGTCGATAAGAAGGCCGATGAGGTAAACCCATCCGAACTCCTACTGAGCCTGTATGTGACAATCTCCGTACAGTCCGGTCTGTTCGTCTGATACATCGTATGGCGGGCCTAAGGGGGTGGTGAACGTCAGTCCCCTAATAGCGGTACAAGTCGTGTCGGAGTGTAGCCCAGAACACCCTGAGATAACACTGGAAACCTACCAGTAAATCTCACTTGCCCTGGCCAGGGACTACTCGTGTAATGGCTCTCCTAGACACAGCGCGATGTCAACCCCCAATACCAGGAGAGACGAATCCTGTCTAACCACCACTGCCTCCAAGTGCTTCGGGACTGCACCCAACTACTACCTGTTCGCACGACTCCTTTGAGCCGTGGTAGGGTAGTAATCTAAGTACAGTGGGAACACACTCGAGGCGAAGTGACAGTGTCAAGTCAGCGGACTAAGCTGTACTCATGTCACCTTGGAACTGATAACTGACGATAGGTATAATACCAACCAACAGTTCCCAACGAGTCCTGTCCAGTGTACTCGTAACCTAACGAGCACCCGCATAGTATCTCCAGTACGACGTACTGATGGCTATGGGACAGACCATCTCCCCTGCTGGGATGAGAAGCGCATATGCTAGTCTACTCCGGAGTATCGATGCCCCGTCTCGATAGTCCTATGACTAGGGACCTGTATAAGTATGTGCTTATAGATTACCCAGCCCCCACAAGTGTGACTGCCATCACAACACTGGTAATCAAGCAAAGATCCTAAGGGCTCTACTAATATGTATAAGCGATATGCTAAAAGAAACACATGCACATATTGAAGTAGAAACAAACCAAGTAGCATACTACCATTTTAAGCAAGATTGTCTATACAACTGTGAATATCCCAAGCTTCCATCAAGAAATGCATCTCACCACCTAGCATCCGAATTAAGTCGAGCCATCCGATCGATTTGTCAAGACCTCATAATCCCCCAAGAGCTCAACATCTTGGGTACAGTATAATAGTATCGAGTACATACCACAGCATCGGTGGTCCAGCTGTAGAAGGGCAAACCCAAGCCTCACTAATGGCACCGCAGAACTGCCGCAAACCCTAAGGTTCAAAGGCTTTCATACGGTCATTATGTCGAGTTAGGGCTTCATTCTTCTAGAGGGACCATAGAATTGCCTGCATGTCTTTCCGAATACTTTAAACTTGGAATAATAGGTTTTTGACATTCGATCGTCTCTGTTGACTCTCAACATCTCCGTGTGAAGCCGTTTCTAGCTGGAATCCATCTATCTGACGACCTCGCATCGGGGTAGCGAACAAACCACATGTCCTAGTCATTCATCCTTGGTGACTAGCGACCTTTCACCATCTCCTAGTTCAACCTTGTACTGTAATAGCTCTAACCCCTGCGGCGATATCTCATCGTGCGTAGCAAAAACTGGCTCGCTCGTCTGCACGCTGAACAGTGCCTCGGTCATCATGAATAAGCCGTACATCAATTGTCATCAAAATCTGGCTGGCCTCTGTCAGTGGCCCAATCCTCTGGTGCTGATCTGCACGTCCGAGTAATCTCATTCAGTGATCCATCCAACGCTCGTGGCGCAAACAGAATCAAGACACATCTCTGCAATCGTGTGTCACCGGAATCATTCCCTGGTCAGTTCTCGTTCGTAACGAGCTCGTGCTGACCGCAACTCTAGCCGTAGCTCTCCCTGCCCGTAATCGTCGCAGCAAAACCACAACTGGTACCGATGAAGCTAGATCAGGAATGAATATGATACTGAACAAGGAAATGTACATCCTAATGCTCCTTAAGTGGAGTGGCGTGTTGTAAATATGCCGCGGAACATACCAACGGTACGTCACTCTACTTTAGTCACCTATTCCATCAACCAAGGGTCATCCTACGCTCCGAAGGTTAAACCTAACGCTCTGATACCAACTTTGTCACGTTCCAAAAGTACGGAACATGACCGACACTTAGACTACGAACGTCTCAAGGCGTACGTATTCTAAGTAAGCCGAACCCAGAAATCCAAACCAAGAGAAGTGGTAGGGTGTAGGAAGAACCATACCAAATCAACTTGTATGCAACAAATATACAACGCCTAAAGGCGAGGATCACAACAGAAATGAAACTCAACCAGCAAGAACCCATAGAAATATAACACGCGACTCTAAGGTCGAAAGAATAAATATCACTGGTCTCAATCTCAAACAAGTACATGTTTGGTTGATGGAACTTCTAGATACAACTGAAATATAATATACAATGTATAATGATGGGTATGATACAAATGACCCACCCACTAGCAAGTCACCAGAAAGAAGCTGTGCTCGCAAAGCCGTAATGAAACCCGTACGGCAACACCTGCAAGAAACTGGGGCACAACGGGGGTGAGTTGCCAACTCGTGAGTAGAAAAAGATCTACGAACAGAAATCGCATGTATGACGCAATCCTAGGTCATACAATCATAATATATAATCCTCAAATATATATATATATAACCAGCAATCTATAACAAGACTAGGGTAAATATCTAACCCAAGTGTAAACCCATGTGTCCATGTCAGTGCCCCAGGTAGCAATGAATCATATGAATAATGTATGAATGCATGAAACAAAATGCATGTACTGAAGAAAACTGCTCTTGTAACTTGGTGAGATTTCTGTATTTTTAAAATGAGATATCGTAATGAAATCAGCATAAAACAGTGCCTAGCATCGGCACAAAACATGAATCTCAATATCTCGATATCTCTGTATCACAATCTCTGTACCTCAATACCTCAAATCTCAATGTCTCAATCATAATATCCAGGGCGCCGTCAGTCCAGATCGGCCCCTACCATCCATTTCATGACTATGACGGTATCCTCCGGATATCCGACGTGTCGGGTAATATCACCGGTCGGTCGTGCTTCCCTGCCAGGCTCAACGCCATCTCCTGCGATCTTCTTACCCCGGGGTACCGCACCGGGCCCACCATGTACCCGAAACGGTTCATCTGCCTCCTCGAATCGGGTCTCGAAATCCATCAGCAAACTCATGGTGGACGACTCATACATCATGGGAAAACCGCATTTTTATTTAAAAAGAAAGAAAGCAGTTTATATGTGTTTTGCGGTTTTCCTCTAAATCCAGAAAATCTCATGGAAACCCGAATCCAATCAATAGCATGTAAAATCATGAATATAAGCATGAGAATCCATGAATGCAGCATATAATGAATAACAGTATGCATGAAGTGACAAGTAATAACTACAATGTCAAGCTGATATATATGGCAAATACACTAATATTATGTCACTGCTAGCTATCGAGCTAAATCAAGCAATAATATTCTCTAAGTGTACGTGACATGGCAATTACCGATGAAGATGTGTGTGCGCCGGCAAATAAGTGTACATGGTACATACGCTTCATCGGTAATGGTGCTGGTGTCCTAACAACATGATATCAATGGAATATAAATCACAACGGTATGCGATGCAGAGCAACAATAATAATATGCGGGAGCTGAAATACTGAACACCATGATGGCCGAACTGCATCTAATGTCATAAGAGTCATACAGCTACGCCAACTAAAGGCTGAGCTAATAGGTTAACTGCAAGTAAGGTAAACCGCCTAACCTCTGAGTCGATATATGTATATGTATATATAGTGTAGGGTTCTTAGGCACTCTCAAGTGGTCTCACAAGGCATCAACAATGCCAATTTCAAAAATTACGGGTGCCGAGAAACCCTAATACGGATCGTTAACTAGAATTCTAGGCGAAAAAGCAACTAGTAAACTACTTTACTAAGAGAATACGGAAATACAACCTTTGTAGATCCGGTCCTCCACCTCCACGGCTCCGTGATGAAGTCCTCTCCGCTGTCCAAATCAAATCCCGGGCTCTAGCGTCGGCTTCATCGGAGAAAGAGCAGGCTAGGTCATCGACAACGTGCCGAAGATGATCTACGTCGAGGCATCGCTAGATCAAGCTCCAACTTCGCCGAGTCCAGAAAACTTGTGAAAGAAACACACTCTACTACTTGGCAAGAGGTAGATGATGAAGAAATAGGAAGTGGGTAGACTTTAGAATTGGATATCTCACTCATTTTCATCAATCACCATTGATGAAGAAAGGTTTTCTTCAAGTGAAGAAGAAGAAGAAGATGAAGATAATATTATGATAAGTATTTTGAAAATAGAAAATAATAGAATACTTATCGTAATCAACCATGGTCAAGTGTAGAGAATTGACTAAGGTTAGATGAATGGTTAGGGTTAAAGATGAAGACAAAGTGGTGACTTTGGTCAAAGCTTCATGAAGATTCAAGATGCAAACAAAGAAAGCCACCATTTTGTTTTCTTATCCATTTCTTTTTAATCCAATTAAAAAGATAAATGAATGAATAACAAAATAAAAACCCTAACCATTTACTTAACCAAGGTTTAATTCTTTATACAAACCCTAGCAAACATGTATCATCAAACATGATACATGCAAGTGCACAAAAAGTATATCACATATACAACTTGTACATCCAAGTGAGAAAATCCATTTAAAGTGAACCAATACTAGTTAATGCAAAGTAATATATCAAATATATAATTATGCATTAAATCATCAAATCAACACTTGATTTAACGATCCGGTCATATCGCATATAACCGACTAGTTTCCAATGTATCGGCTTATCGAATCAACCCTCGATTCGATAACTAGGTTATATCGCATATAACCATTCGATACATTCATTGCGAGAATAGAATACGGTATCACATACATGCATTATTCTCGGTCCCGCACATATCTCATATGCGCTCCTATTTCGTTTCGCTTGAGCCAGGAAACCTCTGTGTAGGACTCTAAAGACTCGTCAATACGCCGGCAGCAGGTGATGATCATATCAAACACCAACAAGCCGCAAGCGGTCTACTAAACGTAACGGCCACCCGGGTATTGAGCGATCAGAAGATCGACGAGCAAGCCCGCTCACACTCCTGTGAATCCAACCAGTAACACTACCGTACAGTCCGGTCTGATCGTCTGATATGTCGCATATCTCGCCTAGGGGTAGTAAACGTCAGACCCCAATAGCTTGATAAGTCATGTCGATATGAGGTCTATAACAGTTCGAGAAACTACTGGTAACACTTACCAGTAAATCTCAGCAACCCTGGCCAGGGATTTCCGGTTATAGCCAATCGAACACAGCGCAACATCAACTCCCTATACCGGGAGAGACGAATCCCCTCCTATCGCTCATTGCCTCCATGTGACTCGGGACTGTACCCAAAAACCACCGTTTTGCACGCCCTCTTGGACGTGGTAAGATGGAAATCAAAGCACAGTGGGAACCACACAAGACTCTATGACGATCTCGGGTCAACAGACTACTCTGTACCAGTGTCACCAGAGAACTGCCATCTGACGTAATGTATAATACCATCTGGGAGTTCTCGGAGAGTCCTTCCAGTGTACCCAGTCTCTACTGAGCACCCGTATATCATTTCCGATGTCAAACACCAATGGATATGGGATCATCCATCGCCCATCTGTATGGGTCGAGAAGGTATACGCTAGTCTACTCTGGTATATCGATGCCCCATCTCGATACACCCACGACTAGGTGTAGGGTTCCTAGGCACTCTCAAGAGGTCTCACAAGGCATCAACCATGCCAATTTCAAATTTTACGGTGCCGAGAAACCCTAAAACGGATCGTTGGCTAGATTTCTAGGCGACAAAAGAAACTAGTTAACACTTAACTATAAGAATACGGAAATACAACCTTTGTAGATCCGGTGCTCCACCTCCACGGCTCCGCAATGAAGTCCTCTCCGCTGTCCAAATCGAACCATGGCTCTCACGGTGGTTTCATCGGAGAAAAGACCGGGCTAGGTCGTCGACAACGTGCCGAAGATGATCTACGTCGAAGCATCACTAGATCAAGCTCCACCTTCACCAAGCCATGAAAACTTGTGAAGGAAACACACTCTACTACTTGGCAAGAGGTAGAGGATGAAGAAATAGGAAGTGGATAGACTTTAGAATTGGATTTCTCACTCTAATTCATCAATCACCATTGATGAAGCAAGCTTTTTCTTCATTGAAGAAGATGAAGAAGAAGAAGAAAGAATTATGATAAGTTATTTCAAAAAAGAAAAGAAAATGAATTCTTATCATAATTTTAACCATGGTAAAGTGTAGAGAATTAACTTAGGTTAAATGAATGGTTAGGGTTTAGGAGATGAAGACAAAAGAGTCACTTTGGTCAAACCTTCATGAAGCTTCAACAAGCTTCATGTTGAAAGCAACCCTTTTGTTTTTCTTTTCTCATTTCTTTTAATCCAAATTAAAAGATAAATGAAAGAATAAATATGTAAAAACCCTAACCATTTACTTAACTAAGATTTAACTCTTTACACAATCATGTAACATCAAACATGATACAATCAAGTGCAAAAAAAATATATCACATATACAATGTGCACAAGCGAGTGAGAAAATCCATATAAAGTGAACCAATACTAGTTAATGCAAAGTAATATATCAAATATATAATTATACATTAAATCATTAAATCAACACTTGATTCAATGATCCGGTCATATCGCATATAACCGACTAGTATTCAATGTATCGATTTATCGAATCAATCCTTGATTCGATAACTAGGTTATATCGCATTCAACTAATCGACACATTCTTCGCGAGAATGAAATACGGTATCACATACACGCATTATTCTCGGTCCCGCACATATCTCATATGCGCTCCTATTTCGTTTCGCTTGAGCCAGGAAACCTCTGTGTAGGACTCTAAAGACTCGTCAATACGCCGGCAGCGGATGATGATCATATCAAACATCCACAAGCCGCAAGCGGTCTGCTAAACGTAACGGCCACCCGGGTATTGAGCGATCAGAAGATCGACGAGCAAGCCCGCTCACACTCTAGTGAATCCAACCAGTAACACTACCGTACAGTCCGGTCTGATCGTCTGATATGTCGCATATCTCGCCTACGGGTGGTAAACGTCAGACCCCAATAGCTTGATAAGTCGTGTTGATATGAGGTCTATAACATTCGAGATACTACTGATAACACTTACCAGTAAATCTCAGCAACCCTGGCCAGGGATTTCCTGTTATAGCCAATCGAACACAGCGCAACATCAACTCCCTATACCGGGAGAGACGAATCCCCTCCTATCGCTCATTGCCTCCATGTGACTCGGGACTGTACCCAAAAGCCACCATTTTGCACGCCCTCTTGGACGTGGTAAGATGGAAATCAAAGCACAGTGGGAACCACACAAGACTCTATGACGATCTCGGGTCAACAGACTACTCTGTACCAGTGTCACCAGAGAACTGCCATCTGACGTGAGGTATAATACCATCTGGGAGTTCTCGGCGAGTCCGTCCAGTGTACCCAGTCTCCACTGAGCACCCGTATATCATCTCTGATGTCAAACACCAATGGATATGGGATCATCCATCGCCCATCTGTATGGGTCGAGAAGGTATACGCTAGTCTACTCTGGTATATCGATGCCCCATCTCGATACACCCACGACTAGGGACTTTGAAGGATGTACTTATGGACTACCATGTCCCCACTAGTATGATCCGCATCATAGTCCAGGTAGTCAAGTACAGATCCTAAGGGCTTTACCAACATGTAACAGGGAGACAATCAGTGTACACGTTAAGGTAAAGATCAACCAGATAGCATACTATCATGTCGAGCAAGAAAGTCCTCCCTATATATGTCCCAGCATCCACTACAATATACATCCTATGTACAGTAATGGCCTCTAGGGCATACATATAACTAACAATCTTCCACTTGCACTAGGGCCATCTGATAGCAGTGGTTGCAGTATCTCATACTCAACCATCCCATAAAAGTCTCTCTTTGGGAACAGGCCTTTGTGAGTGGATCCGCTGTGTTGTCCTCTGAGTCTACTCTCCTAACCTTGATCTCCCTGGAGATCAACCATCTCCATGATCAGGTGACACTGCCTTAGAATATGTCTGGATCACTGATGGGACGGACGTTCCCTGGCATAAGCCACAACTCCATTGTCTCACAATGGTTGGAACGTAGTTCATCTCATGAACCAATATACACCCAAACATCCTCCTTGGTAGCATCTTAAGTAGCGATGTATCCTGCCTTTATCTTCTAGTATGCCACGGTATCTAGCTTGGAACTCTTCCAACATACCGTCCCTCCACTGAGGGTAAAGTCAATGCCTGTGACTGACATTCAGTCGTCTTTATCACCCTGGAACCCTTCCAGTGATTCTCCCCAGGATCGGTTGATACCGTCTCACTACAACTTGTGAGAGTCCTAACATCCAATTAGATCTATCTCATAGATCCAAAAACCCAGGATTTAGGAGGTATCACTTTGATCCTATATGGAGAATCATTGTGATAAGCGGAGATTGATCGAGCGTAGCATAGGAAACTCCTTCCCTATCAAGAGTATGTCATCCACGTACTCTACGAGGATCGTCACCATACTCCCTACTACCTTCTTGTTTATACAAGGTTCATCTACCATTTTGATGATGTCAACTTCTTTGACTAATCCATCAAAACAGATGTTCCAACTCCGCGATGCCTGCTTTATCCTATAAAGTATCTTGCACACGTTTCCGCTGCTCCCACTGTCTACGAGGCCCTCTGGCTGTGTACTTATAGACGCACTCTTCTAAAATATCATTTAGAAAAGCAGTCATGACACCCAACCGCCAGATATCGCAGTCATGGTATGTAGCCGTGGCAAGTAGGATCTGGATGGACTTAAGCATAGCCACTTGAAAAGGTTTCATCATTATCCACGCCTGGTCGATGACGAAAAGCTTTAACAAGTCTAGCTTTGAAAGTCTCAACTTTTCCATTTACACTAAGTAATCTTCTCAAGATATACTTGCTCCTGATGGGGATTTAACCCTTCAGATATAGCCACCAAAGTCCATACTTTGTTGGTGTATAAGGATTCCATCTCAGATCGATAAGCATCCAGCCATTCTTACAGAGTCTCACTCCTGATGGCCAGCTCGAAACTAGTTGGGTCATCATCTCATGATGCAATCCTCGCTCCCACTGTCATAGAGAAACCGAAGTATCTCTCAGGTGGGTGAGGAACCCTACTAGATCGGCGGAGAGGCTGAGGTTCGTTGGTAACTATTGAATCCTTTGGTTCTATCAAATCATCAGCTGTATTTTGTATAGCTGGAACCTTTCCAGTTCTACATAACAGATCTTGCCTCGAGCTTGTCCGGATTTTGCTTTTAGACATAGGCCGGACAACCCCAAATCTTAACTAGCTTAAGACATGGGCTCTTCCCATACCATATCTCATATGGAGCAGTAGGCAACTGATTTGATTTGAACCCTATTCAATAGGTATGCAGCTTCTCAAGTGCATAACTCCCAAAAAGGAAATAGGTAACTCAGTAGTACTCATCATAGAGCACACCTTATCATATAGGGTGTGATCGCTCCGCCCCGATATACCATCGTGCTATGGTGTATCCGGAGGAGTAATGCCGAGAGAGAATCTCATTCTCCTTTAGAATAGTCCAGGAATTCCGTGCTCAAGTATTCTCCTCCTTGATCTCATCAAAGGACATAATACTTATACCCGTATTGGTTCTCTACTTCTAACTTATATTCTGTGAATATCTCAAAAGGTTCGGACTTGTGTTTCAACAGGAACATAGGTCTGAATCTCGAAAGATCATCAGAGAATGTAACGAAGTACAAAGAACCATTCTTGGCATGTGCAGACAGGGGACCTACATACATCAACATGTATCATCCCAAGAGTTCACTAACTCTTTCTCTGTTTCCAATAAACAAGGCTGTGGTCATCTTATCTTTGTGACATGACTGGCGAGTTTCACAAGATGTAAATTCAAACTGATTTGAATATGCATCTACATGTAACTTCAGCTAGTCGGGTCGCATTGATATGACCTAGTCTACAATGCCTCAAGAAGAATTCGTTCATTTCTGAACTCTTCCTCTTATGTGTGTTCCGTATACTAAGAACTGTAGTTTGATTTAGAACATCAACGCTTTTAGATAACGTGCCTGAACCGATCAACTTTTGATATAGGAAATGTTCAAAACATTATCCAACAATACAAAATTTTACCGTTTCTTTACTAATAAAGAGACAGATATGATTTTGTATATCAGGTTCGGTATCTAATAACATTCGTTCAGAATCAATGTATTGTAATACAGGGTGACAGTGACCAACAGACTTGGCTGCAACTCTTGCCCCGTTTTCTGCCTCATGAAACTTATCACCCGTTCTCAGTTCTTTACCAATCTGTAGCCCTATGTAACAGATTACATATCTGGGATCCTGATCCGGTATCATATACCCAGGACGTAAAGGATACTGAGAAACAGTTCTGTATAATGAACATACCCGAAGATGATGCATCATCATGCACTCTCTTCGTTTGGGCGGCACGGGAATTCTGGTAATCCCCAATTTCCTGCTCTGCCTTATAACAATTATAAGTTGGAGCGGGACCAACGTTCCCCAGCTCAGTATAACAAGCGGGTTCGGTCAATAATCCGTATTATTATCTTGATTAAGGCGTGAAATGGTCGCTACCAGGAGAGAGAGAGAAGAAAACACTCAGTGTGCGCTCTTGCAAGAATAGATTGGTTATTATTTTATCTAATCAGGATGGCTCCCACTGCTTTTTATCAAATCTTCCTTCAAACCCTAAAAGGAAAGACTAGCCGGGATTAATTACACACTACAAGTTCGCCAATTTTTCAGCCAGGCCAGTGTCGGTACTTTGAGGGAGGTGCCCCGTGCTTTCGCACGGACCTAATTAATGTAAACCTCGTTTTCCCAGAGGCGTAACCTCGTTAACACCTTTCTAGACACCTACTTGATCGGCTAATTGTAATGTATAAAACTCTCCCAGGAGTAACACTTACTCGCAGCGGGTATCGGGATCCAACTATCTCATAGAAGGTATGCAATCTCATTGCAAATTTCAACACTTGAAATTCCCGATAATATTTTACCCCTAGCGTCCTATGACCTTGACAGAGGTCAACAAACCATAGGCTGCTAGTCAAGTTCAACCCGTCATTTCCTGATTGAAGTAAACCCACCCGCACGACCCTTGACAGAGGTCAACAAGGTCGCACGACTACCCTAAATCAATCACATCATATGCTTATGCAGATAAGCACTAATCAGCTACCGCACACTACGCCTTGACAGAGGTCAACAAACGCAGCACGGATACTAACCAGTACATATCTGAAATGACGGAGGGCTACGACAGGTTTTTCTGAAAACCTATTGCGTAATGAGCTTGATATCGTTGTAGAATCAAATGAATTTTGAAATGGAGTGTTTTTTGAGGCTTTTCTAGTTTTGCTAAAGGAGTCACTCCCGGTGAAGGGATCGTCGGTCCTTTCCTCGTCGAATGAGGTGCGGGATATATCACATATATCACTGTGCAAAGCAAAAACTCTTAAAAGCAATCAAAAGACAAACCGAGTTTGTAGCATCTGCCAGTTATTGCTAAAGGAGTCACTCCCGGTGAAGGGATCTCGGTCCTTTCCTCGTCGAATAAGGTGCAGGATATATCATATATACCTCTGTGCAAAGTAAGAACTGTAGCTACCTGTTTTATTTTGAAATTCGATTCTACAACATCTTAGGTTTCTTTTATTTCATTAATCTCATTAATGAAGTCCCATCATTTAAATACCTAAACATCACAGATAAATACGACGTACACTTATGCCATCCGCATTCGCCTCGATATCCCCTCGTGCACCGTTAGGTTAGGTAACTAACGGCAGAGCGGGGCAGGGCTAGCGCGGGTGTAAAACATAAGTAACGTCTATATAATATATCATATATACTATATAAAGTATCTATCACAGAACATCACATGATCACATCACAGATATCGCAGTAGAAGAATATCATATGAAATATTGGATATACTAGGACGTCCGTGTTTTCAATACGAGCCAGTATAAAACACGGATTCCTCGGTCGTGATGAATAGCCAAACCCACACCCCTAGACCCCTACGAGAGCGGCAAGCAACCCTACCAATTCTAGAGTTAGGAGACCCGGACTCGACTCCTCAAGTTGGTCTCCCACTGGACTCCAGAACCCGGTTACTTGTGCTCTCCTCCTTGGGTCTATCCTAGTGCGGAAAAGTAAATAATAAACAAAAGGTGACAACTTCCGCAACCTGGAAGCGCCCCAATAAAAGAATATTACATACAAGTTTTTACATGAATGAAAATGAAAAACACTCATCTCACATAAAAACCCCCGGCTATTCAAACACGACGATCCAATATAACATATCCAGCAACACATAACATCACATGTCATCAACGTAAGTAAATATGCGCATCCCAATTGTCGTTGACATATAGCAACGAAATCGGCGATATCACATATTACACTTACGGTCACAGAAAAGAAAGTGTAAAACTACAACAGTTGGAATCCGCAACCTCCTCAGACATCGCATGCCTGATCAAATGAATACCTTAGACATCACATGCCTAACAATTATAAACCCCGCATTTTAGTCTCTATATCGAAAACTCTTTTCAATATCAAGTCGGGCAATTCAACAAGATTCCCGACATTGTGATCGAATGCTCGTCGCAAACTTCAGTAGACGGCCGCACCCCCTGACGCCGTCGACGAAGTGCACTAAGGCGGAACACCGCAGCCGCGAGCACCCGAACGGATGCTTTCGGCGACGGGGTTCTCCTACAGTCACTTGGTCGAGGCTATGGAGTGAGGCTGTCTATTAAGTTTACCCGGCGAGTATCCGCGTACGCTACGTGATTGCGACGGACTTTTGATCGCATAAAAATTCCGTGGCAACCGATCAAGTGAGACTAAACTGCTATGTTTATAACATTCATTCAGTTATCTCATAACTTCTTGTGAATTCCAATTATTGTATCACATTCCAGATAAACAGAAAATGTTAAACTTTTCGATCGAACAGTCAAACACCCAAGTTTTCCCGATACAGCTCAACACATGAAATAAGTCTAACAACATTCAGTTCGTGCCTCAGTACCAACGGTCCAGCCGTAGAAGGGTCAAGCCAACGCCTCACATGTGGCACGCCGTACTGCCCCAAACCCTAAGGTTCAAAGGGCAGTTCAAGACGGTCACATAATCGAGTTAAGGTTTGTTGTCTTCTAGAGGGACCATCGCGTTACTTGCACTACTTAGAACGTCTTTAAACTACGGAAAAATCCAACACTTGGAAATTTCCCGACAGGGGAAAAATTAGGTATTTAAATCCGGTCGAACTTTTTAACATATTCTAAAATTATCCGGAAAGCCACACAGACAAAATTTGATAATCCGACCGAACATTCGAATCCCTAAAACAACTCAGAAAATAAAACTCTAGAAAAAATATTAAAAATTCCCAGGAAAACCAGAACTGAAAACTAAGAATTAAGGTGCAAATTTCGAAGCACAAAAAGACAAAGTTGCCGCGGAACCGCCGCATGAGCATGCTCATGCCGCGGATCCGCGGTGAGATTATGGAATTACGCGCTCGAATTTTGCAGTAGTCCTTATATCTTCCTGCTGATTTTTCTGAATATTTTTAATCTGGAAAAAATCACGATTTTGAAAATTGTCCAGAGAGCTATTTTTGAGTTGGGTTTCGGGTTCGTTCGGGTTTCAAATTCCGTCTAGACTTCGCCTAAGGCTCTAGCTAGGCTCTGATACCACTGTAGGGTTCCTAGGCACTCTCAAGAGGTCTCACAAGGTATCAACCATGCCAATTTCAAATTTTACGCTGCCGAGAAACCCTAAAACGGATCGTTGGCTAGATTTCTAGGCGACAAAAGAAACTAGTTAACACTTAACTATAAGAATACGGAAATACAACCTTTGTAGATCCGGTGCTCCACCTCCATGGCTCCGCAATGAAGTCCTCTCCGCTGTCCAAATCGAACCATGACTCTCACGGTGGTTTCATCGGAGAAAAGACCGGGCTAGGTCGTCGACAACGTGTCGAAGATGATCTACGTCGAAGCATTACTAGATCAAGCTCCACCTTCACCAAGCCATGAAAACTTGTGAAGAAAACACACTCTACTACTTGGCAAGAGGTAGAGGATGAAGAAATAGGAAGTGGGTAGACTTTAGAATTGGATTTCTCACTCTAATTCATCAATCATCATTGATGAAGCAAGCTTTTTCTTCATTGAAGAAGATGAAGAAGAAGAAGAAAGAATTATGATAAGTTATTTCAAAAAAGAAAAGAAAATGAATTCTTATCATAATTTTAACCATGGTAAAGTGTAGAGAATTAACTTAGGTTAAATGAATGGTTAGGGTTTAGGAGATGAAGACAAAAGAGTCACTTTGGTCAAACCTTCATGAAGCTTCAACAAGCTTCATGTTGAAAGCAACCCTTTTGTTTTTCTTTTCTCATTTCTTTTAATCCAAATTAAAAGATAAATGAAAGAATAAATATGTAAAAACCCTAACCATTTACTTAACTAAGATTTAACTCTTTACACAATCATGTATCATCAAACATGATACAATCAAGTGCACAAAAAATATATCACATATACAATGTGCACAAGCGAGTGAGAAAATCCATATAAAGTGAACCAATACTAGTTAATGCAAAGTAATATATCAAATATATAATTATACATTAAATCATTAAATCAACACTTGATTCAATGATCCGGTCATATCGCATATAACCGACTAGTATTCAATGTATCGATTTATCGAATCAATCCTTGATTCGATAACTAGGTTATATCGCATACAACTAATCGACACATTCTTCGCGAGAATAAAATACGGTATCACATACAAGCATTATTCTCGGTCCCGCATATATCTCATATGCGCTCCTATTTCGTTTCGCTTGAGCCAGGAAATCTCTGTGTAGGACTCTAAAGACTCGTCAATACGCCGGCAGCGGATGATGATCATATCAAACATCCACAAGCCGCAAGCGGTCTGCTAAACGTAACGGCCACCCGGGTATTGAGCGATCAGAAGATCGACGAGCAAGCCCGCTCACACTCTAGTGAATCCAACCAGTAACACTACCGTACAGTCCGGTCTGATCGTCTGATATGTCGCATATCTCGCCTAGGGGTGGTAAACGTCAGACCCCAATAGCTTGATAAGTCGTGTCGATATGAGGTCTATAACATTCGAGATACTACTGGTAACACTTACCAGTAAATCTCAGTAACCCTGGCCAGGGATTTCCTGTTATAGCCAATCGAACACAGCACAACATCAACTCCCTATATCGGGAGAGACGAATCCCCTCCTATCGCTCATTGCCTCCATGTGACTCGGGACTGTACCCAAAAGCCACCGTTTTGCACGCCCTCTTGGACGTGGTAAGATGGAAATCAAAGCACAGTGGGAACCACACAAGACTCTATGACGATCTCGGGTCAACAGACTACTCTGTACCAGTGTCACCAGAGAACTGCCATCTGACGTGAGGTATAATACCATCTGGGAGTTCTCGGCGAGTCCGTCCAGTGTACCCAGTCTCCACTGAGCACCCGTATATCATCTCTGATGTCAAACACCAATGGATATGGGATCATCCATCGCCCATCTGTATGGGTCGAGAAGGTATACGCTAGTCTACTCTGGTATATCGATGCCCCATCTCGATACACCCACGACTAGTGACTTTGAAGGATGTACTTATGGACTACCATGTCCCCACTAGTATGATCCGCATCATAGTCCAGGTAGTCAAGTACAGATCCTAAGGGCTTTACCAACATGTAACAGGGAGACAATCATTGTACACGTTAAGGTAAAGATCAACCAGATAGCATACTATCATGTCGAGCAAGAAAGTCTCCCTATATATGTCCCAGCATCCACTACAATATACATCCTATGTACAGTAATGGCCTCTAGGGCATACATATAACTAACAATAGGGACTTTCAAGGATGTACTTATGGACTACCATGTCCCCACTAGTATGATCCGCATCATAGTCCAGGTAGTCAAGTACACATCCTAAGGGCTTTACCAACATGTAACAGAGAGACAATCAGTATACACGTTAAAGTAAAGAGCAACCAGATAGCATACTATCATGTCGAGCAAGAAAGTCCTCCCTATATATGTCCCAGCATCCACTACAATATACATCCAATGTACAGTAATGGCCTCTAGGGCATACATATAACTAACAATCTCCCACTTGAACTGGGGCCATCTGTAGCAGTGGTTGTAGTATCTCATACTCAACCATCCCATAAAAATCTCTCTCTGGGAACAGGACTTTGTGAGTGGATCCGCTGTGTTGTCCTCTGAGTCTACTCTCCAAACCTCGATCACCCTGGAGATCAACCATCTCCATGATCAGGTGACACTGCCTTAGAATATGTCTGGATCACTGATGGGACCTGCGTTCCTTGGCATAAGCCACAACTCCATTGTCACACAATGGGAGGAACAAAGTTCATCTCATGAACCTTTATATACCCAGACTGCCTCTTTGGTAGCATCTTAAGTAGCGATGTATCCAGCCTTTATCGTCTAGTATGTCATGGTATCTAGCTTGGAACTCTTCCAACATACCGTCCCTTTACTGAGGGTAAAGACAATGCTTGCGACTGACATTCAGTCGTCTTTATCACCCTGGAACCTTTCCAGTGATTTTCCCCAGAATCGTTTGATATCATCTCACTACAACTAGTGAGAATCCTAACATCCATATTAAATCTATCTCATAGATCTAAAACTCAGGATTTAGGAGGTATCATTTTGATCCTACATGGAGAATCTTTGTGATAAAAGGAGATTGATCGAGCGTAGCATAAGAAACTCCTTTCTTATCAAGAGTATGTCATCCACGTACTCTACGAGGATCACCACCATACTCCCTACTACCTTTTTGTTTATACAAGGTTCATCTACCATTTTGATGATGTCAAACCCTTTGACTAATCCATCCAAATAGATGTTCCAACTCCGCGATGCCTGCTTTAATCCTATAAAGCATCTTGCACACGTTTCCGCTTCTCCCACTGTATACGAAGCCCTCTGGCTGTGTACTTATAGACGCACTCTTCTAAAACATCATTTAGAAAAGCAGTCATGACACCCAACCGCCAGATATCGTAGTCATGGTATGTAGCCGTGGCAAGTAGGATCTGGATGGACTTAAGCATAGTCACTTGAAAAGGTTTCATCATTATCCACGCCTGGTCGATGACGAAAAGCTTTAACAAGTCTAGCTTTGAAAGTCTCAACTTTTCCATGTACACCAAGTAATCTTCTCAAGATATACTTGCTCCTGATGGGGATTTAACCCTTCAGATATAGCAACCAAAGTCCATACTTTGTTGGTGTATAAGGATTCCATCTCAGATCGCTAAACATCCAGCCATTCTTATGTTAGTTATATGTATGCCCTAGAGGCCATTACTGTACATAGGATGTATATTGTAGTGGATGCTGGGACATTTATAGGGAGGACTTTCTTGCTCGACATGATAGTATGCTATCTGGTTGATCTTTACCTTAACGTGTATGCTGATTGTCTCTCTGTTACATGTTGGTAAAGCCCTTAGGATCTGTACTTGACTACCTGGACTATGATGCGGATCATACTAGTGGGGATATGGTAGTCCATAAGTACATCCTTCAAAGTCCCTAGTCGTGGGTGTATCGAGACGGGGCATCGATATACCAGAGTAGACTAGCGTATACCTTCTCGACCCATACAGATGGGCGATGGATGATCCCATATCCATCGATGTTTGACATCAGAGATGGTATACGGGTGCTCAGTAGAGACTGGGTACACTGGACGGACTCGCCGAGAACTCCCAGATGGTATTATACCTCACGTCAGATGGCAGTTCTCTGGTGACACTGGTACAGAGTAGTCTGTTGACCCGAGATCGTCATAGAGTCTTGTATGGTTCCCACTGTGCTTTGATTTCCATCTTACCACGTCCAAGAGGGCATGCAAAATGGTGGTTTTTGGGTACAGTCCCGAGTCACATGGAGGCAATGAGCGATAGGAGGGGATTCGTCTTTCCCGGTATAGGGAGTTGATGTTGCGCTGTGTTCGATTGGCTATAACAGGAAATCCCTGGCCAGGGTTGCTGAGATTTACTGGTAAGTGTTACCAGTAGTTTCTCGAATTGTTATAGACCTCATATCGACACGACTTATCAAGCTATTGGGGTCTGACGTTTACCACCCCTAGGCGAGATATGCGACATATCAGACGATCAGACCGGACTGTACGGTAGTGTTACTGGTTGGATTCACTGGAGTGTGAGCGGGCTTGCTCGTCGATCTTCAGATCGCTCAATACCCGGGTGGCCGTTACGTTTAGCAGACCGCTTGCGGCTTGTGGGTGTTTGATATGATCATCGTCTGCTGTCGGCGTATTGACGAGTCTTTAGAGTCCTACACAGAGGTTTCCTGGCTCAAGCGAAACGAAATAGGAGCGCATATGAGATATGTGCGGGACCGAGAATAATGCGTGTATGTGATACCGTATTCCATTCTCGCGATGAATGTATCGATTAGGTTATATGCGATATACCCTAGTTATCGAATCAAAGGTTGATTCGATAAGCCGATACATAGGATACTGGTCGGTTATATGCGATATGACCGGATCGTTAAATCAAGTGTTGATTTAATGATTTAATGTATGATTATATATTTGATATATTACTTTGCATTAACTAGTATTGGTTCACTTTAAATGGATTTTCTCACTCGGGTGTGCGCATTGCATATGCGATATGATTTTTGTGCACTTGATTGTATCATGTTTGATGATACATATCTTTTTTGTTAAGTGTAATGAATTAAACCTAGGTTAAGTAAATGATTAGGGTTTTCTTTTATTCATTCATTTATCTTTTCATTTGCATTTAAAAGATAAATGAGAAAAGGAAAAGAAGTGAAAAATGGTGGCTAGTTTTGTTTTCAACATGAAGCTTCGTGAAGCTTTCATTAAGTCACCATTTTTGTCTCATCTCCTTAACCTTAACCATTCTTTAACATTGGTCAATTCTCTACACTTAACTTGGGTTATGTTATGATAAGAATGGATTATTCTTTTCTTTTTTAATAATCTTATCATATCATTTCTTCTTCTTCTTCCTTCAACTCAAGAAGAAAAACCTAGACTACATCAATGGTGGATTGATGATTTGAGTGAGAAATCCAAATCTAAAGTCTACCCACTTCCTATTTCTTCATCCTCTACCTCTTGCCAAGTAGTAGAGTGTGTTTCCTTCACAAGTTTCTTGACTTGGTGAAGTGAGAGCTTGATCTTGCGATGCTTCGACGTAGATCATCTTCGGCATGGACATCGACGACCTAGCTCGCCTATTCTCCGATGAAGACGACGCTAGAGCCCAGGATTTGTGTAGGACAGCAAGAGGACTTCATTGCGGAGCTATGGAGGTGGAGCACCGGATCTACAAAGGTTGTATTTCCAATTCTCATAGTTAAGTGTTAACAAGTTTACTTTTCGCCTAGACATCTAGCCATCGATCCGTATACTAGGGTTTCTCGGCACCATAATGGCTGAAAAATTGGCATGGTTGATGCCTTGTGAGACCTCTTGAGAGTGCCTAGGAACACTACAGTGGTATCAGAGCCTAGCTAGAGCCTTAGGCGAAGTCCAGACGGAATCTGAAACCCGAACGAACCCGAAACCCATCTCAAAACATGCTCTCTGTCCTTTTTCCAAAAATTGGGATTTTTCCATATTAAAAATATTCAGTAAAATAAGCAGGAAATTCTTAGGGATACTGTAAAATTCGTGTGCCTGATTCCATCAATGCGCCACGTTTCCGCGGCACGAGCATGGCTCGTGCGGCGGAACCGCGGCCGTTTTGTCGTTTGTTGCATGCAAATTTGTACAGTAATTCATAATATGCAGTGCTGGTTTTCCTGGGTATTTTTGATATTTTTTCAAGAGTTGAATTTTCTGGGGTTGTTTTGGGGATTCGTATGTTCGATCGGATTATCAAATTTTGTCTGTGTGGCTTTCCGGATAAATTTTAGAATATGTTAAAAAGTTCGACCGGATATAAATACCCACTTTTTCCCCTGCCGGAAAATTTCCAAGTGCTGGATTTTTCCGTGGTTTAACGACGTTCTAAGTAGTGCAAGTAACGCGATGGACCCTCTAGAAGACAACAAACCTTAACTCGATTATGTGACCGTCTTGAACTGCCCTTTGAACCTTCGGGTTTGGGGCAGTACGGCGTGCCACATGTGAGGCGTTGGCTTGACCCTTCTACGGCTGGACCGTTGCTACTGAGGCACGAACTGAATGTTGTTAGACTTATTTCATGTGTTGATCTGTTTCGGGAAAACTTGGGTGTTCGATTGTTCGATCGGAAAGTTTAACATTTTCTGTTTATCCGTAATGGGATACAATAATTGGAATTCACAAGTAGTTATGAGATAACTGAATGAATGTTATAAACATAGCACTTTAGTCTCACTTGATCGGTTGCCACGGAATTTTGATGTGATCAAAAGTCCGTCGCAATCACGTAGCGTACGCGGATACTCGCCGGGTAAACTTAATAGACAGCCTCACTCCATAGCCCCGACCAAGTGACTGTAGGAGAACCCCGTCGCCGAAAGCATCCGTTCGGGTGCTCGCGGTAGCGGTGTTCCGCCTTGGTGCACTTCGTCGACGGTATCGGGGTTGCGGCCGTCTACTGAAGTTTGCGACGAGCATTCGATCAGTTTTTCGGGAATCTTGTTGAATTGCCCGACTTGAAATTGAAAAGTGTTTTCGATAACGAGACTAAAATGCGGGGTTTATAATTGTTAGGCATGCGATGTCTAAGTAATTCATTTGATTAGGCATGTGATGTCTAAAGAGGTTGCGGATTCCCACTGTTGTAGTTTTACACTTTCTTTTCTGTGACCGTAAGTGTAATATGTGATATCGCCGGTTTCGTTGCTATATGTCAACGACAATTGGGATGCTCATATTTACTTACGTTGATGACATGTGATGTTATGTGTTGCTGGATATGTTATATTGGATCGTCGTGTTTGAATAGCCGGGGTTTTTTATGTGAGATGAGTGTTTTTTCATTTTCATTCATGTAAAAACTTGTATGTAATATTCTTTTATTGGGGCACTTCCAGGTTGCGGAAGTAGTCACCGTTTGTATATTATTTACTTTTCTGCACTAGGATAGACCCAAGGAGGAGGGCACAAGTAACCGGGTTCTGGAGTCCAGTGGGAGACCAACTCGAGGAGTCGAGTTCGGGTCTCCTAACTCTAGAATTGGTAGGGTTACTTGTCGCTCTCGTAGGGGTCTAAGGGTGTGGGATTGGCTATTCATCACGACCGTGGAATCCGTGTTTTATACTGGCTCGTATTGAAAACACGGACGTCCTAGTATATCTAATATTTCATATGTTTCTTCTGCTGCGTTATCTGTGATGTGATCATGTGATGTTCTGTGATAGATACAGTATATAGTATATATGATATATTATATAGACGTTACTTATGTTTTACACCCGCGCTAGCCCTGCCCTGCTCTGCCGTTAGTTACCTAACCTAACGGTGCACGAGGGGACATCGAGGCGAATGCGGATGGCATAAGTGTACGTCGTATTTATCTGTGATGTTTAGGTATTTAAATGATGGGACTTCATTAATGAGATTAATGAAATAAAAGAAACCTAAGATGTTGTAGAATCGAATTTCAAAATAAAACAGGTAGCTACAGTTCTTGCTTTGCACAGCGGTATATGAGATATATCCTGCACCTTATTCGATGAGGAAAGGACCGAGATCCCTTCACCGGGAGTGACTCCTTTAGCAATAACTGGCAGATGCTACACACTCGGTTTGTCTTTTGATTGCTTTTAAGAGTTTTTGCTTTGCACAGTGATATATATGATATATCCCGCACCTCATTCCACGAGGAAAGGACCGACGATCCCTTCACCGGGAGTGACTCCTTTAGCAAAACTAGAAAAGCCTAAAAAACACTCCATTTCAAAATTCATTTGATTCTACAACGATATCGAGTTCATTACGCAATAGGTTTTCAGAAAAACCTGTCGTAGCCCTCCGTCATTTCAGATAAGTACTAGTTAGTATTCATGCTGCGGTTGTTTGGCATGCGTCAAGGCGTAGTGTACGGTAGCTAACAAGTGCTTATCTGCTAGCATATGATGCGATTGGATTAGGGTATTCGTACGGCGTTGTTTGGCATGCGTCAAGGGTCGTGCGGGTGGGTTTAATTCAATCAAGAAATGTACGGGTTGAACTTGACTAGCAGACTATGGGTTGTTTAGCATGCGTCAAGGTCATAGCGAGCTAGGGGCAAAATATTATCGGGAATTTCAAGTGTTGAAATTTGCAATGAGATTGCATACCTTCTATGAGATAGTTGGATCCCGATACCCGCTGCGAGTAAGAGTTACTCCTGGGAGAGTTTTACATATTACAATTAGCCGATCAAGTAGGTGTCTAGAAAGGTGTTAACGAGGTTAAGCCTCTGGGAAAATGAGGTTTACATTAATTAGGTCCGTGCGAAAGCACGGGGGACCTCCCTCAAAGTACCGACACTGGCCTGGCTGAAAGATTAGCGAACTTGTAGTGTGTAATTAATCCCGGCTAGTCTTTCCTTTTAGGGTTTGAAGGAAGATTTGATAAAAAGCAGTGGGAGCCATCCTGATTAGATAAAATAAAAACCAATCTATTCTTGACAGAGCGCACGCTGAGTGTTTTCTTCTCTCTCTCTCCTGGTAGCGACCATATCACGCCTTAATCAAGATAATAATACGGAATGTTGACCGAACCCGCTTGTTATACTGAGCTGGGAAACGTTGGTCCCGCTCCAACTTATAATTGTTATAAGACAGAGCAGGAAATTGGGGAATACCAGATTTCCCGTGCCGCCCAAACGAAGAGAGTGCATGCTGATGCATCATCTTCGGGTGTGTTCATTACAGAGAACTGTTTCTCAGTATCCTTTACGTCCTGGGTATGTGATACCAGATCAGGATCCCAGATATGTAATTTGTTACATAGGGCTGCAGAAAGGTAGAGAACTGAGAACGGGTGATAAGTTTCATGAGGCAGAAAACGGGGCAAGAGTTGCAGCCAAGTCTGTTGGTCACTGTCACCCTGTATTCCAAATACATTGATTCTGAACGAATGTTATTAGATACCGAACCTGATATACAAAATCATATCTATCTCTTTGTTAGTAAAGAAATGATAAAATTTTGTATAGTTGGATAATGTTTTGAGCATTTCCTATATCAAAAGTTGATCGGTTCAGACACGTTATCTAAAAGCATTAATGTTCTAAATCAAACTACAGTTCTTAGTATACAGAACACACACAAGAGGAAGATTTCAGAAATGAACGAATCCTTCTTGTGGTATTGTAGACTAGGTCATATCAATGCGACCCGACTGGCTGAGTTACATTTAGATGCATATTTAAATCAGTTTGAATTTACATCTTGTGAAACTCGCCAGTCATGTCACAAAGATAATATGACCACAGCTCTGTTTATTGGAAACAGAAAAAGAGTTAGTAAACTCTTAGGACTGATACATGATGATGTATGTAAGGTCTCCTGTCTACACATGCCAGGACCGGTTCTTTATACTTCATTACATTCTCTGATGATCTTTCGAGATTCAGACCTATGTTCCTGTTGAAACACAAGTCCGAACCTTTTGAGATATTCACAGAATATAAGTTAGAAGTAGAGAACCAATATACGGGTATAAGTATTATGTCCATTGATGTGATCAAGGAGGAGAATACTTGAGCACGGAAATCCTGGACTATTCTAAAGGAGAATGAGATTCTCTCTCAGCATTACTCCTCTGTATACACCATAGCACGATGGTATATCGGGGCGGAGCAGATACACCCTATTTGATATGGTGTGCTCTATGATGAGTACTACTGAGTTACCTATTTCCTTTTGGGTGTTATGCGCTTGAGAAGCTGCATACCTATTGAATAGGGTTCCAATCAAATCAATTGCCTACCACTTCATATGTGATATGGAAGGGGAAGAGCCCATATCTTAAGTTAGTTAAGATTTGGGGATTGTCCGGCCTATGTCTAAAAGCAAAATCCGGACAAGCTCGAGGCAAGATCTGTTATGTAGAACTGGAAAGGTTCCAGCTATACAAAATACAGCTGATGATTTGATAGAACCAAAGGATTCAATAGTTACCAACGAACCTCAGCCTCTCCGCCGATCTAGTAGGGTTCCTCACCCACCTGAGAGATACTTCGGTTTCTCTATGACAGTGGGAGCGAGGATTGCATCATAAGATGATGACCCAACTAGTTTCGAGCTGGCCATCAGGAGTGGGACTCTGTAAGAATGGCTGGATGCTTAGCGATCTGAAATGGAATCCTTATACACCGACAAAGTATGGACTTTGGTTACTATATCTGAAGGGTTAAATCCCCATCAGGAGCAAGTATATCTTGAGAAGATTACTTGGTGTATATGGAAAAGTTGAGACTTTCAAAGCTAGACTTGTTAAAGCTTTTCGTCATCGACCAGGCATGGATAATGATGAAACCTTTTCAAGTGACTATGCTTAAGTCCATCCAGATCCTACTTGCCACGGCTACATACCATGACTACGATATCTGGTGGTTGGGTGTCATGACAGCTTTTCTAAATAATGTTTTGGAAGAGAGCGTCTATAAGTACACAGCCAGAGGGCTTCGTAAACAGTGGGAGCAGCGGAAACGTGTGCAAGATGCTTTATAGGATAAAGCAGGCATCGCGGAGTTGGAACATCTGTTTTGATGGATTAGTCAAAGAGTTTGACATCATCAAAATGGTAGATGAACCTTGTATATACAAAAAGGTAGTAGGGAGTATGGTGTTGATCCTCGTAGAGTACGTGGATAACATACTCTTGATAAGAAAAGAGTTTCTTATTCTACGCTCGATCAATCTCCGTTTATCACAATGATTCTCCATATAGGATCAAAGTGATACCTACTAAATCCTGGACTTTGGATCTATGAGATAGATCTAAATGGATGTTAGGTTACTCACTAGCTGTAGTGAGATGGTATCATTCGATCCTGGGGAGAATCACTGGAAGTGTTCCAGGGTGATAAAGACGACTGAGTGTCAGTCACAGGCATTGTCTTTACCCTCAGTAAAGGGACGGTATGTTGGAAGAGTTTCAAGCTAGATACCGTAACATACTAGACGATAAAGGCAGGATACATCGCTACTTAAGATGCTACCAAAGAGGCTGTTTGGGTGTATATTGGTTCATGAGATGAACTATGTTCCTGCCATTGTGTGACAATGGATTTGTGGCTTATGCCAAGGAACGCCGGTCCCATCAGTGATCCAGACATATTCTAAGGCAGTGTCACCTGATCATGGAGATGGATGATCTCCAGGGTGATCGAGGTTTGGAGAGTAGACTCAGAGGACAACACAGCGGATCCACTCACAAAGGCCTGTTCCCAGAGAGAGACTTTTATGGGATGGTTGAGTATGAGATACTACAACCACTGCTACAGATGGCCCTAGTGCAAGTGGGAGATTGTTAGTTATATGTATGCCCTAGAGGCCATTACTGTACATAGGATGTATATTGTAGTGGGTGCTGGGACATATATAGGGAGGACTTTCTTGCTCGACATGATAGTATGATATCTGGTTGATCTTTACCTTAACGTGTATGCTGATTGTCTCTCTGTTACATGTTGGTAAAGCCCTTAGGATCTGTACTTGACTACCTGGACTATGATGCGGATCATACTAGTGGGGATATGGTAGTCCATAAGTACATCCTTCAAAGTCCCTAGTCGTGGGTGTATCGAGACGGGGCATCGATATACCAAAGTAGACTAGCGTATACCTTCTCGACCCATACAGATGGGCGATGGATGATCCAATATCCATCGATGTTTGACATCAGAGATGGTATATGGGTGCTCAGTAGAGACTGGGTACACTGGACGGACTCGCCGAGAACTCCCAGATGGTATTATACCTCACGTCAGATGGCAGTTCTCTGGTGACACTGGTACAGAGTAGTCTGTTGACCCGAGATCGTCATAGAGTCTTGTGTGGTTCCCACTGTGCTTTGATTTCCATCTTACCACGTCCAAGAGGGCGTGTAAAACGGTGGTTTTTGGGTACAGTCCCGAGTCACATGGAGGCAATGAGCGATAGGAGGGGATTCGTCTCTCCCGGTATAGGGAGTTGATGTTGCGCTGTGTTCGATTGGCTATAACAGGAAATCCCTGGCCAGGGTTGCTGAGATTTACTGGTAAGTGTTACCAGTAGTTTCTCGAATTGTTATAGACCTCATATCGACACGACTTATCAAGCTATTGGGGTCTGACGTTTACCACCCCTAGGCGAGATATGCGACATATCAGACGATCAGACCGGACTGTACGGTAGTGTTACTGGTTGGATTCACTGGAGTGTGAGCGGGCTTGCTCGTCGATCTTCAGATCGCTCAATACCCGGGTGGCCGTTACGTTTAGCAGACCGCTTGCGGCTTGTGGGTGTTTGATATGATCATCGCCTGCTGCCGGCGTATTGACGAGTCTTTAGAGTCCTACACAGAGGTTTCCTGGCTCAAGCGAAACGAAATAGGAGCGCATATGAGATATGTGCGGGACCGAGAATAATGCGTGTATGTGATACCGTATTCCATTCTCGCGATGAATGTATCGATTAGGTTATATGCGATATACCCTAGTTATCGAATCAAAGGTTGATTCGATAAGCCGATACATAGGATACTGGTCGGTTATATGCGATATGACCGGATCGTTAAATCAAGTGTTGATTTAATGATTTAATGTATAATTATATATTTGATATATTACTTTGCATTAACTAGTATTGGTTCACTTTAAATGGATTTTCTCACTCGGGTGTGCGCATTGCATATGCGATATGATTTTTGTGCACTTGATTGTATCATGTTTGATGATACATATCTTTTTTGTTAAGTGTAATCAATTAAACCTAGGTTAAGTAAATGATTAGGGTTTTCTTTTATTCATTCATTTATCTTTTCATTTGCATTTAAAAGATAAATAAGAAAAGGAAAAGAAGTGAAAAAAGGTGGCTAGTTTTGTTTTCAACATGAAGCTTCATGAAGCTTTCATTAAGTCACCATTTTTGTCTCATCTCCTTAACCCTAACCATTCTTTAACCTTGGTCAATTCTCTACACTTAACTTGGGTTATGTTATGATAAGAATGGATTATTCTTTTCTTTTTTAATAATCTTATCATATCATTTCTTCTTCTTCTTCCTTCAACTCAAGAAGAAAAACCTAGACTACATCAATGGTGGATTGATGATATGAGTGAGAAATCCAAATCTAAAGTCTACCCACTTCATATTTCTTCATCCTCTACCTCTTGCCAAGTAGTAGAGTGTATTTCCTTTACAAGTTTCTTGACTTGGTGAAGTGAGAGCTTGATCTTGCGATGCTTCGACGTAGATCATCTTCGGCATGGACATCGACGACCTAGCTCGCCTATTCTCCGATGAAGATGACGCTAGAACCCAGGATCTGTGTAGGACAGCGAGAGGACTTCATTGCGGAGCTATGGAGGTGGAGCACCGGATCTACAAAGGTTGTATTTCCAATTCTCATAGTTAAGTGTTAACTAGTTTACTTTTCGCCTAGACATCTAGCCATCGATCCGTATACTAGGGTTTCTCGGCACCATAATGGCTGAAAAATTGGCATGGTTGATGCCTTGTGAGACCTCTTGAGAGTGCCTAGGAACACTACATCTTACAGAGTCTCACTCCTGATGGCCAGCTCGAAACTAATTGGGTCATCATCTCATGATGCAATCCTCGCTCCCACTGTCATAGAGAAACCGAAGTATCTCTCAGGTGGGTGAGGAACCCTACTAGATCGGCGGAGAGGCTGAGGTTCGTTGGTAACTATTGAATCCTTTGGTTTTACCAAATCATCTGCTGTAGTTTGTAAAGCTGGAACCTTTCCAGTTGTATATAACAGACCTTGCCTCGAGCTTGTCCTGATTTTGTTTTTAGACATAGCCTGGACAACCCCAAATCTTAACTAGCTTAAGACATGGTCTCTACCCTTTCCATATCACATATGAAATGGTAGGTAACTGATTTGATTTGAACCCTATTCAATAGGTATGCAGCTTCTCAAGTGCATAACTCCCAAAAAGGAAATAGGTAACTCAGTAGTACTCATCATAGAGCACACCTTATCATATAGGGTGTGATTGCTCCGCCCCGATATACCATCGTGCTATGGTGTATACGGAGGAGTAATACTGAAAGAGAATCTCATTCTCCTTTAGAATAATCCAGGATTTCCGTGCTTAAGTATTCTCCTCCTCGATCTCATCAAAGGACATAATACTTATACCCTTGTTTTGGTTTTCTACTTCTAAATCATATTCTGTGAATATCTCAAAAGGTTCGGACTTGTGTTTCAACAGGAACATAGGTCTGAATCTCGAAAGATCATCAGAGAATGTAATGAAGTACAAAGAACCAGTCTTGGCATGTATAGACAGGGGACCTACATACATTAACATGTATCGTCCCAAGAGTTTACCAACTCTTTCTCTGTTTCCAATAAACGGAGCTATGGTCATTTTATCTTTATGACATGACTGGCAAGTTTCACAAGATGTAAATTCAAACTGATTTAAATATGCATCTAAATGTAACTTCAGCTAGTCGGGTCGCATTAATATGACCTAGTCTACAATGCCTCAAGAAGGACTCGTTCATTTCTGAACTCTTCCTCTTGTGTGTGATTCATATACTAAGAACTGTAGTTTGATTTAGAACATCAACGCTTTTAGATAACGTGCCTGAACCGATCAACTTTTGATATAGGAAATGTTCAAAACATTATCCAACAATACAAAATTTTATCATTTCTTTACTAATAAAGAGAGTGATATGATTTTGTATATCAGGTTCGGTATCTAATAACATTCGTTCAGAATCAATGTATTGGTAATACAGGGTGACAGTGACCAACAGACTTGGCTGCAACACTTGCCCCGTTTTCTGCCTCATGAAACTTATCACCCGTTCTCAGTTCTCTACCTATCTGTAGCCCTATGTAACATATTACATATCTGGGATCCTGATCCGGTATCATATACCCAGGATGCAGAGGATACTGAGAAACAGTTCTTTGTAATGAACACACCCGAAGGAGATGCATCATATGCACTTTCTTCGTTTGGGCGGCACGGGAAATCTGGTATTCCCTAATTTCCTTCTCTGTCTTATAACAATTATAAGTTGGAGCGGGACCAACGTTCCCCAGCTCAGTATAACAAGCGGGTTCGGTCAATAATCCGTTTTATTATCTTGATTAAGGCGTGACATGGTCGCTACCAGGAGAGAGAGAGAAGAAAACACTCAGCGTGCGCTCTTGCAAGAATAGATTGGTTATTATTTTATCTAATCAGGATGGCTCCCACTGCTTTTTATCAAATCTTCCTTCAAACCCTAAAAGGAAAGACTAGCCGGGATTAATTACACACTACAAGTTCGCCAATCTTTCAGCTAGGCCAGTGTCGGTACGTTGAGGGAGGTCCCCCGTGCTTTCACACGAACCTAATTAATGTAAACCTCGTTTTCCCAGAGGCGTAACCTCGTTGACACCTTTCTAGACACCTACTTGATCGGCTAATTGTAATGTATAAAACTCTCCCAGGAGTAACTCTTACACACAGCGGGTATCGGGATCCAACTATCTCATAGAAGGTATGCAATCTCATTGCAAATTTCAACACTTGAAATTCCCGATAATATTTTGCCCCGAACGATCTATGACCTTGACAAGGTCAACAAACCATAGACCGCAAGTCAAGTTCAACCCGTCATTTCTTGATTGAATCAAACCCACCCGCACGACCCTTGACAAGGTCAACAAGGCCGCACGACTACCCTAACCCAATCTGCATCATATGCATAAGCAAATAAATACTGGTTAGCTACCGCACACTGCGCCTTGACAAGGTCAACAAACGCAGCACGAATACTAAACAGGACTTATCTGAAATGACAGAGGGCTACGACAGGTTTTTCTGAAAACCTATTGCGTAATGAACTTGATATCGTTGTAGGATCGAATGAATTATGAAATTGGAGTGTTTTTGAGGCTTTTCTAGTTTTGCTAAAGGAGTCACTCCCGGTGAAGGGATCGTCGGTCCTTTCCTCGTCGAATGAGGTGCGGGATATATCATATATATCACTGTGCAAAGCAAAAACTCTTAAAAGCAATCAAAAGACAAACCGAGTGTGTAGCATCTGCCAGTTATTGCTAAAGGAGTCACTCCCGGTGAAGGGATCTCGGTCCTTTCCTCATCGAATAAGGTGCAGGATATATCATATATACCGCTGTGGAAAGCAAGAACTGTAGCTACCTGTTTTGTTTTGAAATTTGATTCTACAACATCTTAGGTTTCTTTTATTTCATTAATCACATTAATGAAGTCCCATTATTTAAATACCTAAACATCACAGATAAATACGACGTACACTTATGCCATCCGCATTCGCCTCGATGTCCCCTCGTGCACCGTTAGGTTAGGTAACTAACGGCAGAGCGGGGCAGGGCTAGCGCGGGTGTAAAACATAAGTAACGTCTATATAATATATCATATATACTATATACTGTATCTATCACAGAACATCACATAATCACATCACAGATATCGCAGCAGAAGAATCATATGAAATATTGGATATACTAGGACGTCCGTGTTTTTAATACGAGCCAGTATAAAACACGGATTCCACGGTCGTGATGAATAGCCAAACCCACACCCCTAGACGCCTACGAGAGCAGCAAGCAACCCTACCAATTCTAGAGTTAGGAGACCCGGACTCGACTCCTCGAGTTGGTCTCCCACTGGACTCCAGAACCCGGTTACTTGTGCTCCCCTCCTTGGGTCTATCCTAGTGCGGAAAAGTAAATAATATACAAACGGTGACATCTTCCGCAACCTGGAAGTGCCCCAATAAAAGAATATTACATACAAGTTTTTACATGAATGAAAAAGAAAACACTCATCTCACATAAAAACCCCCGGCTATTCGAACACGACGATCCAATATAACATATCCAGCAACACATAACATCACATGTCATCAACGTAAGTAAATATGTCCATCCCAATTGTCGTTGACATATAGCAACGAAACCGGCGATATCACATATTACACTTACGGTCACAGAAAAGAAAGTGTAAAACTACAACAGTTGGAATCCGCAACCTGCATAGACATCGCATGCCTAATCAAATGAATTCCTTAGACATCGCATGCCTAACAATTATAAACCCCGCATTTTAGTCTCAAAATCGAAAACACTTTTCAATATCAAGTCGGGCAATTCAACAAGATTCCCGACATCCTGATCGAATGCTCGTCGCAAACTTTAGTAGACGGCTGCACCCCCGACGCCGTCGACCAAGTGCACCAAGGCGGAACACCGCTACCGCGAGCACCCGAACGGATGCTTTCGGCGACGGGGTTCTCCTACAGTCACTTGGTCGGGGCTATGGGGTGAGGCTGTCTATTAAGTTTATCCGGCGAGTATCCGCGTACGCTACGTGATTGCGACGGGCTTTTGATCGCATCAAAATTCCGTGGCAACCGATCAAGTGAGACTAAACCGCTATGTTTATAATATTCATTCAGTTATCTCATAACTTCTTGTGAATTCCAAATATTGTATCACATTCCGAATAAGATAGAAAATGTTAAACTTTCCGATCGAACAATCGAACACCCAAGTTTTCTCGAAACAGCTCAACACATGAAATAAGTCTAACAACATTCAGTTCGTGCCTCAGTACCAACGGTCCAGCCGTAGAAGGGTCAAGCCAACGCCTCACATGTGGCACGCCGTACTGCCCCAAACCCTAAGGTTCAAAGGGCAGTTCAAGACGGTCACATAATCGAGTTAAGGTTTGTTGTCTTCTAAAGGGGCCATCACGTTACTTGCACTACTTAGAACGTCGTTAAACTTCGGAAAAATCCAACACTTGGAAATTTCCCGACAGGGGAAAAATTGGGTATTTATATCCGGTCGAACTTTTTAACAAATTCAAAAATTATTCGGAAAGCCACATAGACAAAATCTGATACTCCGATCGAAACACCGAATCCCCAAAACAACCACAGAAAATTCAACTCTTGAATAAATATTAAAAATTCCCAGAAAATCCAACTTCAGAAAATAGGAATTACTGGGCAAACAAGGGAAGCTGACGTCATCAATGGGCCGCGGAACCGCCGCAGAAGCTAGGCTTCTGCCGCGGTTCCGCCGCCGTTTTGACTGTTCATGAGTAAAATTTTGCACCGTGATTCTTAGATTTCCCTGCTGAATTTTTTAAGCATTTTTAATCTGGAAAAATCCCAGTTTTTGAAAAAAGGACAGTGAGCAATTTTTGAGTTGGGTTTCGGGTTCGTTCGGGTTTCAAATTCCGTCTAGACTTCGCCTAAGGCTCTAGCTAGGCTCTGATACCACTGTAGGGTTCCTAGGCACTCTCAAGAGGTCTCACAAGGCATCAACCATGCCAATTTCAAAAATTACGGGTGCCGAGAAACCCTAATACGGATCGTTAACTAGAATTCTAGGCGAAAAAGCAACTAGTAAACTACTTTACTAAGAGAATACGGAAATACAACCTTTGTAGATCCGGTCCTCCACCTCCACGGCTCCGTGATGAAGTCCTCTCCGCTGTCCAAATCAAATCCCGGGCTCTAGCGTCGGCTTCATCGGAGAAAGAGCAGGCTAGGTCATCGACAACGTGCTGAAGATGATCTACGTCGAGGCATCGCTAGATCAAGCTCCAACTTCGCCGAGTCCAGAAAACTTATGAAGGAAACACACTCTACTACTTGGCAAGAGGTAGAGGATGAAGAAATAGGAAGTGGGTAGACTTTAGAATTGGATTTCTCACTCATTTTCATCAATCACCATTGATGAAGAAAGGTTTTCTTCAAGTGAAGAAGAAGAAGAAGATGAAGATAATATTATGATAAGTATTTTGAAAATAGAAAATAATAGAATACTTATCATAATCAACCATGGTCAAGTGTAGAGAATTGACTAAGGTTAGATGAATGGTTAGGGTTAAAGATGAAGACAAAGTGGTGACTTTGGTCAAAGCTTCATGAAGATTCAAGATGCAAACAAAGAAAGCCACCATTTTGTTTTCTTATCCATTTCTTTTTAATCCAATTAAAAAGATAAATGAATGAATAACAAAATAAAAACCCTAACCATTTACTTAACCAAAGTTTAATTCTTTACACAAACCCTAGCAAACATGTATCATCAAACATGATACATGCAAGTGCACAAAAAGTATATCACATATACAACTTGTACATCCAAGTGAGAAAATCCATTTAAAGTGAACCAATACTAGTTAATGCAAAGTAATATATCAAATATATAATTATGCATTAAATCATCAAATCAACACTTGATTTAACGATCCGGTCATATCGCATATAACCGACTAGTATCCAATGTATCGGCTTATCGAATCAACCCTCGATTCGATAACTAGGTTATATCGCATATAACCATTCGATACATTCATTGCGAGAATAGAATACGGTATCACATACATGCATTATTCTCGGTCCCGCACATATCTCATATGCGCTCCTATTTCGTTTCGCTTGAGCCAGGAAACCTCTGTGTAGGACTCTAAAGACTCGTCAATACGCCGGCAGCAGGTGATGATCATATCAAACACCCACAAGCCGCAAGCGGTCTGCTAAACGTAACGGCCACCCGGGTATTGAGCGATCAGAAGATCGACGAGCAAGCCCGCTCACACTCCAGTGAATCCAACCAGTAACACTACCGTACAGTCCGGTCTGATCGTCTGATATGTCGCATATCTCGCCTAGGGGTGGTAAACGTCAGACCCCAATAGCTTGATAAGTTGTGTCGATATGAGGTCTATAACAGTTCGAGAAACTACTGGTAACACTTACCAGTAAATCTCAGCAACCCTGGCCAGGGATTTCCGGTTATAGCCAATCGAACACAGCGCAACATCAACTCCCTATACCGGGAGAGACGAATCCCCTCCTATCGCTCATTGCCTCCATGTGACTCAGGACTGTATCCAAAAACCACCGTTTTGCACGCCCTCTTGGACGTGGTAAGATGGAAATCAAAGCACAGTGGGAACCACACAAGACTCTATGACGATCTCGGGTCAACAGACTACTCTGTACCAGTGTCACCAGAGAACTGCCATCTGACGTAAGGTATAATTCCATCTGGGAGTTCTCGGCGAGTCCGTCCAGTGTACCCAGTCTCTACTGAGCACCCGTATATCATCTCCGATGTCAAACACCAATGGATATGGGATCATCCATCGCCCATCTGTATGGGTCGGAAGGTATACGCTAGTCTACTCTGGTATATCGATGCCCCATCTCGATACACCCATGACTAGGGACTTTCAAGGATGTACTTATGGACTACCATGTCCCCACTAGTATGATCCGCATCATAGTCCAGGTAGTCAAGTACAGATCCTAAGGGCTTTACCAACATGTAACAGAGAGACAATCAGTATACACGTTAAAGTAAAGAGCAACCAGATAGCATACTATCATGTCGAGCAAGAAAGTCCTCCCTATATATGTCCCAGCATCCACTACAATATACATCCAATGTACAGTAATGGCCTCTAGGGCATACATATAACTAACATATAGTCGGTGATCCGCCTCAATAATATCACATCCGATAACATATCTCTATAATCAGTTATTCCCAAATCAAGAGTGCGGATCAAACATCAATTTATAGCTCATACGTAAATCCGTCGTACGGCATCCCTAAATCTGGGTACGGGTCAATATCACATTCGTCATATCATTCATCTGGTATTCTCTGAATCAAATATCATTATCTGGGTACTGACCAATGTCTAGTACAATGCTAACATCATCACTATAATCAAGATCTGATCTCTGATCGACAGTCTCGTATAAATCAATATCATTATCATATATTGTCAATATAATCATAATCCAGCTTCTGATTTACAGCCTCTAGCAAAAACGATATCATCAGCCCAAATCATTTCAAGGAGTATACATCGCCCAAGGCGGCCTATCACAAATATCTTGTCATATCATATCATATCACATCCTATCTCGTATCATAATCACATGTCGATCATTTACATAAATATGTCACTATTCCTATGGCATCATAATCCCAAAATCCGCTAAAGCATCAAGACATATCCCAAATACGAATTTTACCATATCACCGATATCATAATCTGGGATCCAATATCATCGACTCATCTCAATCCCAAGTATCATCCTCAAAACCGTATGCGAACACATAGTCCCATACCTATGTGAACACATATCTATATAGAATCCCGTCTATGCATATATGAAGTAATGATGTATGCAAGTATGTATGTGTGGGAGTGTGTATATGTAGTGCACCCACTATCCTAGGGTTTCGTAACCTTTCACAAATCCAACATACCAATATCCATCCTGTTGCGCCACGGCAGCGCCCCGGCCTTCTACTCGAGGCCAAAATACGGAATCAAATTTTTTCTTAACTTTTAAACTGGCGCTACCGCGGACAATATACCCGGATCGTGACCATTAACCTAATGCTAGCTAACAAGAGAAGGGAAGAGAAGCTATACCAAGCAATCCGTGTCCTCCGGTCTTCGTCTCCACTCCGATCTCCCGCGGAATCCCCATCCGTCACCTCCTCGTCGAAAAGGCACCACGTAGCCGATATCTTTTACGGGCTCCCACCTCTGGACCGAGGCAACAAGGGCGCGAAGTTGGCAAGCCGACGCGTCCAAGAGTACTGTAGGTGTAGTGTAGTGGCTTTGTCTTATTTGGGTTTATGTTGCCATTGGTGATGGAGGAATGAGGTTAAGAAAAAATGGTGCTTTCATTTTTTCCAAACAAGAAGAAGAATGAGATGAAGAAATTTGTGCCACCACAAAATGAAAATCTCTCTCCTTCTCTCTCTCGAGTGGCCGGCCCCTCTTCTAAGAATGGAGGAGAGAAAAACAATAATCCAACAAGGGAGGTGAGTGTAGGAAACTCAAAGAGGTGACCACATCAAAAGGAAATGATAACCAAATCAAATCAAATTCTAATCACAATAAAGCAAGAAATGATGATTGAAAAGAATGGTATCAAAAGATGCTATCATAATCTCCCATTTCATAAATAACACCTCCACAAAGAGTTATTTGCAAACTTGCAAAAAAACTCCTCCACCAGAAAGTCCGGCCGGAAGGAACAAAAGAAAACTGGCCGGAACGGAAAGCAAACTGGCAACTACAGAAAACTGATCCAGTAATAAATTACAGGAAAACCCCACTACTGCATATATATGCCCGCATTTGTATTCCCACTGAACACAAATGCAAAGAGACAAAATCTACACTGTCTAATACTAGGATCCGGCTTAAGCCAAAGCCGGCTAGTAAAAACCGTCCGATCACGATCCGTGCAATACCGCACGTACCTGATCGAACCCTGCCATATCTCCATACGGCCTCTACAGCGTTTCGCCCGAAACCTGAGTAACTGTGTGTGGTGGACTCCAAAGACTCATCAATACTATGGCTGTAGATTTAACCACTAGCACGTCAGAGGTATTAGCCATACATGACGGGCTACCAGCTATTGACCAAAAGGGACGTCGATGAGCGAACTCATCCTGACACCCTACTGAGCCTGTCAGTGACAATATCCGTACAGTCCGGTCCGTTCGTCTATGAGTATCGCATGGCGGCCCTAGGGGGTTGGTAAAAGTCAGACCCCCAAAAGCGGTACAAGTCGTGTCGGAGTGTAGCCCAGAACACCCTGAGATACTACTAGAATACCTACCAGTAAATCTCCTGTCTCGGCCGAGGGCTTTGTGTAATGGCTCTCCTAGACACAGCGCGACCTCACCCCCAATACCGGAGAGACGAACCCCTACAGATCCGCTCACTGCCTCCATGTGGCTCGGGACTGTACCCAACTAAAACCTGTTTGCACGACTCCTTTGAGCCGTGGTAGGGTAGTAATCAAAGCACAGTGGGAACTGTTGGAGATAGTGCCCTCAGAGTCAATTATTAGGTCACAGGTACGTGATTGTAATGATTGAGGGAGGACCTATCCCGGTAGGACAGTCTTACTCGAGATGATAGTATGCTATCTGGTTTACCTTTATCATCGTGTACTGCTTTAGGTGACATGACACGTCGCTATTACACGTTGATAGAGCCCCTAGGATTCTTGCTTAACCACCAGCAGTATGAGGGCGATCATATAAGTGAGAGCTGGGGGTCTACAAGCATATCCTTAAAAGGTCCCTAGTCGTGGGAGTTTCGAGACCGGGCATCGATACTCCATTAGTAGACTAGTGTATACAGTCGAGACCCCGACGAGGGGCGGTGGCCGGTCTCACAAGCCACTGGTGTCAGTTGGATCACCTAAGATGTATACAGGTGCTCATTGGGTTATGAGTACACCGGACAGGACTCGCCGGGAACATGCTAGTTGGTCATATACCAGACGTCAGATGGCAGTTCCCTGGTGACATGTGTGCAGGTTAGTTCATCGACCTGGGGATCGTCATTTGTCTCGTGTGAGTTCCCACTGTACTTTGATTACTACCCTACCACGGCTCAAAGGAGTCGTGCAAACAGGTTTTAGTTGGGTACAGTCCCGAGCCACATGGAGGCAGTGAGCGTATCTTCAGGGGTTCGTCTCTCCCGGTATTGGGGGTGAGGTCGTGCTGTGTCTAGGAGAGCCATTACACAAAGTCCTTGGCCAAGGCAAGGAGATTTACTGGTAGGTATTCCAGTAGTATCTCAGGGTGTTCTGGGCTACACTCCGACACGACTTGTACCGCTTTTGGGGGTCTGACTTTTACCAACCCCCTAGGCCCGCCATGCGATGCTCATAGACGAACGGACCGGACTGCACGGATATTGTCACTGACAGGCTCAGTTGGGTGTCGGGGTGAGCTTCCTCATCGACGTCCCTTTTGGTCAATAGCTGGTGGCCCGTCACGTATTGGCATATACCTCTGACGTGCTGGTGGTTAAATCCACAGCCATAGTATTGACGAGTCTTTAGAGTCCACCACATTTCAGTTACTCAAGCTTTCGGGCGAAAGGTTGTAGAGGCCGTATGGAGATATGGCAAGGTCCGATCAGATACGTGCGGTATTGCACGGATCAGGATCGGACAGTTTGTACTATAGGCCGTATGGTTATATGGCAGGGTTCGATCAGATACGTGCGGTATTGCACGGATCAGGATCGAACAGATATTACTAGCCGGCTTTGGTATAAGCCGGATCCTAGTATAGTACAGTGTAGATTTTGTCTCATTGCATTTGTATTTCGGTCGAAATACAGATGCGGGTGTGTATGCACAGTATCGGGTTTTTCCCGTAATTTATTACGGGACCAGTTTTATGGAGTTGCCAGTTTGCTTTCCGTTTCGGCCAATTTCCATTGTTCCGTTCATTGGCCGAAGATTGGTGGAGGAGGGCTTATTTGCATTGTTGCAAATAAGTATTTGTGGAGGGGGTATTTGCTTATTGTTGAATCATGATAGCCTCTCATTGACCTTGACTTCTAGCTTCATGATTGCTTGACTTTGTTAGCATCATGGTTGTTGATGATGGTTGTGGTTGTGTGTGGTTTTTGCTTGTGATCATATTCTTTCATGATGCCCTCTTGCATCATTGCTTCCACCCACCCCTTGACCTTGCTCTCTCTCTCTCTCTCCAATCACACATGAAGGGGATGGGGATTCATTTCATTAGTGGTGTGGGCAATTTTTGGTTCTCATGGTGCTATGAAAATTGCTCTCTTGTTCATCCAAAAACCTCCTTGATTTCCTCCACCAAAATGGCAATTCCACAACCCCAAAATGAGACTTCTTCTACTACACATTCTACAGCGAATCTTGGGCACGTCGAGTAGCCGGCTTCGTGCCCGAGTTGCCTCGGCATTGAGGTGGGAGCCCGTAAACGATGTAGGCGACGTGGTGCACTTCCGGCGACGGCGAGGAGATCGGAGTGGAGATGAAGACCGGAGGACTTGGATCGTCGGTATATCTCTATTCCCTTTCTTGTAGATAGCTTAGACTAGTTAATGGTAACGATCCGGGTGTTTAGTGCGCGGTGGTGCCGGTTTGCTAAGTCCGCAAAATTTAAGTTATTCACCGCTTCCGCATTCCGGCGTCGGATTGACGGCCGGAGCGCCGCCGTGCACTTACAGTGGTATCAGAGCCTCCCCATTAACTTAGTCTAGCTTTGTGTAATGTGTTTTTGAGTTCCGATCGATCGAAATGTCCAAAAACCCGTATTTACCTCACATCAGTTTTCTGTTAAGAATTTTTGGTGTCTAAAAATTTTTCTGGTGGTCTCAGAATGATGTGCAGGAAATTCTAAGCACTCTGGGAAAATTCGACGCACTGATCCCTCTTCCAGAGCGCGGAACCGCGGCCTCACCCTTCTATTGGGCCGCGGATCCGCCGCAACTTAGAGAGATCAATGGGCCAAAATTTCCCAGTGGGCTTCTGGGCTAGTATTAGGGGTTTTGGAATATTAAAATTGGGCCAATTATTTCTGTGAGTGCTACAGTATTAGTTTGGGGCCCACTTGTTAATTTTTGGTCAATCGGAAAATCTTAAACACATTTTTCACAGTATTTACATTATATCTGCGACCGTGAATGTCACTCGATCGGTAAATCCGGTCTGACTGCTATAGCCCGGTTAGACGGATTTGCGAACGTGACTTTCACGTTGATGTTCTATGTATTTGCTGTGATGTTGCGGATCGGTCGTGGGGGATAGCCTGGATGCAATGCTAGTACAGTTTTGTTGTATTATGTACATTTGATATTGCGGGGCGAGCATCCGACATGTGGACTGCCGTCACTGCCTGTTTGTATATTATTTTGGGGCACGACCTGGTTGCGGTCGATGTACCCGTTGTATGTATATTTTACTTTCTGTACTAGGATTACCCCGCGGAGGGGTGCACGGATAGCCGGGTTCTAGAGGGCAGCAAGCCCGCATCTCATGGCATTGGGACGGAGGGGGCTTCACTCTAGGATTGGCGGGCTATTCGCCGCACTCGTAGGGGGTACAGGTTTGACCCAGGAGGGGTGCCCAAGTTACCGGATTCCGTGAAGTGCTGGGTGGTCCATTCACGGTGCTGAAGGGGGCTGCCTCGCTTCAGGTTTTGGCGGGTGACTTGCCGCGCCCGTAGGGGTCTAGGATTTCATTGCACAGGCTATCCACACGACCAGGGGAACGTCGGGTTTCAGCAGTGGCTCTGTGAAACCCGGGGATCCCAGATATCTGTATTGTTTCTGTGATGCTGTACATTTCTGTGATGTTGCATTTTATTCACGCCTTGAGCGAATATAATATATTGGTATATATATTAGTAGATGTAGTATATGTTTTGCATCCGCGCTAGTCCAGTCCCCGCTCTGTCGTTAGTAAGCTAACCTAACGGGTAATGACGGGACCCAGTGGCGAATGCGGATGGCATATACGTACATCAGTATATTTTCGTTCTTTTTGGTGTGATCAATTGATGGGACTGCGTTGATTCGGATCAATGCAATTTAAAAAAAACAAACCTAATCTGATGTTGTTGGAACACTTTTCAAAAAGCTGTTATTGCAAGGACGTTCACTTTTGTTTTGCATCGTGGTATTCATTGGAATATCCTGCTCCTCAGTCGACGAGGCAAGGGCCGAGATCCCTTCACCGGGAGTGACCCCTTGGACAAAAGTTTGCGTCAGGGCAATGACTTCACTATAGCCGATTACTTTTGCTTTGCACAGTGATATTCGGTTATGAATATCCAGCACCCCATTCTACGGGGAAAGAGCCGAGATCCCTTCACCGGGAGTGACCTCTTTAGTAAAGGTTTTCGTCACTATATTTTCTAAAAAGCTATCCGTTCCTTCAACGATATCAAGTTCTTTACGTTAAAGGTTTTCGCCAGAAACCATTCGTAGCCCTCCGTCGTTTCATATGGGTGGTCAATAGTATTCAAGCTGTGTATGTTGGCCAAAGTCAAGGCACAGTGATTGGTAGCTATTGGGATATTCATATGCAGCATAGATAGATGCGTTGGTTTGGGACAGTCGTGCTGCCATTTTGGCCAAAGTCAAGGGTATGTACGGGTGGATTCAAATTAACCTGGAGAATGACGGGTAGAACTTGACATGTGACTTATGATATGTTGGCCAAAGTCAAGGTCATAAGAGCATGGGGCAGAAATCACATCGGGAGTTTCAAAAGTACTGAAACTTGCCAGATATGCGCATACCTTCTGGAGTGTGATGATATGAGCGGTTTCCGTCACGTTATCATGCGATGATAGTTGGATCCCGATTCCCACTGATGAGTTAGTTTACTCCTCGGGTGACCCCGACTAATTCTTCTTTCAGGTTTGGAGGAGAATTTGAGGTACAGTGGGAGGTTTCCAGATTAGATAAATTGGTAACCATTCTGATCTAGGATAGAGTGCACGCTGAGTGTTTCTTCTCTCTCTCTCTCTGGCAGCGACCATTGACCCGACCCTAGACTATGACTCCGTGACCAAGTTGACCGAACTTACTTAACACTGGCTTTTGGATTGTCAGAGTTGCAGACCTCATTGCCACTCCTACTTTTACCCTTTTCTCCAGGACACCCCGTATTACTACGAACGTCCACTTCCATTGGACAAAACCATCGTATGGTTAGATACGAACTCGAAAGAATTATTCGAGGATGGTTTCCGGTTCTGGAGAAAACGGATAGGATTATTCAGTTGTCTTTTCCTTTTACCCTCTCTCAGGTTACGAGTACTCCTTGGTTTAGGGGTAGTACACCTATTACGCAAATTGGATTGTCTTCTTCCAAACCTTAGGCTGGTGCCGACCGGTAGGGAATGAAGAAAACCAATTAGCATAACGATGGTGTGCAGAAGGTATTAAGTTCAGACAAAGCAAGGGATTAGTAGGAGGGCAAAGTAAATTGCAACAGATATTCACGACCAAACCAAATATTTCGTTACCACTCCCACATCACCTTTGTATTTCTCCAGGACACTCCGTATCACTACGAAGATCCACAGTTTATTTGGATATTCCATCGTATGGTTATATACGAACTCGAAAGGAACTTGTTCCAGTTCGGGGATGGATCCTGGTTCAGGAGAAATAGGAATAAAGTACATTCAGGTGTCTTTTATCTTCACCTTCTCTCGTGTTGCGAGTGTTCCTAGGATGCGGACAGTACACCCATTATGCTTATTGGATAGTCTTCTTCCAAACCATAGGCTGGTGCCGAACGGTAGGGAAGGAAGAAAACCATTTGGCCTAAAGGGGTGTACAGAAGGTAAAGACTAAAGACATATGAAGGGATTTGGAGAAGTGGCAAAGAATTATACGGTTACAGTTGTGAATCTGGATAATAGAAGAGGCATTACTAGGAATACCAGAATACCCCATCGGAACATTTCAATATTTCAGTTTCACTGTGTAATGTTAAAGGAAAACTGATTTCCCGATTAGATACTTACTCCAGGGTATGTATTTACCAGGTACGATTCTCACATCTGTATGGTTTTACAGATGATGAGTGGGAGTAAGTTATTGGGAATTGGGTGATTATCCTCATTATATCGGGATTCGTTGTAATCGGTGATATTTGAGGAAATCACCTGGGCTGTTTGCCGGTCGGCAAATATTTGGTTTTGAATATCCACTGTTATGCACCAATTTCAAATTGATATATCTGTACGTCTATTTTCATAGAGTGAGATATACCTTTCTGAAATTATGTCTACGACATTTACCTATATCAGTGGATGGTTAGGTAAGGAGCATTAAACAGCGGTGTAATTCTTCTTAACCATAAGTACAGTTTTCAACCTACGACACACAGTGAATGAGTAATCAGACTCAAGGGACTTTTACAGAGTATTGTATGTTGTCCAGAGTCCATCAGGACAGAGGGGATGGTCCTCGTACTATATTCGGTTTACTTATGACTCCTCTAATTTTTAGACAGGTGTTTCGTGGAAACACAGGGTCCGAATTTGGAGAAGTTATATGTATTTGAATAGAGTAGAGAACCAGGTGTAGCAAGTATCGGGATTCTTCAAAGAGATCGAAGATGTAGATACTTGTGTATGGTATTCAGTTGATAGTAATGATAAAGAGATCTTGCTTCTCTTTCAGGTTACTCATAATTGGAAGTATTCCTAAGATTGAGTAACGCTGATCGGCCTCCTTCCATTTAGTTGACATGCGCTGGGGACAGCTGCATGATTTGAATCTGGTTTAATTAAATCAGTGCCTCTGTTTCTATATTGGATATAGAACAGTTCATATCTTAACGATGTTAAGGTACGGGGAGTTGTCCGGTTTATGATTAAAACCAGACATTGGACAACTCAAGGCACGTTTCTGTAATGGCTGTTTGTGGGTTGACCCAGGCTATGACGCGGGTTGACTTTCTACCATCTGGAAGATCAATAGCAATATTGTTCTTGACTCGCCACAGTTTTAAATTAAAAATGGATTTTTTCAGGAAAACAGTAGTGGGAGTATGGTAGAACTGGAAGTGATTCCAGAACCACAAACGATTACTGAAGATTTGATAAGGAACCTTAAGATTCAATCTGAATTGACATTCCATTGGCCACTCCGCAGATAAGGTGGGTAACTTCAGGCACCCGAGAGGTACTACGGTAGCCTCAAGGACGGTGACAGGGAAGTTCTTGTTTACCCACAATTACCATTGCTGTTGTTCCAGGCTGCGAGACCCGGCGGGAGGATGAGTATAGCGTCATTCTAAACTAGTTTTAGAAGTGCACGTCTATATGACTCTGCCAGAGGGTTGTCGTAGTCAGTGGGAGCAGCGGAAGCATTGGTGGACAGGTAGCTTATGTCTATTTACAGACTGAAGCACCAGTAGCGGAGATAGATCATCTATTTCTGACGTGACAGTCATGGGTTTGACTTCATCAGAATAGGGGATGGATCTGTTGAGAAGGTAGTAGGGTGTGATATCCTGGTATTTGGATGATGTACACAGAGTAGGAAAAGAAGCTCCTGCACTACGATCGGTTATACTTTGGTCGTCACACAGTTGTTTCTCCACAAAGGAAATGGATTTTATATCAGACATACTGGTTACTAGATCTATGGTTTTAGATCTAGATTTGGGTGGTTTCCCAATAAGGGTACTTGATAGCATTCTAAGAGTATTTAGGATGGACGACTCCTGGCACGGTAGTGTACCTGCAGGTAACGGAGTCACCCTCTCTAAAGGTGTCTTACAGACTAAAGGGGAGAGGGATGTGCATGATTGGCAGATCACTTGCTTAGGCAATTGAGTCAATCATGAGATGTCAAGTACCACACCAGATATTGTTCTTGCACTAGATGCAATAAGTTGACATTAATCCAATCCTGGAGAAACAGTCGGAAGAAGTTTTAGAACATAAGTGGATGTTCTAGGGATATGATAACGACAGCCTCATTCGGGAAACAGTTATCATTCCAGGCTTCCAAGGTGACATGGACGACAAGGAGGTTGTCAGAGTTATAGTTTTCCTTCTGATGAGGGGCAGTATTTTGGACAGGTGGTCCAAGGCAATACTGAGGGAGGCATGGCGCGCAGGACACTGATTAAGTTCAGTTGTCAATACAGTCTAAGAAGTTTGGATTTGGAGTTCATTGATGAGCTACGTCCCATCAGACATCCAGACATATTCTAAGACTGATATTGCTCATTCCGGGAGATGGGTTTCTCCGCGAACTTGAGATTTAGAGAGACATGGAAAGAGACAACAAGGCGGATCCACTCACTGAGGCTATTCCTCGAACGCAATAGTTCCGCAAACGAGCTTTGTAAGACTGACTAGTAGAGGAGTTGGATGTTCGGTATCACACGGGCTGTGAGTATGCGACATCGCAATAATTAGCCTTGAGTGCAAGTGGGAGATTGTTGGAGATAGTGCCCTCAGAGTCAATTATTAGGTCACAGGTACGTGATTGTAATGATTGAGGGAGGACCTATCCCGGTAGGACAGTCTTACTCGAGATGATAGTATGCTATCTGGTTTACCTTTATCATCGTGTACTGCTTTAGGTGACATGACACGTCGCTATTACACGTTGATAGAGCCCCTAGGATTCTTGCTTAACCACCAGCAGTATGAGGGCGATCATATAAGTGAGAGCTGGGGGTCTACAAGCATATCCTTAAAAGGTCCCTAGTCGTGGGAGTTTCGAGACCGGGCATCGATACTCCATTAGTAGACTAGTGTATACAGTCGAGACCCCGACGAGGGGCGGTGGCCGGTCTCACAAGCCACTGGTGTCAGTTGGATCACCTAAGATGTATACAGGTGCTCATTGGGTTATGAGTACACCGGACAGGACTCGCCGGGAACATGCTAGTTGGTCATATACCAGACGTCAGATGGCAGTTCCCTGGTGACATGTGTGCAGGTTAGTTCATCGACCTGGGGATCGTCATTTGTCTCGTGTGAGTTCCCACTGTACTTTGATTACTACCCTACCACGGCTCAAAGGAGTCGTGCAAACAGGTTTTAGTTGGGTACAGTCCCGAGCCACATGGAGGCAGTGAGCGTATCTTCAGGGGTTCGTCTCTCCCGGTATTGGGGGTGAGGTCGTGCTGTGTCTAGGAGAGCCATTACACAAAGTCCTTGGCCAAGGCAAGGAGATTTACTGGTAGGTATTCCAGTAGTATCTCAGGGTGTTCTGGGCTACACTCCGACACGACTTGTACCGCTTTTGGGGGTCTGACTTTTACCAACCCCCTAGGCCCGCCATGCGATGCTCATAGACGAACGGACCGGACTGCACGGATATTGTCACTGACAGGCTCAGTTGGGTGTCGGGGTGAGCTTCCTCATCGACGTCCCTTTTGGTCAATAGCTGGTGGCCCGTCACGTATTGGCATATACCTCTGACGTGCTGGTGGTTAAATCCACAGCCATAGTATTGACGAGTCTTTAGAGTCCACCACATTTCAGTTACTCAAGCTTTCGGGCGAAAGGTTGTAGAGGCCGTATGGAGATATGGCAAGGTCCGATCAGATACGTGCGGTATTGCACGGATCAGGATCGGACAGTTTGTACTATAGGCCGTATGGTTATATGGCAGGGTTCGATCAGATACGTGCGGTATTGCACGGATCAGGATCGAACAGATATTACTAGCCGGCTTTGGTATAAGCCGGATCCTAGTATAGTACAGTGTAGATTTTGTCTCATTGCATTTGTATTTCGGTCGAAATACAGATGCGGGTGTGTATGCACAGTATCGGGTTTTTCCCGTAATTTATTACGGGACCAGTTTTATGGAGTTGCCAGTTTGCTTTCCGTTTCGGCCAATTTCCATTGTTCCGTTCATTGGCCGAAGATTGGTGGAGGAGGGCTTATTTGCATTGTTGCAAATAAGTATTTGTGGAGGGGGTATTTGCTTATTGTTGAATCATGATAGCCTCTCATTGACCTTGACTTCTAGCTTCATGATTGCTTGACTTTGTTAGCATCATGGTTGTTGATGATGGTTGTGGTTGTGTGTGGTTTTTGCTTGTGATCATATTCTTTCATGATGCCCTCTTGCATCATTGCTTCCACCCACCCCTTGACCTTGCTCTCTCTCTCTCTCTCCAATCACACATGAAGGGGATGGGGATTCATTTCATTAGTGGTGTGGGCAATTTTTGGTTCTCATGGTGCTATGAAAATTGCTCTCTTGTTCATCCAAAAACCTCCTTGATTTCCTCCACCAAAATGGCAATTCCACAACCCCAAAATGAGACTTCTTCTACTACACATTCTACAGCGAATCTTGGGCACGTCGAGTAGCCGGCTTCGTGCCCGAGTTGCCTCGGCATTGAGGTGGGAGCCCGTAAACGATGTAGGCGACGTGGTGCACTTCCGGCGACGGCGAGGAGATCGGAGTGGAGATGAAGACCGGAGGACTTGGATCGTCGGTATATCTCTATTCCCTTTCTTGTAGATAGCTTAGACTAGTTAATGGTAACGATCCGGGTGTTTAGTGCGCGGTGGTGCCGGTTTGCTAAGTCCGCAAAATTTAAGTTATTCACCGCTTCCGCATTCCGGCGTCGGATTGACGGCCGGAGCGCCGCCGTGCACTTACAGGAACTCACACGAGACAAATGACGATCTCAGGTCGATGAACTAACCTCTACACATGTCACCAGGGAACTGCTATCTGACGTCTGGTATAATCCCAACTAGCAGGTTCCCAGCGAGTCTTGTCCGGTGTACTCATAACCCAATGAGCACCTGTATACATCTTAGGTGAATCAACTGACACCAGTGGCTTGTGAGACCGGCCATCGCCCCTCGTCGGGGTCTCGACTGTATACACTAGTCTACTCCGGAGTATCGATGCCCTGTCTCGAATTTCCCACGACTAGGGACCTTTTAAGGATGTGCTTATAGACCCTAGCTCCCACGTATATGATCGCCCTCATACTGCTGGTAGTCAAGCAAGAATCCTAGGGGCTCTATCAACGTGCAATAGCGACTCGTAAGGTCACCTAAAGCAATACACGATGATAAAGATAAACCAGATAGCATACTATCATCTTGAGTAAAACTGTCCTACTGGGACAGGTCCTCCCTCAATCATTGCAATCACGTACCTGTGATCCAATAATTGACTCTGAGGGCACTATCTCCAACAATCTCCCACTTGCACTCAAGGCTAATTATTGCGATGTCGCATACTCACAGCCTGTGTGATACCGAACACCCAACTCCTCTGCTAGTCAGTCTCACAAAGCTCGTTTGCGAAACTATTGCGTTCGAGGAATAGCCTCAGTGAGTGGATCCGCTGTGATGTTTCTTTTTATGTCTCTCTATATGTCAAGTTCGCGGAGAAAGCCATCTCCCGAAATGAGCAATACCTGTCTTAGAATGTATCTGGATATCTGATGGGACCTAGCTCATAAGTGAACGCCAAATCCAAACTTCTTAGACTGTATCGTCAACTGAACATAATCAGTATCCTGCGCCATGCCTCCCTCAGTATCCCCTTGGACCACCTGTCCAAAATACTGCCCCTCGTCAGAGGGAAAACTATAACTCTGACAGTCACTCTGTCATCCATGTCACCTTGGAAGCCTGGAATGATAACCGTCTCCCAAAAGAGGCTGCTGTTATTATATCCCTAGAACATCAACTTATGTTCTAAAACTGCTTCCGATTGTATCTCCAGGATTGGATCAATATCAACTTATTGCACCTACTGCAAGAACAACATCTAGTGTGGTACTTGACATCTCATGATTGACTCAATTGCCTAAGCAAGTGATCTGCCAATCATGCACATCCCTCTCCCCTTTAGTCTGTAAGACACCTTTAGAGAGGGTGACCCCATTACCTGCAGGTACACCACCATGCCAGGAGTCGTCCATTCTAAATACTCTTAGAATGCGGTCAAAGTACCCAGATTGGGAAACCACCCTAATCTAGATCTAAAACCATAGATCTAGTAACCAGAATGTCTGATATAATATCCAAGTCCTGTGTGGAGAAACCACTGTGTGACAACCAAAGTATAACCGATCGTAGTATAGGAATATCACTTCCTACTCTGTGTATGTCATCCAAATACCAGGACATCACGCCCTACTACCTTCTTAACAGATCCATCCCCTATTCTGATGAAGTCAAACCTATGACTATCACATCAGAAATAGATGATCTATCTCCACTGTATCTGCTTTAGTCTATAAATAGACATAAGCCACCTATCCACCAATGCTTCCGCTGCTCCCACCGACTACGACAACCCTCTGGCAGAGTCATATAGACGTACACTTCTAAAGCTAGTTTAGAACGACGCTATACTCATCCTCCTGCCGGGTCTCATACTCTGGAACAACAGCAATGGCAAGTCTGGGTAAACAAGAACCTCCCTGTCACCGTCCTTGAGCATACCGAAATACCTCTCGAGTGCCTGAGGTTACCCACCATATCTGCGGAGTGGCCAATGGAATGTCAAACCAGATTAAATCTTTAGGTTCTTATCAAATCTTCTGTAATCGTTTGCGGTTCTGGAATCACTTCCAGTTCTACCATACTCCCACTACTGTTTTCTGAAAAAATCCATTTTTAATTAAAACTGTGGCGAGTTAAGAACAATATCACTATTGATCTTCCAGATGTAGAAAGTCAACCCTCGTCATAGCCTGGGTCAACCCACAAACAGCCATTACAGAAACGTGCATTGAGTTATCCAGAGTCTGGTTTTAAGCATAAGCCGGACAACTCCCCGTACCTTAACAATGTCAAGATATGAACTGTTCTATATCCAATACAGAAACAGAGGCACTGATTTAATTGAACCAGATTCAAATCATGCAGCTGTCTCCAGTGCATGTCAACTAAATGGAAAAAGGCCAATCAGCGTTACTCAACTTAGGAATGCTTCCAATTATGAGTAACCTTAAAGAGAAGCAAGTTTTCTTAATCATTAGTTCTCTTAATCATTACTATCAACTGAATACCATTCACAAGTATCTACATCTTCGATCACCTTGAAGAATCCCGATACTTGCAATACCTGGTTCTCTACTTTACTCTTATACCTATACCTTCTCAAAATTCGGACCTTGTGTTTCTACGAAACACTTGTCTAAAAACTAGAGAAGTCATAAGTAAGCCGAATATAGTACGAGGACCAACCCTTCTGTCCTAAGGGACACTGGACAATATACAATACTCTGTATAAGTCCCCTGAGTCTAGTGACTCATTCACTGTGTGTCGTAGGTTAAAAACTGTACTATGGTTATGAAGAATTACACCGCCGTTTAATGCTCCTTACCTAACCATCCACTGATATAGGTAAATGTCATAGACATAATTTCAAAAAGGTACATCTCACTCTATAAAAATAGACGTACAGATATATCAATTTGAAATTGGTGCATAACAACGGATATTCAAAACCAAATATTTGCCATCTGGCAAACAACCCGGGTGACTTCCTCAGAAATATCACCAATTACAACGAATCCCGATATAACGAGGATGATCACCTAATTCCCAATAACTTACTCCCACTCATCATCTGTAAAACCATACAGATGTGAGAATCAAACCTGGTAAATACATACCCTAGAGCAAGTGTCTAATCGGGAAATCAGTTTTCTTTTAACAGTACACAGTGAAACTGAAACATCGAAATGTTTCTTTGGGGTTTCCTGGTATTCCTAGTAATGCCTCTTCCATTATCCAGATTCACAACTATAACCGTATAATTCTTTGTCATCTCTCCAAATCCCTTTATATGTCTTTAGTCATTACCTTCTGTACACCCTTTTAGGCCTAATGGTTTTCTTCCTTCCCTACCGTTCGGCACCAGCCTATGGTTTGGAAGAAGACTATCCAATAAGCATAATGGGTGTACTGTCCTAATCCTAGGAGCACTCGCAATGCGAGATAAGGTGAAGATAAAAGACAACCGAATGAACCTTATTCCTATTTCTCCTGAACCAGGATCCATCCCCGAACTGGAACAAGTTCTTTCGAGTTCGTATATAACCATACGATGGATTATCCAATAAACTTAGGGTCTTCGTAGTGATACGGAGTGTCCTGGAGAAATACAAAGGTGATTTAGGATTGGCGAAGAAATACTTGGTTTGGTCGTGAATAGCAGTCGTAATTTACTTTGCCCTCTTACTAATCCCTTTCTTTGTCTTTACTTAATACCTTCTGTACACCGTTTAGGCTAATTGGTTTTCTTCGTTCCCTACCATCCGGCACCAGCCTAAGGTTTGGAAGAAGACTATCCAATTTGCGTAATAGGTGTACTGTCTCCTAAGCCAAGGAGTACTCGCAATCTGAGAGAGAAGGTAAAAGGAAAAGACAACTGAATAGTCCTATTCGTTTTCTCCAGAACCGGAAACCATCCTCGAATTCCTTCGAGTTCGTATATAACCATACGATGATTTTGTCCAATGGAAGTAGACGTTCGTAGTAATACGGGGTGTCCTGGAGAAAAGGGTTAAAGTAGGAGTGGCAATGAGGTTTGCAACTCTGACAATCTAAAAGCCAGTGTTTAAGAAGGTTCGGTCAATTTTGGTCACTGAGTCACAGTCAAGGGTCGGGTCAAGGTCGCTGCCAAAGAGAGAGAGAAAAGAAACACTCAGCGTGCACTCTAACCTAGATCAGAATGGTTATCACTTTATCTAATCTGGAAACCTCCCACTGTAACCTCAAATTCTTCTCCAAACCTGAAAGAAGAATTAGTCGGGATCACCCGAGGAGTAAACCAACTCATCAGAGGGAATCGGGATCCAACTATCATCGCATGATAACGTGACGGAATCCACTCACGTCACCACACTCCAGAAGGTATGCGCATGCCTGGCAAGTTTCAGTTTCTTTAGAAACTCCCGATGTGATTTTTACCCCTAGGACCCAAGTGACCTTGACAATGCCAACATATCAAAGAGTCCTAGTCAAGTTCAACCCGTCATTATCTTCATTGCGTTAAACCCACTCGTACGAGTCCTTGACAATGCCAACATAACTGTACGACTGTCCTAACCAATCCACTTATCCATGCGACAGAAAAGCATTACATAGCTACCGAACACTACGCCTCGGCAATGCACGACATACGTAGCACGAATACTAAGCAATACTAATCTGAAATGACGGAGGGCTACAGCTGGTTTTTGGAGAAAAACCTTTAACGTAATGAACTTGATATCGTTGAACGAACTGCATAGTTTTTTTATAAAAATATAGTGACGAAAACCTTTGGTAAAGAGGTCACTCCCGGTGAAGGGATCTCGGCTCTTTCCCCGTAGAATGAGGTGCAGGATATTCCAACTGAATACCACGATGCAAAGCAAAAGTAATCGGCTATAGTGAAGTTATTGCCCTGACGCAAACTTTTGTCCAAGGGGTCACTCCCGGTGAAGGGATCTCGGCCCTTGCCTCGTCGACTGAGGAGCTGGATATTCATAACCGAATACCACTGTGCAAAACAAAAGAGAACGCCCTTGCAGTAACAGCTTTTTGAAAAAGTGTTCCAACAACATCAGAATAGATTTGTTTATCTTGCATTGATCCGAATCAACGCAGTCCCATCAATTGATCACACCACAAAAACATGAAAATAATGATGTACGTATATGCCATCCACATTCGCCACTGGGTCCCGTCATCACCCGTTAGGTTACTTAACTAACGACAGAGCAGGGACTGGACTAGCGCGGATGCAAAACATATACAACATCTACTAGTATATATATCAATATATAATATTCGCTCAAGGCGTGATAAAATGCAACATCACAGAAATGTAACCAGCATCACAGAACAATACAGATATCTGGGATCCCCGGGTTTCACAGAGCCGCTGCTGAAACCCGACGTTCCCCTGGTCGTGTGGATAGCCTGTGCAATGAAAATACTAGACCCCTATGGGCGCGGCAAGTTACCCGCCAAAACCTGAAGCGAGACAGCCCCCTTCAGCAACGTGAATGGACCACCCAGCACTTCACGGAATCCGGTAACTTGGGCACCCCTTCTGGGTCAACCTATACCCCCTACGAGTGCGGCGAATAGCCCGCTAATTCTAGAGTAAAGCCCCCTCCGTCTCAATGCCATGAGATGCGGGCCCGTTGCCCTCTAGAACCCGGCTATCTGTGCACCCCTCCACGGGGTAATCCTAGTACAGAAAGTAAAATATACATACGACAGGTACATCGACCTCGACCTGGTCGTGCCCCAAAAGAATAATACAAACAGGCAGTGATGGCAGTCCATATGTCGGACGCTCGCCCCACAATATCAAATGTACATATAAAACAAAACTGTACTACCACTGCAACCAGGCTATCCCCACGACCGATCCGCAACAACACAGCACAACACAGAACATCAACATGAATGTCACGTTCATAAATCTGTCTAACCAGGCTATAGCAGTTAGACAGGACTTACCGATCAAATGACATTCACGGTCGCAGATATAATGTAAATACTGTGAACTAGCATGTTTGAAATATCCGATCGAACAAATTTTATCAAGTGGGCCCCCAAGCATTACTGTAGCACATAAAGAAAATCTGGGCCCAAAAAGAATATACCAAAACCCCTATTTTCAGCCCAAAAGCCCACTGCAAAAAATTGGTGAAGTGAAGACTCAATACTGCAGCGGAACCGTGGCCAAATAGGGGTTAAGGCCGCGGTTCCACGGTCGTATGGAGGGATCACACTACCAAATTTTCACAGTGTTCTTATAATTCCATGTACATCATTCTTCAACAACCTGAAAAAATTTTGGAGCTAAAAAAATTTCGACAGAAAACACATGGAATGAAAATGCGGTTTTGGGATAAATGTTCGATCGAAGTTTTAAACACACTAGACCAAGCTAGACTAGGTTAATGGCATGGCTCTGATACCATGTTGCGCCACGGCAGCGCCCCGGCCTTCTACTCGAGGCCAAAATGCGGAATCAAAATTTTTCTTAACTTTTAAACCGGCGCTACCACGGACAATATGTAGGGTTCCTAGGCATCCTATAGAGGTCTCACAAGGCATCGAACATGCCAAATTTAAAAATTATGGTGCCGAGAAACCCTAGTTAACGGATCGTTGCTAGATGTCTAGGCGAAATACAAAAACTAGTTAACAACTTAACTAAAGTTGAGATGCTACAACCTTTGTAGATCCGGATTTCCACCTCCTTAGCTCCACGTGGTCATGCCCTCGCTGTCCATCATGAATCCTCGACTCATTCGTCGGCTTCATCGGAAAACGGGCGAGCAAGGTCGTCGGCTTCGTGTCAAAGACGATCTACGTCGAGGTTGCACTAGTTCAAGCTCCGACTTCACCAAGTAGTGAAACTTGTGAAGAAAACACCCAAAACCACTTGGCAAGAGGTAGAGAATGAAGAAATAGGAGGTGGGTTCACTTTAGATTTGGATTTCTCTCACTAAAACTCAAGTTGCCATTGATGTAGCAAGCTTGAAGAAGAAGAAGAAGATGAAGATGGTTATGATAAGTTCTATTAAAATGAAAATAGAAAATCAATACTTATCATAACTTAGACTAGGATTAAGTGTAGAGAATAAACCATGGTTAATGGATGGGTTAGGGTTAAGCATGATGACAAGAATGGTTAAGAAGTCAAAGCTTCATGAAGCTTCAACTAAAAGACAAAGAAAGCCACCATTCTTATCATAATCATTTCCAAATAAATAAATAAACAAATAAATAAATAAATGGATATGCAAAACCCTAATTATCATATTAATCATGGTTTAATCCTATACACTTGACTAAATGATCAAGTATCATCAAACATGATATAAGAATGTGCACAAAAGTATATCACATATACAATGTGCATCAAGTGAGAAAATCCATATAAAGTGAACCAATACTAGCTAATGCAAAGTAATATATCAAATATATAATTATACATTAAATCATTAAATCAACATTTGATTCAATGATCCGGTCATGTCGCACATAACCGACTAGTATCCAATGTATCGATTTATCGAATCAATGATTCGATAACTAGGTCATATCGAATATAACAAATCGAAACATTTATCGCGAGAATGAAATACGGTATCACATACACGCATTATTCTCGGTCCCGCACATATCTCATATGCACTCCTATTTCGTTTCGCTTGAGCTAGGAAACCTCTGTGTAGGACTCTAAAGACTCGTCAATACGCCGGTAGCAGATGATGATCATATCAAGCACCCACAAGCCGCAAGCGGTCTGCTAAACGTAACGGCCACCCGGGTATTGAGCGATCAGAAGATCGACGAGCTAGCCCGCTCATACTCCTGCGAATCCGACCAGTAACACTTACCGTACAGTCCGGTCTCTTCGTCTGATATGTCACATATCAAGTCTAGGGGTGGTAAACGTCAGACCCCAATAACCCGATAAGTCGTGCCGATGTGAGGCTCGTAACGGGTCGAGAAACTACTGGTAACACTTACCAGCAAATCTCTGATCAGCCCTGGCCAGGGACTTCCCTGTTACGGCCAATCGAGCACAGCGCAACATCAACTCCCAATACCGGGAGAGACGAAACCCCTCCTATCGCTCATTGCCTCCATGTGACTCAGGACTGTACCCAAAGACCACCGTTTTGCACGCCCTCATGGACGTGGTAAGGTGGAGATCAAAGCACAGTGGGAATCACACAAGACTCTATGACGATCTCGGGTCTAATGACTAACCTGTACAAGTGTCACCTGAGAACTGCCATCTGACGTGAGGTATAATACCATCTGGGAGTTCTCGGCGAGTCCGTCCAGTATACTCAGTCTCCACTGAGCACCCGTATACCATCTCTGATGTCAAACACCAATGGATATGGGATCATCCATCGCCCATCACATGGGTCGAGAAGCGTATACGCTAGTCTACTCTGGTATATCGATGCCCCGTCTCGATACACCCACGACTAGGGACCTTGAAGGATGTACTTATGGACTACCATGTCCCCACTAGTATGATCTACATCATAGTCCAGGCAGTCAAGTACAAATCCTAAGGGCTTTACCAACATGTAACTATAAGACAGTATAAAGAGACTAGTGTACATGTTAAGATAAAGAGTAACCAGATAGCATACTATCATATCGAGCAAGAAAGTCATCTCTATATATGTCCAAGCATCCAATATAATATACATCATCTGTACAATACTGGCCTCTAGGGCATACATACAACTAACACAATATACCCGGATCGTGACCATTAACCTAATACTAGCGAACAAGAGAAGGGAAGAGAAGCTATACCAAGCGATCCGTGTCCTCCGGTCTTCGTCTCCACTCCGATCTCCCGCGGAATCCCCGTCCGTCACCTCCTCGTCGAAAAGGCACCACGTAGCCGATATCTTTTACGGGCTCCCACTTCTGGACCGAGGCAACTCGGGCATGAAGTTGGCAAGCCGACGCGTCCAAGAGTACTGTAGGTGTAGTGTAGTGGCTTTGTCTCATTGGGGTTTATGTTGCCATTGGTGATGGAGGAATGAGGTTAAGAAAAAATGGTGCTTTCATTTTTTCCAAACAAGAAGAAGAATAAGATGAAGAAATATGTGCCACCACAAAAAGAAAATCTCTCTCCTTCTCTCTCAAGAGTGGCCGTCCCCTCTTCTAGGAATGGAGGAGAGAAAAACAATAATCCAACAAGGGAGGTGAGTGTAGGAAACTCAAAGAGGTGACCACATCAAAAGGAAATGATAACCATATCAAATCAAATTCTAATCACAATAAAGCAAGAAATGATGATTGAAAAGAATGGTATCAAAAGATGCTATCATAATCTCCCATTTCACAAATAACACCTCCACAAAGAGTTATTTGCAAACTTGCAAATAACCCCCTCCACCAGAAAGTCCGGCCGGAAGGAACAAAAGAAAACTGGCCGGAACGGAAAGCAAACTGGCAACTACAGAAAACTGATCCCGTAATAAATTATAGGAAAACCCCACTACTGCATATACATGCCCGCATTTGTATTCCTACTGAACACAATGCAAAGAGACAAAATCTACACTGTCTAATACTAGGATCCGGCTTAAGCCAAAGCCGGCTAGTAAAAACCGTCCGATCACGATCCGTGCAATACCGCACGTACCTGATCGAACCCTGCCATATCTCCATACGGCCTCTACAGCGTTTCGCCCGAAACCTGAGTAACTGTGTGTGGTGGACTCTAAAGACTCGTCAATACTATGGCTGTGGATTTAACCACTAGCACGTCAGAGGTATTAGCCATACGTGACGGGCTACCAGCTATTGACCAAAATGGACGTTGATGAGCGAACTCATCCCGACACCCTACTGAGCCGTCAGTGACAATATCCGTACAGTCCGGTCCGTTCGTCTATGGGTATCGCATGGCGGGCCTAGGGGGTTGGTAAAAGTCAGACCCCCAAAAGCGGTACAAGTCGTGTCGGAGTGTAGCCCAGAACACCCTGAGATACTACTGGAATACCTACCAGTAAATCTCCTGCCTCGGCCGAGGGCTTTGTGTAATGGCTCTCCTAGACACAGCGCGACCTCACCCCCAATACCGGGAGAGACGAACCCTGCAGATCCGCTCACTGCCTCCATATGGCTCGGGACTGTACCCAACTAAAACCTGTTTGCACGACTCCTTTGAGCCGTGGTAGGGTAGTAATCAAAGCACAGTGGGAACTCACACGAGACAAATGACGATCTCAGGTCGATGAACTAACCTCTACACATGTCACCACGGAACTGCTATCTGACGTCTGGTATAATCCCAACTAGCAGGTTCCCGGCGAGTCCTGTCCGGTGTACTCATAACCCAATGAGCACCTGTATACATCTTAGTTGAACCAACTGACACCAGTGGCTTGTGAGACCGGCCACCGCCCCTCGTCGGGGTCTCGACTGTATACACTAGTCTACTCCGGAGTATCGATGCCCTGTCTCGAAACTCCCACGACTAGGGACCTTTTAAGGATGTGCTTATAGACCCCAGCTCCCACGTATATGATCGCCCTCATAATGCTGGTAGTCAAGCAAGAATCCTAGGGGCTCTATCAACGTGCAATAGCGACTCGTAAGGTCACCTAAAGCAGTACACGATGATAAAGATAAACCAGATAGCATACTATCATCTTGAGTAAGACTGTCCTACTGGGACAGGTCCTCTCTCAATCATTGCAATCACGTGCCTGTGATCCAATAATTGACTCTGAGGGCACTATCTCCAACACATCCTAAACATCATTAATAATCCCAAATGACATATAATAATTGTAGGTGTGTATACGCATCCGTATACATCACCTCGGACTGCGGGGGTGCTATACGCCATCCACCCGACTTCTCCCCGTAGATATAAATCTACTCACCTTGTTGTGTGTGCCGGTGCCGATGTCGCCGTTTGCATCTCCAATTCTTCGACGCCACGTGGGGTACCTACAAGGATATCACATGCTAAAACTCATGAAAACCATGTCGGAAACCAAAATGGTGCACACTACGCGCATAGGTAAAAACTGTGACCTTGTATGCAAACACATCCAATTACCACTGTCGTTGACGTCCAAACGCCACCCGACAGAACGAATCATCGAATACCAAAAATCCATACGGAAAACAAGTCGTAAATCACACGCCGACTCATGGAAATCAACCCAGATTCTACCCTAACAGGAATCAGTCAAAACTAGAGATACAGGGGGTCAAGTTTACATGAAATAGGGCTGTGCATGCAAAACGGGGCGATTTAACCCTGGTCTGGCCGCAAATTGCGGCCAGGGGGATTAAATCTGCGGCCAGGGTTTGGTGGTTTGGGCTAGGGTTTTGGGTAATGGTTTCTATCTACCTGCATACCTCACTGCCAAGTCAATTTTATTTTAGGAGGTCCGGGTTGATAGCAGTTTCCAGAAAGCCACAAAGTCAACAAAAATGCTGAATTACGCCAAGTATTACCTATCTGGTATTTTGGTGAAATCTGGAACAAATCTTGGTCACAATGGTCTCAAATACCCCTAATAAGGTTACACTAACATTCAAAACAGACACTTGGTCAAGTCTCACTCAATTTTGCCTAAAACTAGCACTAATCTACATAATACACTAAATTTCAGCTAGCTAAACAGAACTTGGCAAAATAGGAGTTGGGTTGCAAGATTATACCTCAAAGAAGGTCCTAGGATGTAGGAGAAGTGAGGACGAAGGAAGGAAGGAGGGCTGTTGTTGCTGGGGAGCTGCTCCATTTTCTCAAGTTGCTGATGCTGGGTTGTTGCTGCATCAGGCTGCTGTTGCCTTGGCTGCTGCTGCTTTTTTTGCTTTGATTTATTTTCTCTGTGTGAGGCAGCAGCTGAAGTGTTGGTGGCTATGGTTTTGGTGCTGTGAAGGGTTGTTGTATGATGGTGAAGTGGGAGGGTAATGTTGAAGTGTTTGATGAGGGTGTGGGTTGTAGGATATGATGCTGAGGGCTGTTTCTGATGCTGTTGCAGCAGCTACTGCTGTGGCTGATGTAGTAGCAGAAGTAGGGTGGCTGATGGGTGATGTAGCTGCTGAGGTGAGGGGTTTGGGGTGTAGGTTTTGGGCTATGGTGCTAAGGTGGCTGCAGCTGATGGGTTGGGGCTGATGTGGTGTTTGTGTGGCTGATGCAGCTGATGCTTTTTGTTGCTGTTTTTATGGAGTTAGGGTGGCTGAAGTCAGTTATTGGGGCTGAAAAGATGATGATGGGAGTGTGCAGGTCAGCTATGGTGCTAGGGGCTGGTGTAGGGCTGCTGAATATTGTTGCTGATTTAGCTGCTGATGCAAATAGGGCTGAAGTTATGTGTTGGGCTGTTGTATTGAGTGGTGTAGCAGCTGCTGATGCTGCCTTAGCTGGTGTATCATGGTGTGGTGTTGTGTTATGGGGAGAGAGGTGAGAGAGATAAGGAAAAGATTTGAAATGAAAAGGGATTGTGACACAACCTATAGCCACCTCTCTCTCTCTAGCCACAAGTCAACTCCATCCTAATCACCCTTAACCAAAACCAAAACACTAATTAACCCAATTAACCTAATCAATGGTTCAACCCACCATGGTCATCTAAACATGGTCCAACCCTAGGCTACCATGACCAAAATAAGAAACAAGTGTAGAAATGTTATGCGCACATTTTTGCACAAAAGCCAAAAATCCAATTAGCGATTTTTAATCGCGATTAACACCAACATAGCATATAATCCATCATAAAAACTGTAAAATTTCCACAAAATGCCCAAATTTAGAATTTCCATAATTTTCTCCATTTATCGGTATTTAATTATACCGACTATTGGAATATCCATTAAAAATTAATATTAAATTATGAAAATTCCCAAAAATAATATTTTATTTTTTTTGAAATGTTACAGTCTTCCCCCCTTAAAGAAATTCGGTCCTCGAATTTAAATTTAAACCCCCAAATTCTAAAACATTTCAATAAGATGTCCAAGTCAACGGGGCTCCGAAATCATCAATACATAAAAGGCATCATAGCGCAATACATGCGCATGAGCAACGAGCAGATAACTCGAAATCAAACTCCGTCAAGCACCTCGCAATCATCGGAGTCAAGGTAAAAACACGAATGCCACATCCAAGGCAAAAAACGATATGCTAGAAATCGGAACTATGCATGTAAATACCAAATCCGTACATGTAAATATCTGAAGGGAATGCATGCCAAATTCCTTTAAAGTAGATGTGCAATGCACATAGCACTGAACAGTGGCGGACGTCTCTATAAGAAATAATCATATATGTATATATCTTTGTTTAATATGCACGTCCCGCCGTTCTGAAAACAATATAGGAGGGTTTCCTCGTTTTAAACGTTTCGTGTCATATCGGACACGTAAGTAAATACTGAGACTATAGCTCGCCCCTTTTTTTTGAAATCCCTTCGAAATCTATCAATGCATGCAAAATATATCCAGGCACTGTCATCTGACTAGTCCTGCTCAGTACGAAAAACAAATCACAATATCATAAAAATGTACTGCTCCATAAGAAATCAACCCCAAAAGTACATATGAAAACTACGTGTGTCTGGTGCGCACGGAAATCAAAATCCATACATGTGCCAGGCAGGTGCACAGAAACAATCATCAAGGTGCAACGGTTGTGCACCCAGCATCGGTCATGGGCAACGTGTGTGCCTGACAGCAAAATCAGGTGCATTTGACATGCACGAAAAATCTCGAATTAGTGCATCTGGTGTGCACCAAATCGCATCTCATAACAGGCGCCCAACATGTGCTAAAAATCCAAATCCGGTGCATCCATCATGCACGAAATCATGAAATCCAATATCAAGCGTCGAACACGCGCAAAATCTAATCAGGTGCATAAAGTGCACAAAACAAACAAATATCGAACATCATCATCGAAATCGAAGTCTAGTGCAACCAAGTGCACAAAATACATGTCCCTGCACTGCAAGCATATGTGAACTATACAGAGTGCAAAAACCAAATCGTGTGCGTGCATACGCACAAAATCAACTCAACTGCATGAAACCCCATAAAATCACAATATGTGAAACCAAGGGACGAAAACGATACCAAGTGCAACAACTGTGCACAAATCGTAAATCCTCAATCATCAAAATCTACTCATGCGAATAAATCGTCCAAAATGCCGAAATCAAGTATGGCAGACTAGTTCCGCTCAAGCACGTCCTCCATGGATCTCTGGCCAATTGTCGTGATTACTCATAGCATATCTCGTCGACGATCCTGAACTATGGCCTACTGGTGTGCGTAACATGACCACTCCTGGGTCCAAGTCTTCTCGTAAATCATTCCAGAAAGGTCCTCGTCTTCACTGTAGGTTATTAATCTCACGATCCATCGGCACATCGCCCCTTTCAGGTGTGCTAACGGGGACGATTCCGTTCTGGCACTTCTCTGGTCATCTCTCGGTCAATCATTGCGACCACTTGTAAAGTAGCATGTCACTGGCGTCGGCCTCCGTCTCTCTGAATGTACGTGACGTATCTGATCCTGGGTGCAAACATCATTGCAGCAGTGTTCTGGGAGGAATCCTGCTCAAGGTCTCTTCCAAGTCTCATCTCTGCCAATTGTCCGGAAGTCATCGTCCTTACTATATCTGCTTCTTGTTCTGGAATGGCTGCATACTCATCGCGACTGCTTCTGGAAGGTATATCCAAGTACAATGCCTCGGCATGCGCATCCCATCTCTGATGTCGGCGGAGTGGAACGTCATCATATCCAGATCTTGTACGAATCTCTTACTCCACTTTTCTCTAATGTCAACTGCTTCGGACTCGTCTCGTCGTGGCTGCATGGACTGAGCTCCAACGGCTATCCTTGTATCTGGAGTCTCCCAAGAAATGCATCTCACCACCTATCATCCGAATTAAGTCGAGCCATCCGATCGATTTGTCAAGACCTCATAATCCCCCAAGAGCTCAACATCTTGGGTACAGTATAATACCACAGCATCGAGTACATACCACAGCATCGGTGGTCCAGCCGTAGAAGGGCAAACCCAAGCCTCACTAATGGCACCGCAGAACTGCCGCAAACCCTAAGGTTCAAAGGCTTTCATACGGTCATTATGTCGAGTTAGGGTTTCATTCTTCTAGAGGGACCATAGAATTGCCTGCATGTCTTTTCGAATACTTTAAACTTGGAATAATAGGTTTCTGACATTCGATCGTCTCTGTCGACTCTCAACGTCTCCGTGTGAAGCCGTCTCTAGCTGGAATCCATCTATCTGATGACCTCGCATCGGGGTAGCGAACAAACCACATGTCCTAGTCATTCATCCTTGGTGACTAGCGACCTTTCACCATCTCCTAGTTCAACCTCGTACTGTAATAGCTCCAACCTCTGGGGCGATATCTCATCGTGCGTAGCAAAAACTGGCTCGCTCGTCTGCACGCTGAATAGTGCCTCGGTCATCATGAATAAGCCGTACATCAATTGTCATCAAAATCTGGCTGGCCTCTGTCAGTGGCGCAATCCTCTGGTGCTGATCTGCACGTCCGAGTAATCTCATTCAGCGATCCATCCAACGCTCATGGCACAAACAGAATCAAGACACATCTTTGCAATCGTGTGTCACCGGAATCATGCCCTGGTCAGTTCTCGTTCGTAACGAGCTCGTGCTGACCGCAACTCTAGCCGTAGCTCTTCCTGCCCGTAATCGTCGCAGCAAAACCACAACTGGTACCGATGAAGCTAGATCAGGAATGAATATGATACTGAACAAGGAAATGTACATCCTAATGCTCCTTAAGTGGAGTGGCATGTCGTAAATATGCCGCGGAACATACCAACGGTACGTCACTCTACTTTAGTCACCTATTCCATCAACCAAGGGTCATCCTACGCTCCGAAGGTAAAACCTAACGCTCTGATACCAACTTTGTCACGTCCCAAAAGTACGGAACATGACCGGCACTTAGACTACGAACGTCTCAAGGCGTACGTATGCTAAGTAAGTCGAACCCAGAAATCCAAACCAAGAGAAGTGGTAGAGTGTAGGAAGAACCATACCAAATCAACCTGTATGCAACAAATATACAACGCCTAAAGTCGAGGATCACAACAGAAATGAAACTCAACCAGCAAGAACCCATAGAAATATAACACGTGACTCTAAGGTCGAAAGAATAAATATCACTGGTCTCAATCTCAAATAAGTACATGTTTGGTTGATGGAACTTCTAGATACAACTGAAATATAATATACAATGTATAATGATGTGTATAATACAAATGACCCACCCACTAGCAAGTCACCAGAAAGAAGCTGTGCCCGCAAAGCCGTAATGAAACCCGTACGGCAACACCTGTAAGAAACTGGGGCACAACGGGGGTGAGTTGCCAACTCGTGAGTAGAAAAAGATCTACGAACAGAAATCGCATGTATGACGCAATCCTAGGTCATACAATCATAATATATAATCCTCAAATATATATATAACCAGCAATCTATAACAAGACTAGGGTAAATATCTAACCCAAGTGTAAACCCATGTGTCCATGTCAGTGCCCCAGGTAGCAATGAATCATATGAATAATGTATGAATGCATGAAACAAAATGCATGTACTGAAGAAAACTGCTCTTGTAACTTGGTGAGATTTCTGTATTTTTAAAATGAGGTATCATAATGAAATCAGCATAAAACAGTGCCTAGCATCGGCACAAAACATAAATCTCAATATCTCGATATCTCTGTATCACAATCTCTGTACCTCAATACCTCAAATCTCAATGTCTCAATCATAATATCCACGGCGCCGTCAGTCCAGATCGGCCCCTACCATCCATCTCATGACTACGACGGTATCCTCCGGATATTCGACGTGTCGGGTAATATCACCGGTCGGCCGTGCTCCCCTGCCAGGCTCAACGCCATCTCCTGCGATCTTCTTGCCCCGGGGTACCGCACCGGGCCCACCATGTACCCGAAACGGTTCATCCGCCTCCTCGAATCGGGTCTCGAAATCCATCAGCAAACTCATGGTGGACGACTCATACATCATGGGAAAACCGCATTTTTATTTAAAAAGAAAGAAAGCAGTTTATATGTGTTTTGCGGTTTTCCTCCAAATCCAGAAAATCTCATGGAAATCCGAATCCAATCAATAGCATGTAAAATCAAGAATATAAGCATGAGAATCCATGAACGCAGCATATAATGAATAACAATATGCATGAAGTGACAAGTAATAACTACAATGTCAAGCTGGTATATATGGCAAATACACTAATATCATGTCACTGCTAGCTATCGAGCTAAATCAAGCAATAATATTCTCTAAGTGTGCGTGACATGGCAATTACCGATGAAGATGTGTGTGCGCCGGCAAATAAGTGTACGTGGTACATACGCATCATCGGTAATGGTGCTGGTGTCCTAACAGCATGATATCAATGGAATATAAATCACAACGGTATGCGATGCAGCGCAACAATAATAATATGCGGGAGCTGAAATACTGAACACCATGATGGCCGAACTGCATCTAATGTCATAAGAGTCATACAGCTACGCCAACTAAAGGCTGAGCTAATAGGTTAACTGCAAGTAAGGTAAACCGCCTAATCTCTGAGTCGATATATGTATATGTATATATAGTCGGTGATCCGCCTCAATAATATCACATCCGATAACATATCTCTATAATCAGTTATTCCCAAATCAAGAGTGCGGATCAAACATCAATTTATAGCTCATATGTAAATCCGTCGTACGGCATCCCTAAATCTGGGTACGGGTCAATATCACATTCGTCATATCATTCATCTGGTATTCTCTGTATCAAATATCATTATCCGGGTACCGACCTATGTCTAGTACAATGCTAACATCATCACTATAATCAAGATCTGATCACTGATCGACAGTCTCATATAAATCAATATCATCATCATATATTGTCAATATAATCATAATCCAGCTTCTGATTTACAGTCTCTAGCAAAAACGATATCATCAGCCCAAATCATCTCAAGGAGTATACATCGCCCAAGGCGGCCTATCATAAATATCTTGTCATATCATATCATATCACATCCTATCTCGTATCATAATCACATGTCGATCATTTACATAAATATGTCACTATTCCTATGGCATCATAATCCCAAAATCCGCTAAAGCATTAAGACGTATCCCAAATACTAATTTTACCATATCACCGATATCATAATCTTGGATCAAATATCATCGACTCATCTCAATCCCAAGTATCATCCTCAAAACCGTATGCGAACACATAGTCCCATACCTATGTGAACACAAATCTATATAGAATCCCGTCTATGCACATAAGAAGTAATGATGTATGCAAGTATGTATGTGCGGGAGTGTGTATATGTAGTGCACCCACTATCCTAGGGTTTCGTAACCTTTCACAAATCCAACATACCAATATCCATCCTAAACATCATTAATAATCCTAAATGACATATAATAATTGTAGGTGTGTATACGCATCCGTATACATCACCTCGGACTGCGGGGGTGCTATACGCCATCCACCCGACTTCTCCCCGTAGATATAAATCTACTCACCTTGTTGTGTGTGCCGGTGCCGATGTCGCCGTTTGCATCTCCAATGCCTCGACGCCATGTGGAGTACCTACAAGGATATCACATGCTAAAACTCATGAAAACCATGTCGGAAACCAAAATGGTGCACACTACGCGCATAGGTAAAAACCTGTGACCTTGTGTGCAAACACAGCCAATCACCACTATCGTTGACGTCCAAACGCCATCCGACAGAACGAATCATCGAATACCAAAAATCCATACGGAAAACAAGTCGTAAATCACACGCCAACTCATGGAAATCAACCCAGATTCTACCCTAACAGGAATCAGTCAAAACTAGAGATACAGGGGGTCAAGTTGTAGGGTTCCTAGGCACCCTAATGAGGTCTCACAAGGTATCAACCATGCCAATTTCAATTTTTATCGGTGCCGAGAAACCCGACTACGGATCGTTGGCTAGATTTCTAGGCGAAAAGTAAACTAGTTAACACTTAACTATAAGAATACGGAAATACAACCTTTGTAGATCCGGTGCTCCACCTCCACGGCTCCGCAATGAAGTCCTCTCCGCTGTCCAAATCGAACCATGACTCTCACGGTGGTTTCATCGGAGAAAAGACCGGGCTAGGTCGCCGACAACGTGCCGAAGATGATCTACGTCGAAGCATCACTAGATCAAGCTCCACCTTCACCAAGCCATGAAAACTTGTGAAGGAAACACACTCTACTACTTGGCAAGAGGTAGAGGATGAAGAAATAGGAAGTGGGTAGACTTTAGAATTGGATTTCTCACTCTAATTCATCAATCACCATTGATGGATGCAAGGTTTTCTTCTTGAGTTCAAGGAAGAAGAAGAAGAATGTGTTATGATAAGTTAATTAAAAAAGAATAGAAAAACAATACTTATCATAATTCTAACTATGGTTATGTGTAGAGAATTGACCAAGGTTAAAGGAATGGTTAGGGTTAAGGATGAGATAAGAATGGTGGTCAAGGTCAAAGCTTCATGAAGCTTCAACTAAACAACAAATAAAGTCACCATTCTTTTCTCTTTTCCATTTATTTTCCAAAATGTATAAACAAATAAATAAATGAATAAATAAGTAATGGAAAAATAAAACCCTAATTATATGTTTAACCATGGTTTAATTCTTTACACTTAACCAAGTAAACATGTATCATCAAACATGATACAATCATGTGTACAAAAGTATATCACATATACAATGTGCACAAACCGAGTGAGAAAATCCATTTAAAGTGAACCAATACTAGTTAATGCAAAGTAATATATCAAATATATAATTATGCATTAAATCATTAAATCAACACTTGATTCAATGATCCGGTCATGTCGCACACAACCGACTAGTATACAATGTATCGACTTATCGAATCAATCCTTGATTCGATAACTAGGTTATATCGCATACAACCATTCGACACATTCATCGCGAGAATGAAATACGGTATCACATACACGCATTATTCTCGGTCCCGCACATATCTCATATGCGCTCCTATTTCGTTTCGCTTGAGCCAGGAAACCTCTGTGTAGGACTCTAAAGACTCGTCAATACGCCGGCAGCAGATGATGATCATATCAAGCACCCACAAGCCGCAAGCGGTCTGCTAAACGTAACGGCCACCCGGGTATTGAGCGATCAGAAGATCGACGAGCAAGTACGCTCACACTCCAGTGAATCCAACCAGTAACACTACCGTACAGTCCGGTCTGATCGTCTGATATGTCGCATATCTCGCCTAGGGGTGGTAAACGTCAGACCCCAATAGCTCGATAAGTCGTGTCGATATGAGGTCTATAACAATTCGATAAACTACCGGTAACACTTACCAGTAAATCTCAGCAACCCTGGCCAGGGATTTCCTGTTATAGCCAATCGAACACAGCGCAACATCAACTCCCTATACCGGGAGAGACGAATCCCCTCCTATCGCTCATTGCCTCCATGTGACTCGGGACTGTACCCAAAAACCACCGTTTTGCATGCCCTCTTGGACGTGGTAAGATGGAAATCAAAGCACAGTGGGAACCACACAAGACTCTATGACGATCTCGGGTCAACAGACTACTCTGTACCAGTGTCACCAGAGAACTGCCATCTGACGTGAGGTATAATACCATCTGGGAGTTCTCGGCGAGTCCGTCCAGTGTACCCAGTCTCTACTGAGCACCCGTATATCATCTCTGATGTCAAACACCAATGGATATGGGATCATCCATCGCCCATCTGTATGGGTCGAGAAGGTATACGCTAGTCTACTCTGGTATATCGATGCCCCGTCTCGATACACCCACGACTAGGGACTTTCAAGGATGTACTTATGGACTACCATGTCCCCACTAGTATGATCCGCATCATAGTCCAGGTAGTCAAGTACAGATCCTAAGGGCTTTACCAACATGTAACAGAGAGACAATCAGTATACACGTTAAGGTAAAGTTCAACCAGATAGCATACTATCATGTCGAGCAAGAAAGTCCTCCCTATATATGTCCCAGCATCCACTACAATATACATCCAATGTACAGTAATGGCCTCTAGGGCATACATATAACTAACAATCTCCCACTTGCACTAGGACCATCTGTAGCAGTGGTTGTAGTATCTCATACTCAACCATCCCATAAAAGTCTCTCTCTGGGAACAGGCCTTTGTGAGTGGATCCGCTGTGTTGTCCTCTGAGTCTACTCTCCTTACCTCGATCCCTTAGAGATCAATCATCTCCATGATCAGGTGATACTGCCTTAGAATATGTCTGGATCACTGATGGGACCGGCGTTCCTTGGCATAAGCCACAACTCCATTGTCACACAATGGGAGGAACAAAGTTCATCTTATGAACTAATATACACCCAGACTGCCTCTTTGGTAGCATCTTAAGTAGCGATGTATCCTGCCTTTATCGTCTAGTATGCCACGGTATCTAGCTTGGAACCCTTCCAACATACCGTCCCTTTACTGAGGGTAAAGACAATGCCTGTGACTGACATTCAGTCGTCTTTATCACCCTGGAACCCTTCCAGTGATTCTCCCTAGGATCGATTGATACCATCTCACTACAACTAGTGAGAATCCTAACATCCAATTAAATCTATCTCATAGATCCAAAATCCAGGATTTAGTAGGTATCACTTTGATCCTATATGGAGAATCCTAGTGATAAGCGGAGATTGACCGAGCGTAGCATAAGAAACTCTTTTCTTATCAAGAGTATGTCATCCACGTACTCTACGAGGATCACTACCATACTCCCTACTACCTTTTTGTTTATACAAGGTTCATCTACCATTTTGATGATGTCAAACTCTTTGACTAATTCATCAAAACAGATGTTCCAACTCCGCGATGCCTGCTTTATCAAATAAAGCATCTTGCACACGTTTCCACTGCTCCCACTGTCTACGAAGCCCTCTGGCTGTGTACTTATAGACGCACTCTTCTAAAACATCATTTAGAAAAGCTGTCATGACACCCAACCACCAGATATCGTAGTCATGGTATGTAGCCGTGGTAAGTAGGATCTGAATGGACTTAAGCATAGCCACTGGAAAAGGTTTCATCATTATCCAAGCCTGGTTGATGACGAAAACCCTTAACAAGTCTAGCTTTGAAAGTCTCAACTTTTCCATGTACACCAAGTAATCTTCTCAAGATATACTTGCTCCTGATGGGGATTTAACCCTTCAGATATAGCAACTAAAGTCCATACTTTGTTGGTGTATAAGGATTCCATCTCAGATCACTAAGCATCCAGCCATTCTTACAGAGTCCCACTCCTGATGGCCAGCTCGAAAACTAGTTGGGTCATCATCTTATGATGCAATCCTCGCTCCCACTGTCATAGAGAAACCGAAGTAGCTCTCAGGTGGGTGAGGAACCCTACTAGATCGGCGGAGAGGCTGAGGTTCGTTGGTAACTATTGAATCCTTTGGTTCTTTCAAATCAACAGCTGTAGTTTGTATAGCTGGAACATTTCCAGTTCTACATAACAGACCTTGCCTCGAGCTTGTCCGGATTATGCTTTTCAGACATAGGCTGGACAACCCCAAATCTTAACCAACTTAAGAGATGGGCTCTTCCCTTTCCATATCTAATATGAAGTGGTAGGCAACTGATTTGATTTGAACCCTATTCAATAGGTATGCAGCTTCTCAAGTGCATATCTCCCAAAAGGAAATAGGTAACTCAGTAGTACTCATCATAGAGCACCCCTTATCATATAGGGTGTTATTGCTCCGCCCCGATATACCATCGTGCTATGGTGTATACGAAGGAGTAATGCTGAGAGAGAATCTCATTCTCTTTTAGAAAAGTCCAGAAATTCCGTGGACAAGTATTCTCCTCCCTGATCTCATCATAGGACATAATACTTATACCCGTGTTGGTTCTCTACTTCTAACTTATATTCTGTGAATATCTCAAAAGGTTCTGACTCATGTTTCAACAGGAACATAGGTCTGAATCTCGAAAGATCATCAGAGAATGTAATGAAGTACAAAGAACCAGTCTTGGCATGTGTAGATAGGGGACCTTACATACATCAACATGTATCATCCCAAGAGTTCACTAACTCTTTCTCTGTTTCCAATAAACAGAGCTGTGGTCATCTTATCTCTGTGACATGACTGGCAAGTTTCACAAGATGTAAATTCAAACTCATTTAAATATGCATCTTTATGTAACTTCAGCTAGTCGGGTCACATTGATATGACCTAGTCTACAATGCCTCAAGAAGGATTCGTTCATTTCTAAACTCTTTCTCTTGTGTGTGTTCCGTATACTAAAGAACTGTAGTTTGATTTAGAACATTAATGCTTTTAGATAACGTGCCTGAATCGATCAACTTTTGATATAGGAAATGTTCAAAACATTATCCAACTATACAAAATTTTATCATTTCTTTACTAATAAAGAGATGGATATGATTTTGTATATCAGGTTCGGTATCTAATAACATTCGTTCAGAATCAATGTATTCGTAATACAGGGTGACAGTGACCAACAGACTTGGGTGCAACTCTTGCCCCGTTTTCTGCCTCATGAAACTTATCACCCGTTCTCAGTTCTCTACCTTTCTGTAGCCCTATGTAACAGATTACATATCTGGGATCCTGATCTAGTGTCAAATACCCAGGACGTAGAGAATAGAGAAACAGTTCTGTATAAAGAACACACCCGAAGATGATGCATCAGCATGCACTCTCTTCGTTTGGGCGGCACGGGAAATCTGCTATTCCCCAATTTCCTGCTCTGTCTTATAACAATTATAAGTTGGAGCGGGACCAACGTTCCCCAGCTCAGTATAACAAGCGGGTTCGGTCAATAATCCGTATTATTATCTTGATTAAGGCGTGATATGGTCGCTACCTGGAGAGAGAGAGAAGAAAACACTCAGCGTGTGCTCTTGCAAGATTAGATTGGTTATTATTTTATCTAATCAGGATGGCTCCTACTGCTTTTTATTAAATCTTCCTTCAAACCCTAAAAGGAAAGACTAGCCGGGATTAATTACACACTACAAGTTCGCCAATCTTTCAGCCAGGCCAGTGTCGGTACTTTGAGGGAGGTCTCCCGTGCTTTCGCACGAACCTAATTAATGTAAACCTCGTTTTCCCAGAGGCGTAACCTCGTTAACACCTTTCTAGACACCTACTTGATCGGCTAATTGTAATGTATAAAACTCTCCCAGGAGTAACACTTACTCGCAGCGGGTATCGGGATCCAACTATCTCATAGAAGGTATGCAATCTCATTGCAAATTTCAACACTTGAAATTCCCGATAATATTTTGCCCCTAGTGTTCTATGACCTTGACGAATACCAAACAACCCATAGTCCACTAGTCAAGTTCAACCCGTACATTTCTTGATTGAATTAAACCCACCCGCACGACCCTTGACGAATGCCAAACAACGCCGTACGAATACCCTAATCCAATCGCATCATATGCTCAAGCAGATAAATACTAGTTAGCTACCGTACACTACGTCTTGACGAAAGCCAAATTACCGCAGCACGAATACTAACTAGTACATATCTGAAATGACGGAGGGCTACGACAGGTTTTTCTGAAAACCTATTGCGTAATGAACTTGATATCGTTGTAGAATCAAATGATTTTAAAATGGAGTTCTTTTGAGGCTTTTCTAGTTTTGCTAAAGGAGTCACTCCCGATGAAGGGATCGTCGGTCCTTTCCTCGTCGAATGAGGTGCGGGATATATCATATATATCACTATGCAAAGCAAAAACTCTTAAAAGCAATCAAAAGACAAACCGAGTGTGTAGCATCTGCCAGTAATTGCTAAAGGAGTCACTCCCGGTGAAGGGATCTCGGTCCTTTCCTCATCGAATAAGGTGCAGGATCTATCTCATATACCTGTTGGGGTAAAAATTTACACCCCGGTTGACCAAGTCAAAATCCAAGTCAACCCCAAGCCATGTGGACCCAAGCCCAGACCGAGTGGGCCCATGCCCGGGTCGAGCCCGAATATGAAGCGGCCGGCCTCCCCCCACGCCAAGATAAAAATTTTGTAATAAACAATTTTGTTGTATTTATTTTATTTTGGATAAATGTAAGAAAAATAGGCATAAAGCCAAATTTTTGTAAAGCCCATGGCTTATGTGCAAAAAGAAATGGCACAGGAGCCATGAGATAGGCAAAATGCCATTTTGTGAAGCCCAAGGGGCTATGCGTAAAATGTATGGCCTATAAAGGCAAAGATAATGAAAATATCTCACAACTTTTTCTCTCTCCAGAAATTTTCTAGATCTGAGATCTCTTCCTCCTTCCTCAAGGTTCTAAAACCTTCCTTTTTCTTTTGAATTAAATCAAGAGTTTAACTCTTCCTTTTCTCAAAATAAATAGATTTCCACCACAAAACCTATGAAGGGGAGCTTGGATCTCCAACCAGATTTCGAAAAGGGGAGGCTTTTAAGGCTCATCCCTTTTTCTCCAAGATCCCACCGGTCAAGAGCAAGAAGAAGGAGACCCATCTCCAAAAATCTAACTTTGGACAGGCCCAAGGCTCAAAAGAAGAGCAATAAATCTCCAGGAGTTTAACTCCTTTCTAAGTTGCTGGAGTTTAACTCCATAAATTAATTTCTGTTGGAGTTTAACTCCATAAATTTGCTTCTGTTAGGAGTTCAACTCCAAAAGTTCCCTTGGGAGTTCAACTCCCCAGCCTAGGGGCTAGGCTTCCCCTTCCGCGGGTTTTTCCCGCGGTCACGTGTGCCCACGTGACCCCGGGGCGCTAAGGCGTCCATCGGTCACGTGTGCGCACGTGACCCTGGGGCGTTAAGGCGCCCATCGGTCACGTGTGCGCACGTGACCCCAGGGGTGCCAAAGCGCCCTTCGGTCACGTGTGCGCACGTGACCCTTGGGGCGCCAAGACGCCCATCGGTCACGTGTGCCCACGTGACCCCTGGGACGCCAAGGCGCCCATCGGTCACGTGTGCCCACGTGACCCCTGGGGCGCCAAGGCGCCCATCGGTCACGTGTGCCCACGTGACCCCGGGGCGCCAAGGCGCCCATCGGTCACGTGCGCGCACGTGACCCCGGGCATTAAGGCGCCCACCTGCCGTGCGAGCGTCCTTTAGACGCCATTTTGTTTTCTTTTCCCCTCGTTTTACGTGCACTCCCCAATAAAATCCCTTCTGGAATTTAAACCTTTTTAAAATATATACATATATATATTCTTTGGAGTTTAACTCCCTAATAATGTTCTATTTTAGGAATTTAATTCCGCATAAAATTCTTTTAGGAGTTTAACTCCATCTAAAATTCTTTGGAGTTTAACTCCACAATAAAATCCCTTTTGAAATTAAGCTCCACTTTAAAAAGAAAAAAAGGAGGGGGAAGGAAAACATACACCGACTCCACGACACTGTCTTCCGTTAGAAAAAATTTCTAACGGGGCGCTGCCCCGCACCCCGCAAGGGGGCTGCTAGCCCCCTTGACCCCCAGCCCGCTATCCGGGTAGCGGGATCCCCGTAAAAACTATGCGGGCCCCCCCGATATTTCCAAACCCCCTTCAAAACACGATACTGCACATTGAGTTCGCATGACCAGTTTAACCCGTTAATCGGAGGTTCCTTCGCTCCAAATATGAGGGGTAATTAACGGCATCTTAGTCCGCGGTTGCCGGAGATTCGGATCTCCACAATCAATAAACCCCGGCCTACCCTAGGCAGGGGGGATCTGTAATGCGCCTGACAAGCGCGTACGTATTCCCATCTCAATGGGGTGAGCAAAAACACCCTACAGATTCTGGCACGCCCGGTGGGACCTTTCTCTCCTCCCATATTTCGGGTTAAACGTTCATGCGAACTCAATTAATATACATATCTATTGTCTATACTGAAATGATATTTTCTTTTCTATGCAGCAATCAACCTTCGACGACAATGTCTCTCCAGATGAATTCAGCTTCCAACGTGACCCCAATTCCATACGTGGTCAAGATCAACGCTCGTGTGGTTCTCCCTGCAAGCCTCAGTCGACAGTGGGAGGAACCGCCCCGCCAATTTGGCTCCGTCATCATCTACCCTGCTGGAAGCGCTCATCTGGCGGAAATCCCGGCGGAACAGGTGGTCAAGACGGTCCCAAGGGGCAAGAGGCCGAATGTTGTGATTGCTAAGGCACCACAACCGAAACTTAAGATGGTGTCTGAACGATCCCCTGACGCTCTAGCTGGGGGCAAGACTTCCGATGCGAAGGGCAACAACAAATGTCGCGGACAAGCTCAAGCGATGACTCCAACAAACGCACAATCGAGCGTATCTCCAAAGCCCTCCATCGCCCAGTCTGCGGTGTCTTCCCGAAAAGCCGAAGTCTGCCAGGCGCTTAGAACAGAAAAGTTAAGGCAGAAGCGGCTCAGGTATCGAGCCAACAAGAGGGCCAGGGCTTCGGCCAAATGGAATCGTGTGAAGTTCCAAGTGCAGGGTTGCCCTGCGACGACGGTTGAGTCGGGCGTAAGAATCAGCAATTCCTTCGAGCCTCTGAAGTGGGTTCAGAAAAATGTCATGACCGCCAGAATCAAGAAGACAGCGGTCCGAACAGTGCAACAAAAAGACGTGTCCCGGCCCCAACAGAAGAAGTATGATACTGTCTCTTTAAGAGTCTATCAAGCACTTTGTGCCGCACGAAAGCAGCGGGGCAAATCCAGAAAAGAAGCGCCAACACCATTCAAGGAGCTGGTTAGGCCAGCCACCTTCAATCGACTACCAGTTACCGAAACAAGGGGGTCAAGACAGCAATCCGTGAAATCAGCTGCCAATAATAGAAAGACGGCCGGATATATCATCCATACGGTCTATATGGCCGGCGGGCGCCCCAGCGACAACCTTCGCAGCAAAAGCAAGGACGGGGCCACCACATCCCAAGCCCAATCTAGCCTGAATGTGGTTGCCGCCGCCCAAGAACAGCCGCCCCCGCTAGATGAAGAAAACCCTCTCGATGAGGATGATAGGCAGAAAGACCCCTCGGTCCATGCAGAGTCAAGCTCGGACAGCGAGGAAGAGCCGACCTTCCGCCCCAGGACTGCGGAGCAAGAGCTGCTTCAAGAGCTTCGAAAACAGCTCAGGAGCAAAGATAAAGAGATGGCCAAGCTCTATTCGAAGATTGACGACTTAACGAACGTGGTGATGCAGCTTACGGCTCAAATTGCTCGAGCGCCTCCCAATCAAGCACAAGCCGCTACTAATCAGCCGGGTGATGACAATCCGAGGCAGCCAATGCCTGTTCCTTCGGGTCCAAGACTGGTTGAGCCACATGAGAGCCGTCCACACTCCGCTTCTGGGGACGCCTTGGCCCCAGATAATACTATCCCGCTAACACAGGATCGGATAATGGATTTGGTCACCAGCAAGGTTAAAACATTGGTGGCCGAAGCTGAAGCTCAGAAAGAAATCGGCAGTAGCGGGCCGCCATATCCCGCGCAGTACGATCTGATTGAGTTCCCAAGCGGCTACGTTATTCCTAAGTTCGGAAGATTTGATGGAACGGGGAATGCAAATCAGCACGTCGCCCACTTCAAAGCATCGTGCGGAAATACATGGGGCAATGACGCGCTCCTTCTTCGTCAGTTTGTCAATAGCCTGACCGGCGTCGCCTTCGACTGGTATGCGAGTATACCGGACGGGTCCGTCATTACCTTTGCCCAAATGGAGTCCCTGTTTCGGCAAAGGTTCATGAGCGTCAGTGATAAAATCTCCATTGTCGACCTTGTGAGGACCAAGCCGGGGAAGAATGAAAGCAACACCGACTTTATTGCCCGATGGCGTAATCTCACGGTCAAGTGCGAACCGCCGCTGGAGCAGGACCAGTCCGTCAGCCTTCTCATTGGGAACCTCAGCAATTGGATGGTCCCATTCTTGTGTACAGCAGGCCTCAAGACGTTTCAAGAGCTAACCAAGAAAGTCCAAATGCTGGAACGCTCGAAGCAGGAGTCCCCGCCGGATTCTCAGAGAGACAAAACTTGGAAAAGCAAGCGGGACGACAACCGTAGAAGCGGGAGTTCGAGCAGTACCAATGTCTTCAATGCGTCCGACAATGAAGAAAAGCGAAGGGCGTCCGAATCCAAAACTAACCGGTCTCGAAAGCCAATGCTGGGAGGAGATGGGCCCACCCTAGAGGAGAAAAAGAACAAGGTTTACTCTTTCAGAAGGGACAAGGTCCGCAAGATATTTAAAGATGCCTTGAACAACGGCCTGCAATTGCCGGAGTCGAAAAGACCCCAAGAAGCAAAAATGACCGACAATCCCCTGTATTGCCCGTACCACCGAGTAGTGAGCCATGCGATCGAGGATTGCTATATCTTCAAGGACTGGGTCGAGAAGCAGTACAAAGCTGGAGAGATCGAGCTATCCAAAAGCGTGTTGGTAAACAATCAAGTTGCAACCGCCAACTTTATACAGACAGAAGCTGAAGCCTTCTGGCAGCAGACAGCCGAACCCGCTGCCCTGACAAACGAAACCGACTCATCGCGGCCTCCGTGGAGTACACACATATCTAATAAGACGAAGAAGATGCGAAAGATGCTTCAGAAAGAGCCCAGGATGGAATGGGAAGGACAGAAGAGGCTTACCAGCCCAGCTGCCAATGCGGCTCCATCAGGCTCAAAATCCAAGAAGCTCAAGAAGAAGAAAAGTGCAGCTCGGCGCGAAAAAGAGTCTGCACGGAGATCGACCATTCAAAAATATATCGATTCCCTTGAAGAATATAAACAAAAGGAAAGAATATTGATTCAATTGAATGAGTTCTTCCCTGTACAAGCGGCTGAAATTCTGGAGGAGTTAGAAGAAGACTCCAATGAAGAGATCCCAGTAGTGACCTGCTACGCCATCCATCTTGGTAGCGACTCGGAAGAGGAGCTTTGTTTTCCCGAAGAGGACGAGGAGCTCGCCACAACGGCCAATCAAATCCAACTCAAAAGCGGCAGGGCTCTACCGCCAAATCAGGGCAACGCCCCAAAAGGAAAGGAAAAACAAGTCGCTAATGAAGAAGACGGCAGAGAACTGGCCGATGAAAACATAAGTCCTTCCTCGGTGGACTATAATGTCTTGGCACATCTCCGGAAGCTTCCGTCTCTCCTAAGCTTCTACGACGCCTTGGTCCTATCTAAAGAGCTTAGAGATGTTCTCATCCATGCTCTACAAAACCCCGAGCGGTATCAGGCTCACTTTGCGGAAATTAATATGAAAGAAGCCCAGCACGCTTTGCATGCCGCCGCAGTCACATTTAAGGATGAAGACTTGCTACTGGGGACGGCTGAGCATAATCGGCCACTTTACGTGACCGGGTACAGCGACGGAGATCGAATTAATCGTATATTAATTGATCCGGGGTCCTCAGTGAACATCATGAACTTGCGAACTCTGAAGAGTTTGTCAATGGACGTCCGACACCTGTCAAGGGAAAGGATTGTCATTCAAGGCTTCAACCAAAATTGCCAGCAAGTTCTGGGGTCTATAGCTTTGCCAATCAAATTCGGGGATCTGCAAACTGAAGCTAAGATATACGTGATCGACGCAGACACGTCTTATAAGATTCTCTTGGGACGGCCGTGGCTCCACGATTACGGCATCATTCCGTCAACTCTCCATCAATGTATGAAGTATACTAAAAATGGCGAAGAAAGACGCATTGACGGAGACATCCAGCCGTTCGGTGTGCATGAAGTCCGCTATGAAGATTCTCGGTACTTTATGAACCACCAAAATGCTAAGCCACAACTGACTGAGGATAGACCGGCCCCAAGACTCAAAAGCAAATCTGCGCCGACTGTCAGTTTCAAAAGCAAAAACGCCCAAGTGCGCCCGCATTTCGGCAGCGACACTGATGAGTCCGACGCTGGAAGCCCGTCCTTCCGTAAAACTCGCCCTCGTTTCGGCAGCGATACGGACGAATCTGTTACTGAAGATCCACCTAGCGGCAAAGCCCGCCCTCATCTTGGCAGTGACACTGAAGAGTCGGAAGAAGAGGACCTGCCATGCAACAGCTGTGCAGATTGGCCCCCCATGCAACAAGCAAAACTACGAGAGACCTTCAAAGTCTCAGAAGGGTCCTTGGCCATCACAAGGGTGCCGGAACAGATGTGCAAAGAGCTCGACGCATTATCAGTCTCTACCGTGGACCAGCTGAAAACTTTCTACGTGCCCGGGAGGAAAAATGGGCAGAAGGGCATCCTGTTTTACAGGTCAAACCCCGTTGTGCACCCGGACGACCTTTCTGTCGTGTGCCTTCCCTATGAGAGAGGCATAAGAGCCGTCCTCAATCCCAGATACTATGCGCCCGAGATGCGGGAATACTTTAAGAAGTGCGGATGCCGGTTATATCAAACGGAGTCCGAAGCAAAGTTTTACGAAGGGCTATGGTATCCGCCCCAGGTCCGAGCACTCATCGATGGACGAATTCCAGATAGGCGGGGCATAGGCTATATTCAACCTGATTCCAAAGCGTGCTACATGATCCATGTTGGTAAGGCCAGCGAAAGATCAAATGACGACGATGAGATAGCCGAGCCAGAAGAAGCTCCTCAAGAGCTCGAAGATGGCGGACAAGCAACCTTTGACGAGCTAACCGAGATTGACTTAGGAACGCCCGATAATCCAAGGCCGACCTACATCAGCTCCCTCTTGTCGGAGGAAATGAAAAAGCAGCTAATTGCCCTGCTGCGTGAGTTCGTCGACTGCTTCGCGTGGACATACAAAGAAATGCCTGGCCTTTCCCCTGAAGTAGCCGTACATAAGTTGGCTATATCTCCTGATGCTAAGCCAGTCAAACAAGCTCCTCGAAGAATGAGGAGGGAGTTGGAAGAAAAGGTCGTCGAGGAAACCAAGAAGCTCATCGATGCCGGCTTCATCAGGGAAGAGAAATATGCAGACTGGATCGCATGCATAGTCCCAGTGAAGAAGAAAAATGGGCAGATCCGAGTTTGTGTCGATTTCAGGGACCTCAACAAGGCATGTCCTAAAGACGACTTCCCGCTACCGGTCATGGAAATGATGGTCGATGACACCTCAAATTATGAACTGTTCACCTTTATGGACGGCTCGTCTGGATATAATCAGATCAAGATGTCGCCTAAGGATGAGAAGCACACAGCATTTCGAACCCCGATCGGAATATATTGCTACAAGGTAATGCCATTCGGACTGAAGAACGCAGGTGCTACATATCAAAGGGCAATGTCTAATATCTTTGACGACCTAATCCATAAAGTCGTCGAATGCTATGTTGATGATCTGGTCGTCAAGACTAAAGCCAAGGCCGATCATATCCAAGATCTCAGGACCGTTCTCACCAGACTGAGGGAATACGATCTGAAGATGAATCCTCTGAAGTGCGCTTTTGGCGTGTCATCGGGAAAATTCCTGGGCTTCATAGTCCGACATCGAGGGATCGAAGTTGACCCGTCAAAGATAAAGGCCATCATGGAGATGCCCCCTCCGAAGAGTCTGACGCAGCTAAGATCTTTTCAAGGAAAGCTTGCTTATATACGGAGGTTTATCTCAAATTTATCGGGGAGATGTAGGCCCTTCTCAAAGCTCATGAAGAAAGGAGCTCCTTTTATCTGGGATGCCGAATGTCAAGCAGCGTTCGAAAGCATCAAACAATACTTGTTGCACCCTCCAGTGCTGGCTGCTCCCATTCCAAATAAACCATTGATTCTCTACACTGCCGTGCTAGATGAGTCACTCGGTGCGCTCCTCGCCCAGAATAACGAGGAGGGAAAGGAAAATGCCCTCTACTACCTCAGTCGAACTCTAGTCGGGGCGGAACACAACTACTCCCCAATCGAAAAACAATGCCTGGCTCTAATATTTGCTGTGAAGAAGCTGAGGCACTATTTGCTCGCTCATCGGGTTATGCTGATCTCCAAGGTCGACCCGCTCAAACACTTGATGACCAAAGCAAGCCTAGCCGGCAGAATGGCAAGATGGGCTGTCATGCTACTTGAGTTTGACATAGTCTATACTCCCCAGAAAGCAGTAAAAGGGCAAGCTCTTGCAGACTTTCTCGCTGCTCATCCCATACCAGAAGGATCGCCACTAAATTGTGAGTTACCCGACGAACAAGTGCTGCACCTCGAGGAAGACGAGCCATATTGGGAGCTCTACTTCGACGGGGCCTCATCAATGAGGAGCTCCGGCAGATCAAACGTCCCGGAGATGAAAGCAGGGATAGGATTGGTGTTTATCACACCATCAATGGGAACCTTAAGGCGTTCTTTCGCTCTCACCGAGCCTCGGACAAACAATGAAGCTGAGTATGAAGCTCTGATAGCTGGTTTGGAGCTCGCCATAGAAATGGAAATCCTTCGGCTATGGGTTTACGGTGACTCCCAGCTTGTCGTCAACCAAGTAAGCGGCGACTATAAGATATACAAACCCGAGTTAGCTCGGTACAGAGGTCGAGTGGTGGAACTCATGAAACGGTTCACTCATATTGAACTAACGAGAGTCCCTAGAGCGTTGAACGGAAAGGCTGATGTACTCGCTCGCTTGGCCAAGGAGCTGGCTGATCCTGACATGGACGAAATTCTGATCACAGTCAGGAGCCGGCAGATTCTACCCCCAGTCTCTCTACGAGAAGAGGAATGCGCGGAACAGAAGAGCAGTCCTGCGGAAGAAGCTTCGATCATCCAAGACGAGCCCGATTGGTGAAAACCCTTCATAGAGTACCTCCGATACGACAAGCTGCCCGAAGAAAGATCTGCGAGGATTCAGCTGAAGAAAAGAGCTCTCCTATACGTGTTTGTAAATGACACGTTATACCGCAGGTCATATGACCAACTCTGGCTCAGGTGTCTGTCATTGACCGAAGCCCAAAAGGTCATGAAAGATGTCCACTCGGGCGTTTGCGGTGCTCACTAATCTGGCCCCAAGATGCGACTTCAAATCAAACGGCTTGGGTATTACTGGCCCACCATGATACGAGATTGCGGAGAGCATGCAAAGAAATGTTATATCTGCCAAATTCACGGTAATTTTATTCACAAGCATCCCAATCCATTGCATCCTACGGTGGCATCGTGGCCCTTCGAAGTTTGGGGCACCGACATTGTTGGCCCAATTGATCCTGCGTCATCTAAAGGCCATCGGTTTATACTGGCCGCGACAGACTACTTCTCCAGATGGGCTGAAGCTGTCCCGCTAAAAGAAGTTAAGACAAAGGATATTCTGACATTCTTCCAGCATAATATTCTATACCGCTTCGGTACTCCGAGAAGAATCATTTCTGACAACGGGCCTTCTTTCAAGAGCTTCAATGTCTCAAGGTTCGCTACTCAGCACAAGATAGACTGGAGATATTCCTCCATCTATAATCCAAGAGCCAACGGGCTAGCCGAAGCCTTCAATAAGACTCTATGCAAGCTCCTGAGGAAAAATGCTTCAGCCAACAAGAGAGACTGGAATCTCAAGCTTCACGAGGCATTGTGGGCATATCGTACCACGCACCGTACTCCAACTCAGTCCACTCCATACTCATTGCTCTTTGGAGTGGAGGCGGTCCTCCCCCTCGAAGTCGAACTTCCAAGCTTAAGAATGGCCGTTCAGCATGAGTTGACAGAAGAGGAAAACGTGCTCCTCCGACTGGATGAACTCGATGCCCTCGAAGAAAAGAGGCTCGCGGTGCAGCAAAGTCTGGAGCTATACCGAGCCCAAATGTCACGGGCCTATGACAAGATAACCCGTCTCCGCGCTTTCAAGAAAGGTGAATTGGTGCTGGTCCTCAAAAGACCGATCATCCCCAATCGACATGCCAAGGGAAAATTCGAGCCAAACTGGGAAGGACCATACGTCATCGAGAAAGTGTTTGACGGAGGATCCTACCAACTAATAAGCGCCGAGGGAGAAAGGCCCATGCCACCCATCAATGGCCGATATCTCAAGAAATACTACATGTGAATGCTCCAAGTCGCAGGCAAATTGAGCACATCAGCCCTACGGTCTAGATCATACATCCTGCAAAACCGTATACAATCCACGGGCGTAAATGACCCCTATTTCTCCCAAATCCTGCCGGTGAGACTACTTTAAAGTCCCACCAGCGGCACAAAAAAAAAAAAACAAAAAAAAACGGTATGTCCACAAGCAAAATGGGCACGGATGAAAACCTGAAAGGGCTCCGTGAGTAAAAACAGCAGGACTACCGGCGAGTTTGTGAAAACCCGAAAGGGCGCAAACTCGTGAAAAGAGATGAAATACACTCGCAAAGTCCTCTCGACCTTGTGGGGAGAAACCCCCTGCGTGAGATCCTTACGACTCACAAAGGAGCAACACACTTAGGAATCCTCACGATTCCCAAGGAGAAAATACACCTGCGGGATCCTTACGACTCGTAGGGAGAAAATGCTTTTATGGGACCCTCACGGCCCATAAAATTGAAAAGCCTTAGGTGATAGGGACCCAAACCTGTCTCCTAAGCCATCGTTCCCCAACGGGCAACGTCAAATGATGAGTCGCTCCTGGCATTTTGCTTCAGTGTTAGCGGTGCTGATGCCGACCAAAAAACCCAAATCCCAAGTCCTCCCAAGGCAAATGATGAGTTGCTCCTGGCATTATTCCAGTGCAGCAATGCTGATGCAAAAAAAAAAAAAGATTCAAATCCCAAGTCCCCAAAGGGCGAATGATGAGTTGCTCCAGGTACTATATTCCAGTGCAGCGATGCAGACGCCAACCAAATTCCAAATCCCATACCCCAACGGCGAATGATGAGTCGCTCCTGGTACCATGTTCCAGTGCAGCGATGCAGACGCCGACAAAGTCCCGAAATGTTTCTGGCCCTACGGTCTGGATCATACATCCTGCAAAACCGTATACAATCCACGGGCGTAAAACAATCCCAATTTCTCCCAAATCCTCTCGGGGAAAATGATGAGTTGCTCCTGGCATTATTCCAGTGCAGCAATGCAGATGCCAAACAAAAACCAAAATCCTAAAATCCTCTCTATGACAGACGATGATTCGCTCCTGGTACCATATTCCAGTATAGCGATGCTGATGTCAACCCAAATCAAAATCAACAAGTCAACGTCCACTCGACACCGCAAGAAGCGGAGCAAGTCAAGTCTACCCCTGACACTGCAAGAAGCAGAGCAAGTCAAATCAAGCACCGACCGTCCAAGTCGCTAAAAGGGCAGAACCGACCGTCCAAGTCGCTAAAAGGGCAGAACCGACCGTCCACGTCGCTAAAATGGCAGAACCGACCGTCCAGGTCGCTAAAAGGGCAGCACCGACCGTCCAAGTCGCTAAATGGGCAGAACCGACCGTCCACGTCGCTAAAATGGCAGAACCGACCGTCCAGGTCGCTAAAAGGGCAGCACCGACCGTCCAAGTCGCTAAAAGGGCAGAACCGACCGTCCACGTCGCTAAAATGGCAGCACCGACCGTCCAGGTCGCTAAAAGGGCAGCACCGACCGTCCAAGTCGCTAAAAGGGCAGAACCGACCGTCCACGTCGCTAAAATGGCAGCACTGACCGTCCAAGTCGCTAAAATGGCAGCACCGACCGTCCAAGTCGCTAAAATGGCAGCTCCGACCGTCCACGTCGCTAAAATGGCAGCATCGACCGTCCAAGTCGCTAAAAGGGCAGCACCGACCGTCCAAGTCGCAAAAAGGGAAGAACCGACGGTCCACGTCGCTAAAATGGCAGCTCCGACCGTCCACGTCGCAAAAAGGGCAGCATCGACCGTCCAAGTCGCAAAAAGGGCAGCACCGACCGTCCAAGTCGCAAAAAAGGCAGCGCAGGATTCCTACAAAGCGGGAACCAGATAACTCCGGGCCAGGGAAAACGTCTATCACGGACACTCCGTCTCGGAGACATGTCAAGCAACGACCGTCCATGTCGTAAAAAGGGCAGTGCCAGCTTCCTAGAAAGCGGGAACCAAATCAAGTCGCCTCCACGTGAAAGAAGATCCATCAATTTCATGCACACGACCCACATGTGTGGTGTGCATTTATTGATGGGGGGCAATTTGTTGGGGTAAAAATTTACACCCCGGTTGACCAAGTCAAAATCCAAGTCAACCCCAAGCCAAGTGGACCCAAGCCCAGACCGAGTGGGCCCATGCCCGGGTCGAGCCCGAATATGAAGCGGCCGGCCTCCCCCCACGCCAAGATAAAAATTTTGTAATAAACAATTTTGTTGTATTTATTTTATTTTGGATAAATGTAAGAAAAATAGGCATAAAGCCAAATTTTTGTAAAGCCCATGGCTTATGTGCAAAAAGAAATGGCACAGGAGCCATGAGATAGGCAAAATGCCATTTTGTGAAGCCCAAGGGGCTATGTGTAAAATGTATGGCCTATAAAGGCAAAGATAATGAAAATATCTCACAACTTTTTCTCTCTCCAGAAATTTTCTAGATCTGAGATCTCTTCCTCCTTCCTCAAGGTTCTAAAACCTTCCTTTTTCTTTTGAATTAAATCAAGAGTTTAACTCTTCCTTTTCTCAAAATAAATAGATTTCCACCACAAAACCTACGAAGGGGAGCTTGGATCTCCAACCAGATTTCGAAAAGGGGAGGCTTTTAAGGCTCATCCCCTTTTCTCCAAGATCCCGCCGGTCAAGAGCAAGAAGAAGGAGACCCATTTCCAAAAATCTAACTTTGGACAGGCCCAAGGCTCAAAAGAAGAGCAATAAATCTCCAGGAGTTTAACTCCTTTCTAAGTTGCTGGAGTTTAACTGCATAAATTAATTTCTGTTGGAGTTTAACTCCATAAATTTGCTTCTGTTAGGAGTTCAACTCCAAAAGTTCCCTTGGGAGTTCAACTCCCCAGCCTAGGGGCTAGGCTTCCCCTTCCGCGGGTTTTTCCCGCGGTCACGTGTGCCCACGTAACCCCGGGGCGCTAAGGCGTCCATCGGTCACGTGTGCGCACGTGACCCTGGGGCGTTAAGGCGCCCATCGGTCACGTGTGCGCACGTGACCCCAGGGGCGCCAAAGCGCCCTTCGGTCACGTGTGCGCACGTGACCCTTGGGGCGCCAAGACGCCCTTCAGTCACGTGTGCCCACGTGACCCCTGGGACGCCAAGGTGCCCATCGGTCACGTGTGCCCACGTGACCCCGGGGCGCCAAGGCGCCCATCGGTCACGTGCGCGCACGTGACCCCGGGCATTAAGGCGCCCACCTGCCGTGCGAGCGTCCTTTAGACGCCATTTTGTTTTCTTTTCCCCTCGTTTTACGTGCACTCCCCAATAAAATCCCTTATGGAATTTAAACCTTTTTAAAATATATACATATATATATTCTTTGGAGTTTAACTCCCTAATAAAGTTCTATTTTAGGAATTTAATTCCGCATAAAATTCTTTTAGGAGTTTAACTCCATCTAAAATTCTTTGGAGTTTAACTCCACAATAAAATCCCTTTTGAAATTAAGCTCCACTTTAAAAAGAAAAAAAGGAGGGGGAAGGAAAACATACACCGACTCCACGACACTGTCTTCCGTTAGAAAAAATTTCTAACGAGGCGCTGCCCCGCACCCCGCAAGGGGGCTGCTAGTCCCCTTGACCCCCAGCCCGCTATCCGGGTAGCGGGACCCCCGTAAAAACTCTGTGGGGCCCTCCCGATATTTCCAAACCCCCTTCAAAACACGATACTGCACATTGAGTTCGCATGACCAGTTTAACCCGTTAATCGGAGGTTCCTTCGCTCCAAATGCGAGGGGTAATTAACGGCAGCTTAGTCCGCGGTTGCCGGAGATTCGGATCTCCATAATCAATAAACCCCGGCCTACCCTAGGCAGGGGGAATCTGTAATGCGCCTGACAAGCGCGCGCGTATTCCCATCTCAATGGGGTGAGCAAAAACACCCTACAATACCGCTATGCAAAGCAAGAACTGTAGCTACCTATTTTAATTTTGAAATTCGATTCTACAACATCTTAGGTTTCTTTTATTTCATTAATCACATTAATGAAGTCCCATCATTTAAGTACCTAAACATCACAGATAAATACGACGTACACTTATGCCATCCGCATTCGCCTCGATGTCCCCTCGTGCACCGTTAGGTTAGGTAACTAACGGCAGAGCAGGGCAGGGCTAGCGCGGGTCTAAAACATAAGTAACGCCTATATAATATATCATATATACTATATACAGTATCTATCACAGAACATCACATGATCACATCACAGATATCGCAGCAGAAGAAACATGTGAAATATTGGATATACTAGGACGTCCGTGTTTTCAATACGAGCCAGTATAAAACACGGATTCCACGGTCGTGATGAATAGCCAAACCCACACCCCTAGACCCCTACGAGAGCGGCAAGCAACCCTACCAATTCTAGAGTTAGGAGACCCGGACTCGACTCCTCGAGTTGGTCTCCCACTGGACTCCAGAACCCGGTTACTTGTGCCCTCCTCCTTAGGTCTATCCTAGTGCGGAAAAGTAAATAATATACAAACGGTGACATCTTCCGCAACCTGGAAGTGCCCCAATAAAAGAATATTATATACAAGTTTTTACATGAATGAAAATGAAAAACACTCATCTCACATAAAACCCCCCGGCTATTCAAACACGACGATACAATATAACATATCCAGCAACACATAACATCACATGTCATCAACGTAAGTAAATATGCGCATCCCAATTATCGTTGACATATAGCAACGAAACCGGCGACATCACATATTACACTTACGGTCACAGAAAAGAAAGTGTAAAAATACAACAGTTGGAATCCGCAACCTCCTCAGGCATCGCATGCCTGACCAAATGAATTACTTAGACATCGTATGCCTAACAATTATAAACCCCGCATTTTAGTCTCATCATTGAAAACACTTTTCAATATTAAGTCGGGTAATTCAACAAGATTCCCGACATCCTGATCGAATGCTTGTCGCAAACTTCAGTAGACGGCCGCACCCCCGATACCGTCGACGAAGTGCACCAAGGCGGAACACCGCTACCGTGAGCACCCTGACGGATGCTTTCGGCGACGGGGTTCTCCTACAGTCACTTGGTCGGGGCTATGGAGTGAGGCTGTCTATTAAGTTTACCCGGCGAGTATCCGTGTACGCTACGTAATTGCGACGGACTTTTGATTACATCAAAATTCCGTGGCAACCGATCAAGTGAGACTAAAGTGCTATGTTTATAACATTCATTCAGTTATCTCATAACTCTTTGTGAATTCCAATTATTGTATCCCATTCCAGATAATTAGAAAATGTTAAACTTTCCGATCGAACATTCAAACACCCAAGTTTTCCCGATACAGCTCAACACATGAAATAAGTCTAACAACATTCAGTTCGTGCCTTAGTACCAACGGTCCAGCCGTAGAAGGGTCAAGCCAACGCCTCACATGTGGCACGCCGTACTGCCCTAAACCCGAAGGTTCAAAGGGCAGTTCAAGACGGTCACATAATCGAGTTAAGGTTTGTTGTCTTCTAGAGGGACCATCGCGTTACTTGCACTACTTAGAACGTCGTTAAACCACGGAAAAATCCAACACTTGGAAATTTCCCGACAGGGGAAAAGTTGGGTATTTATATCCGGTCGAACATTTTAACATATTCTAAAAATACCCGGAAAGCCACATAGACAAAGTTTGATACTCCGATCGAAACACCGAATCTCCAAAACAATCCCAGAAAATTCAACTCTTGAATAAATATTAAAAATTCACAGAAAATCCAACTCCAGAAACTAGGAATTACTGTGCAAACAAAAGAAGCTGACGTCATCAATGTGTCGCGGAACCGCCGCAGAAGCTAGGCTTCTGCCGCGGTTCCGCCGCAGTTTGGACTGTTCATGAGAAAATTTTTGCGCCGTAATTCTTATATTTCCCTGTTGAATTTTTTAGCAATTTTTAATTTGGAAAAATCCCAGTTTTTGAAAAAAGGACAGAGAGCAATTTTGAAATGGGTTTTCGGGTTCGTTCGGACTTCAAACTCCGTCTAGACTTCGTCTAAAGCTCTAGCTTGGCTCTGATACCACTGTAGGGTTCCTAGGCACCCTAATGAGGTCTCACAAGGCATCAACCATGCCAATTTCAATTTTTATCGGTGCCGAGAAACCCGACTACGGATCGTTGGCTAGATTTCTAGGCGAAAAGTAAACTAGTTAACACTTAACTATAAGAATACGGAAATACAACCTTTGTAGATCCGGTGCTCCACCTCCACGGCTCCGCAATGAAGTCCTCTCCGCTGTCCAAATCGAACCATGACTCTCACGGTGGTTTCATCGGAGAAAAGACCGGGCTAGGTCGCCGACAACGTGCCGAAGATGATCTACGTCGAAGCATCACTAGATCAAGCTCCACCTTCACCAAGCCATGAAAACTTGTGAAGGAAACACACTCTACTACTTGGCAAGAGGTAGAGGATGAAGAAATATGAAGCGGGTAGACTTTATAATTGGATTTCTCACTCTAATTCATCAATCACCATTGATGGATGCAAGGTTTTCTTCTTGAGTTCAAGGAAGAAGAAGAAGAATGTGTTATGATAAGTTAATTAAAAAATAATAGAAAAACAATACTTATCATAATTCTAACTATGGTTATGTGTAGAGAATTGACCAAGGTTAAAGGAATGGTTAGGGTTAAGGATGAGATAAGAATGGTGGTCAAGGTCAAAACTTCATGAAGCTTCAACTAAACAACAAATAAAGCCACCATTCTTTTCTCTTTTCCATTTATTTTCCAAAATGTATAAACAAATAAATAAATGAATAAATAAGTAATGGAAAAATAAAACCCTAATTATATGTTTAACCATGGTTTATTTCTTTACACTTAACCAAGTAAACATGTATCATCAAACATGATACAATCATGTGTACAAAAGTATATCACATATACAATGTGCACAAACCGAGTGAGAAAATCCATTTAAAGTGAACCAATACTAGTTAATGCAAAGTAATATATCAAATATATAATTATGCATTAAATCATTAAATCAACACTTGATTCAATGATCCGGTCATGTCGCACACAACCGACTAGTATACAATGTATCGACTTATCGAATCAATCCTTGATTCGATAACTAGGTTATATTGCATACAACCATTCGACACATTCATCGCGAGAATGAAATACGGTATCACATACACGCATTATTCTCGGTCCCGCACATATCTCATATGCGCTCCTATTTCGTTTCGCTTGAGCCAGGAAACCTCTGTGTAGGACTCTAAAGACTCGTCAATACGCCGGCAGCAGATGATGATCATATCAAGCACCCACAAGCCGCAAGCGGTCTGCTAAACGTAACGGCCACCCGGGTATTGAGCGATCAGAAGATCGACGAGCAAGCTCGCTCACACTCCAGTGAATCCAACCAGTAACACTACCGTACAGTCCGGTCTGATCGTCTGATATGTCGCATATCTCGCCTAGGGGTGGTAAACGTCAGACCCCAATAGCTCGATAAGTCGTGTCGATATGAGGTCTATAACAATTCGAGAAACTACCGGTAACACTTACCAGTAAATCTCAGCAACCCTGGCCAGGGATTTCCTGTTATAGCCAATCGAACACAGCGCAACATCAACTCCCTATACCGGGAGAGACGAATCCCCTCCTATCGCTCATTGCCTCCATGTGACTCGGGACTGTACCCAAAAACCACCGTTTTGCACGCCCTCTTGGACGTGGTAAGATGGAAATCAAAGCACAGTGGGAACCACACAAGACTCTATGACGATCTCGGGTCAACAGACTACTCTGTACCAGTGTCACCAGAGAACTGCAATCTGACGTGAGGTATAATACCATCTGGGAGTTCTCGACGAGTCCGTCCAGTGTACCCAGTCTCTACTGAGCACCCGTATATCATCTCTGATGTCAAACACCAATGGATATGGGATCATCCATCGCCCATCTGTATGGGTCGAGAAGGTATATGCTAGTCTACTCTGGTATATCGATGCCCCATCTCGATACACCCACGACTAGGGACTTTCAAGGATGTACTTATGGACTACCATGTCCCCACTAGTATGATCCGCATCATAGTCCAGGTAGTCAAGTACAGATCCTAAGGGCTTTACCAACATGTAACAGAGAGACAATCAGTATACACGTTAAGGTAAAGTTCAACCAGATAGCATACTATCATGTCGATCAAGAAAGTCCTCCCTATATATGTCCCAGCATCCACTACAATATACATCCAATGTACAGTAATGGCCTCTAGGGCATACATATAACTAACACAAGTTTACATGAAATAGGGCTGTGCACGCAAAACGAGGTGATTTCACCCTGGTCTGGCCGCAAATTGCGGCCAGGGGGATTAAATCTGCGGCCGGGGTTTGTTTGTTTGGGCTAGGGTTTTGGGTAATGGTTTCTATCAACCTGCATACCTCACTGCCAAGTCAATTTTATTTTAGGAGGTCCGGGTTGATAGCAGTTTCCAAAAAGCCACAAAGTCAACAAAAATGCTGAATTATGCCAAGTATAACCAATCTGGTATTTTGGTGAAATCTGGAACAAATCTTGGTCATAATGGTCTCAAATACCCCTAATAAGGTTACACTAACATTCAAAACCGACACTTGGTCAAGTCTCACTCAATTTTGCCTAAAACTAGCACTAATCTACTTAATACACTAAATTTCAGCTAGCTAAACAGAACTTGGAAAAATAGGAGTTGGGTTGCAAGATTATACCTCAAAGAAGGTCCTAGGATGTTGGAGAAGTGAGGATGAAGGAAGGAGGGAGGGCTGTTGTTGTTGGGGAGCTGCTCAATTTTCTCAAGTTGCTGATGCTGGGTTGTTGCTGCATCAGGCTGCTGTTGCCTTGGCTGCTGCTGCTGTTTTTGCTTTGATTTATTTTTCTCTGTGTGAGGCAGCAGCTGAAGTGTTGGTGGCTATGGTTTTGGTGCTGTGAAGGGTTGTTGTATGATGGCGAAGTGGGAGGGTAATGTTGAAGTGTTTGATGAGGGTGTGGGTTGTAGGATATGATGCTGGGGGCTGTTACTGATGTTGTTGCAGCAGCTACTACTGTGGCTGATGTAGCAGCAGAAGTAGGGTGGCTGATGGGTGATGTAGCTGCTGAGGTGAGGGGTTTGGGGTTTATGTTTTGGGCTATGGTGCTAGGGTGGCTGCAGCTGATGGGTTGGGGCTGATGTGGTGTTTGTGTGGCTGATGCAGCTGATGCTTTTTGTTGCTGTTTTTATGGAGTTAGGGTGGCTGAAGTCAGTTATTGGGGCTGAAAAGATGATGATGGGAGTGTGCAGGTCAGCTAAGGTGCTAGGGGCTGGTGTAGGGCTGCTGAATATTGTTGCTGATGTAGCTGCTGATGCAAATGGGGCTGAAGTTATGTGTTGGGCTGTTGTATTGAGTGGTGAAGCAGCTGCTGATGCTGCCTTAGCTGGTGTATCATGGTGTGGTGTTGTGTTATGGGGTGAGAGGTGAGAGAGATAAGGAAAAGATTTGAAATGAAAAGGGATTGTGACACAACTATAGCCACCTCTCTCTCTCTAGCCACAAGTCAACCCCATTCTAATCACCCTTAACCAAAACCAAAACACTAATTAACCCAATTAACCTAATCAATGGTTCAACCCACCATGCTCATCTAAACATGGTCCAACCCTAGGCTACCATGACCAAAATAAGAAACAAGTGTAGAAATGTTATGTGCACATTTTTGCACAAAAGCCAAAAATCCAATTAGCGATTTTTAATCGCGATTAACACCAACATAGCATATAATCCATCATAAAAAGTGTAAAATTTCCACAAAATGCCCAAATTTAGAATTTCCATAATTTTCTCTATTTATCGGTATTTAATTATACCGACTATTGGAATATCCATTAAAAAATAATATTAAATTATGAAAATTCCCAAAAATAATATTTTATTTTTTTTGAAATGTTACAGCTATGTACTCCGCTTCCATAGTTGAGTCTGCAACTGTCTCCTGCTTGGAACTCTTCCAGCAAACCGCCCCTCCACAGAGGGTAAAGACATAACCCGACATGGACTTGGAGTCATCCTTGTCACTCTGGAAGCTGGAGTCGGCAAAGGCCTCGAGCTGGAGGTCTTTTCCTCCATACACCAAGAACATCTCCTTAGTCCTTCTCAGGTACTTGAGAATGTTCTTTACCGCTATCCACTGTTTCTCCCCTGGGTTCGACTGATACCGGCTTACAACGCTCAATGCGTATGCTACATCTCGTCTGGTACATAACATCGCATACATTATAGAGCCTACCGCAGAAGCATAGGGTATAATAGACATGCGATCCCTTTCCAAATCAGTCTTGGGAGACATCTCTTTGGAGAGGGTGATCCCGTGACAAGCCGGTAAATTGCCGCGCTTGGAATCTTCCATACTGAATCTTTTCAGTATGGTGTCGATGTACCTTGACTGTGAAAGTCCCAACATCCTCTTAGATCTATCACGATAGATCTAGATCCCCAGAATGTAGTTGGCATCACCTAGGTCCTTCATGGAGAACCTCTGCGACAAGAATCCTTTCACTGACGTAGCATAGGAATATCATTTCCTATTAGGAGAATGTCATCCACGTACAAGACGAGGAATACCACAGTTCTCCCTACAATATTACTGTAAATGCATGGTTCATCTGGGTTTTTGATAAAGTCGAATTCTTTGACAGTATCATCGAAGCAGATGTTCCAACTCCGCGATGCCTGCTTCAGTCCATAAATGGACTTTAGCAACTTGCATACTTTACCGCTGCTTCCACTCTGAATGAATCCCTCCGGCTGATCCATATAGACGCACTCTTCCAAATTTCCATTTAGGAAAGCCGTCTTTACGTCCATCTGCCAGATTTCATAATCGTGGAAGGCAGCAATGGCAAGAAGGATCCGAATAGATTTTAGCATAGCCACTGGAGAAAAGGTCTCGTCATAGTCCAAACCAGGTCTTTGACGAAAACCCTTTGTAACAAGTCTAGCTTTATAGGTCTGAACCTGCCCATCTACACCAATCTTCTTTCTGAAGATCCATTTGCAGCCTACGGGTTTTACCCCTTCTGGAGCAAATTCCAAAGTCCAAACTTTGTTGGTGTACATGGACTCCATCTCGGTCCGCATTGCATCCAGCCATTTTACCGAGTCACCGCTCTGAATGGCTTGCTGGATGCTAGTAGGCTCACCATAATCCATAGTGCAATCCTCTCTATCCCCGTTTATGAGAAAACCATAGTATCTCTCGGGAGGATGAGACTGCCTACTACTCCTGCGGAGTGGTGCTGGGATGTCCGGTTCTCTTGAAACTTCTGGTTCTTCCAAGCTTTCAGTAATAGCTTGTGGTTCTGGAATTTCTTCCAGTTCTACTACGCTCCCACTTGCTTCTTTTTCTAAAAACTGATGTTCCAGAAAGTGGGCATGATGAGAAACAAAAACCTTTTGTTCCTCTGCGTAATAGAAAAAATACTCCCTGGAGTTCTTTGGGTATCCCACAAACTTACACAGTACTGAGCGTGCCTCGAGCTTGTCCGCATGCTGCTTTTTTACAAAAGCTGGACATCCCCATATCTTCAGATATTTAAAACAAGATTTTTTCCCACACCACATCTGATATGGTGTGGTAGGCACAGTCTTGGAGGGAACCTTGTTCAAAAGATATGCAGCTGATTCTAGTGCATAACCCCAGAAGGATCGCGGCAACTCAGCCTTACTCATCATGGATCGAACCATATCCAATAGGGTTCGATTCCGCCTCTCCGATACACCGTTGTGTTGTGGTGTGTATGGAGGAGTAAGCTGAGAGAGAATTCCATTCTCTTTTAAGAAGCCCAGAAACTCGGCACTTAAGTATTCACCACCTCGATCAGATCTCAGTGTCTTGATACTTTTGCCTATTTATTTTTCAACTTCATTCTTGTATTCCCGAAATTTCTCAAAGGCCTCGGATTTGTGCTTCATCAAGAAGACATGCCCATACCTGGAGAAATCATTTGTGAAAGTAATGAAGTATGAATAACTACTTCGCGCATGTGTAGACATTGGACCACACACGTCACTGTGTATGAGTCCCAAGAGCTCGCTCGCTCTTTCTCCGTGTCCAGTGAACGGGTTCTTTGTCATCTTTCCCATGAGACAAGGTTCACAAGTGGCATAAGACTGGTACTCGAACGGATCCAAGTATCCTTCTTTATGTAACTTTGTCAACCGTGTCTCATTGATGTGACCCAGTCTACAATGCCATAAGAAAGCCTGATTTAATTTCGGAGACTTTCTTTTAAGTGTGTTCTGGACACTGAAGACCTGAGCTTGATTCAAAACGTATATACCGTTTTTCAATGTACCTGACCCAATCAGTACTTGATTTAGGTGGATGTTTACTACATCGCTTACAAAAGCAAAAACATATCCTTCCTTAGAAAGTAAGGATACAGATATGATATTACAAGTCGCACCTGGTACATAAAAACAGTCACGTTGAATCAATATCTGCCCAGTTGTCAGTCCTAGATGATATTCCCCTACGGATTCAGCATACATGCTCATTCCGTTAGGAACCCTAAGAGTCATATCGCCTTTCTTGATAACCCTACGGTTTCTCAGAGCCCGTAACGAATTACAGATATGAGATCCTGATCCGGTATCCAATACCCAGGAAGTAGGGTTAACTGACATACAGTTCTCTATTACAAACACACCCGAAGCCAAAGCCACAACATGCTTCGAATTCTGGCTACTGGCTTTGCAAGCCCTGCAATCCTTCTGCCAATGTTCATTCCCGTAACAATAGGAATGTCCTGCTTTTACTACATCCAGTCCCGAAACTTCTGCCCTTCCCTTTCTTTCTACTTCCCTGGTTTCCTTCAGGGTAGTAGGTAGAGACTATTGAACTAAGTCAGCATCTGACCCGTTCTTCAACGTGGTCTTCAGGTCCGTGAGCTCAAAAGAGCTGGTCTCTGTAAGGACGTTGCCCCTTACAGATGACCCGATAGCTAACCTCGCTGGAAGCAATTCGTTCGAGGTCTCATATCTTGCGATACGAGATTGCTCTCCATATAAATTTTTGTTATGGAGGAAGATAGAAACTGAGTCCATCTTCTCGTGCTGCCTCTGGTATGTACCATCAACTGAGGCTAACACGAGGCACTTGGCTTTCGCACAGTCTTCTTCCGATGTCCTACGGATATCAATATCCGTGACAGGGGAAACTGGACCTGAGACGGCAGGGGTTGGATCAGTCAAGAGGTGTCCCAGCTTGTCATGGGCAATGGACATCTGGACAGACCTTTGCCAGTCATAACAGTCAGATTCAGTCATTTTATTATCTAGATGTAACCTAGGTGCGGTCAATGGGTCGCTGCAATTAAGAGAGAGAGAAGAAAACACTTAGCATGATGCTCTTGCAAGTTTAGATTGGTTTTTAATTTATCTAAACAGGATGGCTCCCACTGTCTCTCGAATCCCTCCTCAAACCATAAAGGAAGAATTAGTTAGGATCAATCTCACCGTACAATTCTTGCTTAACCGTTCAGCCAGGCCAGTGTCGGTACTTCGAGGGAGGTTTTCCAACGCTTTCGCGAAGTTCCTTAATTAAGTAACCTCTTTTCCCTGTGGGCGTAGCCCCGCTAACACCTTTCTAGATACATACTTGGTTTATAGCATTGATCGTTAAGTGAGAAAGTTCCCGGGGAGTAGCATATACCCTCAGTAAGATCGGGATCCAAATATCATCGCGTGACAAAACTGAAGGAATCCTACCAGAATAATCATACTCCAAATGGTATGCAGCGCTAGTAAGTTTCAGTTCTTTTGAAACTCCCGATGTGGATTTTTGCCCCATGCTCTTATGATCTTGACGAAGGCCAACATATCATAAGTCACATGTCAAGTTCTACCCGTCATTGTCCAGGTTAATTTGAACCCACCCGTACTTACCCTTGACGAAGGCCAAAATAGTAGTACGACTGTCCCAAACCAACGCATCTATCTATGCTACAGATAAATATTCAGCAACTACCAATCACTATGCCTTGGCGAAGGTCAAAATACATAGCTTGAATACTACTGAATATTTAACCGAAATGACGGAGGGCTACGAATGGTTTTGGCGAAACCGTGAACGTAGTGAACTTGATATAATCGATGGAACGAGATAGATTTTTAAAAGGAGTGGTTCAAGCTCCGCGTTTAAAAGCTGGTTTTTGAAAAGAACTGAGTGGTTTTGAAAGTGTTCCAATGACTTTTACTTGGTTTATTTTCTTGCATTAATTCCAATGCGTCCCATCATTTAATCCTACCATTGCAGAAAAGTACGCTTATGCCATCCGCATTCGCCTCGGGGCCCCGTCATCACCCGTTAGGTTACTTAACTAACGACAGAGCGGGGGCTGGACTAGCGCGGATGCAAAACATAAGCAACACCTAAATAGATATCATATATAGATATATAGCAATGATAGCCAATCCAGATCACAGATGAACACTTTGGATATACTAGGAACCCACGATTCGTTCGAACCTGCAACGAAAAGCGGATTACACTGTCGCGATGAATAGCCAAACCCCACCCTAGACCCCTACGGGTGAGGCAAACTACCCGCCAAGTACCCGAAGCGAAGCAACCTCTCTCAACACCGTGAGTAGGCCACTCGGCACTTCGAGATACCCGATAGTTTGTGCACCCCACCTTAGGTCTATCCTAGGAGCAAAAAACAGTAGAAAGAAATTATACAATGACGGCTACAACCCCGACCCGGTTGTGCGGCCAAACAAATAATATTACATCAATTTACAAATTTTACAATGAATGAAAGAAAAAGAAACTATCATCTCACATCCACCCCGGCTATTCATCTGCGACAATCCAATGAGTTCATATACACAAACCATCAACATTACAGATCACAGATATGTGTAACCCCCACTAATCGACGTATAGCGATTAGCGGACGTTCATTACATATATCACATCACAGAAAATATCCATTAGCCAAAGTCTACGGAATATCTATCAAAATACGGATTTGTAACCACCCTAAAAGTCATTTTGTTCTCTGGAAAATCTGGGCAGAAACAACATGTACAAAAAATCCCAAAACAACACAGTAAGAACACTGCAGCAAAACGGAGGCGCGGCCGAGTCAACTCGGCCGCGGATCCGCGGCCAAACCCATGGTATGGCCGCGTTTCCGCGGTGAGTTGGCTGATTCAGAGGCTCAGTTTTGCTGTGTGTTCTATAAAAACCCTGAGACGATTTTTCATGTATGTCAAATAATTTTTTGAACAGTATAAAAAATCGACAGAAAGCTGGTTTTTGTCGGATGTGTTTTGCGACTTTTTTCCAATCGATATTCTAAATACTTTGCTAACTTGCTAGTTTATGTTTAGCCAGGCACTGATACCACTGTAAGTCCACGTTGCTCACCCCGGTTCCTACGGGGAGGCGGAAATGGCGAAGAACAATAATTTTGGCGCAAAGGCAACATGGACTAAAAGCCGGATCTTTTCTAAACTAGAAACTAACAAACTACTAGAGGCTTTAACTACTATGCCGTAGAAAATATACCTCACGAAACCGGTCCTTTGGGTCTTCTCTCCGCTGTCCGGCTCGTCCATCCACGCTCCGAGGGTCGATCCGGATCTTGGTCACCTCCGCGGCATTCTTGAGTCGAAGACGATCCACCCGAGAGTTGTACACCGAGCTCCACCTTGAGCCGAGGCAACTAGGGCAACGGGGTCGCTAGTTTAGATGCCCTAGGTTATGTAGTAGAGATATATGGAAGTGTTTGTCGTTGTGGGATCTTTTTCTCTCAACACATGAGATCAAAAGAAGAAATCAAGAGGAGGAAGAAGGAGGAGCTAGCAACCATGAGAGCTTTTCTTTTCTTCTCACAAGAACAAGAGAGAGAAATGAAAATGAATTATGAGCTAAAGAAATGAACCATGGTTGCAATAATGCAAAAAAATCATCATTACCAATCCTTTCATGATAAAGTTGATGGCTACTAATTGAATTGACCATTTTCATAATCCAAAAGAAAAAGAAAATCCAAAGAAGAGTGTAGACCTCTCATGAAGGTCAATGGTCAACACCGGTCAACGGGTCAAAAAAGTCAAGAGAGGTCATGGTGGTTAAATGGTCAATGCAATTAGCCATCACTAAACTATCACTAAAAGGAGTAGTAAACAATGTCCCCGGCTCATAATGGTTTTGACCAAACGAATTGTCAAAACCCTAATGAGCCTGCCACATAACGGTTTTGGCCGAACAACTGCCAAAACCCTAATGGGGCACCTCCTCCTTTATCGCTCCTCAAAACTGTGCATACACACCCGCATCCGCATTCCGTAGAACGCGAATGCACAGACGATAAAACAAATCCATCCGTGCAATACTATGATCCGGCTTAAACCAAAGCCCACTAGTATTGCCTGCCCGAACAGCATACGCACACAAGTGCACGTAAGTGATCGCAGCCCTGCCGTAAAACCATACGGCCTCTACACGTTTCGCTTAGTGCAGGGAAACTCTCTGTGTGGGACTCTAAAGACTCGACACTACGCTGGCAGTGGGTTTAACCACAGACCGCAAGCGGCACTAGCTGTACGTAATGGTCCCTAGGTAGATGTCGATAAGAAGGCCGATGAGGCAAACCTATCCGAACTCCTACTGAGCCTGTATGTGACAATCTCCGTACAGTCCGGTCTGTTCGTCTGATAAATCGCATGGCGGGCCTAGGGGGCTGGTGAACGTCAGTCCCCTAATAGCGGTATAAGTCGTATCGGAGTGTAGCCCAGAACACCCTGAGATAACACTGGAAACCTACCAGTAAATCTCGCTTGCCCTGGCCAGGGACTACTCGTGTAATGGCTCTCCTAGACACAGCGCGATGTCAACTCCCAATACCGGGAGAGACGAATCCTGTCTAACCGTCACTGCCTCCAAGTGCTTCGGGACTGCACCCAATTACAACCTGTTTGCACGACTCCTTTGAGCAGTGGTAGGGTAGTAATCTAAGTACAGTGGGAATACACTCGAGGCGAAGTGACAGTGTCAAGTCAGCGGACTAAGCTGTACTCATGTCACCTGGGAACTGATAACTGACGATAGGTATAATACCAACCAACAGTTCCCAACGAGTCCTGTCCAGTGTACTCGTAACCTAACGAGCACCCGCATACTATCTCCAGTACGACGTACTGATGGCTGTGGGACAGACCATCTCCCCTGCTGGGATGAGAAGCGCATACGCTAGTCTACTCCGGAGTATCGATACCCTGTCTCGATAGTCCTATGACTAGGGACCTGTATAAGGATGTGCTTATAGATTACCCAGCCCCCACAAGTGTGACTGCCATCACAACACTGGTAATCAAGCAAAGATCCTAAGGGCTCTACTAATATGTATAAGCGATATGCTAAAAGAAACACATGCACATATTGAAGTAGAAACAAACTAAGTAGCATACTAATATTTTGAGCAAGATTGTCTATACAACTGTGAATATCCCAAGCTTCCATCAAGTAATATACAAACTAGTATGATACAGTAATGCCTCTAGGGCATATACACTAACATTATGAACCATTGGTTCTCTGAAAACAAGAAAAAGAAGAAAAAACTTGTTTTCTTTGATCTAAATTGGATCAAGAAATCAAACAGTGCTTTGCACTTTTTTATAAACCATTGGTTCTGGAATCTTGAAGATTCTCAAGATTATTGAGATAGTTCCTTACACTTGCAGAAACTGCACTGTTGCGCTCCTGGGTTGGCGCAAGCCACCAGAGAGCGCCACGTGTCAACATCTGAATTACTTACGCTATGCGCTTTAAGAAAAAGCCTTGCTCTCTGAAATTGGCGCAACTCACCAGAGCGCGCCACGTGTCAGCAGCGCAAGCGCAGCGCACTGGCGCAACGCATTGCGCTTGCGTGACACGTGTCATCACCACAAGCGCTTGCGCTCAGTGATTGGCGCAAAGCGCCTGACAAATGCAATGCATTTCTTTTACTAAAGGGCCAGGCCCAAACCAGAAAGGCCTAATAGGCCAAATTAAATTGCAATGCAATAAAAAGGGCAGAGCCCAAACAAAATTGATGCTCTGCATCATTTATAAATGGGCAGAGCCCAAACAAAATAATAAATAATGCAATGCATTATTTTAAAAGGGGAAGAGCCCAGATAAAGGTCCAACAGAGACCAAGATTAATGCTATGCATTATTAAAAAGGGGCCAAGCCCTAGCACAGGCTTAATAGGCTAAAAAACAAATAAAAGCGTTGAACAGTTTTCAACTGGACTTAGCCCAATCATGGCCGTAAGTCCTCAAATTAAATTGACTGAGCACAGCTGCTCTCTTAAATCAATTTACATCCGGTTCAAGGGTACATCTCCGAACTCCTTTGACTCCTATCGTTGCAATCCTTCAACGACGTCAGAGAGGTGACGGGTCCCGATAACTATACATCAACACGGACTGTGGGGTCCTTAAACTCATGGACTTAAGCGTCCTTAAAATAAAACATGGACTGTGGGGTCCTTAAACCCACGGACTTAAGCGTCCTTAAACTGGAACATGGACCACCACGTCCCTAAACTGGAACATGGACCACCACGTCCCTAAACTGGAGATGGACCACCATGTCCCTAAATTGGAGTATGGACCGCAATGTCCTTAAACTACCTATGGACCACCACGTCCCTAAACTGGAAATGGATCTAGACGATCCCGTTAAGTTGATCTTGGTCTCAAATCAGACTAACGTACTCTTAACAAACGTTTAAGTTGATCTTAGCCTCAAATATGACTAATGTATCCTTAAACCAAAACCCAAAACTAAGAAAGTACGGATTTGGAAGAATCCACGTCCTACGAGCGACGAAATAAATAGTCTCCGTATACAATCCACGGGCAACCACAAACAAAACAAATACCCACGACACGAAGTGTAATTCTGGAGAAGGAGAAAGTAGTTACCGCGATGCGGTAGCGTAATTAACTGCAGGGGCTTGCGCCTGCAGGGAAGAGCATCCCCACAATTAAAAACCCCTCAAGCGAGGGGGAATTTAACGAAGTCTGCTACATCGGCCGCATCCGTCTAAACCTCCGATACACGGTGCCATAAATCAACTTGGCATCTTCAGAGAGGTGGACGGATAAAACCAAATAGCATCTGCCCCGAATCTCAGGTAAGACGTCCTAATGTCTTGGCCACCGTTCGGAGGGGAACAGCCGAGAACTCCCAGATGGTATTATACCTATCGTCAGATGGCAGTTCTCTGGTGACACTGGTACATGTCAGTCTGTAGACCCGAGATCGTCATAGATTCTTGTGTGATTCCCACTGTGCTTTGATTTCCACCTTACCACGTTCAAGCGAACGTGCAAAACGGTGGCTTTTGGGTACAGTCCCGAGTCACATGAAGGTAATGAGCGATAGGAGGGGTTTCGTCTCTCCCGGTATAGGGAGTTGATGTTGCGCTGTGCTCGATTGGCTATTACAGGAAGTCCTTGGCCAAGGAAGCTTCAGAGATATACTGGTAAGTGTTATCAGTAGTTTCTCGACCCGTTATGAGCCTCATATCGACACGACTTATCGAGTTACTGGGTCTGACGTTTACCACCCCTAGACGAGATATGCGACATATCAGACGAAGAGACCGGACTGTACGGTAGCGTTACTGACTGGATTTGCAGGAGTGTGAGCAGGCTTGCTTGTTGATCTTCTGATCGCTCAATACCCGGGTGGCCGTTACGTTTAGCAGACCGCTTGCGGCTTGTGGGTGTTTTATATGATCATCACCTACTGCCGGCGTATTGACGAGTCTTTAGAGTCCTACACAGGGGTTTCCTGGCTCAAGTGAGACGGAGTAGGAGCACATATGTGATATGTGCGGGACCGAGATTAATATGATATGAGATACCGTATTCTATTCTCGCGATTAGTGACATTGATCGGTTGTATGCGATATAGCCGGGTTATCGGATCAAGTGTTGATTCGATAAGTTGTTACACATGATATTAGTCGGTTATAGCCGGATTATTAAATCAAGATTTGATTTAATAATTTAATATATAATTATATATTTGATATATTACATTACATTAACTAGTATTAGCTCACTTATGATTTATTTTCTCACTAGATTGTGCACATTGTTTATATGTTATATATGCAAGTGTACATGTTTGTATCATGCTTGATGATACATACCAGATGGGTGTATGAGACTTATACCATGATTATGTTAAATTAGGGTTTTGTTTATGTCATAAGAATAACAAAAGAGAATGACTTAGTCAAAGTTGTTAAGCTTTCATGAACCTTGTAGAAACTTTGACAAAGTCAACTCTTTTGTCATTCCATAAGATATTATCAAACCCAACCCTTAATCATAGTGTATGGTTTATTCTCTACATGAGTTAAGCATGATAGCTTTAACTCACCCATGGTTACATAATTCACTTGGATGAATTATTCATAAGACTTCTTCTTCTTCTTCAAGCTCCATGAAAAATCTTGCTAGCTCTAATGGAGTTGTGAGAAAAAATGTGAGAAAATCAATTCTAAACTGAGCCCACTTCCTACTTCATCATCCTCTACTACTTGCCATGTAGAATATGGTGTTCTCTTCACAAAGTTCATGACCCAGTGAAGGAATAGCTTGAGTTAGTGTCTCCCCGACGTAGATCATCTTCGGCCTCAAAGTCTTCAATGCAAGCACGTTCGTTTCTTCAACGGAGCCTCTCTAGAGTCCGGAGTTTGCGATCGCAGCGAAGGGGGCTACTACACGGAGCTATTTGAAGTGAAGGACCGGTCTACAAAGTTTGTATTCCTTGCTCACTAATTGTTGCAAAGTGTTTGCTTTTCATATTCCGAATTATTTCTAGTAAACGATTCAAGTTAGGATTAGCTAAAACGGAAAAATTTTAAATTTGGCATGGACGATACCTCCGGAAACCTTGTTGCCGTCATCGGTAACCCTACAGTGGTATCAGAGCCATACTAGAAATTAATACGGATTTTGTTAGGATTACGGAACCGAAACAACTCCGAAACTTGAAACGGAAAATCATAGTTTCTGTCGATTTTAAAAGTTGTCAAAAAAATTTGCAAACAAGTACAGTGTGATGTATGTGATATATCATGAACACACACAAAATTTCAGGACATTCCCAGAAAAAGTGGCCGGCCACCATAGGGTACATCTCGGCTCAATCCGAGCACCCCCCTGAATTTTTGTCTGTGTTCCAGTGGCTTGGTTTTGATGTTTCAGGTGTTGTTTATTTTTGCTAATTTTGCATGTGATGTAATCTTACACTATAAGAAATTCGGAGTGTTTCATATTCATAGTTTTAACATTGTTTCGGATTTTTCACATATTGTCTAGACGAAGTTAAAAGGTTCGATCGAATGTCAAAAACCCATTTTTCCAAGTTTAACGTATTCGGAAAAATTTGCAAGTGATTCTTTGGACCCTCTAGAAGAACGAAACCTTAACTCAATTATGTGGCCGTCAAAACCGCCACTTGAACCCTAGGGTTTGTGGTAGTTTAGCGTTTCACATGTGAGGCGTTGGTTTGACCCTTCTACGGCTGGTTCATAGGTACTGTGGCATCTTCTTGGTATTATTAAAACTGTGCTCAAGTGTTGAGCTGTCGGGAAATTGTGGGACTTTGATGAAACGATCGAAGAGTTTATCATCGTCCGGATATTATGTGATAGGATACAATATTTGGAATCCACATGTAGTTATGAGATAACTAATTTGAATGTTATAAATCTAGCAATTTGGTCTCAAATGATCGGTTGCCACGAGATTTTGATGCGATCAAAAGTTCGTCGCAATCACGTAGAGTACGCGGATACTCGCTGGGTAAACTTAATAGATAGCCATGCCCCATAGCCCCGACCAAGTGACTGTAGGAGAACCCCATCGCCAAAAGCATCCGTTCGGGTGCTCGCGGCAGCGGTGTTCCGCCTCAGTGCACTTCGTCGACGGTCTCGGGGGGTGCGGCCGTCTACTAAAGTTTCCGACGAGCATTCGATCAGGACGTCAGGAATCTTGTTGAATTGCCCGACTAGATATTGAAAAGTGTTTTCAAGATCGAGACTAGAATGCGGGGTTTATAATTGTTAGGCATGCGATGTCTAAGGAATTCATTTGGTTAAGCATGTGATGTCTAAGGTGGTTGCGGATTCCAACTGTTGTAGTTTTTCACTTTCTTTTCTGCGGCCGTAAGTGTAATATGTGGTGTATCGCCGGTTTCGCTGCTATATGTCAACGACAATTGGGATACGCATATTTACTTACGTTGATGACATGTGATGTTATGTGTTGCTGTGATATGTTATATTGGATCGTCGTGTTTTGAATAGCCGGGGTTTTTTTTATGTGAGATGAGGGTTTTTATTTTCATTCATGTAAAATTCATTGTATGTAATATTCTTTTATTGGGGCACTTCCGGGTTGAGGATGATGTCACCATTGTATATTATTTATTTTTCCGCATTAGGATAGACCCAAGGCGGGGAGCACAAGTAACCGGGTTCTGGAGTCCAGTGGGAGATCATCTCGAGGAGTCGAGACCGGGTCTCCTAATTCTAGAATTGGTAGGGTTGCTTGCCGCTCTCATAGGGGTATAGGGGTGTGGGATTGGCTATTCATCACGACCGTGGAATCCGTGTTTTATACAGGCTTAAAATAAAACACAGAAATCCTAGTATATCCAATATTTCATATGTTGTTCTTCTGCTGCGATATCTGTGATGTGATCATTTGATATGATGAGATGGATACAGGATATAGTATATGTGATATATTATATAGACGTTGCTTATGTTTTACACCCGCGCTAGCACTGCCCTGCTCTGCCGTTAGTTACCTAACCTAACGGTGCACGAGGGGACATCGAGGCGACTGCGGATGGCATAAGCGAACGTTGAATTTATCTGTGATGTTTAGATAACATAAAATGATGGGACTTCATTAATGAGATTAATGAAATAAAAGAAACCTAAAGATGTTGTGGAATCAAATTTTCAAAAATAAGTAGCTCTAGTTGTTGTTTTGCATAGCGGTGTTCCTTGTAGAACATCCAGCACCTTATTCGATAAGGAAAGAGCCGAGATCCCTTCACCGGGAGTGACCTCTTTAGCAATAACTGGCCGATGATACAACCCTCGGTTTGTCTTTTGATCGCTTCTATAGTTTTTGCTTTGCATAGTGGTATTTTGAATATCCTGCACCTTATTCGATAAGGAAAGAGCCGATGATCCCTTCACCGGGAGTGACCTCTTTAGCAAAACTAGTAAAAGCCTAAAAAACACTCCATTTTAAATCATTTGATTCTACAACGATATCAAGTTCATTATGCAAAAGGTTTTCTTAAAAACCTGTCGTAGCCCTCCGTCATTTCAGATAAGTACTTCATAGTTTTCGTGCTATGTTTGTTGGCCTGCGTCAAGGCGTAGTGTTCGGTAGCTATTTATGCTTATCTGCTAAAGCATATGATGCGATTGAGTTAGGATAGTCATGCGACTTTGTTGGCCTGCGTCAAGGGTCGTACGGGTGGGTTTAATTCAATCGGGAAATGACGGGTTGAACTTGACTAGCAGACTATGGTTTGTTGGCCTGCGTCAAGGTCATAGAATGCTAGGGGTAAAATATTATTGGGAATTCAAGTGTTGAAATTTGCAATGAGATTGCATACCTTCTATGAGATAGTTGGATCCCGATACCCACTGTGAGTAAGAGTTACTCCTGAGAGAGTTTTACACATTACAATTAGCCGATCAAGTAGGTGTCTAGAAAAGTGTCAACGGGGTTACGCCTCTGGGAAAACGAGGTTTATTTTAATTAGGTCCGTGCGAAAGCGCGGGGATCCTCCCTCAAAGTACCGGCACGGGCCTGGCTGAAAGATTGGCGAACTTGTTGGGTGTAATCAATCCCGGCTAGTCTTTCCTTTTAGGGTTTGATGGAAGATTTGACTAAAACACCGGGAGACATCCTGATTAGATATATTAATAACCAATCTAATCTAGCAAGAGCATACGCTGAGTGTTTTCTTCTCTCTCTCTCCAGGTACCGACCATGTCACGCCTTAATCAAGATAATAATACGGATGTATTGACCAAACCCGCTTGTTATACTGTGCTAGGGAACGTTGGTCCCGCTCCAACTTATAATTGTTATAAGACAGATCAGGAAATAGGGGATTACTTGAATTCCCGTGCTGCCCAAACGAAGAAAGTACATGATGATGCATCTTCTTCGGGTGTGTTCATTATAGAGAACTGTTTCTCAGTATCCTTTACGTCCTGGGTATGAGATACCGGATCCGGATCCCGCAAATGTAATATGTTACATGGGCTACAGAAAGGTTGAGAACTGAGAAAGGATGATAAGTTTTAAGAGTTAAAAATGGTGCAAGTGTTGTAGCCAAGTCTGTTGGCAGTTATCACCCTGTATTACCAAATACATTAATTCTGAACGAATGTTATTAGATACCGAACCTGATATACAACATCATATCAGTCTCTTTATTAGTAAAGAACGATATAATTTTTTATTGTTGGATAATGTTTTGAACATTCCTTATATCAAGAGTTGATCGGTTCAGGCATGTTATCTAAAAGCATATACGTTCTAAATCAAACTACAGTTCTTAACGTACAGAACACACACAAGAGGAAGAGTTCAGAAATGAACGAATCCTTCTTGAGGCATTGTAGACTAGGTCATATCAATGCGACCCGACTAGCTAAGTTACATAGAGATGCATATTTAAATCATTTTTAATTTACATCTAGTGAAACTTGCCAGTCATGTCACAAAGATAAGATGAACATAGCTCCGTTTATTGGAAACAAAGAAAGAGTTAGTGAACTCTTGGGATTGATACATGATGATGTATGTAGGTCCCCTGTCTACATATGCCAGGACTGGTTCTTTGTACTTCATTACATTCACTGATGATCTCTAAAGATTCGCATTTATGTTCCTGTTGAAACACATGTCTGAACCTTTTGAGATATTCAAAGAATATAAGTTAGAAGTAGAAAACCAAAAAGGGTATAAGTATTATGTCCTATGATGTGATCAGGGAGGAGAATACTTTGGCACGGAATTTATGGACAATTCTAAAGGAGAATAAGATTCTCTCTCAACATTACTCCTCCATATACTTAACAGTGTGTTGGTATATCGGGGCAGAGCACTTGCATCCTATATGATATGGTGTGCTCTATGATGAGTACTACTGAGTTGCTTATTTCATTTTGGGGGTTATGCACTTGTGAAGCTGCATACCTATTGAATAGGGTTTTAACTAAATCAGGTGCCTACCACTCCATATGTGATATGGAATGGGAAGAGCCCATGTCTTAAGTCTGTTAAGATTTGGGGTTGTCCGGCCTATGCCAAAAGCAAAATCCGGACAAGCTCGAGGCAAGGTCAGTTATGTGGAAGTTTGTTGGATATCCCAAGCATTTGCAAGGGAATATCTTATATCACACTGAGAAGCAAAAGGTGTTTTGTTTCTCAGCATACCACCTTTGGGAAAGGGAATTTCTTATGAAGAAATTAGTGGTTATGAGGTAGAACTGGAAGGAGTTCCAGCTATACAAACTGCAGCTGACGATTTGGTAGAACCGAAGGATTCAATAGTTCCCAACGAATCTTAGCCTCTCCGCTGATCTGGTAGGGTTCCTCATCTGCCTAAGAGATACTTCGGTTTCTCTATGACAGTGGGAGCGAGGATGGCATCATGAGATGATGACCCAACTAGTTTCGAGCAGGCCATCAAGAGTGGTGATTCTATGAGAATGGCTGGATGCTAAGCGATCTGAGATGGAATCCATAAACACCAACAAAGTATGGACTTTGGTTACATTATCTGAAGGGTTAAATCCCCATCAGGAGTAAGTATATCTTGAGAAGATTACTTTGGTGTACATGGAAAAGTTGAGACTTTCAAAGCTAGGATTATTGCAAAAGGTTCTCGTCGTCGACCAGGTATGGTTTATGATGAAACCTTTTCTCCAGAAGCTATGATTAAGTCCATAGGGATCTTACTTGTCACTGCTACATACCATGACTACGATATCTGGCGGTTGAGTGTCATGACTGCTATTCTAAATGATGATTTAGAAGAGAGCGTCTATAAGTACACAGCCAGAGGACTTCGTAGACAGTGGGAGCAGCGAAAACGTGTGCAAGTTGCTTTATGAGTTAAAGCAGGCATCGCGGAGTTGGAACATCTGTTTTGATGTGGTAGTCAAAGAGTTTGACCTCATCAAAATTGTAGATGAACCTTGTATACACAAAAAGACAGTAGGGAGTATGGTGATGATCCTCGTATTGTATGTGGATGACATACTCTTGATAGGAAAGGAGTTTCCTATACTACGCTCGGTCAATCTCCTCTTATCACATGGATTCTCCATATAGGATCAAGGTGATACCTCCTAAATCCTGGGTTTTGGATCTATGAGATAGATCTAAGTGGATGTTAGGATTCTCACTAGGTGTAGTAAGATGGTATCAATCGATCCTGGGGAGAATCATTGGATAGCTTCCATGGTGGTAAGGTTGACTGAATGTCAGTCACAGGCATTGTCTTTACCCTCAGTGGAGGGACGGTATGTTGGAAGAGTTCCAAGCTAGATACCGAAGCATACTAGACGATAAAGGCTGGATACATTGCTACCAAGGAAGCTACCAAAGAGGCAGTCTGGATGAATATTAGTTCATGAAATGAACTTTGTTCCAACCGTTGTGTGACAATGGAGTTGTTGAAGGAGTTTCTACAGCACCACTACAAGGGTTTAGTAGCATCACACATGCCATTCTTTAAATTTTTAGGGTGCTATAGAAACTAACCTAAGGATCATACTAGAAAAGCTAGGGTAACAAAACTTTAAACACTTTCACAAGAAGTAAAAGCTAGGTTTAGGGAATACAACCTTTGTAGCTCCCTACGCTAGACTCCTTGGCCACTTGGGGTTTGAAAGAAGCTTGCTTGAGGTCCTCTAAGTCCACGACGATCCATCCGGAGTCCTCTTTGTCCAAGCTAGAAGCTATACTAGATCAAGAGAAATAGTTGAAGCCAACACTCTAAACTAGTTGGCTAGAGTAGTGTAGAATGTTAATGTGGTTTCTTTTCTCACTTAAAGACCCTAACTTGAACACTCTTTCACTCACTAATGGAAGCTAGAGAGCAAGAGAGAGGAAGAAGAAGATGAAGGCGATATGAGAGCTCAAGATAATGATAAGCTTAGGTTAAAAGATGAGAAAAGAAAATATATATATTTTCTTCTTCTCACCTTTAACCCTAGTTAAAAAATATCTAGATATTTTCTTTTGGATGAAAAATGGCCAAGGAAATATAACTCATGGTTAAGGCAAGGGTGAGTGGAAGAATAAAATAATTAACCATGAATTAATTTCACTTTCATTTTCTTTTCCAAAAGGAAATATCATTATATTAAATAACAAGGTGTGAGTCTTATATTGCCACCATCTCATATATCAACAACCATGATAGAATAAGTGTATGCATGTATGTGTGCATGCACATCTATATGTGCAACAAAAAGAACATGTGCTTACATGCATGCATACTACAAAAGACAAAATGGTCTAAAGTGAAAAGCTAATGGTCAAAGATAAATCAACACTTGATTTAGCAAACCGGTCATATCACATACGACCCGACCAATAGAAAACAGCCCGATTAATATACGGTATCACATACGCGCATTTAATCCGGGCCCCTCGCATATCTCATATGCACACCACATCGTTTCGCCTGGACTAGGTAACTCCATTGTGGGACTCTAAGACTCGTCAATACGCCGACAGTAGGTGATGATCATATTAAGCACCCCCAAGCCGCAAGAGGTCAGCTAAACGTAACGGCCACCCGGGTTTTGAGCGATCAGAAGAAAATAAGCGAACCTGTCACAACTCCCATCGAGCCAACCGGCAACACTACCGAACAGTCCGGTCTCTTCGTCAGATATGCTGCATATCGAGTCTAGGGATGGTAACGTCGACCCTAATAACTCAATAAGTCGTGCCGATGAATGGTCTATAACAGATCGAGAAACTACTGATAATATTTATCAGTAAATCTCAACAGCCCTGGCCATGGACTTACTGATATAGCTAATTTGTAAGTCTACGTTACCTCTCCCGGTACTTACGGGCTTGCGGAAATGATGAAAAACGATTTTTCTAGAGGTGGTAACATGGACTCAAAAAATGGATCTTTGTTAAACAACTATTTAACAATCCTAACAAGAGTTTAACCTACTCGGTTAGGTGGTTATACCTTAACTTGATCTCCTTCGTCTTCAACTCCTTGCGGTGGTCGGATCGGCCTTACCTCGTCGTCTCCTTGCGCCGAAGATGGATCCACCTGAAAACTTCTACCTTTGGCTTCTTTTCAAACTAGAAGAAACTAGAACACTTGGTTTGCTAAACCTTATGAACTAGGATGAGTAGAGGAGTGTGTTGGGATTTATCTCTATGGTTCTTGCTTCTCAACACATAAGACAAGTGAACCATAGACTAGAGAGAGAGCAAGAGGAAGAGGGAGAGCTCAAGCAAGAGAGAGAAAACAAATGAGAGAATGAGCAAGCCTTTTGCCATCCAAGCTCTCATAATCCAAAATCATGATAACTCATAATAGTAATTGAGTATTATGTGATGGTTCAAGTCAAAATGGCCATATCATTTCATGCACTCATTTTGCAAAAAGAAACAAGCAAGCAAAAGTCTTTGCCATGAAATGATAGCCATTATAATGATGATGGTCAACTGGTCCAACCTAGTCAACCGGTCAACAAAGTCAACAAGTCAACAAAGTCAACCTCTCAACAACCATGTCACTATAATACTTAATTAATATTATTGTTAATCATATTTCATATTCTCATTACGGTTTTAGCAAAAGTCAACAGTCAACAGTCAACAACTCCAATGAGAATCCTCTGCCTCTGTCTCTCTGTCAACTGTGCATACACACCCGCATTCGCGTCCCGAGGAACACGAATACTAACGAGATAAAACCAATCCCAAAACGAACACTAGGATCTGGCTTAAACCAAAGCCCGCTAGTGTTAAATGTTTGGACACTAAACGTGCACAAGTGCACGGATGTGACCGAACCCTGTCGCAAAACCATGCGACCTCTACTCTTTTGCCTAAAGGTGAATAGCTTTCTGTATGGGACTCTAAATACTCGACACTACGCTGGCAGTGGGTTTAACAACAGACCGCAAGCGGCACTAGCTGTGCGTAACGGTCCCCAGGTAGATGACGACAAGAAGACTGACGAGGTGAAACCCATCTGAACTCCTACTGAGCCTGAATGTGACAATCTCCGTACAGTCCGGTCTGTTCGTCTGATAACATCGCATGGCGGGCCTAGGGGGCGGTAAACGTCAGTCCCCTAATAGAGGTACAAGTCGTGTCGGAGTGTAGCCCAGAAAACCCTGAGATAACACTGGAAACCTACCAGTATATCTCGCTTGCCCTGGCCAGGGACGACTTGTGTAATGGCTCTCCTAGACATAGCGCGATGTCAACCCCCAATACCGGGAGAGACGAATCTTGTCTAACTGTCACTGCCTCCAAGTGCTTCGAGACTGCACCCAACTATTACCTGTTTGCATGACTCCTTTGAGCCGTAGTAGGGTAGTAATCTAAGTACAGTGGGAACACACTCGAGGCGAAGTGACAGTGTCAAGTCAGCGGACTAAGCTGTACTCATGTCACCTGGGAACTGATAACTGACGATAGGTATAGTACCAACCAACAGTTCCCTACGAGTCCTGTCCAGTATACTCGTAACCTAACGAGCACCCGCATACTATCTCAAGTACGACGTACTGACGGCTGTGGGATAGACCGTCTCCCACACTGGGATGAGAAGCGCATACGCTAGTCTACTCCAGTGTATCGATGCCCTGTCTCGATAGTCCTACGACTAGGGACCTGCATAAGGATGTGCTTGTGGACTACCCAGCCCCCACTAGTGTGACTGCCATCACAACGCTGGTAATCAAGCAAAGATCATAAGGGCTCCACTAATGTGTATAGGTGATATACTAAAATAAACACATGTACACATTAAAGCAGAAACAAACTAAGTAGCATACTACTATATTGAGCAAGATTGTCTATACAAGGTGAATACCCCAAGCTTCCATTAAGTAATATACAAACTAGTATGAAACAGTAATGGCCTCTAGGGCATATACACTAACAATCTCCCACTTGCACTATGGCCATGTACTGGCGTATCGAAGACCTATCATCTCGATCAGCCGCTCGAACTGAGTCTGGGGTAAGGCCTTTGTGAATGGATCAGCAGTGTTATCTTCCGTAGCAACTCTCCGAACCTCGATCTCCTGGCGACCCACCATCTCCCTGATCAGGTGATACCGCCTCAAGATGTGTCTGGATCTCTATGGGACCTGAGTTCCTTCGCTAAAGCTATAGCCCCGTTGTTGTCGCAATACAGAGGTATTGGATCAATAATGGACGGAACCACCTGAAGTTCAGTTAAGAACTTCCTTATCCAGACGGCTTCTTTTGCGGCATCTGCAGCAGCGATATATTCCGCTTCCATCGTCGAGTCAGCAACGGTTTTCTGTTTGGAACTCTTCCAACACACCGCCCCTCCATTGAGGGTAAAGACATAACCCGACATGGACTTGGAATCATCCTTGTCACTCTGGAAGCTGGAGTCAGCAAAGGCCTCAATCAGGAGGTCTTTTCCGCCATACACCAAGAATATCTCCTTAGTCCTTCTCAGGTACTTAAGAATGTTCTTTACCGCTATCCAGTGTTTCTCCCCAGGGTTTGACTGATACCGGCTTACCACACTCAGTGCATAAGCTACATCTGGTCTGGTACACAACATCGCATACATTATAGAGCCTACCGCAGAAGCGTAGGGTATAATAGACATGCGATTCCTTTCCAAATCAGTGTTGGGAGACATCTCTTTGGAGAGGGTCACTAGTAAAATAGGGGGTTGCCCCTACGGATGGAAATATCCGTAGGGGCATATTTAACTTGGCCCTACGGATTAATCCGTAGGGCTAAAAGGTTGCCCCTACGGGCACAGACGTCCAAGAATAAAAATATTAATTCTTAATTTGGTGTTTGCCCCTACGGAGCCGCAAACAAAGGACCTACGGGTATATCCGTAGGGGCAAGTAAATATCGTTTTAAAATAAAGCCAGATCGAAAAGCCTACGCTCATTTTCTCTCTCTCCCTCAAACGAGCGCGCAAAACCCCAAATCGCCACCGTCGCGTCGCCACCGTCGTTGGGCAGAGTCGCCACCGCCGATTTCGTCGCCACCGTCGTCGCCACCGCCGGTTTCGTCGCCACCGTCGTCGCCACCGCCGGTTTCTTCGCCAATTCGCCACCGTCGTCGCTCCAGCCCACCAGCGCACCCGTTCAGGTATAAATCTCGAGGTAAATTAAAGAATTTTTGGATTATTCATGGTTGGGTCTGGGTTGCGCGCGCGAGAGTTGGGTTTGGGCAGGGGCGCGGTGGCGGTCGGGGTCGGGGTCGGGGTCGGGGTAGGGTTAGGGTTGGGGTTCGGCTGCTGCTGGGGTGGGGCTGGGGTTAGGGTTACGGTGGGGCTGGGGTTAGGGTTACTGTGGGGCTGGGGTAGGGTTACGGTGGGCTGGGGTTAGGGTTGGGGCTGGGGTTAGGGTTACTGTGGGGCTGGGGTTAGGGTTATGAGAGGCATGTCAGCATATTTATGTGTAATAATTGAGAGGATCAAGCTAAGTTCTATGCAAGCAGTCCCTCAGAATACATAGATAGCTAGCCTTACATTTTAAATTAACATATTCCATAGTTGTCTTAATGGTAAGGCAGATACCCATATTGTGTAAGAGCTGACATTAATACAACCATAGGGAGCTGACAGATTATACATCTCATGTGGCATTAAAATCTATAAATGGACATACGAGATAATGCAAAGAAAGAGCAATAGATCAAGACTCAATCAACTTTCCTATGCTTTATGATTTCAGCGGATAGCTCAAGTTTAGTTTCAACTTTATATTCTTATTTTTCTTTCTTTTTTCTTTAGTGCTTCTTCGTCCATTTCTTTGAAGAGTCTCTCACAGCGAAATACACTCCAATTGCTGTTGAAGATTTTAGAATGTATCCAGAATTTAAGAAAAAAATGTTGTGCCCCTTATGCTTCTGTTATTCAACTCCTTCCATACACTCTGGACATCTCAAATTTAAAAACTATTAGAAGTGTACTTGTTTATCATACATTGAACACACCATGCATGCTATTTCTTTCACTCTCTTGTGGCATGATATTGATAGTTTATGTGAGAGTAAGACCATAACAAACATAGAAAATATTTCAACTAAGATATGAGAGACCGCTCCTAAAGAAAAACTAAAAGAGGTTAACAATGTAAAGATCAATTCCTATTCATTCTTTCCAATGTATAAAAAAAATCACATTTTTTTTAACATTACAAATCTTTGCACAAGCGTGCAGCCGCACACAAATAGCCGTGTCCCTAACTAATATGTAACCATGACACATGGCAGATGAGGTGTCTCATAACTCAATATTAGCGATTTCCATGATCACGACACGTGGCAGATGAGGTGTCTCATAACGCTTTATGATATCAGTATCCAATATTTATAGTTTTAATTGTTGATTGTTATAGATGTATACCATTGCAATAATAGTTTTTGGTTGATGAATGCTATTGCAATGTAGGATGATCAGTTCTATCAATCTTGATCTCAATGGTTTAAAATCATGTTACACATACAACACGAATGCACAACAAACGCATAATTAGAGAGCGACTCGAGATATTCGGGTTAAAACCAATATATGATACTCGATGATGATATGAAACCTTCATATTCCCATCGATACCCGTATATGAAACTAAAAGCGCCACTTAGTCCCCGTCTATCGGTTAACATACGTGCGATGCTCGTCGTGACCTAGAACTATACGAAGGTTGTTAAATATCGGACAGTATAGCTCGATACTAACAACCGTCGTATAGTCTACGCGACGAGAAAATTCAATCGTATGGTAACCCATAGATTTGTCCCGTGTGGACAAGTTAAGAATGTATAAAGCAAACGCCTTCATTCACTTGTGTTTTCATCCGTTTCGAGATATTTCGTCGGTACCTTTCCGCTGGTTCTCCGTGTACAAAGATAGATTAGATGTTCATTTCAACGTTGTTTCACAGCTTTTAAATGATTATCTATTCTATTACAGTGTACTCGGAGAATAGCGGGGAGGTGCTGCCGAAATTTACTCGAAACGGTTGAAAGCACAAGTGATGGGCGTTCGCTCTATACATTCTTAATGGGATAGAAGCCTACCCCCGACAGCCGGAACACATACATACAAACGCATAATTAGAGAGCGATTCGAGATGTTCGGGTTAAAACCAATATATGATACTCGATGATAATATGAAACCTTCATATTCCCATCGATACCCATATATGAAACTAAAAGCGCCACTTAGTCCCCGTCTATCGGTTAACATACGTGCGATGCTCGTCGTGACCTAGAACTATACGAAGGTTGTTAAATATCGGACAGTATAGCTCGATACTAACAACCGTCGTATAGTCTACGCGACGAGAAAATTCAATCCTATGGTAACCCATAGATTTGTCCCGTGTGGACAAGTTAAGAATGTATAAAGCAAACGCCTTCATTCACTTGTGTTTTCATCCGTTTCGAGATATTTCGTCGGTATCTTTCCGCTGGTTCTCCGTGTACAAAGATAGATTAGATGTTCATTTCAACGTTGTTTCACAGCTTTGAAATGATTATCTATTCTATTACAGTGTACTCGGAGAACAGCGGGGAGGTGCTGCCAAAATTTACTCGAAACGGTTGAAAGCACAAGTGATGGGCGTTCGCTCTATACATTCTTAATGGGATAGAAGCCTACCCCCGACAGCCGGAACACATACATACAAACGCATAATCAGAGAGCGATTCGAGATGTTCGGGTTAAAACCAATATATGATAATATGAAACCTTCATATTCCCATCGATACCCATATATGAAACTAAAAGCGCTACTTAGTCCCCGTCTATCGGTCAACATAACGTGCGATAATTTATTCTTTTCAACGACAAACGCACACACAAAGCATATACATGGATTTTCTCCTTTGTCAGTAACTATCCCGTTCTTATATTTCTCAATATAGTCAGCATAACCTACAATTTATATGTTATTCAGTCTAACATGGCCCATGAGTACGTCAGAGTTAAGGACTGGATGTATGCGGATTGGAAACAACGTATGCAACCTAAGTTTGTCGCAGGAGTTGCTGCTTTCCTTGAATTTGCACGAGCACATAATAAGATCATAATAGAGAAGATTCTCTGTCCGTGCGATAGATGTGGCAATAAGTACTGGCAGAAGGTAGAATTGGCAGAGCTTCATATTGTAAAACATGGGTTTACTAGACTTTATTCAACTTGGAAATATCACGGGGAAGGAGAAGAATGCAGTACTGCGGTAGAAGAAGGAGAAGAAGAAGAATTCGGTAATACGGCAGGATACGGAAATTTATTTCCATCAGAAGAAATGGAGGATATGGTAGAGGCTGCCCTAGGTGAATCTATTCGTACCGAAGATGATATTCCTTCCGGTCAAGGACCGCGTGCGGATAAATATGAAAATTTCATGAATGATGCTAGGAAACCAATTTATGAGAATGCGAAGCATTCCACCCTCTCATGGTTCGTCCAACTTTTCCAAATTAAGTGCCTAAATAGATGGAGCAACAAGTCATTCACAATGCTTCTTTCGTTCTTGAAAGATTCTATGCCTCCGGAAAATAATGTGCCCGAAAGCTGGTACGAAGCCCAGAAAATGATGTCTGATTTGGGTCTAAAGTGCGAGAAGATTCAAGCATGTCCTAAAAATTGCGTGTTGTACCGGAAAGAGAATTCAGATTTGAAAGAGTGTCCAACATGCAGAGAGGCCAGGTTGTTGGAGATAGTGCCATCAGAGTCAATTATTAGGTCACAGGTACGTGATTGCAATGATTGATGGAGGACCTATCCCGGTAGGACAGTCTTACTCGAGATGATAGTATGCTATCTGGTTTACCTTTATCATCGTGTACTGCTTTAGGTAACCTGACACGTCGCTATTACACGTTGATAGAGCCCCTAGGATTCTTGCTTGACCACCAGCAGTATGAGGGCGATCATATAAGTGGGAGCTGGGGTCTATAAGCATATCCTTAAAAGGTCCCTAGTCGTGAGAGTTTCGAGACAGGGCATCGATTCTCCATAGTAAACTAGTGTATACAGTCGAGACCCCGACGAGGGGCGGTAGCCGGTCTCACAAGCCACTGGTGTCAGTTGGATCACCTAAGATGTATACAGGTGCTCATTGGGTTATGAGTACACCGGACAGGACTCGCCGGGAACATGCTAGTTGGTCATATACCAGACGTCAGATGGCAGTTCCCTGGTGACATGTATGCAGGTTAGTTCATCGACCTGGGGATCGTCATTTGTCTCGTGTGAGTTCCCACTGTACTTTGATTACTACCCTACCACGGCTCAAAGGAGTCGTGCAAACAGGTTTTAGTTGGGTACAGTCCCGAGCCACATGGAGGCAGTGAGCGTATCTTCAGGGGTTCGTCTCTCCCAGTATTGGGGGTGAGGTCGTGCTGTGTCTAGGAGAGCCATTACACAAAGTCCTTGGCCAAGGCAAGGAGATTTACTGGTAGGTATTCCAGTAGTATCTCAGGGTGTTCTGGGCTACACTCCGACACGACTTGTACCGCTTTTGGGGGTCTGACTTTTACCAACCCCCTAGGCCCGCCATGCGATACTCATAGACGAACGGACCGGACTGTACGGATATTGTCACTGACAGGCTCAGTAGGGTTGTCAGGCTGAGTTCACTCACAGACGTCCCTTTTAGTCAATACTTGGTAGCCCGTTACGTATTGGCTTATACCTCTGACGTGCTAGTGGTTAAATCTACAACCGAGGTGTTGACGAGTCTTTAGAGTCCCCCACATTCAGTTACTCAGCTTTCGGGCGAAAGGTTGTAGAGGCCGTATGGAGATATGGCAGGGTCCGATCAGATACGTGCGGTATTGCACGGATCAGGATCGGACAGTCTGTACTATAGGCCGTATGGTTATATGGCAGGGTTCGATCAGATACGTGCGGTATTGCACAGATCAGGATCGAACGGATAATACTAGCCGGCTTTGGTATAAGCCGGATCCTAGTATAGTACAGTGTAGATTTTGTCTCATTGCATTTGTATTTCGGTCGGAATACAAATGCGGGTGTGTATGCACAGTATCGGGGTTTTCCTGTAATTTATTACGGGACCAGTTTTCTGGAGTTGCCAGTTTGCTTTCCGTTTCGGCCGATTTCCATTGTTCCGTTCATTGGCCGAAGATTGGTGGAGGAGGGCTTATTTGCATTGTTGCAAATAAGTTTTTGGAAGGGGGTCCTTTGCATATTATTTGTATCATGATGGTTTTCATGATATGCACCATTCCTTGACCTTGACCTCTTCATGATGGCTTGACTTTTTGAAGTCATCATGCTTGATGATTGTTGATGATGGGAGATGGTGTGGTTGTTGAGTGAGGACTTTTCTTGGTGATCATTATTTTCCTTATGATAGCTTTCTCTCTCTCCATTTGCATTATTGGATGGCTCTCTCATTTTCTATCACACTCTCCCTCATTCTCACTCACTCCCCCTTGTAGTGGCCGGCCATTCCTCTTGAGGGGCTGTCCCATTTTTTACATGAGGGGATTACACTCATTTGGCTTTGGAAAATTCATACAAGTTCCATCTCCAAACTCCATTGTTCATCCCTCCACCAATAGGCAATTCCTACAACCCCAAAAGTGAGACTTGAGGACTACATATTCTACAGCGAACCTTGGGCACGTCGAGTAGCCGGCTTCGTGCCCGAGTTGCCTCGGCATTGAGGTGGGAGCCCGTAAACAAAGTAGGCGATGTGGTGCACTTCCGGCGACGAGGAGGAGACGGGACATTCCGCAGGAGATCGGGACCATGACGAGAAGACCGGAGGACTTGGATCCTCGGTATATCTCTATTCCCTTTCTTGTAGTTAGCTAGACTAGTTAATGGTTCGATCTGGGTATTAGTGCGCGGCGGTTTGCCAGTTCAAGAAAATTTAAAGTTTATCACCGCTTCCGCTTTTGGCCGTCGGATTGACGGCCGGGGCGCCGCCGTGCACTTACAGTGGTATCAGAGCCTCGCCATTAACTTAGTCTAGCTTGGTGTAGTGTGTTTTTCTGTTTCGATCGATCGAATGTTCCAAAACTACATTTTTGTTAGCATCAGTTTTCTGTTGGAAATTTTTGGTGTCGAAAAATTTTTCAGGTTGTAAAATATTGATGTACTGGAAAATCTAAGAACTCTGGAAAATTTCGATGAAGTGAATCCACAGTGGGAGCGCGGAACCGCCGCATATACCCCCATTCCGCCGCTCTTCCGCCGCACACTGTGGAGATCACTTCACCAATTTTTTTCAGAGGCTTTCTGGGCTTAAAATATGGGTTTTGGAATATTAAAATTGGGCCCAGGTTTTCTGTGAGTGCTACAGTTTTGATTGGGGGCCCACTTGTTAATTTTTGATCGGTCGGATATTTTAAACACATTTTTCACAGTATTTACATTATATCTGCGACCGTGAATGTCACTTGATCGGTAAATCCGGTCTAACTGCTATAGCCCGGTTAGACGGATTTACGAACGTGACTTTCACGTTGATGTTTTGTTTTTGCTGTGATGTTGCGGATCGGTCGTGGGGGATAGCCTGGATGCAATGCTAGTACAGTTTTGTTGTATTATGTACATTTGATATTGCGGGGCGAGCGTCCGACATGTGGACTGCCGTCACTGCCTGTTTGTATTATTATTTTGGGGCACGACCTGGTTGCGGTCGATGTACCCGGTGTATGTATATTTTACTTTCTGTACTAGGAATGCCCCACGGAGGGGTGCACAGATAGCCGGGTCCTGGAGGGCAACAAGCCCGCATCTCATGGCATTGAGACGGAGGGGGCTTCACTCTAGGATTGGCAGGCTATTCGCCGCACTCGTAGGGGGTACAGGTTGACCCAGGAGGGGTGCCCAAGTTACCGGATTCCGTGAAGTGCTGGGTGGTCCATTCACGTTGCTGAAGGGGGCTGCCTCGCTTCAGGTTTTGGCGGGTAACTTGCCGCGCCCGTAGGGGTCTAGGATTTCATTGCACAGGCTATCCACACGACCAGGGGAACGTCGGGTTTCAGCGGCTCTATGAAACCCGGGGATCCCAGATATCTGTATTGTTTCTGTGATGCTGTACATTTCTGTGATGTTGCATTTTATTCACGCCTTGAGCGAATATAATATATTGGTATATATATTAGTAGATGTTGTATATGTTTTACATCCGCGCTAGTCCAGTCCCCGCTCTGTCGTTAGTTAGCTAACCTAACGGGTAATGACGGGACCCAGTGGCGAATGCGGATGGCATATACGTACATCAGTATATTTTCGTTCTTTTTGGTGTGATCAATTGATGGGACTGCATTGATTCGGATCAATGCAAGTTAAAATCAAACCTAATCTGATGTTGTTGGAACACTTTTCAAAAAGCTGTTATTGCAAGGACGTTTACTTTTGTTTTGCATCGTGGTATTCATTGGAATATCCCGCTCCTCAGTCGACGAGGCAAGGGCCGAGATCCCTTCACCGGGAGTGACCCCTTAGACAAAAAGTTTGCGTCAGGGCATTAACTTCACTATAGCCGATTACTTTTGCTTTGCATCGCGGTATTCATTTGTAATATCCTGCACCCCATTCTACGGGGAAAGAGCCGAGATCCCTTCACCGGGAGTGACCTCTTTAGCAAAGGTTTTCGTCACTATATTTTTAAAAAGCTATCCGTTCCTTCAACGATATCAAGTTCATTACGTTAAAGGTTTTCGCCAGAAACCATTCGTAGCCCTCCGTCGTTTCATATGGATAGTCAATAGTATTCAAGCTGTGTATGTTGGCCAAAGTCAAGGCACAGTGTTTGGTAGCTGTTGGTTATTCATATGCAGCATAGATAGATGCGTTGGTTTGGAACAGTCGTACTGCCATGTTGGCCAAAGTCAAGGGTATGTACGGGTGGATTCAAATTAACCTGGAGAATGACGGGTAGAACTTGACATGTGACTTATGATATGTTGGCCAAAGTCAAGGTCATAAGAGCATGGGGCAGAAATCACATCGGGAGTTTCAAAAGAACTGAAACTTGCCAGATATGCGCATACCTTCTGGAGTGTGATAGCGTGAGCGGATTCCGTCACGTTATCATGCAATGATAGTTGGATCCCGATTCCCACTAATGAGTTAGTTTACTCCTCGGGTAACCCCGACTAATTCTTCTTTCAGGTTTGGAGGAGAATTTGAGGTACAGTGGGAGGTTTCCAGATTAGATAAATTGGTGACCATTCTGATCTAGGTTAGAGTGCACGCTGAGTGTTTCTTTTCTCTCTCTCTTTGGCAGCGACCATTGACCCGACCCTAAGACTTTGACTCAGTGACCAAGTTGACCGAACCTTCTTAAACACCGGCTTTTGGATTGTCAGAGTTGCAAACCTCATTGCCACTCCTACTTTTACCCTTTTCTCCAGGACACCCCGTTTTACTACGAACGTCCACTTCCATTGGACAAAACCATCGTATGGTTAGATACGAACTCGAAAGAATTTATTCGAGGATGGTTTCCGGTTCTGGAGAAAACGGATAGGATTATTCAGTTGTCTTTTCCTTTTACCCTCTCTCAGGTTACGAGTACTCCTTGGTTTAGGGGTAGTACACCTATTACGCAAATTGGATTGTCTTCTTCCAAACCTTAGGCTGGTGCCGACCGGTAGGGAATGAAGAAAACCAATTAGCATAACGATGGTGTGCAGAAGGTATTAAGTTAAGACAAAGCAAGGGATTAGTAAGAGGGCAAAGTAAATTGCAACAGATATTCATGACCAAACCAGGTATTTCTTTGCCAATCCTAAAATCACCTTTGTATTTCTCCAGGACACTCCGTATCACTACGAAGATCCACAGTTTATTTGGATACTCTATCGTATGGTTATATACGAACTCGAATGGAACTGGTTCCAGTTCGGGGATGGATTCTGGTTCAGGAGAAATAGGAATAAGGTTTATTCGGTTGTCTTTTATCTTCACCCTCTCTCATTGCGAGTGTTCCTGGGATTGGGACAGTACACCCATTATGCTTATTGGATAGTCTTCTTCCAAACCATAGGCTGGTGCCGAACGGTAGGGAAGGAAGAAAACCATTTGGCCTAAAAGGGTGTGCAGAAGGTAAAGACTAAAGACATATGAAGGGATTTGGAGAGGTGGCAAAGAACTATACGGTTACAGTCGTGAATCTGGAAGAGGCATTACAAGGAATACCGGGATACCCCATCGAAACATTTCAATGTTTCAGTTTCACTGTGTACTGTTAAAGGAAAACTGATTTCCCGATTAGATACTTATTCCAGGGTATGTATTTACCAAGTATGATTCTCACATCTGTATGGTTTTACAGATGATGAGTGGGAGTAAGTTATTGGGAATTGGGTGATCATCCTCACTATATCGGGATTCGTTGTAATCGGTGATATTTGAGGAAATCACCTGGGCTGTTTGCCGGTTGGCAAATATTTGGTTTTGAATATCCGCAGTTATGCACCAATTTCAAATTGATATATCTGTACGTCTATTTTCATAGAGTGAGATATACCTTTCTGAAATTATGTCTACGACATTTACCTATATCAGTGGATGGTTAGGTAAGGAGCATTAAACAGCGGTGTAATTCTTCTTAACCATAAGTACAGTTTTCAACCTACGACACACAGTGAATGAGTTATCAGACTCAAGGGACTTATACAGAGTATTGTATGTTGTCCAGGGTCCATCAGGACAGAGGGGTAGGTCCTTGTACTATATTCGGATTACTTATGACTTCTCTAGTTTTTAGACAGGTGTTTTCGTGGAAACACAGGGTCCGAATTTTGAGAAGTTATAGGTATTTGAATACAGTAGAGAACCAAGTGTAGCAAGTATCGGGATTCTTCAAAGAGATCGAAGATGTAGATACTTGTGTACGGTATTCAGTTGATAGTAATGATTTAAGAGAACTTGCTTCTCTTTCAGGTTACTCATAATTAGAAGCACTCCTAAGTTGACTAATGCTGATCGGCCTCTCTCTATTTACTTGACATGCACTGGAGACAGCTGCATGATTTGAATCTGGTTCAAATAGATCAGTGCCTCTGTTCCTATATTGGATATAGAACAGTTCATATCTTAACGATGTTAAGGTACGGGGAGTTGTCCGGTTTATGATTAAAACCAGACACTGGACAACTCAAGGCACGTTTTTGTAATGGCTGTTTGTGGGTTGACCCAGGCTATGACGAGGGTTGATTTTCTACCATCCGGATGAACAATAGCAATATTGTTCTAGACTCGCCACAGTTTTATTAAAAATGGATTTTTTCAGAAAACAGTAGTGGGAGTATGGTAGAACTGGAAGTGATTCCAGAACCACAAACGATTACTGAAGATTTCATAGGAACCTAAAGATTCAATCTGGTTTGACATTCCATTGGCCACTCCGCAGATAAGGTGGGTAACTTCAGGCACCCGAGAGGTACTACGGTAGCCTCAAGGACGGTGACAGGGAAGTTCTTGTTTACCCAAAATTACCATTGCTGTTGTTCCAGGCTGCGAGACCCGGCGGGAGGATGAGTATAGCGTCGTTCTGAACTCGTTTTAGAAGTGTACGTCTATATGACTCTGCCAGAGGGTTGTCGTAGTCAGTGGGAGCAGCGGAAGCATTGGTGGAAAGGTAGCTTATGTCTATTTATAGACTAAAGCAGATGTAGCGGAGATAGATCATCTATTTCTGACGTGAAAGTCATGGGTTTGACTTCATCAGAATAGGGGATGGATCTATTGAGAAGGTAGTAGGGTGTGATGTCCTGGTATTTGGATGACATACACAGAGTAGGAAAAGAAACTCCTATACTACGATCGGTTATACTTTGGTCGTCACACAGTGGTTTCTCCACAAAGGAAATGGATTTTATATCAGACATACTGGTTACTAGATCTATGGTTTTAGATCTAGATTTGGGTGGTTTCCCAATCAGGGTACTTGACAGCATTCTAAGAGTATTTAGGATGGACGACTCCTGGCACGGTAGTATACCTGCAGGTGATGGAGTCACCCTCTCTGAAGCAGTCTTACAGACTAAAGAGGAGAGGGATGTGCATGATTGGCAGATCACTTGCTTAGGCAATTGAGTCAATCATGAGATGTCAAGTACCACACCAGATGTTGTTCTTGCACTAGATGCAATAAGTTGACATTGATCCAATCCTGGAGAAACGGTCGGAAGCAGTTTTAGAACATAAGTGGATGTTCTAGGGATATGATAACGACAGCCTCATTCGGGAAACAGTTATCATTCCAGGCTTCCAAGGTGACATGGACGACAAGGAGGTTGTCAGAGTAATAGTTTTTCCTTCTGATGAGGGGCAGTATTTTGGACAGGTGATCCAAGGAAATACTGAGGGTGGCATGGCGCAGGATACTGATTAAGTTCAGTTGACGATACAGTCTAAGAAGTTTGGATTTGGAGTTCATTTATGAGCAATGTCCCATCAGACATCCAGACACATTCTAAGACAGGTATTGCTCATTTCGGGAGATGGCTTTCTCCGCAAACTTGAGATTTAGAGAGACATAGAAAGAGACAACAAAGCGGATCCACTCACTGAGGCTATTCCTCGAACGCAATAGTTTCGCAAACGAGCTTTGTGAGACTGACTAGTAGAGGAGTTGGGTGTTCGGTATCACACGGGCTGTGAGTATGCGACATCGCAATAATTAGCCTTGAGTGCAAGTGGGAGATTGTTGGAGATAGTGCCCTCAGAGTCAATTATTAGGTCACAGGTACGTGATTGCAATGATTGATGGAGGACCTATCCCGGTAGGACAGTCTTACTCGAGATGATAGTATGCTATCTGGTTTACCATTATCATCGTGTACTGTTTTAGGTAACCTGACACGTCGCTATTACACGTTGATAGAGCTCCTAGGATTCTTGCTTGACCACCAGCAGTATGAGGACGATCATATAAGTGGGAGCTGGGGTCTATAAGCATATCCTTAAAAGGTCCCTAGTCGTGAGAGTTTCGAGACAGGGCATCGATTCTCCATAGTAGACTAGTGTATACAGTCGAGACCCCGACGAGGGGCGGTGGCCGGTCTCACAAGCCACTGGTGTCAGTTGGATCACCTAAGATGTATACAGGTGCTCATTGGGTTATGAGTACACCGGACAGGACTCGCCGGGAACATGCTAGTTGGTCATATACCAGACGTCAGATGGCAGTTCCCTGGTGACATGTGTGCAGGTTAGTTCATCGACCTGGGGATCGTCATTTGTCTCGTGTGAGTTCCCACTTTACTTTGATTACTACCCTACCACGGCTCAAAGGAGTCGTGCAAACAGGTTTTAGTTGGGTACAGTCCCGAGCCACATGGAGGCAGTGAGCGTATCTTCAGGGGTTCGTCTCTCCCGGTATTGGGGGTGAGGTCGTGCTGTGTCTAGGAGAGCCATTACACAAAGTCCTTGGCCAAGGCAAGGAGATTTACTGGTAGGTATTCCAGTAGTATCTCAGGGTGTTCTGGGCTACACTCCGACACGACTTGTACCGCTTTTGGGGGTCTGACTTTTACCAACCCCCTAGGCCCGCCATGCGATACTCATAGACGAACGGACCGGACTGTACGGATATTGTCACTGACAGGCTCAGTAGGATTGTCAAGCTGAGTTCACTCACAGACGTCCCTTTTAGTCAATACTTGGTAGCCCGTTACGCATTGGCTTATACCTCTGACGTGCTAGTGGTTAAATCTACAACCGAGGTGTTGACGAGTCTTTAGAGTCCCCCACATTCAGTTACTCAGCTTTCGGGCGAAAGGTTGTAGAGGCCGTATGGAGATATGGCAGGGTCCGATCAGATACGTGCGGTATTGCACGGATCAGGATCGGACAGTCTGTACTATAGGCCGTATGGTTATATGGCAGGGTTCGATCAGATACGTGCGGTATTGCACAGATCAGGATCGAACGGATAATACTAGCCGGCTTTGGTATAAGCCGGATCCTAGTATAGTACAGTGTAGATTTTGTCTCATTGCATTTGTATTTCGGTCGGAATACAAATGCGGGTGTGTATGCACAGTATCGGGGTTTTCCTGTAATTTATTACGGGACCAGTTTTCTGGAGTTGCCAGTTTGCTTTCCGTTTCGGCCGATTTCCATTGTTCCGTTCATTGGCCGAAGATTGGTGGAGGAGGGCTTATTTGCATTGTTGCAAATAAGTTTTTGGAAGGGGGTCCTTTGCATATTATTTGTATCATGATGGTTTTCATGATATGCACCATTCCTTGACCTTGACCTCTTCATGATGGCTTGACTTTTTGAAGTCATCATGCTTGATGATTGTTGATGATGGGAGATGGTGTGGTTGTTGAGTGAGGACTTTTCTTGGTGATCATTATTTTCCTTATGATAGCTTTCTCTCTCTCCATTTGCATTATTGGATGGCTCTCTCATTTTCTATCACACTCTCCCTCATTCTCACTCACTCCCCCTTGTAGTGGCCGGCCATTCCTCTTGAGGGGCTGTCCCATTTTTTACATGAGGGGATTACACTCATTTGGCTTTGGAAAATTCATACAAGTTCCATCTCCAAACTCCATTGTTCATCCCTCCACCAAAAGGCAATTCCTACAACCCCAAAAGTGAGACTTGAGGACTACATATTCTACAGCGAACCTTGGGCACGTCGAGTAGCCGGCTTCGTGCCCGAGTTGCCTCGGCATTGAGGTGGGAGCCCGTAAACAAAGTAGGCGATGTGGTGCACTTCCGGCGACGAGGAGGAGACGGGACATTCCGCAGGAGATCGGGACCATGACGAGAAGACCGGAGGACTTGGATCGTCGGTATATCTCTATTCCCTTTCTTGTAGTTAGTTAGGACTAGTTAATGGTTCGATCCGGGTATTAGTGCGCGGCGGTTTGCCAGTTCAAGAAAATTTAAAGTTTATCACCGCTTCCGCTTTTGGCCGTCGGATTGACGGCCGGGGCGCCGCCGTGCACTTACACAGGTATAAGCCGAAAGATTCTGATAAGAAGCCTGATATACCTGTGAAGATAGCACGATATTTTCCCATAACACAGAGGCTACAGAGGCTATTCAGGTGCAAGAAAACAGCCGAGGCAATGATTTGGCATCATTGTGCTCCTCCAAGCGAAAATGGTAAAATGAGCCATCCAAGAGATTCACCGGCATGGAAGGATTTCGATAGGAGGCACGCAATATTCAGTAGCGATCCTCGCAATGTCCGGCTCGGACTGGCTGCCGATGGCTTCTGCCCATTCAACTATATGGCTGGAAGTCACAGTACATGGCCCGTTGTTATGATAATTTATAATCTGTCGCCTTGGTTGGCTATGGACCAATCATACTTTATGATGCCTCTTCTTATCGACGGACCAAACTCACCGGGGAACAATATCGACGTCTATCTCCGACCTCTGATTGAGGAGCTGAAAACTTTGTTCATTGATGGTGTAGAGACATATGATTCAAACACAAATACAACCTTCATACTGCGTGCGGCTTTAATGTGGACAATTAATGACTTTCCTGCATATGGAATGCTTTCAGGTTGGTCCGTACATGGTCACAAAGCATGTCCTCATTGCCATGAACACACAACATCAAAATTTTTGAATTTTAGCAGGAAGGTTTGTTATTGCGGCCATCGACGTTTTCTGCCTCCAGACCACCCCTATAGGTTAGACACGGTTCACTTTGATGGTCATCAGGAGCTTCTTGGGCCTCCATCCCCATTGTCCGGAGAGGACGTGACTGCTAAATGGGATGGTTACAATAACGTGACCTTCGGGATGGATCCGACGAGACAGGTCAAACCACAATATTGGAACAAGTTAAGCATTTTCTTCGAGCTTCCGTACTGGTCTACAAATTCAGTGCGTCATTGTCTGGACGTCATGCATATAGAGAAGGGAGTATCAGAGCACATACTTAACTTGCTTCTGTGTAAAGACGGGAAATCGAAAGACTACATGAATGCCCGGATGGATCTACAAGAGTGGGGAATAAGAAGTGAACTGCACCCTAAACCGGTAGCGGGTAAACCGGGCAAGTTTGTACTTCCCAATGCAGCTTATCATATGTCACAACCGGAGAAGAAAAGATTCCTACAGGTGTTGCATGATTTGAAAGTCCCCGCAGGTTTCTCAGGATCATTCAGCAAGAAAATAAAAATTGTGAAGGGCAAGATCGATGGGCTGAAAAGTCATGACCACCATGTTATCGTGGAGCACCTTCTTCCATTAGCCCTCAGGACTTCTTTCCCCGACTCGGTTGGTCTAGTAATCAACGACCTATGTTGTTTTTTCAGGGAGTTGTGTGCTAAAACGCTGGAGGTTGCGACGCTGGATAAACTAGAAAATTCTATTGCGTTGATACTTTGCAAGTTTGAGCGTATTTTCCCACCGTCATTCTTCGATATCATAATACACTTGACGGTTCATCTTGCAACTGAGGCGAAGTTAGCCGGACCGGTACAATATCGATGGATGTATCCCGTCGAGAGGTACGTGTAATTTTTCGTTTCGCGCAATTTATAAATTTATTTTTGTCATGTATGCCCGTGTTTATTTATTCAACATATTCTCATTAGGTACCTTTACACTCTTAAGAAGTATATACGCAATAAAAATCGACCAGAGGGTTCTATCATGCAAGGTTATCTTCTTGATGAAGCAACCACATTTTGTTCCCGCTATCTGGACGAGAACATTGAGACAAGGCTTAACCGACCACGAAGAATTCAAGACGGGCCATATGGTAAAGCCGAGTATAAGAGGGTAGACACTATGTTTATCAACAAGATATACCGGTTTATCTTGCTTAATTGCGTATGTCTTGAATAAATTAGAGAGTAAGTTCTTTTGGATTAATTGTTATATCTGTGTTTGTGTGTGTATGAAATGACATAATATTAATGTCACAATTATTTGTCGAAAACAGAACTCATTTTAACGAGGTACGTGAGGGGCATCCTGATTGGAACGAAGAGCGTTTGGAAAAATACCATCAGGATAATTTTTGTGATTGGGTCACAGAGCATGTAAGTTATTCGAATTACATTTTATTGCTATCAGTTTTAATCTAAACTTGTATCGTTATGTATTTATCGTAAAATTTGTTTTGTTAGATCCACGATCCGAACTTGTCTGCATCATTTGAGAGTGATTCAAGATGTTTAGCTCAATTTCCTAGTATGGAGGTTGCACATTACAAAGGATTTGGTGTCCTTGGATACAAATTCGAAGTTAAGGACATAGAAACATCTAGAATCACTCAGAATAGTGGGATTGCGACGGTAGGATCGGACGGTGTGATTTACTATGGGTACTTAAATTGTATACTCGGCATCCACTATCCCGGACGATCAGAACCCTTTTATATATTCCACTGTACTTGGTACGATCCGTGAACCGATACAGACAGGTGGAGAAGCAGTCTTGGGACTTGGAAAGATGAATATGGATTGACCAGTGTGAACACACTTCGATTTTACGGTCAGGACGATCCGTTTATCTTTCCGAACCAAGCGTTCCAAGTATACTACTCACAGTGTTTGAAGCATCCGGGGTGGAGTGTTGTATGCCGATGGAAACCTAGAGATGTCTACGATGTCCCAGAATACGAGGACAGCGATGAGGACGAAGAAGAGAGAAGGCTTAAAGTGCTCCGACCGTCTGTTTCGAAGGACGGGTTGTCTTCGACCGATCATGAAGTTACGTGGGTTAGAAATGACATCGACGATGAAATCCAAGTAGATATGTATGATGCGCCCACGAAACGAAAAAGGTTATCAGTAATGTTATATTATTACTTCACATTTTACGCTCTAGATCATATATAGTCAATACTTTTAATGATTGTCTAATGCGTCCATGAACCGTTTATCTAGATTTGATGACGATGTCGGGAGCAGCGAGGGGCGGCAGGAGCTCCAGCCGCGGCAGAGGCAGAGGCAGAGGCAGAGCGGTTCTGCCGCCCGGAGAGCTCCGTAGGGAGCTTCAGAGGGCCGGTCTTGCACCCAGATCGGAGACCCCTTCGGATGCCTCCTTCCGTGTGGATTTTGCCACACCTCCAGGTATACTGCACGCATATCCATTTTCAATGTAATATTACAGATATTCATGCATGTTTATGTCAAAATTACTTATATTGTCAATGTTTGATTGTCTAGTTGTTGGTCCTGCGTCCACATCTGGGACAGAGGCCACCCCCGCTCCTCCAGGTATGTTTATATATCATATAGTGTATGTATATTGATTTAGAATGCTATATCATAAATATACACATTCCTTTTGCTCTTACTTAGCAATTTTTATTATTGTCTAGCTGTAGGTGGTGACACCACCGCACCTGCGGGTATGTTTATATGTCCTATAGTGCATGCATATTGATTTAGAACGTTATATTATTGATCTACACATTCTTTTTGCAATTACTTATAAAATCTATTTTTAATTGTCTAGTTGTTGGTCCTGCGTCCACATCTGGGACAGAGGCCACCCCCGCTCCTCCAGGTATGTTTATATATCATATAGTGTATGTATATTGATTTAGAATGCTATATCATAAATATACACATTCCTTTTGCTCTTACTTAGCAATTTTTATTATTGTCTAGCTGTAGGTGGTGACACCACCGCACCTGCGGGTATGTTTATATGTCCTATAGTTCATGCATATTGATTTAGAACGTTATATTATTGATCTACACATTCTTTTTGCAATTACTTATAAAATCTATTTTTAATTGTCTAATTATAGGTGGTGCGTCCACACCTTCCACAGGGGCCACTCCTGTCGCTTCCATACCCTCCGCATCGTCTGCAGGTTAGTATGAATAAATTTAAAATATTTATTTATTTTACGTATGCTATATAGAATAAATATGAACTTCATGGAGATTTAGCGTCGATGTTTATTTTATAGTTGGAGGGGATGCGTCCGGGTCCGGGACCCCGGTTGTTCCTCACCGGAGGAACTATCGTCCCGCTCGTGCTGCTGCTCGGGCCCAGGCTCGTGCGCTAATCACCGGAGGTATATATCACACTTGAATTTTTGTTTAACCTTGATTTCTTAATACAACTTTTTCTTATTATTGATTGTCTTGATATTTCGTGCAGACGCAGGGCCTCTCCATCCCCAGAGGGGGACTCGAGGCCCGAATCAGTCCCATAGGCTGAGGCCTGATAGAGCTAAGGGGGAGGCAGCATTCCCCCTATTTTTTACCCTTGACTATCGCTATACCGGTCCTCATGCCGAGAGGTTCGGCCGGTATTTGGGGGACGAGAGCCGGATCGTGAAGAACTATCCACTTCACGTTGAGTGGGGCGAGCAGCACCAGCGCTCATTCGCCCTCTTCTTTGATCAGGCTCGGGTATGTATTAATATATATTTTCATTTGATCTATCCAATATATTTATTATTAACACTTGCAATCTAATAACAATGTTTTTTTTTGTATTTTCAGTTGGATTACGATTTTCAGCCTGTAGCCGACCCTGATCACTCGGGGAGGGTGCTCGACCTTCATGCTCTGTACAATGGCCTGATGAAGAACATGCAGGCCAAGGTCCGATACAACAGGAATGAGCTGAAGGCCGACTGCTACTCCCTGTGGATAGCGACCCCCGAGGCAGAGAGAGCGGCCCTCCTATCTACTCCGGCGTTTGCGAGAGTCGACGTAGAGACATGGCCTCTATTGTGCGCTTATTTCGACTCCGAACGCAAACAAGTATGTATTTTAAATTTAATTCATTATTTATGATATAATTTATTTCTTTGTGTTTCTTAATTAGAAAACTAAATGTTAATGCGTTGTGCAGAAACAGGCCGCTCAGAATATGGAGAACAGGAAGTCGGCGAAGAGGGGTCGCCCCACTTACACAGGTGGCTCAAGGAACATTACTCGAGCCATGGAGTTATCGGTAAATTAAGAGTTATTCTCTAATATTCTGCAATATTAAGAGTTATTCTCTAATATTTCTAATATTAAGAGTTACTTTCTAATATTGCAGACATCTCGGACCGTGGCGTCAGGTGGTACACCGAGCGTGCTGTCCGCATATCTTGCCGTCCACGGCACCTCGACAGATCCCGCCATGGGCGAGCTTCGATGTCCCGACGTCGCTACCCAGGAGTACTGCGTAAGTGTTAATATTTTTTCTACCCAAATTTGAAATTTTAGTTTTGGAAGGTTCAAGTTTAAATTTTATACTTATACTTTACTGCTTAATGTGGGTGTAGGAGCGGGTGGTTGAGCAGGCCCAGGCCTCGGGGATCGATTTTACCGGACAGAACGATCCGAGGCTGCTGACCCCAGTTCTGGACGCCGCACACGGAGGGCACCACGGAGGTTGGGAGAGAGGCCGGGGATTGGGCCTTAGCAGGGCCCATATGAGGTTGGACTCCACCCCGGCGGTTACTTTCTCCGTCTCCAGTGACCGGCATGTCCATCAGGAATTGAATAGCTTGAGGGCCACCGTTCAGGAGTTGAAGGAGATGCTGGTATGTATACTACTTTATAGTAAAATATCATTTCATATTATATACATATCAACATATCCATAATTAGTACGTAGCTTGAGCTTATTTGGTTTTAGACTTAAGTTTGATTAATCATACATACATATGTAATTAAAATAAACAACGCTTTTCCAAACTAGATATCCAAACAGGGTTTTGAAATAACTTAATAATGAAACGAATTCGAATAATACACAGTTCTTACACGCTTCTTACACACGTTATGTCCAGACGCGACAGGGTAGATCGGCCGAGCCTCCACATGCATCTCCTTCGGCTGCGGCTCCGCAAGCTACTACATCGGCTGCGGTTCCGCAGACAGCTCCTGTAGCTCCACCGCCCATTCAGACTCCCGCAGCCGCGGCTCCGCAAGCGACTACCTCGACGGCGGCTGCGCAGACCACATCGCCAGCTCCACATGCCGCTCAGACTCCCTTATATGTAGCATTGCAGAGTGTATTGACCGAGGAGCAGGCGCGCGTTATTCTAACGTTATTCGGAGGTGGAGCTGGACCGAACTAGGGTAGCTTTTTGGTTCTTATTTTTTGAAACATGTATTTATATCACATTGTACTACATTTTGAAACGATATTGATATTGGTTTGTATTTATATCATATTCAGTTTTTGGGTTTCTTTTGTATATTATATATATGCGTGAGATGTGATTATGAATACTGCAATATATGATTTGATTGATGTATATAGTATTGTGCACAGGGCGGGAAAAAATCTAGCAGCCCATTTTTTAAAAAAAATACAGATAATATGTACCTACGGATTAAGCCGTAGGTACATACGTTGCCCCTACGGAGTTATCCGTAGGGGCAAACTATCAGGAAACCTGACATTTTCCCACCTGATCTCAGTGCAGGGTGTTGGGAGTGCCCCTACGGATATGTCCGTAGGGGCCACTGTCTATCCCCTACGGAGTTTTCCGTAGGGGCAAAATATCAGGTTTCCTGATATTTTTCCCCCCGATCTCAGTGCAGGGTGTTGGGAGTGGCCCCTACGGATGTATCCGTAGGGGCTACTTTATATCCCCTACGGAGGTTTCCGTAGGTATATACAATATATTCAAAAAAAAAAATTAAATATATGATTTTATTACCCCTACGGGGTACTCCGTAGGGGCTATAACACCTACCGAGATATCCGTAGGGGCATGAATTTGTCCGTAGGGGCAAGTTCAGGGCCTCAACTTGCACCTGCGGCCTTTGCACCTACGGGGTCTTTTTTCGCCCCTACGTATATATCCGTAGGGGCAGTGGGTTGCCCCTACCGATAAATCCGTAGGGGCAACCCTTATTTGTAGTAGTGGGTGATCCCATGACAAGCCGGTAGATTACCGCGCTTGGAATCTTCCATACTGAATCTTTTCAGTATGGTGTCGATGTACCTGGACTGTGAAAGTCCTAATATCCTCTTGGATCTGTCACGAAAGATCCGGATCCCCAGAATGTACGAGGCATCACCCAGGTCTTTCATGGAGAACCTGTGTGACAAGAATCCCTTGATAGATTGTAGCATAGGAATGTCATTTCCTATCAGAAGAATGTCATCCATGTACAATACGAGGAATACGACAGTTCTTGCTACAAATCTACTATAGATGCATGGTTCATATGGATTTTTGATAAAGCCAAATTCTTTGACCGTCTCATCAAAACAGATGTTCCAACTCCGCGATGCCTGCTTTAGTCCATAGATGGACTTAAGCAACTTGCACACCTTTCCACTGCTCCCACTCTGAATGAAACCCTCTGGCTGGTCCATATAGACACACTCCTCTAAATTTCTATTCATAAAAGCGGTCTTTACGTCCATCTGCCAAATCTCATAATCGTGGAAGGCAGCAATGGCAAGAAGGATCCGAATGGATTTCAGCATAGCCACTGGAGAAAAGGTTTCGTCATAGTCCAAACCAGGTCTTTGATGAAAACCCTTTGCAACAAGTCTAGCTTCATAGGTCTCAACCTGTCCAACTACACCAATCTTCCTTTTGAAGATCCACTTGCATCCTACGGGTTTTACCCCATCTTGAGCAACGTCCAACGTCCATACTTTGTTGGTGTACATGGACTCCATTTCGGTCCGCATTGCATCCAGCCATTTTACCGAGTCAACGCTCTGAATGGCCTGCTGGAAGCTAGTCGGCTCATCATTATCAATGATGCAATCCTCTCTATCCCCGTCTATGAGAAAACCGTAGTATCTCTCGGGCGGATGAGACTGCCTACTACTTCTGCGGAGCGGCGTAGGAATGTCCTGATCTTTCGAACCCTCTGGTTCTACTAAGATTTCAGTAATAGCTCGTGGTTTTGGAATTTCTTCCAGTTCTATTGCGCTCCCACTTATCTGTTTTTCCAAAAACTGAGTTTCCAAGAAGTGGGCATGACGAGAAACAAAAACCTTTTGTTCCTCTTCGCAATAGAAGAAATATCCCTTGGTGTTCTTTGGATATCCCACAAACTTGCACTGTACTGAGCATGCCTCGAGTTTGTCCGCATGCTGCTTTTTGACAAAAGCTGGACATCCCCATGTCTTAATGTGATTAAGATAGGGTCTCTTCCCACACCACATCTGATATGGTGTAGTAGGCACAGTCTTAGTTGGAACTCGGTTCAAAAGGTATGCAGCTGATTCTAGTGCATATCCCCAGAATGATCGCGGTAACTCAGCGTTACTCATCATGGACCGTACCATATCCAATAGGGTTCGGTTCCGTCTCTCCGATACACCGTTATGTTGCGGAGTGTATGGAGGAGTAAGCTGAGAGAGAATTCCATTCTCTTTTAAGTAATCCAGGAACACGGCACTCAAGTATTCACCACCTCGATCAGATCTCAGTGTCTTGATACTTTTGCCGGTTTTTTTTTCTACTTCATTCTTATAATCCTGGAATTTTCCAAAGGCTTCGGATTTATGTTTCATTAAGAAGACATATCCGTACCTTGAAAAGTCATCCGTGAAAGTAATGAAGTAAGAATAACCGCTTCGTGCATGCGTAGACATCGGACCGCACACGTCGCTGTGTACGAGTCCCAAGAGCTCGCTCGCTCTTACTCCGTGTCCAGTGAACGGAGTCTTTGTCATCTTTCCTTTGAGACAGGATTGACAAGTTGCATATGATTGATATTCGAACGGATCCAAATATCCTTCTGTATGTAACTTCGTCAACCTTCTCTCATTGATGTGACCCAGTCTACAATGCAATAAGAAAGCCTGATTTGTTTCCAGAGACTTTCTTTTTTGTGTTCTGGACATTGAAAATCTGTGGTTGGTTTAATACGTATATACCATTGCTTAATGTACCTGACCCAATCAGAACTTGATTAAGGTGAATGCTTACAACATTACTTACAAACGCAAATTCATAACCTTCTTTAGATATTAAAGATACAGAAATGATATTACAAGTTCCATTGGGTACAAAAAAGCAATTACGTAAAACCAAAACATGTCCATTTGACATTCCCAGGTGATAGTCCCCCACGGCCTTAGCACCCATGCTAGCTCCGTTTGCAACTTTGAGGGTCATGTCACCTGCCTTCAAAAACCTACGCTTTCTCAACGCCTGCAAAGAATTACAGATATGAGATCCTGATCCGGTATCCAATACCCAGGAAGTAGAGTTTATTGATAGAAAGTTTTTAATAACATACACACCTGAAGCTGAAGCCGCAACTTGCTTCAGATCCTGTGTTCTGGCCTTCCAAGCCCTGCAATCTTTCTTCCAGTGTCCACTCTTGTGACAGTAAAAGCACTCTTCCTTCCCCACAAGCTTCCCCGCTACCTTTGTTGCTTTTGTCTTTCCCTTCGTATCCACTTTACTAACACCGCCCCTTGGTTTGGCGGGGGCTTTCTTGTTCTTTTCTTTGGCTTTCGCCTTGGACCTAGAAGAGGAAGATCCTCCTACAAACAAAGTGGATGTTTTCCTACCTTTCTGTAGGGTGCCCTTTGCACTCCTCAGCATGTTGAGGAGTTCTGAAAGTTCAACTTCCTTTTCTTGCAAGTTGAAATTCAGGATAAAATGGGCGTAAGTGGAAGGAAGGGACTGGAGAATCAAGTCCGTGTAGAGCTCGTTCTCTAACGTGGTCCCTAGGTCCGCGAGCTCCTCAAGGAAGCCAATCATCTTAAGCATGTGTTCCGCTACCGATGATCCGACGGCCTATCTCGCCGAAAACAGCTTTTTCGAGACTTCATATCTGGCGATACGAGATTGCTCTCCATACAGTTCTTTTGTATGGAGAAATATGGATTCAAGGTCCATATTTTCGTGCCTCCTCTGATGTTCATTGTCCATAGAGGCAAGCACGAGGCACTTGGCCTTCGCGCCATCGATTTCCCAGGTCTTACGGATTTCCCTAGCCGCGACGCTGGTTTTGGGACCTGGGACAGGGGGAGCTTTGGTGGTAAGGAGATACCTCAACTTGTCATAAGTGATTGCCATTTTGACATTCCTGAGCCAATCTTTGTAGTTTGGCCCTGTCGGTATGTTTTTATCTAGTAGTAACTTAAGTCCAGTCATGATGTTTGGTCGCTGCAATTAGGAGAGAGAGAAGAAACACTTTATCATGATGCTCTTGCAAGTTTAGAGTGGTTTTTAATTTGTCTAAACAGGATGGCATCCACTGTCTCTCGAATCCCTCCTCAAACCAAAAAGGAAGAATTAGTCAGGATCAATCTCACCGTTACAATACTTGCTTAACCGTTCAGCCAGGCTAGTGTCAGTACTTCGAGGGAGGTTTTCCAACGCTTTCGCGAAATTCCTTAATTAAATAACCTCTTGTCCCTGGGGGCGTAGCCCCGCTAACACCTTTCTAGATACCTACTTGGTTTATAGCATTGATCGTTAAGTGAGAAATTTCCCGAGGAGTAGCAAATACTCACAGTAGGATCGGGATCCAAATATCATTGCATGACAAAACTGAAGGAATCCTACCAGAATCATCACACTCCAAATGGTATGCAGCGCTAGCAAGTTTCAGTTCTTTTGAAACTCCCGATGTGGATTTTTGCCCCATGCTCTTATGACCTTGACTTTGGCCAAAATATCATAAGTCACATGTCAAGTTCTACCCGTCATTCTCCAGGTTAATTTGAACCCACCCGTACCTACCCTTGACTTTGGCCAACATGGCAGTACGACTGTCCCAAACCAACACATCTATCTATGCTGCACATGAATACCCAATAGCTACCAATCACTATGCTTTGACTTTGGCCAACATACATAGCTTGAATACTTATTGACCATTCATGTGAAACGACGGAGGGCTAAGAATGGTTTTGGCGAAACCGTGAACGTAGTGAACTTGATATAATCGAAGGAAGGAGATAGCTTTCAAAAAAAAGGAGTGGTTCATGCTCCGCATTTAAAATTTGGTTTTGAAAAGAACCAAGTGGTTTTGAAAGTGTTCCAACGACTTTTACTTGGTTTATTTTTCTTGCATTAATTTTAATGCGTCCCATCATTTAATCCTACCATTGCAGAAAATAACCAAAATATGACGTACGCTTATGCCATCCGCATTCGCCACGGGGCCCCGTCATTACCCGTTAGGTTACTTAACTAACGACAGAGCGGGGGCTGGACTAGCGCGGATGCAAAACATAAGCAACGCCTAAATAGATATCATATATAGATATATAGCAATGATAGCCATTCCAGATCACAGATGAACATATTGGATATACTAGGAATCCGCAATTCATACGAGCCTGTAACAAAAAGAGGATTACATGGTCACGATGAATAGCCAAAACCCCACCCTAGACCCCTACGGGTGCGGCAAACTACCCGCCAAATATCCGAAGCGGAGCAACCTCCCTCAACGACGTGAGTAGGCCACCCGGCACTTCGAGATACCCGGTAGTTTGTGCACCCTACCTTGGGTCTATCCTAGGAGCAAAAAGCAGTAAAAGAAATTATACAATGACGGCTACAACCTCACCCCGGTTGTGCGGCCAAAAATAATATTACATCAATTACAAATTTACATGAATTGAAAGAAAAGAAAACTCTCATCTCACAACCCCCCGGCTATTCATCCGGGACAATCCAGTGAATTCATATACACATACCATCAACATTACAGATCACAGATATGTATAACCCCCACTAATCGACGAATAGCGATTAGCGGACGTTTAATACATATATCACATCACAGATATAACCCGTTAGCTTTAAGTCTTTAGAAGTTTGATCAAAATACGGATTTTTAGACCCCAAAAACAAATTTTGCTTTCTGGAAAATCTGGGCAGAAAAATCATATTGTAAAAATCCCAAAACAACCCCAGAAACACACTGTAGGAAACTTGTTCAACGACCGAGTCAACTCGGCCGCGGAACCGTGGCGGGAGCATGCTCCCGCCGCGTTTCCGCGGCGCTTTGACCGAGTCGGTGGACCAAATTTCTTGTGTGGGTTTTAAAAAACCTGAGCCAATTTTTAGTGTCAGATTTATTAATATTTGAACAGAAAACAGAATCGGCAGAAACTTGATTTTTCGGGCATGTTTCGCGATTTTTTCTTCGATCGAACTTCTAGTTACTTTGCTAACATGTTAGATAGTGTTTAACTAGGCACTGATACCACTGTAAGTCCACGTTACCTCTCCCGGTACTTACGGGCTTGTGGAAATGATGAAAAACGATTTTTCTAGAGGTGGTAACATGGACTCAAAAAAACGGATCTTTGTTAAACAACTATCTAACAATCCTAACAAGAGTATAACTTACTCGGTTAGGTGGTTATACCTTAACTTGATCTCCTTCGTCTTCAACTCCTTGCGGTGGTCGGATCGGCCTCACCTCGTCGTCTCCTTGCGCCGAAGATGGATCCACCTGAAAGCTTCTACCTTTGGCTTCTCTTCAAACTAGAAGAAACTAGAACACTTGGTTTGCTAAACCTTGTGAACTAGGATGAGTAGAGGAGTGTGTTGGGATTTATCTCTATGGTTCTTGCTTCTCAACACATGAGACAAGTGAACCATAGACTAGAGAGAGCAAGAGGAAGAGGGAGAGCTCAACCAAGAGAGAGAAATCAAATGAGAGAATGAGCAAGCCTTTTGCCATCCAAGCTCTCATAATCCAAAATCATGATAACTCATAATAGTAATTGAGTATTATGTGATGGTTAAAGTCAAAATGGCCATATCATTTCATGCACTCATTTTGCAAAAAGAAACAAGAAGGCAAGAGTCTTTGCCATGAAATGATAGCCATTGTAATGATGATGGTCAACTAGTCCAACCTAGTCAACCGGTCAACAAAGTCAACAAGTCAACAAAGTCAACCCCTCAACAACCATGTCACTATAATACTTAATCAATATTATTGTTAATCATATTTCATATTCTCATTAGGGTTTTAGCAAAAGTCAATAGTCAACAACCCCAATGAGAATCCTCTGTCTCTGTCTCTCTGTCAACTGTGCATACACACTCGCATCCGCGTTCCGAGGAACACGAATACTAACGAGATAAAACCAATCCCAAAACGAATACTAGGATCTGGCTTAAACCAAAGCCCGCTAGTGTTAACTGTCCGGACACTAAACGTGCACAAGTGCACGGATGTGACCGAACCCTGTCGCAAAACTATACGACCTGTCGCAAAACCATGCGACCTCTACTCTTTTGCCTAAAGGCGAATATCTTTCTGTGTGGGACTCTAAAGACTCGACACTACGCTGGCAGTGGGTTTAACCACAGACCGCAAGCGGCACTAGCTGTGCGTAACAGTCCCCAGGTAGATGCCGACAATAAGACTGACGAGGTGAAACCCATCTGAACTCCTACTGAGCCTGAATGTGACAATCTCCGTACAGTCCGGTCTGTTCGTCTGATAACATCGCATGGCGGGCCTAGGGGGCGGTAAACGTCAGTCCCCTAATAGCGGTACAAGTCGTGTCGGAGTGTAGCCCAGAACTCCCTGAGATAACACTGGAAACCTACCAGTATATCTCGCTTTCCCTGACCAGGGACGACTTATGTAATGGCTCTCCTAGGCACAGCGCGATGTCAACCCCCAATACCGGGAGAGACGAATCCTGTCTAACCGTCACTGCCTCCAAGTGCTTCGGGACTGCACCCAACAACTACCTGTTTGCACGACTCCTTTGAGTCGTGGTAGGGTAGTAATCTAAGTACAGTAGGAACACACTCGAGGCGAAGTGACAGTGTCAAGTCAGCGGACTAAGCTGTACTCATGTCACCTGGGAACTGATAACTGACGATAGGTATAGTACCAACCAACAGTTCCCTACGAGTCTTGTCCAGTGTACTCGTAACCTGATTGAATGAAATTCCGATTGTGTAAGTAACTCAAATGGTCCCCGGCAACGGCGCCATTTGATTGATCATTTCTTTGTGTGTCGGTTTAGAAAATAGAATTCACAATCAAAGAATTATTTGACCGCAATCAATAACGGTGTCGGATTGTAGATCATTAGTGAGTGCGGATCGTCCACAGGGATTGTGCGATTCGTTCGTATTTTGATTTGATTGAATCGAAAACTTAATAGAAAAGAAAAGAAAACATGATTCAAGAATTTTATCGATGGGTTTCAAGTATCACTATTCTAATCAAGAATCAAGAAAATGATAAACATCGAGAATCGAGTTTCGATAGAATTCCAATCACTTAGGGTTTCAAGATTTGAAGTAAAGCTCGTAGGAATCGAGTAAATTGTAGATGTGATGAAGATTCAAGATTTTGATTTCTTATCTATTAACAAATTGATATTAAATCGATGTAGAATTCATCGAGGATCAAGGATCTTGCGAAGAATTAGGGTTCCTCATCCTATCCTTTGTCATTTCGATGAATAACATTCACTAGATAGCTTCTTGAAAGTCGAATGATCAATTGTTGATCCCTAGATCGTGCGAAAGGAATCAAAAACACATTCGCATCGATCTAAATCATCGATCAATCGATTTTCAAGAATTTACAATTGTTTTAAGACTTAAGAAAACGTTTAACAATTCATCAACATCATCATTTTACAATTGTTTTGATTCCTCCACGAGCGGAGTTTTATTCAAGCATCATCACAAAGTACATATACAAGAATCGAAATGAATCATAATGCTTGAATTGAAAATAAGCAAGTTAAAGAATATTCACCTTTATTACATCAACAAGTAGTTACAACTCTCAAGATTTACAAGAGGTAGGAACTTCGCTCGTCGAATCTTGCATCGCTCGGCTTCTTGAGTCTTGGATCGCTTCGATCTCGTGCTCCGTTGAAATCCGGTTTCGCTTCTAAAGGATCTTGAAGACTTGCTTGGCTTGCACTCAAAAAATCTTGAAGTTTCTTGATTTTTGATTGGATTAGGGTTAGGGTTTTGACACAAGCCTTGTCACTAGACTTGTGGGTGGAAATTAGGGAAGATGAAGATTGAACTAGAATTTAGCCAACAATGAGTTGTCCAAGATTTTTCTTCGACAAGTTAGCCTAGGGGTCTATTTATAGGTTTTCCAAACCCTAGGTCTAGGAATTCAAATTTGAGTTTTCCCTCCAAAAGTTAGTTAGAGGAAGAGGCTTCTAGAAGTAGTTAGTTAGGGGATTAGCTTCTACTTTAAGCTAGGGTTAGGGAGAAGGTTCTAGATTGGAAGCTAGGAATGTTTAGTTTTAGGAACCCTAGGTTTGCTGAACTGGCAGAAGGTTCGAGAGACATCTGGAAAATGTAGTGCCTTTCTGAAGTGTACACACTGAAGTAAGGGTAATGGTGCTGAGAATTAGGGCTGACGTGGCAGGGACGCCACGGAACCGCGGCGCAAGGCGGCTCCGGCCGCGGTTCCGCAGCCACTTGGTGGAGCTAGGGCTTCATCTTTGTGGTGTTGACTTATAGTGTCTTTAAGTGTACATTCTAATATTTGATTCTCTGAATGCTTCTTAGATCATTGCCAGATTCAAATTCCTTGAGTTGGCGTCTTTTTAACAGTCTTTGTTTGTAAATTTGACCGATCTTCTGTAATTTCCTGCACAGACTTGGAAACACAAGTTGCGATATATAGGAATGATGCCATGCTATGAAATGCAGTCAATTTCCCTTATAGTGCCAGTTTTAAAGTCTAACACATGCAATCTGATATTTAACGACTGTTTTGCTAATATGTGCTATATGAATGCCGAACACTTCTAGATGAGTGCAAATGATAGGGAAATTACCGGTTTAAAGATGCAGTATTTTCGACTGATCAAATTCCCCCAAACTTATTTTCGATCGTCTCGAGCGAACTTTTTATTTAAAAGAGAAGGAGAAAATAAAGAAAGAGAAAAATAACTAACTAGCACACTTTCGTAGGCAACACGATTGCACTGAGCACGTGTAAAAAGCCTTTAAACCTCTAGGTGTCCCTAATAGGAGGAGTGTTGTCTCCTGAGGGTTTTCAGCGGATTGCACCCACAAAATCCAATAATAAAAGGAATATCCCGAATATTACATTTAAAGAAAAGAATTGTAAAAGAAAGACTTTGAAAATTAGGGTTTCCAACTAAGCTAGCTTTTCGGTTGTCATGAGCCCTATCTTAATAGTCATGAAAAGATGTTAGAAATCACGTCCTTCCTGCGTGTGTGTAAAGGACATCCCTACACCCGGAGAATTCAATTCAAGCTATCATACGCTTGCCCATCAGCCTCGGTACTTTTTAATTAATGAATATTTAGATGAGATTGCTCACACACTTTCATGCGACCGTTAATACTTCTTGAGGTACTAACCGACCGATTACTCTTGTGCTTGCTCACTTGGTGTATTTTCCTCGTCCTGCACCACCTAAGGCTTAGCAGTGACTCCCAGACCAGTTGGCCTTAGGGCACTAGGTGAAGAGGCACCCTCGCTATATTTTTTTATTGCTGCCTTGGCGATAACAAAACCAGTGTCCATTTTTCTCACCATTTTATATTTTCTTCATTTTTTATTTCCTTCATACTTTTGGCTTAAAGACAAGAGCATTTCAAGGTATCCTCTACTATCCCAGGCTTTAAGACGTGTGTAAGTGCGAATAGCAGGGTATCAATGTTCAAAATGTTTGGCTTCCAGAATAAAAACTATTTTTCACTCTTATTTTTATCCTCAGATTAGTGACTTCCTTCATCTTACTAGCCCTTGGAACAACGGCTCATAACTACTTATTACTAGTTCGTATAAGAAAACTTCTAATTTTCTTGGATTTCTTAAATTTTTCTGATCTCATGGATGTAATTTTTCACTATCTAATCTTTTATTATCTTATTTATGTACAAAAAATATTTTTATTTTTTTTTCTTTGAAATTTTTTAAATTTTTATAGGTTTTGAAAAATGTTTTATGCTTATGCAAAGTATGACGCAAATGATGCGAAAATAAGCACAAACCTCCCCCAAACTTATTTTCAACAGTGTCCTCACTGTTGCCTTCTGCTAAATCTCGAAAAACCTGTAAGCTTGGGAGGAATTTATTAGTGGGGGCAAAATATTTAAATGAAGAACCTCCCTCAAACTTATTTTTGGCTCATCATTTTGTAAAAATTTTCTTTTCAAGAGCCAGAAAAAATGCCCCCCCCCCAAATTTGAGTTATGCAATGTTAATCTTTGAAAATCACATGAGGGGGTCAAAAATTAGTGGTCGATGCCAAGCTTTGCAAAGACCGAAAGTTAACACCAACCATTCAAAAATTTTATCAATGCAGTGCTCTGGTTGGTGGAAGAAGAAGTGGGGAAAGGGTAAGTGGTGGAATAGAATGTGTGTGCGTCTCATTTTGGAGAGACGATGCAGTGAATGTGATGGATTACTCGCATTCTTTTTACAGTTTAGAAAAAGGGGTGGAGGTTCAATTTCAATATTTGGGAGATGATTCATCTCAACACCCGTGTCATTCAAAAATGCGAGTTCATCAGCGAAGATTTCCTCAAAAGTTCCATCAATACCCCGATGAATAATGTTATCACAAAGTGCGGGGTGATCTTCAGACTCTGAAAGCAATCATAATCAGTGTTAATTGTTGACCCGGACATCTCGGTGGAAGAGTCCATATGTGTATGATACATAGTTGGGTCAAACAATAACGTATGAAAAGAGTCAAGATCGGTATCAGGAGGATCATCAAATTCGCTGCTGTCGACATCCATTAAGTCGACAGAACAGACATGAGCAGCAGGTTCGGAGGGTACACTTCCCAACTTGTAATTGTTCAGCTCTATTGACCTATTCCCGAAAGAAAGGGTCATAGTACCGTTACGACAGTTGATGATAGCATTGGAAGTGGCCAAAAAGGGGCGACCTAAAATCACCGGAATTTGATTCCGTGGGTTCGCTACAGACTGTGTATCAATTACAATAAAATCCACAGGGAATATAAATTCCCCGATTTTTATTAACACATCCTCCAGTTCACCCCTAGGTTTGGTGATTGATCGGTCAGCCATCTGGAGAGTTATGCTCGAGGGCTTTAACACTCCGATACCTAGTTGCTCGTAAACCGAATATGGAAGCAAGTTAACACTAGCGCCAAGGTCTAGTAGATTACGGTTGATGTGTTTTTCCCCAATAGAAATAGAAATAGTAGGACAGCCAGGGTCCTTACGTTTCCGTGGTACTTGTTGGGGGAAAGCCGTGTCTACTGTCTTTGCCATGAATATCTTCTTAGGCACTTGAGTCTTCCTCTTCCTAGTGCACAAGTTCTTAAGAGTTTTCGCATAGGACGGAACTTGTTGGATGGCATCTAGGAAAGGGATGTTGATGTTAACTTGCTTAAACATGTCCATAATCTTCTCCATATGTGGACTCGCTTTGTTAGCCCTTAACCGATTCGGATAAGGTGCTTTAGCAATAAGAGCTGGGTCCATCATAGGAGAAGGAAGTGTGTGTGGACCCGATCCCAGAATAGAAGTGGGGATCGTCGGTGGTAGACTAGAAGAGATGGGCTGAGGTGGCGGGCCTTGTGGGAAACGAAGAATAGGCCCGCAAGAAGGTGGTGGGGTAGAAGAACTGGGGTCAGAATTAGAAGTAGAAGTGGAAGGAAAGGTCTCAGCCGGGGTGTTATTGATTGATTTTTCTGTATCATCAAACTCTTCCCCAACGTGGTTGTCAAGCACTCTTCCAGATCTCAACGTGATTGCATTCACATGATGTGAATAGCCAGGATTGGGCAAAGGATGAGCTGGAAGTTTCCCTTTCTCTCTTGCAGTCATTTCGGCTTTTAGTTATACAATTTGTGCTTCCATCAATTTGATATTCTCATTTTGAGAGACAATGATCTTCATCACATTCTCGACGGAAGATTGCAAACTTACCGTCCCTTGGATAGATTGTTTCATGAAAGTATCCAAGGTTTGTGCTAGTGCAGAGGTATTATCTGTACCGGTCAATTGCAAAGAGTTTTCATGTGGTGCAAAAGTGTTGGCCGGATTTTGGAAGTTTTGTGATTGGAAGGGGTGCTGACTCAATTGAAGTGGTTGCTGTTGTGGTGGAGGGACCCTTTGGAAATTGTTTTGGGTTGGAACCGTGTTTTGAGATTGTGATTGGTTCCAAGCAAAATTTGGGTGATTCCTCCAACCCTGATTATATGTGGAAGAAGATGGATCGTTCCTAGGTCTTTGTTGGAAAGCAGAATTGATATGACCTTGAAACGGAGAGTTTAGTGGACATTTTTCCGTCAAATGAGAAAGATCAGAATAACATCCACATACAGTTTTGGAGAGTGACATTTGATTTAGGGCGGCGGCTAAAAATTTATTTTCCATATTGTCGAATTTCTTGTGTAAAGCTGAAATTTCAGCTCTAACTCCTATGGAAATATCAATGCCATCCCTAGACGATTGACTCACACCCTCCCACTGTAAAGATTTTTCAGCGAAATCTTCTAGAAATTTCCAGGCTTCCCCATCATCTTTAGTCATGAAGTTGCCTTGACACATGGATTCAAGGGTCTGTCTTGTGTTAGGATTAATGCCCTCATAAATGATTCGGCACAGTTCCCATCTCGGGATGCCGTGATGTGGACATTGGACTAACAGATCCTTGAAGCGTTCAAGACATTTTGAAAATGGTTCATTTGGAAGCTGGGTGAATTGATTGATTTCGCTACGGACTCGAGCTGTCTTTTGGTATGGGTAGAATTTCTTAAGGAATGCTTTGACGAATTCATCCCAATTTGAAATGGAATATGCGGTGGTGTTATACAGCCACTTCTCGGCTATATCGCACAAGGTAAATGGGAGAAGACGTAGACGCATAGCATCCATAGAAAGCTGTGAAGTACCCATCATTGCGCATACATTTTCAAATTTGGTGATAAATGCATATGCGTCTTCAGTCTCGAGACCATGAAATTTTGGTAAAAGGTTGATGTATTGGGGTTTAATTTCAAAATTTTCCCCGTTGGCTGGTGGAATGGAAAGACAGGTGGATAGGGGATCTCGTGTAGGATAGCACCTCTCTTGGAGAGAGATGCGAGGTGGATTCTGCGCACCAACGGACGGCGGCAGAGTAGTGGAAAAGAAGTTCGATGGAGGCGGATCCATCGAAGTGGGTGTGGTGGTGGGTAAAAGAAAGGTAAATGTAGAAATACCGACTTTAGGGTCGATCGAAGGAAACGCGGACTTAACGGGCACTAGAATCCCGTGTCCAGCCTATCTTGCACTAAAAAGGGTTAGTACAAGTGGCAGCGTGAATTTATAATTAGGGGAGATGAATGAATGCGGTGTTTGTTTTGAAAATTGATACGGATTTTTGAAAAAAAAATGATGCAAATCACAAAATGCAACACACAAAACCCTAATTCTAGTGGTCACCTAGGTCAAACTTTAGACCGCTCCTAACTGCCAAAAAACAAGTCGCAGGATAAATCCTCCACTGCCTCTTTGTCTCTCCTATGGCCAGGTAAGTGCCAGGTAAGTGGGAGGTTCTCCACTACGTAAGTAGTGGGCCTAATTAAGTAACCACCAGCCTTCGACACACTTGCCTTAGACACCACAAGAGAAACGCGGATAAGCAATGAATTACCCATGGCCTTCTTCTGTCCTAAGTGAGCGCGACGGTCCTTAGAGTCATCTCTAGATATTTTTTAGTTAATTAGGGTAAATGCGGATGCAAGTTCGTGATTTTTGGGGCTTAGGAAGGGTAATGAACTTCCCACCTAATCTGGATTTGGTCTTTGCCCCTTAATGTCCGTATTAATTATGCAAACAACCACAAAAATCAAAACAAGCACAATTTAATTTTGCTTTTTGCGCGGCGCTGCGATTTTTGCAAAGAAACCTGCACAAAAATGTTATTTGGAGCAGATGAGGGGAGAAATAAGAAAGTGAGGATTTACCTGAGCAATTTTGGTGCAGCAACTCCTAGAGGAGGCCGCGGAACCGCCGCAATTAGGCTCCTATGCCGCGGAAACGCGGTGGTTCGAAGTTATCTCTGCACAAAATTTTAGGTAAATGCTTCTGTTGCTCCCCTTAGCTCTCTGGAATATTCAGAAATTTTTTTCCACAGCTCCAGAAGTTCCAGATTTCCTCGCACAAATCACAACAACTCGTATTAGTGTTTGCGCGAATTTTGATCACAAAATTTGTAATGGAATAAATCTTTCAATTCAAATTTCAAATAAAGAACGAATTAGCGCGTAATCCCCGGCAACGGAGCCATTTGGTTGAATGAAATTTCGATTATGTAAGTAACTCAAATGGTCCCCGGCAACGGCGCCATTTGATTGATCATTTCTTTGTGTGTCGGTTTGGAAAATAGAATTCACAATCAAAGAATTATTTGACCGCAATCAATAACGGTGTCGGATTGTAGATCATTAGTGAGTGCGGATCGTCCACAGGGATTGTGCGATTCGTTCGTATTTTGATTTGTTTGAATCGAAAACTTAATAGAAAAGAAAAGAAAACAGGATTCAAGATTTTTATCGATGGGTTTCAAGTATCACTATTCTAATCAAGAATCAAGAAAATGATAAACATCGAGAATCGAGTTTCGATAGAATTCCAATCACTTAGGGTTTCAAGATTTGAAGTAAAGCTCGCAGGAATCGAGTAAATTGTAGATGTGATGAAGATTCATGATTTCGATTTCTTATCTGTTAACAAATTGATGCTAAATCGATGTAGAATTCATCGAGGATCAAGGATCTTGCGAAGAATTAGGGTTCATCATCCTATCCTTTGTCCTTTCGATGAATAACATTCACTAGATAGCTTCTTGAAAGTCGAATGATCAATTGTTGATCTCTAGATCGTGCGAAAGGAATCAAGAACACATTTGCATCGATCTAGATTATCGATCAATCGATTTTCAAGAATTTACAATTGTTTTAAGACTTAAGATAACATTTAACAATTCATCAACATCATCATTTTACAATTGTTTCGATTCCTCCACGAGCGGAGTTTTATTCAAGCATCATCACAAAGTACATATTCAAGAATCGAAATGAATCATAATGCTTGAATTGAAAATAAGCAAGTTAAAGAATATTCACCTTTATTACATCAACAAGTAGTTACAACTCTCAAGATTTACAAGAGGTAGGAACTTCGCTCGTCGAATCTTGCATCGCTCGGCTTCTTGAGTCTTGGATCGCTTCGATCTCGTGCTCCGTTGAAATCCGGTTCCGCTTCTAAAGGATCTTGAAAAACTTGCTTGGCTTGCACTCAAAGAATCTTGAAGTTTCTTGATTTTTGATTGGATTAGGGTTAGGGTTTTGACACAAGCCTTGTCACTAGACTTGTGGGTGGAAATTGGGGAAGATGAAGATTGAACTAGAATTTAGCCAAGAATGAGTCGTCCAAGATTTTTCTTCAACAAGTGAGCCTAGGGGACTATTTATAGGTTTTCCAAACCCTAGGTCTAGGAATTCAAATTTGAGTTTTCCCTCCAAAAGTTAGTTAGAGGAAGAGGTTTCTAGAAGTAGTTAGTTAGGGGATTAGCTTCTACTTTAAGCTAGGGTTAGGGAGAAGGTTCTAGATTGGAAGCTAGGAATGTTTAGTTTTAGGAACCCTAGGTTTGCTGAACTGGCAGAAAGTTCGAGAGACATCTGGAAAATGTAGTGCCTTTCTGAAGTGTACACACTGAAGTAAGGGTAATGGTGCTGAGAATTAGGGCTGACGTGGCAGGGACGCCACGGAACCGCGGCGCAAGGCGGCTCCGGCCGCGGTTCCGCGGCCACTTGGTGGAGCCAGGGCTTCATCTTTGTAGTGTTGACTTATAGTGTCTTTAAGCGTACATTCTAATATTTGATTCTCTGAATGCTTCTTAGATCATTGCCAGATTCAAATTCCTTGAGTTGGCGTCTTTTTAACAGTCTTCGTTTCTAAATTTGACCGATCTTCTGTAATTTCCTGCACAGACTTCAAAACACAAGTTGCGATATATAGGAATGATCCCATGCTATGAAATGCAGTCAATTTCCCTTATAGTGCCAGTTTTAAAGTCTAACACATGCAATCTGATATTTAACGACTGTTTTTGTAATATGTGCTATATGAATGCCGAACACTTCTAGATGAGTGCAAATGATAGGGAAATTGCCGGTTTAAAGATGCAGTATTTTCGACTGATCATAACCTAACGAGCACCCGCATACTATCTCAAGTACGACGTACTGACGGCTGTCGGACAGACCGTCTTCCACACTGGGATGAGAAGCGCATACGCTAGTCTACACCGGAGTATCGATGCCCTGGCTCGATAGTCCTTCGACTAGGGACCTGCATAAGGATGCGCTTGTGGATTACCCAGCCCCCACTAGTGTGACTGCCATCACAACGCTGGTAATCAAGCAAAGATCCTAAGGGCTCCACTAATGTGTATAGATGATATACTAAAATAAACACATGTACACATTAAAGCAGAAACAAACAAAGTAGCATACTACTATATTGAGCAAGATTGTCTATACAAGGTGAATATCCCAAGCTTCCATTAAGTAATATACAAACTAGTATGATACAGTAATGGCCTCTAGGGCATATACACTAACATAATCGAACATTGCACAGCATCAACCCCCAATACCGGGAGAGACGAAACCCCTCCTATCGCTCATCGCCTTCGTGTGTCTCGGGACTGTACCCAACAGCCACCTGTTTGCACGACTCAGTAGAGCCGTGGTAGGGTGGTAATCAAAGTACAGTGGGAGAACACACAAGACTCTATGACGATCTCGGGTCTACAGACTAACCTGTACCAGTGTCACCTGAAAACTACTATCCGACGATAGATATAATTCCATATAGGAGTTCTCGACGAGTCCGTCCAGTGTACCCAGTCACCACTGAGCACCCATATACGATCTCGATGTCAAACATCGATGAATGTGGGAACATCCATCACCCATCATATGGGTCTAGTATCATATACGCTAGTCTACTCTGGTATATCGATGCCCCGTCTCGATACACCTACGACTAGGGACTTTTCAGGATATGTTTATAAACTACAGATGTCCCACTAGTATGATCTCCATCATAATCACAGTAGTCAAGAAAATATCCTCAGGGCTTTATCAACATGTGTGAATGAATAAAAGCATGATTAAATAACATATCAGATAAAGAAGAACCAGATAACATACTATCATGTCGAGCAAGAATCTACACTGAATATATATATATATATACATGTATAAATACATCCACTATCATATAATGGCCTCTAGGGCATACATATATCCAACAATCTCCCACTTGCACTAAGGCCAGTTATTGGCGTGTCTCATACCCAACAGCTCAAAAAGTCGCTCATGCTGCGGCTGAGGGAGGGCCTTGGTGAGTGGATCCGCAGTGTTATTATTTGTGTCTACTCTCCTAATCTCGATCTCGCGGCGATCTACAATCTCCCGGATCAAATGAAAACACCTCAGGATGTATCTGGATCACTGATGGGACCTGGCTCCTTGGCTAACGCCATAGCCCCATTATTATCACAATACAATGGTATTGGATCAATAATGGTTGGAACTACTCCTAGCTCCAAGACGAACATCCTCATCCAGACGGCTTCCTTGGCGGCATCATTCGCAGCAATGTACTCAGCCTCCATCGTAGAGTCTGCAACGGTATCTTGTTTGGAACTCTTCCAACTTACCGCCCCTCCATTGAGGGTAAATACAAACCCAGAGATAGATTTGCTGTCGTCCTTATCACTCTGGAAGCTCGAATCGGTAAAGGCCTCCATTTGGAGATCTCCATTACCATACACCAAGAACAATTCTTTAGTCCTTCTCAAGTACTTTAGAATGTTCTTCACAGCTATCCAGTGATTCTCTCCTGGTTGGATTGATACCTGCTTACTACACTAAGTGCATAAGCTACATCTGGGCGCGTACATAACATCGCATACATTATAGATCCTACTGCCGAAGCATAGGGTATAATGCTCATGTGAGCTCTCTCTTCATCGGTCTTTGTGCAAGAGTCCTTAGAGAGAGTGACCCCATGGCAGGCGGGTAAGGCACCCCACTTGGAGTCTTCCATACTAAACCTTTTTAGGATGGTGTTGATGTACCTGGTTTGGGACAATCACAATAACCCTTTGGATCTATCCCTATAGATCCGTATGCCCATAATGTATATGGCATCACCCAGGTCCTTCATGGAGAACCTTAGTGATAAGAAAGATTTGACCGACTGTAGCATAGGAATATCATTTCCTATCAGAAGAATGTCATCCACGTAAAATACGAGGAATGTGACAGCTCTCCCTACAGCCTTCTTATAAACACAAGGTTCATCTGGATTTTTGATGAAATCAAACTCTTTGATAACATCATCGAAACAGATGTTCCAACTCCGTGATGCCTGCTTTAATCCATAAATGAATTTAAGCAATCTACATGCTTTCCCGCTGCTCCCACTGTCAATGAAGCCCTCTGGCTGATCCATATAAACGCATTCTTCTAAATCTCCATTTAGAAATGCCGTTTTAACGTCCATCTGCCAGATTTCATAGTCGTAGTGAGCAGCAATAGCAATTAGGATCCGAATGGATTTAAGCATGGCTACGGGAGAAAAAGTTTCGTCATAGTCCAAACTTGGTCTTTGACGAAAACCCTTCGCCACAAGTATTGCTTTATAGGTCTCTACCTGCCCATCTACACCAATCTTTCTTTTAAAGATCCATTTTCACCCCACAGGTTTTACCCCAGGGGGTACAACGTCCAAAGTCCAAACTTTGTTGGTGTACATTGACTCCATTTCGGATCTCATGGCATCCAGCCACTTCACAGAGTCTCCACTCGTGATAGCTTGCTGAAAGCTGGTAGGATCATCATCCTCCATGATGCAGTCTTCTCTGTCACCATCAATGAAGAAACCGTAGTACCTCTCCGATGGGCGAGTAGTCCTACCAGACCTACGGAGTGGCCGAGGTTCTTCAGTTTCTGTGGCAACAGCCGGTTCAACCAAGTCGTCATTCGTAATCTGTGTTTCTAGAACTTCTTCTAGGTCTACCATTCTGCCATCTGTATCATTTGTGAAAAACTCTTTTTCCAAGAATGTGGCATACTGAGAAACAAACACCTTTTGTTCCTCCTTGTGGTAGAAAAGATATCCATAAGAATTCTTTGGATATCCCACAAAGTTACACATGACCGACCGTGTCTCGAGTTTGTACGGATTCTGCTTTTTAACATAGGCCGGGCAACCCCAAATCATAATTCTCTTAAGAGATGGTTCTTCCCATGCCATATCTCATATGGCGTGGTAGACACGGTTTTGGTTGGGACTATGTCCAATAGAAACGCTGCAGTCTCCAATGCATGCCTCCAAAATGAGACGGGTAACTCAGCATCACTCATCATGGAACGGACCATATCTAATAGGGTCCGATTCCGTCGTTCTGACACACCGTTGTGCTGTGGTGTGTAAGGAGGAGTGAGCTGAGAGAGAATCATATTCTCTTTTAGGAAGTTTGCAAGCTCTATACTGAGATACTCTCCACCTCGATCTGATCGAAGCATTTTGATGCTCAAGACGGTTTGTTTTTCTACTTCGAGTATATATTCAGTGAATTTCTCGAAAGCTTCGCACTTGTGCTTTAATAAAAATACATGACCGAATCTTGAGAAATCATCAGTGAAGGTAATGAAGTATGAAAAACCGCCTCTAGCTTGTGTAGATATTGGCCCGCATACATCACTATGTATGAGGCCTAAGAGCTCAGTAGATCTTTCTCCGTGTCCTGTAAACGGAGTTTTGGTCATTTTACCCTTGATACAAGATTGGCAAGTCGCATAATATTTATATTCAAAAGGGTTTAAATATCCATCTTTGTGTAACTTGTTTAGTTTTGTTTTCGTTAATATGACCAAGTCTACAGTGCCAAAGAAAAGCTTCATTTATTTCTGAAAGTTTTCTTTTATTAGTGTGTTGTATGCTGAACACTGTGTGTTGATTTAGGACGTATATCCCGTTATTAAGCGTACCATACCCAACCAACATTTGATTCAGGTGAATGTTCATAACATTGTTCTGCAATACAAAATTATATCCTTCATTGTCTAACAAAGAAATGGATATTATATTACAAAGCATACTAGGTACATAATAACATGGGTTCAAAACCAATATACACCCAGACGGCAACCCCAAGTTATACTCTCCCACTGCAACTGTATGTACATTGGAACCATTTCCAACGCGGAGAGTATGGTCACCTGTCTTCAAAACCTTGCTATTTCTCAGCCCTTGCATAGAATTGCAAATGTGAGAACCTAAACCGGTATCTAATACCCAGGAAGCAGAGTTTATTGAAAAACAGTTTTCTGTCACAAACACACCTGAAGCGGAAGCATCCCCATGCTTCTTCTTGAGATTCAAGTACTCTGTGCAGTTGCGCTTCCAGTGTCCTGTTTTGTGGCAGTGATAATATTCCCCTTTCCCCGATTCCCCAGCTTTGGACTTTTCTTTCCCCTTAACCTTTTTAACTCCACCCTTAGGTTTGGTAGGTTTCTTCTTTATCTTTCCCTTGGCCTTAGCCTTCGAGCGAGAAGAGGAAGATTGCCCAACACTCAAAACGGGAGTTTTCACTAATTTCAGTGTGCTCTCTGCACTCCTTAACATATTAAGGAGTTCAGGTAGTTCTTTCTCCATGTTATGCATGTTGAAGTTAATTATAAATTGAGCAAAGGTGGAGGGGAGAGACTGCAGAATAATATTCGCATATTGTTCATTGTCCATTGTCCATCCAAGGTCCTCAAGCTCTTCTATGAGAGCTATCATCTTCAGAACATGGTCTCCTACTGGTGTGCCAGGGGCCATTCGCATCTGAAATAGTTTTCTTGATGCTTCGTATCGTAATACGCGAGATTGCTCTCCATACAACTTCTTTGTATGGAGGAATATGGCGTGAACGTCCATATTCTCGTGCTGCTTTTAATGTGTGTTATCCATCGATGCAAGCGCGAGGCACTTGGCCGTGGCACAGTCAGCGTCCCATGTCTTGCGGACTTTAATATCCGCAACTGAGGATTTAGGGCCTGGGAAGGGCGGGGCTGGAGCTGTGAGGACATATGATACCTTATCATAAGTCAAGGCAATGTTAAGATTCCTCAGCCAGTCTTTATAATTGGTCCCATTCAGTTTATTTTTATCTAGTAGAAGCTTGAGTCATGTCATTGGTATCTACCATTAAGAGAGAGAAAAGAATACACTCAGCGAAAGCTCTTGGAAACATCAGATTGGTTATTATCTTATCTAATCGATGTCTCTTACTGCTTTTATCAAGTTTTTCTTTCAAACCTTAAAAAGAAAACTAGGTAGGATTAATTACAGTCTACAACTTCGCTAACCGTTCAGCCAGGCCAGTGTCGGTACTTGAGGGAGGTTCCCCGTGCTTTCGCACGGACCTAATTAATATAAACCTCGTCTTCCCATAGGCGTAGCCCCGTTTAACACCTTTCTAGACACCTAATGAGTTAGCTAATTGTAAACTTCAAAACTCTCCTGGGAGCAACTATTGTCCATAGTGGGATCGGGAACCAACCATCATATGGAAGGTATGCAATCTCATTGCAAATTTCAACTCTTGAAACTCCCGATGTGGTTTTTACCCCTAGTACCCATGACCTTAACTATGGTCAACAAGTCATAAGCACTAGTCAAGTTCTACCCGTCATTTCATGATTAATTAGACCCACACACATGACCCTTAACTATGGCCAACAAAGTCACATGAATGTCCTAAGTAATCTGCATCATATGCATCGTAGGAAGACATCACTTAGCTACCGTACACTACGCCTTAACTATAGTCAACAAACGTAGCACGAATACTAAATACTCTACTTCCTAAAATGATGGAGGGTTGCAGATGATTTTTAAGAAAATCTTTAACGCTTTGAACTTGATATCGTTGTAGAATCAAATGGTTTTCAAAAGGAGTGGCTTAAGCTCCGCAGTTTTGAAATGTACCTTTTTCGTAAAAAGCCGAGTGGTTTTTCAAATCCGATTCTACAACATCTTTTTAGGTTTATTTTCTTTACATTAATCATATTAATGTAGTCCCATCATTTAAGTCCTTAAGCCAATCATAGAAAAGAAACGAAAATACAACGTACGCTTATGCCATCCGCATTCGCTGCAATGTTCCGTTATGCACCGTTAGGTTACTTAACTAACGGCATACCGGGACGGGACTAGCGCGGGTGTAAAACATAAGCAACGTCTATTATATATCTCATATATAATTTAGCATCCGTCTCAAATATAGTAAGCGATCACATCACAGAATATAGGCAGCAGAAACACAGATATGATAATATAGGATATACTAGGACGTCCGTATTTAGTATTTAGCCAACAATAGAAAATACGGATTCCACGGTCGTGATGAATAGCCAATCCCACACCGTAGACCCCTACGAGAGCGTCAAGTGACCCTGCCAATTCTGGAGTTAGGAAACCCGGTCTCGACGCCTCGAGATGGTCTCCCACTGGTCTCCAGAACCCGGTCACTTGTGCTCTCCTCCTTGGGTCTATCCTAATGCAGAAAAGTAAATAATATACAACAATGGTGACATCATCCTCAACCCGGAAGTGCCACGAATGAAAGAATATTACATTACATATGAATTTTACATGAATGAAAAATAAAACTCTCATCTCACATAAAACCCCGGCTATTCGATCACGACAATCCAATACATCACAACACAGCAACACATAACATCACATGTCATCAACGTAAGCAAGTATGCATACCCAAATTGTCGTTGACATATAGCAACGAAACCGGCGATATGCATACTACGCTTACGGCCGCAGAAACAAGTATCACATACTACTAGGCGATGTTAAACCCTTCGATTGAATTAACGAACACCCACATTCCCTAGCAAGCTCAACACTTGAGCGCCGCTAAACAATACCCAAAGTCTATGCCGCAGTATTTAATGGACCAACCGTAGAAGGGCAGACCCAAGCCTCATTTGTGGCGCCACTAACCACGACAAACCCTAAGGTTCAGTCGTAGTTTGGTGGTCACATCATGAGTTAGGGTTACTTTCTTCTAGAGGGTACATAGGAATACCTGCATTAGTTATCGAGTATGTTCAACCTAGAAAATACGAGTGTTTGATAATTCGTTCGACTTGCTTAAGGTCGCCAAAGTTATCAATACGATGCTATAAAATACAAATACGAACTATTCCGCAAAGAGCTCAATACCAAACTTACATCACAAGCAATTCTGGACTACTTAAACAAAACCAGAAACCCCAGAACCTAATATACAGAACACTGGAGCAAAACGAGAAGGAGAGGAGTGATTGATCTCAAAAACTATCTATTACCGCAATCAAGAACGGCGTCGCATGTAGCTAGCCGGTGAATACGGGTCGGTCCACAGGGATGTTGTGAATCTTCTAATCGCTCTTACGAGTTAATTCCGAAGGTGGTCGGATTGATTAAATCTAAAATACTAAATTAATCTATATCTAAGTCTTGCTAGGGTTAGGTCTAGGTTAAGTTTGGAAAGTCTATAAATCTCAACGCTTTCTATACCCATATGAAGATCTAATTAGAAGTTATGGTAATTATTAATAAAAGGGATTAGAATCATTTGGAAAGATGTTTCTTCCTCTAGGTTCTTGTCCTTCCTTTATCAATCCTTACCCTAACCTCCATGGAAAACAATCACAACCGGGCCTTTATACTACGGTATCACCGCTACCTCGAGGGATAGGGTGCCGTAATGAGCGGTATGTGCATGTATGCATAGAGTCCTATGAAAATATATGATGGGCAAGAAAGGGGATGAGAGATCTTCGTCTCTCAAACCTTCCCCAGATCTAACCCTAACAAGTGAGGAGACTACCCACACATTAGGGAATTGAAGAACATTTATCTAGGGCAGAGAATGAAAATTACCTAGGGCTGGAATTGAAATCTAAACTAGGGCAATTAAATAAATCTACTTACTTTACAGATGGCTCTCTCCAAACATTTACACAGGGTTGTCAGATCTGAATAGATGATATGAAAAGAGGTATCGATGCTCTCCAAAAGAATTCTAAATTTTATTCATAAAAAGAGGCATAGGGAGGCATGAAAAGAATACAATGATTTGGGCTTCTATTTATAAGACATAAAAACCCTAGGTTACAATTGATTCACACGTCTACATTTACCAAAATATCCTTAGGAAGACCTAGTCAAAGTAGACTTCAAAAATTTTATGTCTGGAAATTTTGGAACTGATTCTGGGCTTCTTGGGCTTTTTATTTCTTTGGATCTTTATTCAATTTGGCTTCTCTATTTCTTCCAGATCTCCAGTGAACAATTGCAGTGGACTTTTAACCGTTTACTTTGTAATCTTGGACCTTGCGTTGCCTTGTACTGATCTTTTGTGTAGGCTTGATTAAGATCCTTCTATTTGTTGGTCAAAAGTCCTTTTTTTGTGTCGTCTTTGTCTTCTTCACTGTTTTCGCTCCAAGAACCTGTAACCTGTAATATGTAGCAGACATGCGTCAAAAGCACTTGTTTATTTGTAAAAAGAATAAGAATGGGGAATATAATAATGCAATATTATGGTGTGAGCAAATACCCCCAAACTTATCTTTTGCTCGTCCTCGAGCAAACTTATTTTTATTCAATAAAATCCTAACCGCACTTTTGCAGGGAAACACGATTGCACTGAGCTCGTGCAACAAGCCGTTAAACCTTTAGGTGTCCCTAGTAGGAGGAGTGTTGTCTCCTGAGGGTTTTCAGCGGATACTACCCACAAAATCCTATCAATTTGGCTTTTCGACTTTTATTCTCCAATTAGGGTTTCTAACAAGGAACTCTATTATCTTCAACTCGTAAATTATCCACCCATGTTCTTCACACTTCCTCATCATTTAACTTAAGATCATATATGTTCTATAGACTTACTTAGCTTTCAGTATCTCTTAAGTTTTCCTTCTAGGGTTCCATATCCACTTAGGAATTTTTATCAACTCTACTAAAGATACAAGTTCTATTCTTCATTCCTTTCTCTCATCTAAATCCCAATCACATACCCCTACGTGTGTGTAAATATCATCCCTATACTTGGAAATTCAAATCAAGCAATCATACTCTCGTCTGTTGTCCAAAGTACTTATTAGTAGGTGAATTTTTAATTGAATTTTTGCCTACACATCCTTCATGCGACCGTTAATACTTCTTGAGGTACCAACAACCCATTACAAGATGTGTTTGCACATTAAAGCGTAATTCCTAGTCTTGCAACACCCAAGGCTTTTAGCAGTGACTCCCAAACCAGTTGGTCTAAGGCACTAGGTGATGAAGCACCCTCGCTAAATATTTTTCTATTTTTGCAGCCTTAAGTAATCACAAAAACCAGTGTCCATTTTTTTTCTTTATTCAAACTTTAATTTTTTTCATTTTCATTTTCTTTGTACTAAGGACATTAGACAAGAGTATTTCAAGGTCTCCTCTACTATTCCAAGTTTCAAGGTGCGTGATTGTGCAAATTGTAGGGTATACGTTTTCAGAATCTAGACTTAAGCTAGGAATTATTTTTCAAACTTATACTCTAATAAGAACATCAATACTTTTCCTTTGTTTCAACTTAGCCCAAGAACTGAACTCAAAATTTGCCTATTTCTAAATAAACTACAAAGACATATACTTTCTACCGTTAAACTTTAAGGAAAGTTATCTTTAGGGTTTTTAATTTACTACGTCAAAGATCTAGTTGTTCCTAGCTAGTTAACCTATTTGTCAAACTCAAGTCAATTAGGCCAAAATTGAATACATTAATTTTTGAAAATTTTCAATTTTTATGGGTTTTCAAATAAGTATGCAAATGCAAAAATATGTACAAATGAATGCGAAGGAAGAAGACGTACCGAGCATACCCCCAAACTTGAACTTGACAGTGTCCTCACTGTCATGCTAAACCAAGAGGGTCAAAATGCCGATACTCCCCTGTTTATTTATTTACAATTTTTTTTCTTTTGTTTTTATTGTTTTGAAATTTTTTTGTTATTTTTTTTATAGAAAAAGAAAACAAAAAATATATATACATATATACAAAGGTTCCCCCCAAACTTAAGCTTGGCCTTACACAAGCCAAAGGTTAATACCAACCATTCAAAAATCTTATCGTGGTAATGGTCGAGTTGGTGAAAGAAGGGAGTAGAAAGAAAAGAAATGAGAAACACACGAGACCGAATGGGAAGAAGAGTAAAATATGGTCTCGGTGTAGGAGAAGAATGCCCAAAGGGAGAAAGAAGGGTAGCACGATCTTGAGGGTGTAAATCGAGTGAATAAATTAGCGCAATTTGGGATGACCGAAGTGTGAAAACTGATTGTGCTAATCTATCAACTCGTCGTGCAATGGGGTCAAATCCCTCAAGATTTGCAAGAAAACATGGGTACGCCGAACTTGGTATAGGAGATGAAAGCGTAACGGTCACTTGCACGGTCGGAACAATAGGAAGGATGGAAGGAAGAGAGTGAGGAAGGGTATCGGTTAAGGATTTAGGAGGGTGTATTGGAAAATTCGACACATCAAATTAAAATGGTTCAACCTCAATATTATCCTCAGTACTATCCTCATAATTCTCCTCAATATTTTCCTCAAAAATTTGCTCATCCATGCCAATATCATCAAAATCAAGACGCATATGAAATTCGGGAGAAACATTTAATGACTCGGGATGATGAATTGGACATAAAATTTCAATTAAATCGACGGGTTCATCATCCGAAATATTCCCGGCGTCTATATCCTCAATCAAGTGAAAATCAATTTTTTCTGACACCTCATCAAAAGCATGGATATTTATCGATTTAGGTTCTACAGTGGAGGTGTAAAGATCGAAAGGATTAAGTGTGGTTTCACTCGAAAGGGGTTCTTCACAATTTGGCAAATCAAACACTACAAAGTCGCACAACTCGTTTTTATTTTGAACTTGTGAATCATTTAGGACATTCGATGGAAAACTGGAGTTGTGGGCTTCAATTGGGTAAGGGTAGGTTTGATTTGGAAATCCTCTCACATTCTCATTCTGTCCAACCGCCTCCTCATACATTGAAAAATTTGGGGCTAGCGGGAAACTAGCTACCGGTTCAGCAGGTTGCATAAGGGCGGCCACGGACGCTTCCACATTTCTAACCATTTTGTTTGTTGCTGCGATATACGCCTCCAACGCCTCTTCCAAGCTAGACTTGGGTGGTAAGGGGGTTTCGGTAAAAGAATCGAAATCGTGTGGATATGCAAAACTCCCAACAGGCTGTGTAGAAATATTGTCTAGTGACGGTGGAAAAGTCGGGTAGGACTGGTAGGAAGTGGGTGATTGGACAGGGGTAGGGTCAACATATGGATAAAAAGGTGAATAGTCGTGCGGATCCCTAGAAATAGATGAGTGGAGAGGGGTGAAAGATCGGCTGCGAGATTGAGCAATATGCTCGGCAATGGACATCGACTTAGGAGTGACAGAAGGACTTGAAAAAGTGGTATCAACATATGGAGGTGGTAAAGATTGACTTGGTTGACACAAAGTGGGTTGAAAAGTCGAATTGTTTCTCCTAGATGCCTCTATTTGATCTTTCAAAGATATTTTAGGCATGGAAGGATCGTCTTTAAATTGATCGAACAAATTACCGAACGACGCAAAATTAGGTTCGGGATACCAAAGTTCGGCAAGAGATTTATGATGTGGGGTGCCCATGATAGAAGAAAGAGAAGATGAAGAAGGTAGGTGGTGCAAGGATTTCTCAGCGACAAAAGTTGCAATTTTTTTTTTTAATTTCCTTTTTTCTTTTTCCTTTTTCTCTTTATTTAGAACTGTTTGCAAAATGATTTTCGAGAAAAAAGCTAAGACACTTTTGATCAACCAAAAATGCACAATCAGGCCTAGATCTAGGGTCACCTAGGTCAGCTAGACAGCTCCTAACTGTTCCAAACGGCTAGAAATAGGACCTCAAACCGCCTCTTCACCGCCAATTGCGGCCAGGTAAGTGCCAGGTAAGTGGGAGGCTCCCCGCTACAAGTAGCGGTCCTAATTAAGTAACCACTTGCCTTAGACACACTTTCCTAGACACCGCAAAGTCAGGTTAGGATAAACGGTCGATGCCTATAACTAGTCCTCTGTCCTATTGATCTCGAAGTCCTTAGGGCTGGGTCTAGTATTTTTTAATTAAAGATTGGTCAATGCAAATACTTTATGTGATTTCTGGGGTCCTGGGAAGGGTGATGAAATCCCCACCCAATCTGAATTGGTCAAAAGCCCCTTAAAGTCCGATTAAAGATATGCAAAACAGTAAATCACTTGCAATCAAATTTTTTTTTGTTAATTTCAAAATTTGCAAGTTTTCTAATTAAAATTTTCCTTTTTTCTCTTGCTCTTTATTTGGAAAGATATTTTTAGCAAAAAGATTAAGGATATTCAAATCAGAAAAGATCACTTGCAATCAATTATTATTTTAAGCATAGCGCAACGAATCCTGCATAAGATTTGTTATTTGGAAAGCAAAAGATCTTTTTAAGCGCAAAGAATCCTGCAGGAGATTTTTCAGAAGATATATCGGAGATTTGTAGAGGAGGAGAGAGAAAACTCATAGAGATTTGCAGTGGCAGAACTTTTTTTTTTGATCAGCACAAAGAACCGCGAAACCGCAGTGGGAGGAGCTTCAAACCGCGGCCGGAATGGGGTCGCGCGCGGGGTTTTTTTTTTTTTTTGTGGACCAGATCACCGCGATTCTTCTTGTTTGACTCGGTCCTCCAAATTTCTTCTGTTCCTCGGTTGTTATGATCTTTTGTTAGTTCGGATTCGATATTTGCTGTTTTGATCTCTGTAGATTTCCAGATCCGAATTTGTTCGTAGATCCTGCAAAATTCACACAAAAATACCCTTCCCAAAAATAACAGATGATATATTTTTATATTTTTTGGATTTTTTCAGATTTTTAGGATTTTTTTTAATAAAGATTAACCTCGAAATTGTAAAAGGGAAAGTTCTACGCCATCCCCGGCAACGGCGCCATTTGATTGATCTCAAAAACTATCTATTACCGCAATCAAGAACGGCGTCGCATGTAGCTAGCCGGTGAATACGGGTCGGTCCACAGGGATGTTGTGAATCTCCTAATCGCTCTTACGAGTTAATTCCGAAGGTGGTCGGATTGATTAAATCTAAAAAACTAAATTAATCTATATCTAAGTCTTGCTAGGGTTAGGTCTAGGTTAAGTTTGGAAAGTCTATAAATCTCACCGCTTTCTATACCCATATGAAGATCTAATTAGAAGTTATGGTAATTATTAATAAAAGAGATTAGAATCATTTGGAAAGATGTTTCTTCCTCTAGGGTCTTGTCCTTTCTTTATCAATCCTTAACCTAACCTCCATGGAAAACAATCACAACCGGGCCTTTATACTACGGTATCACCGCTACCTCGAGGGATAGGGTGCCGTAGGGAGCGGTATGCACATGTATGCATAGAGTCCTATGAAAATATATGATAGGCAAGAAAGGGGATGAGAGATCTTCGTCTCTCAAACCTTCCCCAGATCTAACCCTAACAAGCGAGGAGACTGCTCACTCATTAGGGAATTGAAAAACATTTATCTAGGGCAGAGAATGAAAATTACCTAGGGCAGGAATTGAAATCTAAACTAGGGCAATTAAATAAATCTACTTACTTTACAGATAGCTCTCTCCAAACATTTACACAGTGTTGTCAGATCTGAATAGATGATATGAAAAGCGGCCTCGATGCTCTCCAAAAGAATTCTAAATTTTATTCATAAAAAGAGGCATAGGGAGGCATGAAAAGAATACAATGATTTGGGCTTCTATTTATAAGACATAGAAACCCTAGGTTACAATTGATTCGCACGTCTACATTTACCAAAATATCCTTAGGAAGACCTAGTTAAAGTAGACTTCAAAAATTTTATGTCTGGAAATTTTGGAACTGATTCTGGGCTTCTTGGGCTTTTTATTTCTTTGGATCTTTATTCAATTTGGCTTCTCTATTTCTTCCAGATCTCCAGTGAACAATTGCAGTGGACTTTTAACCGTTCGCTTTGTAATCTTGGACCTTGCGTTGCCTTGTACTGATCTTTTGTGTAGGCTTGATTAAGATCTTTCTATTTGTTGGTCAAAAGTCCCTTTTTGTGTCGTCTTTTGTCTTCTTCACTGTTTTCGCTCCAAGAACCTGTAACCTGTAATATGTAGCAGACATGCGTTAAAAGCACCTGTTTATTTGTAAAAAGAATAAGAACGGGGAATATAATAATGCAATATTATGGTGTGAACAAGGAGCATAGTGGGTCGGCGATGACGGAAAAATTGGCTCTGTCGCCGGCCCAATCCGAGCCCCCCTTTCGTACTTCACCAGTGTTCTTGTATCATTCTAAATACCACCCTGCAGTTGTTTAAATAATTTTCAGGTCACTTTTAAAAAAATTACAGAGAGCATTTTTCAAAGGTCTATAATTTCGTATTTTGCGGAAGTTTTCGTTTTCGTATTCTTGTAACATCGCCTAGGCTTCTAGTTAGGCTCTGATACCATGAAAGAGTTTCTACAGCACCACTACAAGGGTTTAGTAGCATCACACATGCCATTCTTTAAATTTTTAGGGTGCTAGAGAAACTAACCTAAGTATCATACTAGAAAAGCTAGGGTAACAAAACTTTAAACACTTTCACAAGAAGTAAAAGCTAGGTTTAGGGAATACTGTTAGTGTTTATGCCCTAGAAGGCCATTACTGTATCATACTAGTTTGTATATTACTTAATGGAAGCTTGGGATATTCACAGTTGTATTGACAGTCTTGCTAAACATGGTAGTATGCTACTTGGTTTTATCTATCTAAATATGTGAGTATACGAATTGATGGAGCTCTTAGGATCTTGCTTGACTACCAGCGTTGTGATGGCAGTCACACTAGTCGGGGCTGGGTAGTCTACAAGCACATCCTTATTCACGTCTCTAGTCGTTGGATTATCGAGACAGGGCATCGAGACTCCGGAGTAGACTAGTGTGTACGCTTCTCATCCCAGTTGGGGAGATGGTCTGTCCCACAGCCATCAGTACATCGTACTGGAGATAGTATACAGGTGCTCGTTAGGTTACGGGTACACCGGACAGGACTCACGGGGGACTGTTGGTTGGGATTATACCCGTCGTCAGTTAACGGTTCCCAGGTGACATGAGTGCAGCATAGTCCGCAGACTTGACACTGCTACTTCGTCTCGAGTGTGTCCCACTGTTCTTAGATTGCTACCCTACCACGGCTCAAAGGAGTCGTACAAACAGGTAGCAGTTGGGTGCAGTCCCGAGCACTTGGAGGCAGTGGCGGTTAGACAAGATTCATCTCTCCTGGTATTGGGAGTTGATATCACGCTGTGTCAGAGAGCCATTACGCAAAGTCCCTGACCAGGGCAAGCGAGATTTACTGGTAGGTTTTCCAGTAGTATCTCAAGGTGTAATGGGCTACGCTCCAACATGACTTATACCGCTTTTAGGGGACTGACGCTTGCCGCCCCCTAGGCCCGATATGCGATAGTCTTAGACGAACAGACCGGACTGTACGGAGATTATCACAGCAGGCTCAGTAGGAGTTCGGATGGGTTTACTCATCGGCCTTCTTATCGACATCTACCTAGGGACCGTTACGTACAGCTAGTGCCGCTTGCGGTCTATGGTTAAACCCACTGCCAGTGTAGTGTCGAGTCTTTAGAGTCCCATACAGAGAGTTTCCCTGCTTCGGGCGAAACGATATAAAGGTCGTATGGTTTTACAACAGGGTTCGGACACATACGTGTTTTTACGCACGTACGATTTTCGGACAGTTTTTACTAGTCGGCTTTGGTTTAAGCCAGATTCTAGTATCGGATTATTGGATTTATACAGTCTAAAGTTTTTCCGTGTTTTTAAGGATAGGAGGGGCGTTCTCGCAATTTGTCAGGAAGCTTCTTGAAGAATGGTGACTTAGAGGTTAAGGTGGCATTTGCATTAATTGGATAAGTGAGTCATGGTGTGATTCATACATGGAGTTAATGAATCAATTATGATTTATTTGACTCATGTGATGAATCACTTAGTGTATTAATGAAACATGATGATATATCATTATTTGTTATTCATTTAATATATATGATATGTTTCATATATACACACATGATCTATTCATCCAAAAGGATTCTCACTCTCACCTTCTCTCTCCTCAAGCTCTCTCTCTTCAAACCCTAACCCTAACCTCTTATATGTTGAGATCAAAGGTTAGCTAGACTAATACTTCCATAATCCAACTCTCTGTCACCTAGGTTGCTTAGATTAGCACTTTAAGTAACCTAGTTACCTCAAGTTAGAGGTTAAGCTTGGAGTAGGAGCTCTCGCGTGGATCGTCTTTGACTCGAGGAGGCCGTTGAGGTGCCGACATTCCAAAGAGCCTACACGGAGCGGAGGAAAGTGATGAAGACTCGAAGGACAAGTAACGTGAGGTATAATTTCGAATCAGAGTAGTTAAACCTTTCGTAGTTTGCTAGTAACGGTTTAGATACGATTCATGCGCTCAAGTCCGTGTTACGAAGCTTTGATAATCGTTTTTCATATATTCCGCCTCCCCGCAAGTTCGTAGGGTGTGTGACATGGACTTACAGTGGTATCAGAGCCAACTAAACCATTACTAGCTTGTTAGCAACTAATTAGAACTTCGATCGACGGATAACACGAAAACAAAACCCTAACCCCTTATTAGTTTCTGTTAATTTTAAAAGTGTCAGAAATTTTTTTTGATCGGCCTTAAAATTCACAGCAGGGTATTATAAGAGTTATTGGAAAATACGAGGTCACAACTCGGCAAGATGGCCTCGGAACCGCGGCCAAATGGTTCTTTTGGCCGCGGATCCGCCGCCGAGTCAACGCCGAGTTGACTCGGAGTTTCACAGTAATTCTTTGTTTCTGGTGTTTTGTTTTCCTGTATATTATGTTTCTACCCAGGTTACTTCTGTGCTGGCTTGCATTTGGGGTAGACACGGAAAAAGGTTGTCGATCGATATTCTAAGTTATTTGCTAATCGGGTTTTTATCTGTGATGATTAATGTGTTCGTAAACCTCCCCTAACTGCTAGTATGTCGGTTGGCATGGGGTTGCACATTTCTGTAATGTTTACTGTTTGTGAATATGAACTTGATTGGATCGTTGTGATGATTAGCCGGGGTTTGAGATGGGTTTTAATATTCATTCATTCGATGTAAATTGTAATATGATGTAATATTCTTTTGCGGGGCACATCCAGGTTGAGGTTGTAGCCACCGTTGTGTTATTTCATTTACTGTTTTTTGCTCCTAGGATAAACCCAAGGTAGGGTACACAAACTACCGGGTACGTCGAAGTGTTTAGTGGCCTACACACGTTGTTGAGGGAGACCGCTTCACTTCGGGTACTTGGCGGGTAGTTTGTCGTACCCGTAGGGGTCCCGGGTGGGGTAAAGGCCATTCATCACAACTGTGTAATCCGTCTTTTGTTGCAGGCTCAAAGCTAACGCGGATTGCTTGTATATCCAATAATGTTCATCTGAGATCTAGAATGCCTATTATTGCGTCTGACGAATGTACAATATCTATATATGATAGATATTTAGACGTCACTTATGTTTTACACCCGCTCTAGCCCAGCCCCCGCTCTGTCTTTAGTTAAGTAACCTAACGGGTGATGATGGGACCCAGTGGCGAATGCATATGGCATAAGAGGACGTTGTATTTTCGTTGTTTTCTACAATGATAGGTTAAATGATGGGACGCATTATTTTAATGCAAAGAAAATAAACCAAAGTTGAATCGTTGGAACAGATTTAAAAGAAACCACTCGGTTATTTTAAAAGAGCAGAATTTTTAATTGCGGAGCTTTAACCATCCTTTTAAAAAGCTATCAGGTTCCTTCGATTATATCAAGTTCACTACGTTCACGGTTTCGCCAAAACCAGTCGTAGCCCTCCGTCATTTCTTATGGATGGTCAGTAGTATTCAAGCTATGTTTGTTGGCTTTCGTCAAGGTATAGTGTTTGGTAGCTGCCGGGGTATTCATTTGTTGCATAGATAGATGAGTTGGTTTGGGACAGTCGTATTACCTTGTTGGCTTTCATCAAGGGTATATACGGATGGGTTCAAATTAACAAGATAATGATGGGCAGAGCTTGACATGTGTTTTATGATTTGTTGGCTTTCGTCAAGGTCATAAGAACATGGGGCAAAAATCTACATCGGGAGTTTCTAAAGAAACTGAAACTTGCTAGTGTTGCATACCATTTAGAGTTTGATGAATGTTGGTAGGATTCCTTCAACGTTATCATACGATGATATTTGGATCCCGATCCTACTGTGAGTATATGCAACTTATCAGGTGATTCGTCACTTAACGATCAATGTTATAAACCAAGTAGGTGTCGAGAAAAGTGTCAGCGGGGCTACGCCCCCAGAGAAAAGAGGTTATTTAATTAAGGAACTTCATGAAAGCGTTGGAAAACCTCCCTCGAAGTACCGACACTAGCCTGGCTGAACGGTTAAGCAAGTATTGTATAGTGAGAATAGTCCTGGCTAATTCTTCTTTTATGTTTTGAGGAAGGATTCGAGAAACAGTGGGAGCCATCCAGTTTAGATAAATTAAAAACCAATCTAAACTTGCAATAGCATCATGCTAAAGTGTTTTCTTCTCCCTCTCTCATTGCAGCGACCTTGTGACCATGACTATGTTACATCTAGATAAAAAGTTGACTGAATCTAACTTATATGACTGGCAAAGGTCTGTCCAGATATCCATTTCCTATGATAAGCTGGACCACCCTATTACTACTCAAGATCCTGCCGTCCCAGGTCCAGTTTCCACCGTCGCAGATATGGATATCCGTCAGACAAGGGAAAAGAGTAAAGCGAAAGCTAAGTGCCTCGTGTTGGCTTCAGTTGATGGTGTATACCAGAAGCAGCACGAGAAGATGGACTTATTTTCTATCTTTCTCCATAACAAAGATTTATATGGAGAGCAATCTCATATCAAGAGATATGAGGCCTCGATCGAATTAATTCAAGCGAGGTTGGCTATCGGGTCATCAGTAGGGGACAACGTCCTTACGATGACTAGCTATATTAGTGAGCTCAAGGACCTGGAGACCACGTTGGGAAACAGGTCATACGCTGACTTATTTCCACAGTCCCTACCCTCTACTTACACCCTGAATGAAACCAGGGAGACACAAGCTCTGCTTAATGGGGGACCTTCTTCTTCTACATCCAGGGCGAAAGCAAAGGGTGAAAAGAAGACCTCTACTAAGCCGATATACGGTGTCAGTAAAGTAGGAGGAAAGGGAAGAGCAAAAGTTTCGGGACTTGGTGTAGCTAAGGAGGGATGTTCCTATTGTTATGGGAACGGGCATTGGTAGAAGGATTGCAGGGCTTTGGAAGCCAGTAGCCAGGATACGAAGCATGTTGTGGCTTCAGCCTCAAGTGTGTTTGTTATTGAGAACTGTTTGTCAATTAACTCTACTTCCTGGGTACTAGATACCGGAGCAGGATCTCATATCTGTAATTCATTACATGCTTTGAGAAACCGTAGAGTTATAAGGGTAGGTGATATGTCTCTCAGAGTTGCTAACGGAATGAGCGTGGACGCTGAATCCGTGGGAGAATATCGCCTAGGTTTGACAAGTGGGCAGATATTGATTCTACGTAACTGTTTATATGTACCTAGTTTGACTTGTAATATCATATCAGTGTCCTCACTTTCAAGAGAGGGATATGACTTTACATTCGTAAGCGATGTAGTTCACATCCACCTAAATCAAGTTCTGATTGGGTCCGGTACATTAGATGACGGTATATACGTATTGAGTCAAGCTCAGGTTTTCAATGTCCAGAACACACTTAAAAGAAAGTCTCCAGAAATGAATCAGGCTTTCTTATGGCATTGTAGACTAGGTCACATCAATGAAACACGGTTGACGAAGTTACATAGAGAAGGATATTTGAATCCGTTCGAATATCAATCTTATGCCACTTGTGAATCTTGTCTCATGGGGAAGATGACAAAGACTCTGTTTACTGGATACGGAGTAAGAGCGAGCGAGCTCTTAGGACTCGTACACAGTGATGTGTGCGGTCCAATGTCTACACATGCGCGAGGTGGTTATTCCCACTTCATTACTTTTACGGATGATTTCTCTAGGTATGGGCATATCTTCTTAATGAAGCATAAATCCGAGGCCTTTGAGAAATTCCAGGAATACAAGAATGAAGTGGAAAAACAAACAGGCAAAAGTATTAAGACACTCAGATCTGATCGAGGTGGTGAATACTTAAGTGCCGAGTTCCTGGGTTACTTAAAAGAGAATGGAATTCTCTCTTAGCTTACTCCTCCATACACACCACAACACAACGGTGTATCGGAAAGGAGGAATTGAACCCTATTGGATATGGTTCGTTCCATGATGAGTAAGGCTGAGTTACCGCGATCATTCTGGGGTTATGCGCTAGAATCAGCGGCATATCTTTTGAACAAGGTTCCAACTAAGACTGTGCCTACCACACCATATCAGATGTGGAGTAGGAAGAAACCCTATCTTCAGTACCTGAAGACATGGGGATGTCCAGCTTTTGTAAAAAAACAGCATCCGGACAAGCTCGAGGCACGCTCAGTAGAGTGTAAGTTTGTGGGATATCCAAAGAACTCCATGGGATATTGCTTCTATTACGCAGAGGAACAAAAGGTTTTTGTTTCTCGTCATTCCCGCTTCTTAGAAACTGAATTTTTAGAGAATCAGAAGAGTGGGAGCGCAGTAGAACTGGAAGAAATTCCAGAACCCCAAGCTGTTACTGAAAGTTTGGTAGAACAAGAAGTTTCAGAAGAAAGGGACATACCAGCGCCTATCCGCAGAAGTAGTAGGCAGTCTCATCCGCCCGAGAGATACTACGGTTTTCTCATAGACAGGGATCGAGAAGATTGCGTCATTGATAATGACGACCCTACTAGCTTCCAGCAAGCCATTCAGAGCGGCGACTCGGTAAAATGGCTAGATTCAATGCGGACCGAAATGGAGTCCATGTACAAAAACAAAGTATGGACTTTGGACATTGCTCCAGATGGGGTAAAACCCGTAGGATGCAAGTGGATCTTCAGAAAGAAGATTGGTGTAGATGGACAGGTTGAAACCTATAAGGCTAGACTTATTGCAAAGGGTTTCCGTCAAAGACCTGGTTTGGACTATGACGAAACTTTTTCTCCAGTGGCTATGCTCAAATCCATTCGGGTCCTTCTTGCTATTGCTTCCTTTCACGATTATGAGATCTGGCAGATGGACGTAAAGACGGCCTTTCTAAATGGTAATTTGGAAGAGAGCGTCTATATGGATCAGCCAGAGCGATTCATTCAGAGTTGGAGCAGCGGCAAAGTATGCAAGCTGCTTAAATCCATTTATGGACTAAAGCAGGCATCGCGGAGTTGGAACATCTGTTTTGATGATACTGGCAAAGGATTCGACTTTATCAAAAATCAAGATGAACCATGCATATACAGTAAGATTGTAGGGAGAGTTGTTGTATTCCTCGTCTTGTACGTGGATGACATTCTCCTAATAGGAAATGATATTCCTATGCTACAGTCAGTCAAAAGATTCTTGTCACAGAAGTTCTCCATGAAAGACCTAGGTGATGCCACCTACATTCTGGGGATCCAGATCTATCGTGATAGATCAAAAAGGATGTTGGGACTTTCGCAGTCCAGGTACATAGACACCAAATTGAAAAGATTCAGTATGGATGATTCTAAGCGCGGTAACCTACAGGCTTGTCACGGAATCACCCTCTCCAAAGAGATATCTCCCAAGACTGATTTGGAAAGGGATCGCATGTCGATTATACCCTACGCTTCTGCGGTAGGCTCTATAATGTATGCGATGTTATATACCAGACCAGATGTAGCATACGCATTGAGCGTTGTAAGCCGGTATCAGGCAAACCCAGGGGAGAAGCACTGGATAGCAGTAAAGAACATTCTCAAGTACCTGAGGAGGACTAAGGAGATGTTCTTGGTGTATGGCGGAAAAGACCACCAGATCGAGGCCTTTGCTGACTCCAGCTTCCAGAGTGACAAGGATGACTCCAAGTCCATGTCGGGTTATGTCTTTACCCTCAATGGAAGGGCGGTCTGTTGGAAGAGTTTCAAGCAGGACACCGTTGCTGACTCAACGATGGAAGCAGAGTACATAGCTGCTTGGGATGCCGCAAAAAAAACTGTTTGGATGAAGAAGTTCCTCACAGAACTTCAGGTGGTTCCTACCAGTGTTGGTCCAATACCTCTGTATTGCGACAACAACGGCACTATAGCTTTAGCAAAGGAACCCAGGTCCCATCAGAAGTCCAGACACATCTTAAGGCGGTATCACCTGATCAGGGAGATCGTCGATCGCCGGGAGATCGAGGTAAAGAGAGTAGATACAGAGAATAACACAGCTGATCCATTCACAAAGGCCATTTCTCAGACGTAGTTCGAGAGGCTATTCGAGATGATAGGTCTACGATATGCCAGTACATGGCCCTAGTGCATGTGGGAGATTGTTAGTGTTTATGCCCTAGAAGGCCATTACTGTAACATACTAGTTTGTATATTACTTAATGGAAGCTTGGGATATTCACATGTATATAACAGTCTTGCTAAATATGGTTGTATGCTACTTGGTTTTTCTATCTTAATATGTGAGTATACGTATTGATAGAGCTCTTAGGATCTTGCTTGACTACCAGCGTTGTGATGGCAGTCACACTAGTGGGGGCTGGGTAGTCTACAAGCACATCCTTATTCAGGTCCCTACTCGTTGGATTATCGAGACAGGGCATCGATACTCCGGAGAAGACTAGTGTGTACGCTTCTCATCCCAGTTGGGGAGATAGTCTGTCCCACAGCCATCAGTACATCGTACTGGAGATAGTATACAGGTGCTCGTTAGGTTACGGGTACACCAGACAGGACTCACGGGGGACTGTTGGTTGGGATTATACCCGTCGTCAGTTAACGGTTCCCAGGTGACATGAGTGCAGCATAGTCCGCAGACTTGACACTGCTACTTCGCCTCGAGTGTGTCCCACTGTTCTTAGATTGCTACCCTACTACGGCTCAAAGGAGTCGTGCAAACAGGTAGCAGTTGGGTGCAGTCCGGAGCACTTGGAGGCAGTGGCGGTTAGACAGGATTCGTCTCTCCCGGTATTGGGAGTTAATATCGCGCTGTGTCAGAGAGCCATTACGCAAAGTCCCTGGCCAGAGCAAGCGAGATTTACTGGTAGGTTTTCCAGAAGTTTCTCAAGGTGTAATGGGCTACGCTCCGACACGACTTATACCGCTTTTAGGGGACTGACGCTTGCCGCCCCCTAGGCCCGATATGTGATAGTCTTAGACGAACAAACCGGACTGTACGGAGATTGTCACAGTAGGCTCAGTAGGAGTTCGGATGGGTTTACTCATCGGCCTTCTTATCGACATCTACCTGGGGACCGTTACGTACAGCTAGTGCCACTTGCGGTCTGTGGTTAAACCCACTGCCAGCGTAGTGTCGAGTCTTTAGAGTCCCACACAGAGAGTTTCCCTGCTTCGGGAGAAACGATATAGAGGTCGTATGGTTTTACGATAGGGTTCCGATGCATACGTGTTTTTACGCACGTACGATGTTCGGACAGTTTTTACTAGTCGGCTTTGGTTTAAGCCAGATTCTAGTATCGGATTATTGGATTTATACAGTCTAAAGTTTTTCCGTGTTTTTACGAATAGGAGGAGCGTTCTCGTAATTTGTCGGGAAGCTTCTTGAAGCATGGTGACTTGGGGGTTAAGGTGGCATTTGCATTAATTGGATTAGTGAGTCATGGTGTGATTCATAAATGGAGTTAATGAATCAATTATGATTTATATGACTCGTGTGATGAATCACTTAGTGTATTAATGAAATATGATGATATATCATTATTTATTATTTATTTAATATATATGATATGTTTCATATATACACACATGATCTATTCATCCAAAAGGATTCTCACTCTTACCTTCTCTCTCCTCAAGCTCTCTCTCTTCAAACCCTAACCCTAACCTTTCATGTGTTGAGATCAAGGGTTAGCTAGACTAATACTTCCATAATCCAACTCTATATTACCTAGGTTGCTTAGATTAGCACTTTGAGTAACCTAGTTACTTCAAGTTAGAGGTTAAGATTGGAGTAGGAGCTCTCGCGTGGATCGTCTTTGACTCGAGGAGGCCGTTGAGGTGCCGACGTTCCAAAGAGCCTACAAGGAGTGGAGGACAGTGATGAAGACCCGAAAGACAAGTAACATGAGGTATAACTTCGAATCAGAGTAATTAAACCTTTTGTAGTTTGCTAGTAACGGTTTAGATACGATTCATGCGCTCAAGTCCGTGTTACGAAGCTTTGATAATCGTTTTTCATATATTCCGCCTCCCCGCAAGTTCGTGGGGTGCGTAACATGGACTTACAAATACAACCTCTGTAGCTCCCTATGCTAGACTCCTTGTCCACTTGGGGTTTGAAAGAACCTTGCTTGAGGTCCTCTAAGTTCACGACGATCCACCCGGAGTCCTCTTTGTCTAAGCTAGAAGCTATACTAGATCAAGGGAAATAGTTGAAGCCAACACTCTAAACTAGTTAGCTAGAGTAGTGTAGAATGTTGATGTGGTTTCTTTTCTCACTTAAAGACCCTAACTTGAACACTCTTTCACTCACTAATGGAAGCTAGAGAGCAAGAGAGAGGAAGAAGAAGATGAAGGCAATATGAGAGCTCAAGATAATGATAAGCTTAGGTTAAAAGATGAGAAAAGAAAATATATATATTTTCTTCTTCTCGCCTTTAACCCTAGTTAAAAAATATCTAGATATTTTCTTTTGGATGAAAATTGGCCAAGGAAATATAACTCATGGTTAAGTGGAAGAATAAAATAATTAACCATGAATTAATTTCACTTTCATTTTCTTTTCCAAAAGGAAATATCATTATATTAAATAACAAGGTGTGAGTCTTATATTGCCACCATTTCATATATCAACAACCATGATAGAATAAGTGTATGCATGTATGTGTGCATGCACATCTATATGTGCAACAAAAAGAACATGTGCATATATGCATGCATACTACAAAAGACAAAAGGGTCTAAAGTGAAAAGCTAACGGTCAAAGATAAATCAACACTTGATTTAGCAAACCGGTCATATCACATACGACCCGACCAATTGCAAACCGCCCGATTAATATACGGTATCACATACGCACATTTAATCGGGTCCCCGCGCATATCTCATATACACACCACATCGTTTCGCCTGGACTAGGTAACTCCATTGTGGGACTCTAAGACTCGTCAATACGCCGGCAGTAGGTGATGACCATATCAAGTACCCCCAAGACGCAAGAGGTCAGCTAAACGTAACGGCCACCCGGGTATTGAGCGATCAGAAGAAAACAAGCGAACCTGTCACAACTCCCGTCGAGCCAACCGTCAACACTACAGAACAGTCCGGTCACATCGTCAGATATACCGCATATAGAGTCTAGGGATGGTAACGTAGACCCCAATAACTCAATAAGTCGTGTCGATGAATGGTCTATAACAGATCGAGAAACTACTGATAACATTTATCAGTAAATCTCAACAGCCCTGACCAGGGACTTACTGATATAGCCAATCGAGCAATGCACATCATCAACCCCCAATACCGGGAGAGACGAAACCCCTCCTATTTCTCATCGCCTTCGTGTGTCTCGGGACTGTACCTAACAGCCACCTGTTTGCACGACTCGGTAGAGCCGTGGTAGGGTGGTAATCAAAGTACAGTGGGAGAACACACAAGACACTATGACGATCTCGGGTCTACAGACTAACCTGTACCCGTGTCACCTGAAAACTGCTATCCGACGATAGATATAATTCCATATAGGAGTTCTCGGCGAGTCCGTCCAGTATACCCAGTCACCACTGAGCACCCGTATACGATCTCGATGTCAAACATCGATGAATGTGGGAACATCCATCACCCATCATATGGGTCTAGTATCATATACGCTAGTCTACTCTGGTATATCGATGCCCCGTCTCGATACACCTACGATTAGGGACTTTTCAGGATATGCTTATAAACTACAGATGTCCCACTAGTATGATCTCCATCATAATCACAGTAGTCAAGCAAATATCCTCAGGGTTTTGTCAACATGTGTGAATGAATAAAAGCATGATCAAATCAACATGTCAGATAAAGAAGAACTAGATAGTATACTATCATATCGAGCAAGAATGTACACTGAATATATATATATATATATATACACATGTATAAATACATCCACTATCATATACTGGCCTCTAGGGCATACATATATCCAACAGTTATGGCTTATGCCTAGGAACCCACGTCCCATCAGTGATCCAGACATATTCTTAGGCAGTATCACCTGATCATGGAGATGGTTGATCTCCAGGGAGATCGAGGTTAGGAGAGTAGACACAGAGGACAACAGCGCGGATCCACTAACAAAGGCCTATTTCCCAGTAGAGACTTTTATGGGATGGTTGAGTATGAGATACGTCAACCACTGCTGATTGTTGGGTATGAGATACTACAACAGATGGCCCTAGTGCAAGTGGGAGATTGTTAGTGATATGTATGCCCTAGAGGCCATTACTGTACATACGATGTATATTGTAGTGGGTGCTTGGACATATATATGGAGGACTTTATTGCTCGACATGATAGTATACTATCTGGTTGCTCTTTATCTTAACGTGTACAATGATTGTCTCTATGTTACATGTTGATAAAGCCCTTAGGATGAGTACTTGACTACCAGGACTATTATGTAGATCATACTAGTAGGGACAGAGTAGTTGCTAAGTACATTCTTCAAATGTTCCTAGTCGTAGGTGTATCGAGACAGGGCATCGATATATCAGAGTAGACTAGCGTATAGCTTCTCGACCCATGTTGATGGACGATGGATGATCCCATATCCATTGGTGTTTGACACCAGAGACAGTATATGGGTGCTCAGTGGAGACTGGGTACACTGGAAGGACTAGACGAGAACTCCCAGATTGTAACATTTCAGAAAAATAAAATATTATTTTAGGGAATTTTTATAATTAAATAATAAAATTAATGAATATTTTAATAGGGCGGTATAATTAAATACCGATAAATTGGGAAAAAATTTGAAAATTATGGAAATTACTAAAAAGAGGGTGCTTTATGTGCTTTATGCAAATTATGAAATTTTACGATTTATTATACACTAATTTTGTGCTAATCGCGATTAAAATTCGCTAATCGGGCTTTAAGCATGTTTTGTGTACATGACATGCACATGTCATTTTAACACTTATTACATTTTTTCCTACATGATTTTTGGGTGTATGGTTATTGTTTTGGGTTTACTATTGCAAAGAAAAGGAAATAAAAGAAAAGAAAAAAGAATTATAGAATAATGAGGTATGGGCAAGTGAGAGAAAGTGAGGGGTCAAGAGAGGGCCATGCCCACTTGTTCCCTTCTTCTTCCTTCATCATTTTCTCCCCCCATTTCCTCATGTGTTGCTGCCCTCATCTTCCCCTCCACAAATCACCTCACTTCATCTCCAAAACAAACCCAAAACCTCACTCCCACTTCACAAAAATTGTGCACAAGCTCACAAGCTACACTTTGGACCAAGAAAGTTCGCATTTTGGCGCTGTAGAAAATTCATGGGTGTCAAATGAGGTAATCCCTTCACAATTAGTGTAGTAATTCAATTGCCTTAGCCTCTATTCAAGTTTAAAATCCTTTTAGTGGTGTTTAGTGCACTTTGGAAATTACTAGAAAGGGTTAGGGTTTAAATTGAGTTGTGTAGTGAACTTGAGTGTGTTTGGTGACCTTAAAACCCCCCTACAATGTTTTAAACCCAGATCTTACACTAAATCAAAACCTGAAACCCAAATTCTGGAAAAACTGTAACTTTTCATGTCGGGTTGTGAGGTAATTGAGGGTGCAGGGAAATCTGGGATGACCTGGAACTTTTACGAGATAAAAAAACAACTTCAGAGACCTAGTTAGAGCACCACGAGACCACCCTACAAATATGACACCCCAACTCCCCAGGAAAACCGAGGAGGCCGGAATTTGGACTAGGGTGGCAGGCCACTTTGGTGAGCTAGGTGCCCTGGTTCCTCTAGTAGGTCATATACACCCTATATATCACCCTAGTGTTGTTTTGGAACTTTGTTTGAACCTTAATCAAAATCTGGAAGCACTTTGGTATGCTTTTTGGATATGTTTTCCGTATTTTAAATGATAAGTTTTGATATTTGGATTTGCGTTTAGTTGTTGGATGTTTTTACATCAATGACTAGGGAAGATTTGTCGTGTTTTGCATGCGAAACGATAGGTTTTGACCTATGTGAGTTCCGCGTGTCGTTTTGCTTTCGATTTGGTTTTAATGCGATGCGATACGTGTGACATGTAGGTACCCCCCACGATGATTAGAGATGATGAAGAAGATGATGGCGGCATCGACATCGGCAAGCAAGATCAGGTGAGTAGATATATCTACGGGGGAAGTCGGGTGGATGGCGTATAGCCCCCCCGCAGTTCGTAGTGATCTATACGAATACGTATACACACACACACACATATATATTATATGTTGATATGAGTTTATTGATGATAAAGATAGATTCTAGGTGTTCTTGGATTGGTTTAGTGTTAGTTGCGAAACCCTAGAGTAGTTGTTGCACCCACACACGCACACACATACTTGCATACATTCATTCTTTTACCTATGCGTATATGGGGATATGTAAATATACACACACACACACACACACACACACACACATGGGTATGGGACTATGGATATATATATATACGTATACATATACACGGATTATGAGGATAGTATTTGGGATTTGTGATGATTCGATGAGATTGGGCTTGAGGCCGTGAGATCGGTGATGTGACATGGATCTTATTGAGATACGACATGATGTTTAGCGGGTCCTTTTGGCGTGGTGTTTTCATACACACGCATGCATATACTTAGATTGGTATCAGTATTGTACTAGACTTAGATTAGTACCCCGGATCACGATATTTGATAAAGAGGGTACCAGTTGAATAATGAGATCATGTGATAGATGTGACTTTTGACCCGTACCCAGATTTGGGAGGCCGTACGACGGATTTACCGTACGAGCTATATATTGATGATAGATCCGCACTCTTGACTCGAGGATGTCATATTATATTAGGGTATCGTATGGGATACTATTGAGGCGGGATCACCGACTGTTATATATTATATATGTCTCGACTCAGATGTTAGGCAGTTTCCTTACCTTTCGTTTAGCCTGTTAGCTCAGTCATGTAGTTCATTTGTAGATGTTAGACTAGATTTGACTCATTCCTATTTCAAAACCAATGAATCGTGTGTATTTTAAAGACGGTACAAAGGATTCTACGGGTATTTCAAAGGACGTATATTTTTTTAAAAACACCGTAGCCCTTATTTTCAAAACACCACGATTCGTATTATTTCAAATGGCAAACCAGTTTTGACACTTGTATAGTATTGTAAACTCCTTATTGTTGCGTTATTATTCAGCTCCCGCATATTATTGCTGTTCGCATCGCATCGTATACTTATATTGTGTTTTCATATGTTAATATTGAGATCATGCTGTCAGGATACCAGCACCATTACCGACGATGCGTATGTTCCACATACACTTACTTGCCGGCTCACACACATCATCATCGATAATTGCCATGTCACGTACACTTTAGAGAATATCATTTCATTGACATAGCTTGTTAACTGATAGTTTCGACATGATATAGTGCACTTGTTTTATATGCCAGTTTAGACATTGCAGTTATTACTTGCTACTTCATGCATATTATTATTCACTGTTATGCAGTATTATAGAGTTTTATGCCGATATTCATTATTTACTTGCTATTGATGATTGGATTTCGGATTTTCATGAGATTTTCTGGATTTGGGAGAAAACCGCAAGAATATATATAAATTTCTCTCTCTCTCTCTCACTTTTTGAAATGAAAAGTGCGGTTTTCTCGTGATGTATGAGTCGTCCACTATGAGCTTTCAGGATTGCTGTTGGATTTCGAGACCCGATTCGAGGAGTTGGATGAACCGTCTCGGGTACATGGTGGGCCCGGTATGGTACCCCGGGCAAAGAAGCTCGAGTTGTATTCGATGAGCCTGGCAGAGGAGCACTACCTACCGGTGATATTATTTGGACTCGTCGGTTATCCGGAGGATACCGGCCGGAGTCATGAGATGGATACAGGCTGATCCATTCTGCCGGAGCCCGCGTGCCGATCCCGCTGATGATACAGATGCCTGAGATATTTATATTTGAGATTTGAGACCTGAGATATTGAAATATTGGGATTTATGTTTTGTGTCGATGCTTGACACGGATTTCTCAGTTGATTTCATTGATATTACTTGATTTATATACATACAGATATCTCATTAAAAATAGAAAATAGTTGTCTCACTCATTTCATTACCTTACATTCATACCTCATACATATGATATATTGCTTCCTGAGGCACTGACACGAGCACTGGGATTACACTTTTGTATAGACGTTTACCCTTGCCACCTTTTTATGCTTCAGACTTATCATTTGAGGTTGTATATATATTGATCGTATGACCTAGGATTGCGTCATACATACGATTTCTTCTCTGTGATGTTTTCTACCCACGAGTTGGCAACTCACCCCCGTTGTGCCACAGTTTCTTGCAGGTTTTGCCGTACAGGTTTCGTTACGGCTTTGCTGGTACACTACTTCCATTCCAGGAGATTTTCTTGGTAGGTGGGTTCACTTGTATCGTGACCACCATTGTACTTTATTTTATTCATTGTATCTAGTAAACTCCATCAACCAACATGTATTTATTTCAGACTTAGAGACTAGAGTTGTTATTCTTTCGACCTTAGAGTCGCGCGTTGTATTACTATGGATTTCATGTTGCTTTGAGTTTCCTTTTCAGTTTTGATCCTCACCCTTCGGCGTTGTATATTATATTGCTTGCGTGGTTGTGACCATCGATTGACGAAGTGCTAGCTCCCGCTTGGGGATGCCTTTTATCATTCATGTATATATTTATCTTGTTGTACCCCGTTCAGGGCCAGTATTTACAAATGAAACTCTGCCGAAATTTTTAGAGAAGACTTGATGTTTTAAAAACGCATAATTTAGCTTATGCTATTAAACTACTCATTTTAAAATAAGTTTCTTCATACCTAAAATGGTTTTAGATTTCTGGGCTTTTGGCTTACTTGAATTAGATGTGGTCCTGTAGACTTCATATGATTCAAGTGCCAGTCACGGACTATTTCGGTTCGTGACAAAGTTGGTATCAGAGCGCTAGGTTAACCTTGGTTCGAGTCTAGGTTTGAGTATGCGGAGCTTAGGGCGTTTATATATATACGGAATCTAGGCTTGACCTTACGGAACTTAGACTTAGTCGAGGGGGTATTAAACCCGAACTTTCGTCGCATAAGTTGACCTTGGTTGATGGAGTTGGTAGCTTGAGTAGAGTGACGTGCCGTATGTATGTTCCGCGGCATATTTACGATATGATACTCCACTTAAGAAGCCTTAGGATGTACATTTCATTCCACAGCATTATATTCATTCCTATGATCTAGCCTCATCAGTACCAGTTTATGGTTTTGTTATCACGATTACACGGGCGGAGAGAGCTACGGCTAGAGTTGTGTCAGCACGAGCTCGTCACGGATGAGGACTGACCAGGGCGTAATTCCAGGGATACGATTGCATAGAGAGGCGTCGTTTTATTGTGTTTTCGCGCCGTGAGCGTTTGATGGATCGCTGTTATGAGATTACTCGGGCGTGCAGATCAGCACCAGAGGATTGAGCCACTGATAGAGGCCAGCCAGAATCTGATGACCATTGATGTATCGCTTGTTCATGATGATTGAGGCACTGTTCAGCGTGCAGACGAATGAGCCAGTTGTTGCTGTGAACGACGAGATATCGTCCCAGATGTTGGAGCTATTGCAATACGAGTTATACTCAGAGATATGATAGATGGTCGCTAGTCACACAAGGATGAATGACAAGGACATGTGGTTCGTTCGCTTACCCCGATGAGAGGTCACCAGATTAATTGATTCCAGTTTGAGGAGACTTCACACGTATACATTGGGAGTCGATAGAGACGTCGAATGTCAGAAACCCATTTTCCAAGTTTAAAGTATTTGAAGAAAACATGCAAGTAACTCTACGAACCCTCTAGAAGAATGAAACCCTAACTCGACATAATGAACATGTGAAAGCCTTTGAACCTTAGGGTTTGCGGCAGTTCCGCGGTGCTATTAATGAGGCTTGGGTTTTCCCTTCTACGGTTGGTCCATAGGTGCTGTGGCATGTACTCGATATTATTAAACTGTATCCAAGATGTTGAATCTCTTGGGGGATTGTGAGGTTTTGACGAGTCGATCGGAAGGTACGACATCATTTCGGATATCATGTGATGCGATGCATTGCTTGGGAGACTCCAGATACGAGTATAGCCGTTTGAGCGCAGTCCATTCAGCCACGAAGAGACGAGTCCGAAGCAGTCGACATTAGATAAAAGTGAAGTAAGAGGTTCGTACGAGATCTTGATGACGTGACGTTCCACTCCGCCTACATCAGAGATGTGATGCGCATACAGAGGCATTATATATAGATATATCTCCCAGAAGGAGTCGCGATAGGTATGCAGCTGTTCCGGAACCAGAGATCGCTATAGTAAAGGGTGATCACCTCCGGACAGGACGGCAGAGACGAGATTTAGGAGAGACTTCGACAGGACCTTTCTGGAATAAAGTACGAGAAGACTTGGGCCCAGGAGTGGTCATATTGTGCACACCCAGCAGGCCAGAGTTCGGCATCGTCGACGAGACATGTTATGAGTGACCATGACAGTTGGTCAGAGATTCTTAGAGGATGCGCTTGAGCGGGACTATTCCGCAATACTTGATTTCAGTATTTTGGGCGATCTATTCGCATGATTGAGTTTTGATGATTGAGTTTCATGATATTTGTTTTCGTGCACCATGGTTGCACCTACTGGGTATTTATATTTTGTGCATAGTATTGCACTTAAGATATGCTTTATACACCGTTGTGTTGATTTATGATTTGTGCACAGTTATCGCACGGGATATCGTTTTTGTGCCTTGGCTGCACATGTTTATGATTTCATGGGTTTCATACAGTTGAGTTGATTTTGTGCTTATGGTACACACGATTTGGTTTTTGCACTCAGTATAGTTCACATATGCTTGCTGTGCAGTGATACATATTTGGTGCACTACAGTTGCACAGGACTTCGATTTGATGTTATTTGAGATATTGATTTTGATTTCATGCCTAAGGCATGCATATGATTTGACTTGTGCTTACGGCATAGTTTTCATGCACTTTTAGTGTTTTGATTAGATTTTGTGCATGCTGATGCACATGGTTGTGAGATTTGATACCACGGTATACCTGATTTGGATTTGAGATGTGTTGTATACCGTCGATTTCGATAGCGATACTCGATATTTGTTTTGTGCACCTTGTGCACCTGATTGGATTTTTGCGCATGTTCGGCGTTTGATATTGGATTTCGTGATTTCGTGCATATTGGATGCACATGATTTAGATTTTATTCGTGCATGATGGATGCACCTGATTTGGATTTTCGCGCATGTTGGGCGCATGATTTGAGATGCGATTTGGTGCACACCAGATGAATTAAATCGGATTCTTTGTGCTTATCAGATACACATGATGTTGCTGTCAGGCACACCGTTGCCTCCGACAGGTGTTTCGTGCACACCCGTTGCAGTTATATGTTGTTTCTGTGCACATGTATGGCACATTCATGGATTTTTATTTCCGTGCGCACCAGACGCACGTGGCATTCATATATACATTGGGATTGATTTCCTTTGAGCAGTATATTTTTATGATATTTACTACTTGATATAGTAGCTGAGCAGGACTAGTCAGAGGACAGTAACTGGATATATTTTGCATGCATTGATAGTTATCGAAGGGATTTCCAAAAAGGGAGCTATAGTCTCAGTATTTACCTGCGTGTCTGATATGACATGAAACGTTTAAAACAAGGAAACCCTTCTAAATTGTTTTCAAAATGGCGGGACGTGCATATCAAACAAAAGATATATATACATATATGGTTATTTTCTTACAATAGACGTCCGCCACTGTGCAGTGTTATGTGCATCGCAAAGCAACATGAAAAAGTTCGGCATGCATATCTTTCCGATGTTTTAATGAGGTTTACATGTATAGTTATGATGTATATTATGTTGGTTTTGTTTTGGAATTGACATTGGTGTCTTCACCATGACTCCGATGATTGCGGGAAGCTTGACTGAGTTTTGATTTTGAGTTATCTGCTCATTCTTCATGGGCATGCATTGGGCTATGAAGCGTTTTATGTATTAATGATTTCGGAGCCCCGACAACTTGGACTTTTTACTGAAATGTTTTAGTATTTGAGGGGTTTAAATTTAAATTCGGGGACCGAATTTCTTTAAGAGGGGAAGATTGTAATATTTCAGAAAAATAAAATATTATTTTAGGGAATTTTTATAATTAAATAATAAAATTAATGAATATTTTAATATGGCGGTATAATTAAATACCGATAAATTGGGAAAAAATTGAAAATTATGGAAATTACTAAAATGAGGGTGCTTTATGTGATTTATGCAAATTATGAAATTTTACGATTTATTATACACTAATTTTGTGCTAATCGCGATTAAAAATCGCTAATCGGGCTTTAAGCGTGTTTTGTGCACATGACATGCACATGTCATTTTAACACTTGTTACATTTTTTCCTACATAATTTTTGGGTGTATGGTTATTGTTTTGGGTTTACTATTGCAAAGAGAAGTAAATAAAAGAAAAGAAAAAGGAATGATAGAATAATGAGGTATGGGTAAGTGAGAGAAAGTGAGGGGTCAAGAGAGAGCCATGCCCACTTGTTCCCTTCTTCTTCCTTCATCATTTTCTCCCTCATTTCCTCATGTGCTGCTGCCCTCATCTCCCCCTCCACAAATCACCTCACTTCATCTCCAAAACAAACCCAAAACCTCACTCCTACTTCACAAAAATTGTGCACAAGCTCACAAGCTACACTTTGGACCAAGAAAGTTCGCATTTTGGTGCTGTAGAAAATTCATGGGTGTCAAATGAGGTAATATCTTCACAATTAGTGTAGTAATTCAATTGCCTTAGCCTCTATTCAAGTTTAAAATCGTTTTAGTGGTGTTTAGTGCACTTTGGAAATTACTAGAAAGGGTTAGGGTTTAAATTGAGTAGTGTAGTGAACTTGAGTGTGTTTGGTGACCTTAAAACCCCCCTACAATGTTTTAAACCCATATCTTACACTAAATCAAAACCTGAAACCCAAATTCTGGAAAAACTGTAACTTTTCATGTCAGTTTGTGAGGTAATTGAGGGTGCAGGGAAATCTGGGATAACCTGGAACTTTTACGAGATAAAAAACAACTTCAGAGACCTAGTTAGAGCACCACGAGACCACCCTACAAATACGACACCCCAACTCCCCAGGAAAACTGAGGAGGCCAGAATTTGGACTAGGGTGGCCGGCCACTTTGGTGAGCTAGGTGCCATGGTTCCTCCAGTAGGTCATATACACCCTATATATCACCCTAGTGTTGTTTTGGAACTTTGTTTGAACCTTAATCAAAATCTGGAAGTACTTTGTTATGATTTTTGGACACGTTTTCCGTATTTTAAATGATAAGTTTTGATATTTGGATTTGGGTTTAGTTGTTGGATGTTTGTACATCAACGACTAGGGAAGATTGGTCGTGTTTTCCATCCGAGGCGATAGGTTTTGACCTATGTGAGTTTCGCGAGTCGTTTTGGTTTCGATTTGGTTTTAATGCGATGCGATACGTGTGACATGTAGGTACCCCCCACAATGATTAGAGACGATGAAGAAGATGATGGCGGTATCGACATCGGCAAACAAGATCAGGTGAGTAGATATATATATCTACGGGGGAAGTCGGGTGGATGGCGTATAGCACCCTCGCAGTTCGTAGTGATGTATACGAATATGTATACACACATATAAATATTATATGTCGATATGAGTTTATTGATGATAAAGATAGATTCTAGGTGTTCTTGGATTGGTTTAGCGTTAGTTGCGAAACCCTAGAGTAGTTGTTGCAGCCACACACGCACACACATACTTGCATACATTCATTCTTTTTCCTATGCGTATATGTGGATATGTAAATATATATATATATATACACACACATGGGTATGGGACTATGCATATATATATATATATATACGTATACATATACACGGATTATGAGGATAGTATTTGGGATTTGTGATGATTCGATGAGATTGGGCTTGAGGCCGTGAGATCGGTGATGTGACATGGATCGTATTTGAGATACGACATGATGTTTAGCGGGTCCTTTTGGCTTGGTGTTTTCATACACACACATGCATATACTTAGTTTGGTATCAGTATTGTACTAGACGTAGATTAGTACCCCGGATCATTATATTTGATAAAGAGGATACCAGTTGAATAATGAGATCATGTGATAGATGTGACTTTTGACCTGTACCCAGATTTGGGAGGTCGTACGACGGATTTACCATACGAGCTATATATTGATGATAGATCCGCACTCTTGACTCGAGGATGTCATATTATATTAGGGTATCGTATGGGATACTATTGAGGCGGGATCACCGACTGTTATATATTATATATGTCTCGACTCAGATGTTAGGCGGTTTCTTTACCTTTCGTTTAGCCTGTTAGCTCAGTCATGTAGTTCATTTGTAGATGTTAGACTAGATTTGACTCATATCTATTTCAAAACCAATGAATCGTGTGTATTTTAAAGACGGAACAAAGGATTCTACGGGTATTTCAAAGGACGTATATTTTCTTAAAAACACCGTAGCCCTTATTTTCAAAACACCACGATTCGTATTATTTCAAATGGCAAACCAGTTTTGACACTTGTATAGTATTGTAAACTCCTTATTGTTGCGTTATTATTCAGCTCCCGCATATTATTGCTATTCGCATCGCATCGCATACTTATTTTGTGTTTTCATATGTTAATATTGAGATCATGCTGTCAGGACACCAGCACCATTACCGACGATGCGTATGTTCCACATACACTTACTTGCCGGCTCACACACATCATCATCGGTAATTGCCATATCACGTACACTTTAGAGAATATCATTTCATTGACATAGCTTGTTAACTGATAGTTTCGACATGATATAGTGTACTTTCTTTATATGCTAGTTTAGACATTGCAGTTATTACTTGCTACTTCATGCATATTATTATTCACTGTTATGCAGTATTATGACGTTTTATGCCGATATTCATTGTTTACTTGCTATTGATGATTGGATTTCGGATTTTCATGAGATTTTCTGGATTTGGGAGAAAACCGCAAGAATATATATAAATTTCTCTCTCTCTCTCTCTCACTTTTTAAAATGAAAAGTGCGGTTTTCTCATGATGTATGAGTCGTCCACCATGAGCTTTCAGGATTGCTGTTGGATTTCGAGACCCGATTCGAGGAGTTGGATGAACCGTCTTGGGTACATGGTGGGCCCGGTATGGTACCCCGGGGCAAGAAGCTCGAGTTGTATTCGATGACCCTGGCAGGGAGCACTACCTACTGGTGATATTATTTAGACTTGTTGGTTATCCGGAGGATACCGGCCGGAGTCATGAGATGGATACAGGCCGATCCGTTCTGCCGGAGCCCGCGGGCCGATCCTGCAGATGATACGGATGCCCGAGATATTGATATTTGAGATTTGAGATTTGAGACCTGAGATATTGAGATATTGGGATTTATGTTTTGTGCCGATGCTTGACACGGATTTCTCAGTTGATTTCATTGATATTATTCGATTTATATACATACAGATATCTCATTAAAAATAGAAAATAGTTGTCTCACTCATTTCATTACCTTACATTCATACCTCATACATATGATATATTGCTACCTGAGGCACTGACACGAGCACTAGGATTACACTTATATATAGACGTTTACCCTTGCCACCTTTTTATGCTTCAGACTTATCATTTGAGGTTGTATATATATTGATCGTATGACCTAGGATTGCGTCATACATATGATTTCTGCTCTGTGATGTTTTCTACTCACGAGTTGGCAACTCACTCCCGTTGTGCCACAGTTTCTTGCAGGTTTTGCCGTACCGGTTTCGTTACGGCTTTGCGGGCACACTGCTTCCATTCCGGGTGATTTGCTTGGTAGGGGGGGTTCACTTTTATCGTGACCACACTTTATTTTAATCATTGTATCTAGTAAACTCCATCAACCAAACATGTATTTATTTCAGACTTAGAGACTAGAGTTGTTATTCTTTCGACCTTAGAGGCGCGCGTTGTATTACTATGGATTTCATGCTGTTTTGAGTTTCCTTTTCAGTTTTGATCCTCGCCCTTCGGCGTTGTATATTATATTGCTTGCGTGGTTGTGACCGTCGATTGACGAAGAGCTAGCTCCCGCTTGGGGATGACTTTTATCATTCATGTATATATTTATCTTGTTGTACCCCGTTCGGGGCCAGTATTTACAAAGGAAACTCTTCCGAAATTTTTAGAAAAGACTTGATGTTTTAAAAACGCATAATTCGGCTTATGCTATTAAACTACTCGTTTTAAAATAAGTTTCTTCTTACCTAAAATGGTTTTAGATTTCTGGGTTTTTGGCTTACTTGAATTAGATGTGGTCATGTAGAATTCATATGATTCAAGTGTCAGCCACGGGCTATTTCGGGTCGTGACACAGATGGTATTATACCTATCGTCTGATGGCAGTTCTCTGGTGACACTGGTACTGGTTAGTCTGTAGACCCGAGATCGTCATAGAGTCTTGTGTGATTCCCACTGTGCTTTGATTTCCACCTTACCCCGTTCAAGAGAACGTGCAAAACGGTGGCTTTTGGGTACGGTCCCGAGTCACATGGAGGCAATGAGCTGTAGGAGGGGTTTCGTCTCTCCCGGTATAGAGAGTTGATGTTGCGCTGTGCTCGATTAGCTATAACAGGAAGTCCTTGGCCAAGGCAGCTTCAGAGATATACTGGTAAGTGTTATCAGTAGTTTCTCGACCTGTTATGAGCCTCATATCGACACGACTTAACGAGTTACTGGGCCTGACGTTTACCACCCCTAGACGAGATATGCGACATATCATACGAAGAGACCGGACTGTACGGTAGTGTTACTGACTGGATTCGCAAGAGTGTGAGCAGGCTTGCTTGTTGATATTCTGATCGCTCAATACCTTGTTGGCCGTTACGTTTAGCAGACGGCTTGCGGCTTGTGGGTGTTTGATATGATCATCACCTACTGCCGGCGTATTGACGAGTCTTTAGAGTCCTACACAGGGGTTTCCTGGCTCAAGCGAAACGGAGTAGGAGCACATATGTGATATGTACGGGACCAAGATCAATACGATATAAGATACAGTATTCTATTCTCGCGATTAGTGACATTGATCGGTTGTATATGATATAGCCGGGTTATCGGATCAAGTGTTGATTCGATAAATTGTTACACATGATATTAGTCGGTTATAGCCGGATTATTAAATCAAGAAATGATTTAATAATTTAATGTATAATTATATATTTGATATATTACATTAACTAGTATTAGCTCACTTATGATTTATTTTCTCACTAGATTGTGCACATTGTTTATATGTGATATATGCAAGTGTACATGTTTGTATCATGCTTGATGATACATACAAGATGGGTGTATAAGACTTATACCATGATTAGGTTAAATTAGGGTTTTGTTTATGTCTTAAGAATAACAAAAGAGAATGACTTAGTCAAAGTTGTCAAGCTTTCATGAACCTTGTAGAAACTTTGACAAAGTCAACTATTTTGTCATTCCATAAGATATTATCAAACCCAACCCTTAACCATAGTGTATGGTTTATTCTCTACATGAGTTAAGCTTGATAGCTTTAACTCACCCAAGGTTACATAATTCATTTGGATGAATTATTCACAAGACTTCTTCTTCTTCTTCAAGCTCCATGAAAAATCTTGCTAGCTCTAATGGAGTTATGAGAAAAAGTGTGAGAAAATCAATTCTAAAGTGAGCCCACTTCCTACTTCATCATTCTCTACTAGTTGCCATGTAGTATAGGGTGTTCTTTTCACAAAGTTCATGACCCAGTGAAGGAATAGCTTGAGTTAGTGTCTCCCCGACGTAGATCATTTTCGGCCTCAAAGTCTTCAAAGCAAGCACGTTCGTTTCTTCAACGGAGCCTCTCTAGAGTCCGGAGTTTGCGATTGCAGCGAAAGGGGCTACTACACGGAGCTATTTGAAGTGAAGGACCGGTCTACAAAGGTTGTATTCCTTGCTCACTACTTGTTGCAAAGTGTTTGCTTTTCATATTCCGAATTATTTCTAGTAAATGATTCAAGTTAGGATTAGCTAAAACGACAAAATTTTAAATTTGGCATGGACGATGCCTCCCGAAACCTTGCTGCCGTCGTGGGTAACCCTACACGTTTTGAAGAGTCTGGACGAGTTTTCCGAAATTCGGGCTCGATTCCACATCCCCTCTAACTATTCCATCCGTTTAGCTAGAGAGGGTGAGTGGGCAGATAAGGTGCAGGGCAAGGAGAATGCCCTGTATTTGGAAGCGTTCTAGGTAAGAATGCGTCTGCCCTTCCCAACTGAAGTCTGCGGGGTGCTCCGTTGCTTTCATCTCGCCCAGGGCCAACTAGCACTGAACTCGTAGAGAATTCTCCTTGGGTTTCTGGTCCGGTTAAAACTTGAAAATATCCCCTTCAGCTTGACTCTCCTTGTATCTTTCCTGTGTTATAAGAATCACCCCGGCATTAGTAAGGATGAGCAGAGCTGGGTGTATTTCTCGTTTAAAAACCCAAGGGCGGAGTGGCCGGGTCGGGGGTAGTAGCCGTCCCTTCTTCCATCCATGAATGGAAGGAGAAGTTTATATTCGTTGGGCAGCCAGAGCGCGAGGATTGGCTTATGCCTACAGTGGCACAGGGCCAACTGCCCGAGGGCAAAGCAGTCGACTTCCCCGAAGCAAGGGTGGTGTCCCAGTGGGAGCCGATCCAACAGGAGGATGTCCTGCTATCCGAGCAGGCACTGAGCTGGGCTAGGCTCAGTCATGCTTGTTTCTTGGGTAAGTTAGGGCTTTCGTCGATCTGTTTAAACTTTACCAAGTTTCCTTTGTTGTTTTGGCATTGCTAACCCCTTTGTTTGTTGTGTTCCTTTCTTTGTAGAGCCCATGGACCGAGCAAAAATCTTAGCCGCCCTGGGCGCTAAGACTTAGGGAAAGAAGGCCGGGGCGCAAGCTCGTCCGGACCCGGTCCGAGTTCGGCCTCGAAGCCAACTCCATCGTCTAAGCCTTCCTCCGCTCCCCGAGCCTCAGAAGAACGCGGCGGGGGGGGGGTCATAAGCATGCACGGGACCCGGCACCCAGGGCGAGAGAGGAGGAGGAGGAGGCTGAGCCCGCCGAAGCCCCCCTCAAGAGATATAAGAGGACGGTATCTCGGGCGCCTTCTACCGGGATCCCAGTGTAGGAGGGCAACTTCTAGATTGAGGTGCCCTCGGGACTCTCTGTCGCCGACAGCCTGCTTTCTGACATGGAGTAGGTTGCCGGGGTTAAAATACCCTGGGGGACCATTGTTAGTTATATGTATGCCCTAGAGGCCATTACTGTACATGAGATGTATATTATAGTGGATGATGGTACATATATAGGTAGGACTTTCTTGCTCGACATGATAGTACGCTATCTGGTTTCTCTTTATCTTAACATGTAAACTTACAGTCTCTCTATTACATGTTGATAAAGCCCTTAGGAGATGTGCTCGACTTCCAGGACTGTGATGCAGATCATACTAGTGGGGCCTGGATAGTCAATGAGTACATCCTTCAATGTTCCTAGTCGTGGGAATATCGAGACGGGGCATCGATATTCCAGAGTAGACTGGCGTATATCTTCTCGACCCATGTGATGGGCGATGGATGATCCCATATCCATTGGTGTTTGACATCAGAGATGGTATGCGGGTGCTCAGTGGTGACTGGGTACACTGAACGGACTCGCCGAGAACTCCCAGATGGTATTATACCTCACGTCAGATGGGAGTTCTCTGGTGACACTGGTACAACTTAGTCTGTTGACCTGAGATCGTCATAGAGTCTTGTGTGTCTCCCACTGTGCTTTGATTTCCACCCTACCACGGCTCTACTGAGTCGTGCAAACAGGTGGTTTTTGGGTACAGTCCCGATTCACATGGAGGCAATGAGCAATAGGAGGGGATTCGTCTCTCCCGGTATTGGGGGTTGATGTTGCGCTATGCTCGACTGGCCATAACTGGAAATCCCTGGCCAGGGTTGCAGTGATTTACTGGTAAGTGTTATCAGTAGTTTCACGCTTGTTGTGGACCTTACATCGGCATGACTTATCAAGCTACTGGGGTCTGACGTTTACCACCCATAGGCGAGATATGCGACATATCAGACGAACAGACCGGACTGTGCGGTAAGTGTTACTGGTTGGATTCACAGGAGTGTGAGCAGGCTTGCTCGTTGATCTTCTAATCGCTCAATACCCGGGTGGCCGTTACGTTTAGCAGACCGCTTACGGCTTGTGGGTGATTGATATGATCACCACCTACTGCCGGCGTATTGACGAGTCTTTAGAGTCCTACACAGGGGTTTCCTGGCTCAAGCGAAACGAAATAGGAGTGCATATGAGATATGTGCGGGACCGAGAATAATACCAGTATGTGATACTGTGTTCTATTCTCGCGGTTTGTATCATCGGACGGTTATATGTGATATAGCCGGGTTACCGAATCAAGTGTTGATTCGATATATTGATACACTACATATTAGTCGGTTATATGCGATATGACCGGATCATTAAATCAAGTATTGATTTAATGTATAATTATATATTTGATATATTACTTTACATTAAATAGTATTTGTTCACTTAAGATTGATTTTCTCACATGATATGCACAAGTTGTATATATGATATATGTTTGTGCACTAGTTTGTATCATGATTGATGATACATGCAAACTTGGGTGTGTGTATGACTTACACCATGTTTAGGTTAATGGTTGGGTTTTATTTTCTTTTATTTATTTATTTTTAGCAAAAATAAAATGGTGGCTTTCTTTGTTTTATGCTTAAAGCTTCATGAAGCTTTTTAGCATCTTTGAAAATGTCTAACCATTTTGTTTTGTTCTTTGACCTAACCATCAACCTAAACTCTAGTTTAGTCTACAATGGTTTACTCACCCATGGTTACAACATGATAGACTTCACTTGATTTATTCTTTTCCAATAATTCATTCTTTTCTTTCTTCTTCATCTTCTTCAAGTGAAGAAAGTTTTCTTGAAAATTATCAAGTGAAGAAAAAGAGTGAGAAATCCAAATCCAAAGTGAACCCACTTCCTATTTCTTCATTCTCTACCACTTACCATGTTGTATAGGGTGTTCTCTTCACAAAGTTCTTGACCAAGTGGAGGAATAGCTTGAGTTTGAGTCTCCCCGACGTAGATCATCTTCGGCCTCGAAGTCAACGACCTAGCCCGCTCTTTTCTCCGATGAAACCAACGCTAGGGTTCGGGATCCCGATGATCGCAGCGAAGGGACGTCAACACGGAGATTTAGAAGTGAAGGACCGGATCTATAAAGGTTGTATTCCCATTCACTTAGTAGCAAAGTAGTTTGCTTGCTTGTATTTTCGCCTTACCTTTAGTTAACGATCTTGCATAGAGTTGTTAGGCACACAAAAAATTTGATTTTGGCATGGTTGATGCATTGTGGAATCTCATGAGTGTGCCTAGGAACCCTACAGTGGTATCAGAGCCTAGCTAGAGCTTTAAGCGAAGTGTAGACGAAGTTAGAAACCCGATCGAACCCCGAAACCCTAAACTACACCCCTCTCTGTACATTTTCTTAAAATGTGATTTTTTATGAATTAAAAATGCTCAGAAAAACAAGCAGGAAAAACTAAGAATTACTGTGAAGTACGGTCCACTAAGTCAATTATTTGACCGCGGAACCGCGGCCAAACCAAGGGTTTAGCGGCGGTTCCGCGGCCAAAATTGTGACTTAGTCCTGGAATTTCATGTAATTATTCTTAGGTCCTTTCTTGTTATTTTTTTCTGGGAATTGTTTAATTCCACTCAAGTGTTGAGTTTTCTAGGGTTGTATTGGGGACTCGATGATTCGATCGGATTATTTAACCTTGTTTATTCTTTCCGGGTAATTTTAGAACGTGTTAAAATGTTCGACCGGATATCGATATCTCACCTTTTCCCCTGCCGGAAAATTTCCAAGTGTTGGATTTTTTCGTAGTTTAAGAACGTTCTAAGTAGTGCAAGTAACGCGATGGACCCTCTAGAAGACAACAAACCTTAACTCGATTATGTGACCGTCTTGAACTGCCTTTTGAACCTTAGGGTTTGGGGCAGTACGGCATGCCACATGTGAGGCGTTGGCTTGACCCTTCTACGGCCGGACCGTTGGTACCGTGGCATGAAGTGGATGTTCTTAAACTTATTTCAAGTGTTGAGCTTTTCGGGAAAACTTGGGTGTTTGATTGTTCGATCGGAAAGTTTAACATTGTCTATTTATCTGGAATGTGATACAATATTTGGAATCCACAAGTAGTTATGAGATAACTAATTTGAATGTTATAAATCTAGCAGTTTAGACTCACTTGATCGGTTGCTACGGAAATTTGATGTGATCAAAAGTCCGTCGTAATCACGTTGCGTACGCGGATACTCGCCGGGTAAACGTAATAGATAGCTACACCCCATAGCCCCGACCAAGTGACTGTAGGAGAACCCCGTCGCCAAAAGCATCCGTTCGGGTGCTCGCGGCAGCGGTGTTCCGCCTTAGTGCACTTCGTCGACGGTATCGGGGGTGAGGCCGTCTACTAAAGTTTGCGACGAGCATTCGTTCAGGATGTCGGGAATCTTGTTGAATTGCCCGACTTGATATTGAAAAGAGTTTTCAATAATGAGACTAAAATGCGGGGTTTACAATTGTTAGGCATGCGATGTCTAAGGAATTCATTTGATTAGGCATGCGATGTCTAAGGAGGTTGCGGATTCCAACTGTTGTAGTTTTACAATTTCTTTTCTGCGACCGTAAGTGTAATATGTGATATCGCCGGTTTCGTTGCTATATGTCAATGACAATTGGGATAGGCATATTTACTTACGTTGATGATATGTGATGTTATGTGTTGCTGGATATGTTATATTGGATCGTCGTGTTTGAATAGCCGGGTTTTTTTTTATGTGAGATGAGTGTTTTTCATTTTCATTCATGTAAAATTCATTGTATGTAATATTCTTTTATTGGGGCACTTCCGGGTTGAGGATGATGTCACCATTGTATATTATTTACTTTTCCGCATTAGGATAGACCCAAGGCGGGGAGCATAAGTAACCGGGTTCTAGGGTCCAGTAGGAGACCATCTCGAGGAGTCGAGTCCGGGTCTCCTAACTCTAGAATTGGTAGGGTTACTTTCCGCTCTCGTAGGGGTCTAGGGGTGTGGGATTGGCTATTCATCACGATCGTGGAATCCGTGTTTTATACAGGCTCAAAATAAAACACGGACGTCCTAGTATATCCAATATTTCATATGATATTTTCTGCTGCGTTATCTGTGATATGATCATGTGATTTGTTCAGATGGATACTGTATATACTATATATGATATATTATATAGACGTTGCTTATGTTTTACACCCACGCTAGCCCTGCCCCGCTCTGCCGTTAGTTACCTAACCTAACGGTGCAGACGGGACATCGAGGCGAATGCGGATGGCATAAGCGTACGTTATATTTATCTGTGATGTTTAGGTGGACTTAAATGATGGGACATTCATTAATGAGATTAATGAAAGAAAATAAACCTAAAAGATGTTGTGGAATCGAATTTCAAAAATAAAACAGGTAGCTACAGTTCTTGCTTTGCATCGCGGTGTTCCTTGTAGAACATCCTGCACCTTATTCGATAAGGAAAGGGCAGAGATCCCTTCACCGGGAGTGACCCCTTTAGCAATAACTGGCAGATGCTACAACCCTCGGTTTGTATTTTGATTGCTTCTATAAGTTTTGCTTTGCACAGCGGTATATGTGATATATCCTGCACCTTATTCGATGAGGAAAGGGCCGACGATCCCTTCACCGGGAGTGACCCCTTTAGCAAAACTAGAAAAGCCTAAAAAACACTCCATTTAAAAACAATTTGATTCTGCGGCGAGATCAAGTTCAAAGAGTTAAAGGTTTTATTAAAAACCATCTGCAACCCTCCGTCATTTTAGGAAGTAGAATACTTAGTATTCATGCTGTGTTTGTTGACCATAGGCAATGCACAGTGTACTGTACTAAGTGATGTCTTCTTACACCGCATATGATGCGATTAGTTAGGACAGTCGCGTGACTTTGTTGACCTTAGTTAAGGGTCATGTGGGTGGGTCTAATTAATCACGAATTGACGGGTAGAACTTGATTAGTGCTTATGATTTGTTGACCATAGTTAAGGTCATAAGTGCTAGGGGTAAAAACCTTTATCGGGAGTTTCAAGTGTTGAAATTTGCAATGAGATTGCATACCTTCTATATGATAGTTGGATCCCGATACCCACTGCGAGTAATTGTTACTCCTGGAAGTGTTTTGCACTTTACAATTAGCCGATCAAGTAGGTGTCTAGAAAGGTGTCAACGGGGTTACGCCCATGGGAAAACGAGGTTTACTTTAATTAGGTCCGTGCGAAAGCACGGGGAACCTCCCTCAAAGTACCGGCACTGGCCTGGCTGAATGATTGGCGAACTTGTAGAGTGTAATTAATCCCGGCTAGTCTTTCCTTTTAGGGTTTGAAGGAAGATTTGATAAAAACAGTGGGAGCCATCCTGATTAGATAAAATAAATAACCAATCTAATCTTGCAAGAGCGCACGCAGAGTGTTTTCTTCTCTCTCTCTCCAGGTAGCGACCATGTCACGCCTTAATCAAGATAATAATATGGATGTATTGACCGAACCCGCTTGTTATACTGAGCTGGGGAACGTTGGTCCCGCTCCAACTTATAATTGTTATAAGACCGAGCAGGAATTAGGGGAATACCAGGATTCCCATGCCGCCCAAACGAAGAAAGTGCATGATGATGCATCTTCTTCGGGTGTGTTCATTACAAAGAACTGTTTCTCTGTATCCTATACGTCCTGGGTATTTGATACCGGATCAGGATCCCAGATATGTAATCTGTTACATAGGGCTACAGAAAGGTAGAGAACTGAGAACGGGTGATAAGTTTCATGAGACAGAAAATGGTACAAGTGTTGCAGCCAAGTCTGTTGGTCACTATCACCCTGTATTACCAAAATACATTGATTCTGAATGAATGTTATTAGATACCGAACCTGATATACAACATCATATCAGTATCTTTATTACTAAAGAAGGATATAATTTTGTATTGTTGGATAATGTTTTGAACATTTTCTATATTAATAGTTGATCGGTTCAGGCACGTTATGTAAAAGCATATACATTCTAAATCAAACTACAGTTCCTTACGTACAGAACACACACAAGAGAAAGAGTTTAGAAATGAACGATTCCTTCTTGAGGTATTGTAGACTAGGTCATTTCAATGTGACCCGATTAGCTAAAGTTACATTTAGATGCATATTTAAATCAGTTTGAATTTACATCTTGTGAAACTTGCCCGTCATGTCATAAAGATAAGATGACCAAAGCTCTGTTTACTCGAAACAGAGAAAGTGTTAGTGACCTCTTGGGACTGATACATAGTGATGTATAAAGGTCCCCAGTCTACATATGCCAAGACCGGTTCTTTGTACTTCCTTACATTCATTGATGATCTCTCAAGATTCGGACACATGTTCCTGTTGAAACACATGTCTGAAGCTTTTGAGAAATTCAAAGAATATAAGTTAGAAGTAGAGAACCAATACAGGTATAAGTATTATGTCCTATGATGAGATCAGGGAGGAGAATACTTGTGCATGGAATTCTTGGACTATTCTAAAGGAGAATGAGATTCTCTCTCGGTGTTACTCTTCTGAATACACCACAGCACAACGATGTATCGGGGCGGAGCAATCGCACCCTATATGATGTGGTGCGCTCTATGATGAGTACTGCTGAGTTACCTATTTCCTTTTGGGGGTTGTGCACTTGAGAAGCTGCATACCTATTGAATTAGATTCCAATCAAATCAATGCCAACCACTTCATATGAGATATGGTATGGGAAGAGCCTATCTCTTAAGTAAGTTAAGATTTGGGATTGTCCGGCCTATGTCAAAAGCAAAATCCGGACAAGATCGAGGCAAGGTCAGTTCTGTAGTACTGGAAGGAGTTCCAGTTATACAAACTACAGCTGATGATTTGACAGAACCAAAGGATTCTATAGTCTCCAACGAACCTCAGCCTCTCCGCCGATCTAGCAGGGTTCCTCACCTGCCTGAGAGATACTTTGGTTTCTCGATGACAGTGGGAGCGGGGATTGCATCATGAGGTGATGACCCAACTAGTTTCGAGCAGGCCATCAAGAGTGGGGACTCTGTAAGAATGGCTGGATGCTTAGCGATCTGAGATGGAATCCATGTACACCAACAAAGTATGGACTTTGGATGCTGTATCTAAAGGGTTAAATCCCCATCAGGAGCAAGTATATCTTGAGAAGATTACTTGGTGTAGATGGAAAAGTTGAGACTTTCAAAGCTAGACTTGTTAAAGGTTTTCGTCATCGACCAGGCGTGGATAATGATGAAACCTTTTCCACTGGCTGTGCTTAAGTCCATCCGGATCCTACATGCCATTGCTACATACCATGATTAAGATATCTGGTTGTTGGGTGTCATGACTGCTTTTCTAAATATTGATTTAGAAGAGAGCGTCTATAAGTACACAGCCAGAGGGCTTCATAGATAGTGGGAGCAGCGAAAACGTGTGCAAGTTGCTTTATAGGATAAAGCAGGCATCGCGGAGTTGGAACGTCTGTTTTGATGTGGTAGTCAAAGGGTTTGACTTCATCAAAATGGTAGATGAACCATGTATATACAAGAAGGTAGTAGAGAGTAAGGTGGTCATCCTCGTATTGTACGTGGACAACATACTCTTGATAGGAAAAGAGTTTCCTATGCTACGCACGGTCAATCTCCTCTTATCACATGGATTCTTCATATAGGATCAAAGAGATACCTCCTAAATCCTGGCTTTTATGTAAGTGCACGGCGGCACCCCGGCCTCCATCCCGAGGCCAAATGCGGAAGCGATGGTTAACTTTAATTTTCTTGAACCGGCACCACCGCGCACTAAAACCCGGATTGGGCCATTAACTAGTCCTAGCTAACTACAAGATGGGGAAGAGAGATATACCGAGCGATCCGTGTCCTCCGGTCTTCTCGCCGTCGTCCCGATCTCCCGCGGAATGTCCGGTCTCCACCTCCTCGCCGGAAGGGCACCACGTCCCCGGCTTCTTTTACGGGCTCCCACCTCTATACCGAGGCAAATCGGGCACGAAGTTGGCGAGCCGACGTGCCCAAGGTTTGCTGTAGAACGTGTGTAGAACCATATCTCATTTTGGGGTTCATGGAGGTTGCCTTTTGGTGGAGGAAATGAACTAGTGGAATTTTTGATGAACTTGGGAATTTTGTGGCATGAAAAGAACAACAATTCCCACATCCAAAATTTTGGACAGCCCCATGAGGGGATGGCCGGCCACCTTGTGGTGAAGTGAGGAGAGAATGAGGGAGAGTGTAACAAAACAATGAGGGTCTCTCATAATCCAAGAGAGAGAAAAACAAGATGATGAGAAGAAATCATCACAAGGAATAACCAACACTCAACCAACCAATCATTCCAAAAGGTCAAGCCATCATCATCAAGCGTGATGACTTCAAAAAGTCAAGCCATCATGAAGAAGGAAAGTCAAGTGATGGTGAGCCATCATGATCCAACAAAATTGTAACGTTTTGAAAATCGTTTCGGTGAAATTTCGAAAAATCAGTAAAATAAGGGGGTTTTCTGTAAAAAGTCAAAATACAAATATCTTATTATAAAAATTAAATATACATATTCGAGCTATCTAATTGCTATTATTTGGTGTTTATTGAGCCGCTGGTGAAATTTCAAATTTTCTGAAAAAAATTATTTTATTATTATTTTAAGCCGTCACTAATACATTTAATTAGGGAAAATTACAAATTGGAATGAGTTGAAACAAATTTTGTGCATCATAAAACATTAAATAAAATTTTATCATGTGGTTTTTGGAACGAAATCATTTGCCAAAACGGTTTAGAAATTATTGAAGAAAAAATGCTTTTTTTGGCGTAAATGGATGTTTGGGGTATTGTATTTATCATTTTTCATCACCCCACACCCGTACCCACACTCACAAACCCCCATTTTCCCTCCCCCTTGGCTGAATTCAGCAGCCCCACCCATTGTCCCCACTTGAATTTCTAAGTTAAGATGAAATGAAATGAGAAGAAAGGGTATATATATATAAGTATTTGTTGGGTTGACTTGGACTCCCTTTGACTTGGACCTTTCTACCCACTCTCACTCCCACACCCACACCCCCTCACCCCTCTCATTTTCGGCCAGAATCAACAGCAGCCCCTCCTCATTCTTCTCCTCTCTTTTCCTCATCAAAAGTCTTCAAAATCCATCAAATTTCCATCAAAATTAAACTAAAACTCAAATCTAACTCCTACCCATTTTTCATTTGCTATTCTTGCATGGATCTAGGGAGCAAGTTGGCATTTTAGAGGCTTGATTTTCATAATTTGATCTCTTGATCATGAGGTATAATTCTAACCTTTTCTTAAATTGTGCTAATTGTTTCATGTTAGCTTAATTAGGTTTTTTTAATTAGTTCTAGGTGCTTGAATTAAAATTCAAGAGAAGGGTTTTGAATTAATGATTAGGGTTTGTGATCAAGTGAGGTTTTTATCATTTGTTTATGGTTGTAAGGAGGAGATTAACATGTAGTTGTATGCAAAATCTAAGTTAGTTGCTATTTGCTAATTTGTTAATTTAAAATTGTGATAACTTTGCTAATTGCTAACTAGGTTTTATAATTTGTCTAATAATTAGGTTTAAAAATCTAATTATGGTTTCATAGCATTATTAACATTATAATGAGTGGTTTAATACCTTAGGTTATGCAAATCTAAGCTTAATTCTTAAATCGAGAATTTTTGCTTGAAAATTGTTAAAATTGGATAATTTGTAAACTAGGTTTTTGAGGTTTATGGAATTTAATGAGATTAAATTATGGGAATCATTTTTTTGACTTATTTAAGACATTTAGTGAATATTGTGGCCTCTAGATTCGTCTATACATCGAGTTTTGTACAAAAACGGTGATTTGTGCTTGCTAGATTTTCGGAAAAATGACTTTTTAAGTGAAATTGGGGTTTTTGTGAATTTTAAGCTATTTAATATTATAATTAGTGCTTTTAATTGTACAAATGAGTGTGTTGGGAGCTTTCTCGATGGTTTGGCGTTTGTACGCCGACATCGAGGGTTTTTGGGTCGATTTGTGAAGCAACCATAGGTTTTGACCTATGTGGGATTCGTGCGTCGTTGTGGTCATGAGTCGGATTTTAATGCGGTATGGTGCGTTATGATATGTAGGTACCCCATGTGGACTTCGAAACGACAAGCAAGCGCGTGGCGACGTCGGCACCGGCGAACGAGGACCAGGTGAGTAGATTTATATCTACGGGGAGAAGTCGGGTGGATGGCGTATAGCACCCCCGCAGTCCGTGGTGGTGTATACGGATGCGTATACACACCAACAATTAGTATATGTTATTTGGGATTAATAACGATGTTAGGATGGATATTGGTGTGTTGGATTACTTTAGTGTTGCGAACCCTAGGGTAGTGTTGCACTACACATACACACATACATACTTGCATACATTCCTTTTTATATGTGCTCATGAGATTCTTTATAGTTATGTGTTCATATGGGTATGGGACTATGTGTTCACATACGGATTTGAGGATGATACTTGGGATTGAGCTGAGTCGATAAGATTTGTTTTGTGGTTGTGATATCGGTGATATGGCAGGATTCATACTTGAGGTACGTCCTGGTGTTATTGCGGATCTTGGGGCGGCGATACGGGTGAATAGTGTTATAAATAAAATGGTCGACATGTGATCGTGATATGAGGCATGATATGCTAGGATATTGATATTAGGCCGTATCGGGCGATGTATACCCTTGATGATGCTATGTGCTGACGGTATCGGTTTGTACGAGATTGTCGATCTGTAGTCAGATCATGAGTATATTGAGAATATTAGTATTGTACTAGACATAGGTCAGTACCCTAGACTATGATCTTGAATAAAGAGGATACCAGAGGAATGGTGTGAGGAATATGATATTGACCCGTACCCAGATTTGGGGATGCCGTACGACGGATTTACGTACGAGCTATATCTTGATGATTGATCCGCACTCTTGACTTGGGATGGCTGATTGTAGTTATGGTATCGGATATGATATTATTGAGGCGGGATCACCGACTAATATATATACAGGTATGTATATGGATTGACTCAGATGTTAGGCGGTTTCCTTACCTGTAGTCCAGCTTGTTAGCTTAGCCCTTTAGTTTAGTTAGTTGTTAGATTAGATTCGATTCTTACCTATTTCAAAAACTAACGAATCGTGGGTATTTTAAAACACAGCCCAAGGGATCCTACGGATATTTCAAAAGACGTATCTTTACATAAAAACACCGTAGCCCCTATTTTCAAAACCCCATGATTCGTGTTATTTCAAAAGGCACCATTTGTAGGACTTATATTAGATTAATGCAGGTTAGTTACAGTTGCGTCTAGTATTCAGCTCCCGCTTATTATTGTGGTTCGCTTCGCATCCCATACTTATGTTATAATTTCTTATTTCAATGTTGATATCATATTGTTAGGACACCAGCACCATTACCGATGATGCGTATGTACCACGTACACTTACTTGCCGGCTCACACACATCTTCATTGGTAATTGCCATGTCACGTACACCTTAGAAAATATTATTGCTTGACTTAGCTTGTTAGTTAGTAACTTGACATGATATTAGTGTGCCTGCCTTATATGCCAGCTTAACATTGTAGTTATTACTTGTCACTTCATGCATACTGTTATTCATTGTTATGCCTATATTCATGGTTTTTACATGCTATTGATGATTTGGATTCGGTTTTCCATGAAATTTTCTGGATTTGGGGGGGGAACCGCAAAACTCATATAAACTGATTTCTCTCTTTTTAAATAAAAAGTGCGGTTTTTCCCATGATGTATGAGTCGTCCACCATGAGTTTGCTGATGGATTTCGAGACCCGATTCGAGGAGACGGATGAACCGTTTCGGGTACATGGTGGACCCGGTAAGGTACCCCGGGGCAAGAAGCGCGTGATGATGATGATGTGAGCCTGGCAGGGGAGCACTACCTACCGGTGATTTTACCCGACGCGTCGGATATCCGGAGAATACCGTCGTGGTCTTGAGATGGATGGTAGGGGCCGGTCTGGACTGACGGCGCCCTAGATATTGTGATTGAGACATTGAGATTTCGAGATATTGAGGTACAGAGACTGTGATACAGAGATATCGAGATATTGGGATTACGTTTTGTGCCGATGCTAGGCACTGTTTTATGCTGATTTCATTATCATACCTCATTTTAAAAATACAAAGGAAATCTCACTAAATTATGAAAACAGTTCTTCATTTACATGTATTCTATTTTCATGCATTCATACCTCATTCATATGATATATTGCTACTTGAGGCACTGACACGGGCACATGAGATTACACTCGGGTTAGATATTTACCCTAGCCTTGTTATAGGCTACGTGTTATTCATATATTTGAGGATATATTATGATCATTGACCTAGGTTGCGTTATTTATGCGATTTCTGTGCGTAGATATTTTTCTATTCACGAGTTGGCAACTCACCCCCGTTGTGCCCCAGTTTCTTGCTGGTTTGCCGTACAGGTTTCATTACGGTTTTGCGGGCATAGTTTCTTTCGGGTGATTTGCTAGTAGGTGGGTTTACTTGTATCGTACCCCCATTATATATCTTGTATATCATTATTCTGTTGTATCTAGAAGTTCCATCAACCAAACATGTATTTATTTTTGAGATAGAGACCAGTGATGTTATTCTTTCGACCTTAGAGTCGCGCGTTATATTTCTGTGGATTTCTGGTGGTTTTGAGTTTCCTTTTGAGTTTTGATCCTCGCCGTTGGCGTTGTATATTATATTGCTTGTGTGGTTGTGACCGTCGATTGACGAAGAGCTAGCTCCCGCTTGGGGATGCCTTTTTCTTGATTTCGTATACTATTCATGTTGTATCCCGTTTGGGAGCCAGTATTTACAAAGGAGACTCTGCCGAAATTTTCAGTAAGTTTTTTGATGTTTTTAAAAACCGCATAATACGGCTTATGCTATTGAAACTACTTGCTTTAATTTGGTTTTTCCTGCACTCTACTACTTTTCTTGGTTTTGATTTCTGGGTTTTCGGTTTACTTAGATTACGTACGCCTCGAGACGTTCGTAGTTTAAGTGCCGGTCATGTTCCGTACTTTTGGGTCGTGACAAAAATGCAAAGAACACCCTCCACAAATACTTATTTGCACAAATGCAAATAAGCCCTCCTCCACCAATCTTCGGCCAATGAAAGATATAAAGAAATATGGCCGAAACGGAAAGCAAACTAGCAACTCCAGAAAACTGGTCCCGTAATAAGTTACAGGAAAACCCCGATACCGTGTATACACATCCGCATTTGTATTCCGACCGAAATACAAATGCAAAGAGACAAAATCTACACTGTACTATACTAGCATCCGGCTTAAACCAAAGCCTGCTAGTATTATCCGTCCGATCCTGATCCGTGCAATACCGCACGTATCTGATCGAACCCTGCCATATCTCCATACGGCCTCTACAGCTTTTCGCCCGAAAACTTGAGCAGCTGAATGTGGGGGACTCTAAAGACTCGTCAACACCTTGGTTGTGGATTTAACCACTAGCACGTCAGAGGTATAAGCCAATACGTAACGTGCCACCGGCTATTGACCAAAAGGGACGTCGATGAGCGAACTCATCCTGACACCCTACTGAGTCTGTCAGTAACAATATCCGTACAGTCCAGTCCGTTCGTCTATGAGCATCGCATGGCGGGCCTAGGGGGTTGGTAAAAAGGCAGACCCCCAAAAGCGGTACAAGTCGTGTCGGAGTGTAGCCCAGAACACCCTGAGATACTACTGGAATACCTACCAGTAAATCTCCTGCCACGGCCGAGGGCTTCGTGTAATGGCTCTCCTAGACACAGCGCGACCTCACCCTCAATACCGGGAGAGACGGACCCCTGAAGATCCGCTCACTGCCTCCATGTGGCTCGGGACTGTACCCTACTAAAACCTGTTTGCACGTCTCCTTTGAGCGTGGTAGGGTAGTAATCAAAGTACAGTGGGAACTCATACGAGACAAATGACAATCCCCAGGTCGATGAACTAACCTGTACACATGTCACCAGGGAACTGCTATCTGACGTCAGGTATAAGACCAACTAGCATGTTCCCGGCGAGTCCTGTCCGGTGTACTCATAACCCAATGAGCACCTGTATACATCTTAAGTGAACCAACTAACACCAGTGGCTTGTGAGACCGGCCACCGCCCCTCGTCGGGGTCTCGACTATATACACTAGTCTACTCTGGAGTATCGATGCCCTGTCTTGAAACTCCCACGACTAGGGACCTTTTAAGGATGTGCTTATAGACCCCAGCTCCCACTTATATGATCGCCCTCATACTGCTGGTGGTCAAGCAAGAATCCTAGGGGCTCTATCAACGTGTAATAGCGACATGTCAGGTCACCTATAGCAGTACACGATGATAAAGATAAACCAGATAGCATACTATCATCTCGAGTAAGACTGTCCTACTGGGACAGGTCCTCCCTCAATCATTGCAATCACATGCCTGTGATCCAATAATTGACTCTGAGGGCACCATCTCCAACAATCTCCCACTTGCACTCAAGGCTAATTATTGCGATGTCGCATACTCACAGCCCGTGTGATACCGAACACCCAACTCCTCTACTAGTCAGTCTCACAAAGCCTGTTTGAGAAACTATTGCGTTCGAGGAATAGCCTCAGTGAGTGGATCCACCTTGATGTTTCTTTCTATGTCTCTCTATAATCTCAAGTTCGCGGAGAAAGCCATCTCCTGAAATGAGCAATACCTGTCTTAGAATGTGTCTGGATGTCTGATGGGACCTAGCTCATAAATGAACTCCAAATCCAAACTTCTTAGACTGTATCGACAACTGAACTTAATCAGTATCCTGCGCCATGCCTCCCTCAGTATTGCCTTGGACCATCTGTCCAAAATACTGCCCTTCGCCAGAAGGAAAAACTATAACTCTGGCAATCTCCTTGTCGTCCATGTCACCTTAGAAGCCTGGAATGATAACTGTCTCCCGCATGAGGCTTTCGTTATCATATCCCTAGAACATCCACTTATGTTCTAAAACTGCTTCCGACTGTTTCTCCAGGATAGGATCAATGTCAACTTATTGCATCTAGTGCAAGAACAACATCTAGTGTGGTACTTGACATCTCATGATTGACTCAATTGTCTGAGCAAGTGATCTGCCAATCATGCACATCCCTCTCCCCTTTAGTCTGTAAGACACCTTTAGAGAGGGTGACTCCATTACCTGCAGGTACACTACCGTGCCTGGAGTCGTCCATTCTAAATACTCTTAGAATGCTGTCTAAGTACCCTGATTGGGAAACCACCCAAATCTAGATCTAAAACAATAGATCTAGTAACCAGTATGTCTGATATAATGTCCAAGTCCCATGTGGAGAAACCACTGTGTAACGACCAAAGTATAACCGATCATAGTATAGGAGTTTCTTTTGCTATTCTGTGTATGTCATCCAAATACCATGACATCACACCCTACTACCTTCTCAACAGATCCATCCCCTATTCTGATGAAGTCAAGCCTATGACTGTCACATCAGAAATTGATGATCTATCTCCGCCATCTCTGCTTTAGTCTATAAATAGACATAAGCCACCTGTCCACCAATGCTTCCGCTGCTCCAACTGACTACGACAACCCTCTGACAGAGTCATATAGACGTACACTTCTAAAACTTGTTTAGAACGACGCTATACTCATCCTCCTGCCAGGTCTCACAGTCTGGAACAACAGCAATGGCAAGTGTGGGTAAACAAGAACCTCCCCGTCACCGTCCTTGAGGCTACCAGAGTACCTCTCGGGTGCCTGAGGTTACCCACCAAATCTGTGGAGTGGCCAATGGAATGTCAAACCAGATTGAATCTTTAGGTTCCTATCAAATCTTCAGTAATCGTTTGTGGTTCTGGAATCACTTCCAGTTCTACCATACTCCCACTACTGTTTTCTGAAAAAAAATCCATTTTTATTAAAACTGTGGCGAGTTTAGAACAATATCACTATTGATCTTTCAGATGGTAGAAAGTCAACCCTCGTCATAGCCTGGGTCAACCCACAAACAACCATTACAGAAACGTGCCTTGAGTTGTCCAGTGTCTGGTTTTAATCATAAACCGGACAACTCCCCGTACCTTAACATCGTTAAGATATGAACTGTTCTATATCCAATATAGAACCAGAGGCACCGATTTAATTGAACCAGATTCAAATCATACAGCTGTCTCCAGTGCATGTCTACTAAATGGAAGGAGGCCGATCAGCGTTCTCAACTTAGAAATGCTTCCAATTATGAGTAACCTGAAAGAGAAGCAAGTTCTCTTAACCATTACTATCAACTGAATACCATATACAAGTATCTACATCTTCGATCACTTTGAAGAATCCCGATACTTGCAACACCTGGTTCTCTACTTTATTCAAATACCTATAACTTCTCAAAATTCGGACCCTGTGTTTCCACGAAACACCTGTCTAAAAAACTAGAGAAGTCATAAGTAAACCGAATATAGTACGAGGACCAACCCCTCTGTCCTGATGGACCCTGGACAACATACAATACTCTGTATCAGTCCCTTGAGTCTGAAAGCTCATTCACTGTGTGTCGTAGGTTGAAAACTGTACTTATGGTTAAGAAGAATTACACCGCTGTTTAATGCTCCTTACCCAACCATCCACTGATATAGGTAAATGTCATAGACATAATTTCAAAAAGGTATATCTCACTCTATGAAAATAGACGTACAGATATATCGATTTGAAATTGGTGCATAACAGCGGATATTCAAAACCAAATATTCGCTGACCGGCAAACAACCCAGGTGATTTCCTCAAATATCACCGATTACAACGAATCCCGATATAATGAGGATGATCACCCAATTCCCAATAACTTACTCCCACTCATCATCTGTAAAACCATACAGATGTGAGAATCATACCTGGTAAATACATACCCTGGAGTAAGGGCTAATTGGGAAATCAGTTTTCTTGTAACAGTACACAGTGAAACTAAAACATTGAAATGTTTCAATGGGGTATCCCGGTATTCCTAGTAATGCCTCTTCCAGATTCACGATTGTAATCGTATAATTCTTTGCCACCTCTCCAACTCCCTTTTTATGTCTTTAGTCATTACCTTCTGCACACCCCTTTAGGCCAAATGGTTTTCTTCCTTCCCTACGAGCCTATGGTTTGGAAGAAGACTATCCAATAAGCGTAATGGGTGTACTGTCCTAATCCTAGGAGCACTCGCAATGCGAGAGAAGGTGAAGATAAAAGACAACCGAATAAACCTTATTCATATTTCTCCTGAACCAGAATCCATCCCCGAACTGGAACTAGTTCCTTTCGAGTTCGTATATAACCATACGATGGAGTATCCAATAAACTGTGGATCTTCGTAGTGATACGGAGTGTCCTGGAGAAATACAAAGGTGAAGTGGGAGTGGTAATGAAATACCTGGTTTGGTCGTGAATATCAGTCGCAATTTACTTTGCCCTCTTACTAATCCCTTGCTTTGTCTTAACTTAATACCTTCTGTACACCATCGTTAGGCTAATTGGTTTTCTTCATTCCCAACCGGTCGGCACCAGCCTAAGGTTTGGAAGAAGGCTATCCAATTTGCGTAATAGGTGTACTATCTCCTAAACCAAGGAGTACTCGCAACCTGAGAGAAGGTAAAAGGAAAAGACAACTGAATAGTCCTATCGGTTTTCTCCAGAACCTAAAACCATCCTCGAATAAATTCTTTCGAGTTCGTATCTAACCATACGATGGTTTTGTCCAATGGAAGTGGACGTTCGTAGTAATACAGGGTGTCCTGGAGAAAAGGGTAAAAGCAGGAGTGGCAATGAGGTTCGCAACTCTGACAATCCAAAAGCCAGTGTTTAAGAAGGTTCGGTCAATTTTGGTCACTGAGTCATAGTCTTAGGGTTGGGTCAATAGTCGCTGCCGAAGAGAGAGAGAAAAGAAACACTCAGCGTGCACTCTAACCTAGATCAGAATGGTTACCAATTTATCTAATCTGGAAACCTCCCACTGTCACCTCAAATTCTCCTCCAAATCTAAAAGAAGAATTAGTCGGGGTCACCCGAGGAGTAAACTAACTCATCAGTGGGAATCGGGATCCAACTATCACCGCATGATAACGTGACGGAATCCGCTCACGTCATCACACTCCAGAAGGTATGCGCATATCTGGAAAGTTTCAGTTCTTTTGAAACTCCCGATGTGATTTCTGCCCCATGCTCTTATGACCTTGGCGTGAGGTCAAAATATCATAAGTCACATGTCAAGTTCTACCCATCATTGTCCAGGTTAATTTGAACCCATCCGTACATACCCTTGACGTAGGCCAAAATAGTAGTACGACTGTCCCAAACCAACGCATCTATCTATGCAACAGATAAATACCCGGCAGCTACCAAACACTATGCCTTGGCGTGAGGTCAAAATACATAGCTTGAATACTACCGAATATTTAACTGAAATGATGGAGGGCTACGAATGGTTTCTGGCGAAAACCTTTAACGTAATGAACTTGATATCGTTGAAGGAACCGGATAGCTTTTAAAAATATAGTGACGAAAACCTTCGCTAAAGAGGTCACTCCCGGTGAAGGGATCTCGGCTCTTTCCCCGTAGAATGAGGTGCAGGATATTCCAACTGAATACCACGATGCAAAGCAAAAGTAATCAGCTATAGTGAAGTTAATGCCCTGACGCAAACTTCTGTCCAAGGGGTCACTCCCGGTGAAGGGATCTCGGCCCTTGCCTCGTCGACTGAGGAGCAGGATATTCCAACTGAATACCACGATGCAAAACAAAAGTGAACGTCTTTGCAATAACAGCTTTTTGAAAAGTGTTCCAACAACATCAAATTAGGTTTGTTTTTAACTTGCATTGATCCGAATCAACGCAGTCCCATCAATTGATCACACCAAAAAGAACGAAGATATACTGATGTACGTATATGCCATCCGCATTCGCCACTGGGTCCCGTTATTACCCGTTAGGTTTGCTAACTAACGACAGAGCGGGGACTGGACTAGCGCGGATGCAAAACATATACAACATCTACTATATTTTGCTCAAGGCGTGATAAAATGCAACATCACAGAAATGTACAGCATCACAGAACAATACAGATATATGGGATCCCCGGGTTTCACAGAGCTACTACTGAAACCCGACGTTCCCCTGGTCGTGTGGATAGCCTGTGCAATGAAATCCTAGACCCCTACGGGCGCGGCAAGTTACCCGCCAAAACCTGAAGCGAGACAGCCCCCTTCAGCAACGTGAATGGACCACCCAGCACTTCACAGAATCCGGTAACTTGGGCACCCCTCCTGGGTCAACCTGTACCCCCTACGAGTGCGGCGAATAGCCCGCCAATTCTAGAGTAAAGCCCCCTCCGTCTCAATGCCATGAGATGCGGGCTTGTTGCCCTCTAGAACCCGGCTACCCGTGCACCCCTCCGCGGGGCAATCCTAGTACAGAAAGTAAAATATACATACAACGGGTACATCGACCGCAACATGGCCGTGCCCCAAAATAATAATACAAACAGGCAGTGACGGCAGTCCACATGTCGGACGCTCGTCCCGCAATATCAAATGTACATAATACAACAAAAACTGTACTAGCATTGCATCCAGGCTATCCCCCACGACCGATCCGCAATATCACATCAATACACAGAACATCAACGTGAAAGTCACGTTCGCAAATCCGTCTAACCGAGCTATAGCAGTTAGACAGGATTTACCGATCAAGTGACATTCACGGTCGCAGATATAATGTAAATACTGTGAACTAATGTGTTTAAAATATCCGATCGATCAAATTTTATCAAGCGGGCCCCTAAGAACTACTGTAGCACATCAAGAAATCTGGGCCCAAAAAATAACATTCCAGAAACCATATTTTCAACTCAGGAACATTCTGCAAAAGTTTGGGGAACTGAACAGTTAAAGTCGCGGCGGAACCGTGGCCCAAACATGGGTTTGGCCGCGGTTCCGCGGTGGTTTGGACTATTCATGAGCCCAAATTTTCACAGAACTCTTAGAATTTCCTACACATCATTCTGAAACAACCTGAAAAATTTTTGGACTTCAAAAAATTTTGACAGAAACTGATGTGAAGAAAAATACGGTTTTTGGAAAATTGTTCGATCGGAAATGTAAAACACATTAGACAAAGCTAGACTATGTTAATGGCGAGGCTCTGATACCACTGTAAGTGCACGGCGGCGCCCCGGCCTCCATCCCGAGGCCAAATGCGGAAGCGATGGTTAACTTTAATTTTCTTGAACCGGCACCACCGCGCACTAAAACCCGGATCGGGCCATTAACTAGTCCTAGCTAACTACAAGATGGGGAAGAGAGATATACCGAGCGATCCGTGTCCTCCGGTCTTCTCGCCGTCGTCCCGATCTCCCGCGGAATGTCCGGTCTCCACCTCCTCGCCGGAAGGGCACCACGTCGCCGGCTTCTTTTACGGGCTCCCACCTCTATACCAAGGCAACTCGGGCACGAAGTTGGCTAGCCGACGTGCCCAAGGTTTGCTGTAGAATGTGTGTAGAACCATATGTCATTTTGGGGTTCATGGAGGTTGCCTTTTGGTGGAGGAAATGAACTAGTGGAATTTTTGATGAACTTGGGAATTTTGTGGCGTGAAAAGAACAACAATTCCAACATCCAAAATTTTGGACAGCCCCATGAGGGGATGGCCGGCCACCTTGTGGTGAAGAGAGGAGAGAATGAGAGAGAGTGTAACAAAACAATGAGGGTCTCTCATAATCCAAGAGAGAGAAAAACAAGATGATGAGAAGAAATCATCACAAGGAATAACCAACACTCAACCAACCAATCATTCCAAAAGGTCAAGCCATCATCATCAAGCATGATGACTTCAAAAAGTCAAGCCATCATGAAGAAGGAAAGTCAAGTGATGGTGAGCCATCATGATCCAACAAAATGCAAAGAACACCCTCCACAAATACTTATTTGCACAAATGCAAATAAGCCCTCCTCCACCAATCTTCGGCCAATGAAAGATACAAAGAAATATGGCCGAAACGGAAAGCAAACTGGCAACTCCAGAAAACTGGTCCCGTAATAAGTTACAGGAAAACCCCGATACTGTGTATACACACCCGCATTTGTATTCCGACCGAAATACAAATGCAAAGAGACAAAATCTACACTGTACTATACTAGCATCCGGCTTAAACCAAAGCCTGCTAGTATTATCCGTCCGATCCTGATCCGTGCAATACCGCACGTATCTGATCGAACCCTGGCATATCTCCATACGGCCTCTACATCTTTTCGCCCGAAAACTTGAGCAACTGAATGTGGGGGACTCTAAAGACTCGTCAACACCTTGGTTGTGGATTTAACCACTAGCACGTCAGAGGTATAAGCCAATACGTAACGTGCCACCAGCTATTGACCAAAAGGGATGTCGATGAGCGAACTCATCCTGACACCCTACTGAGCCTGTCAGTGACAATATTCGTACAGTCCGATCCGTTCGTCTATGAGCATCGCATGGCGGGCCTAGGGGGTTGGTAAAAAGTCAGACCCCCAAAAGCGGTACAAGTCGTGTCGGAGTGTAGCCCAGAACACCCTGAGATACTACTGGAATACCTACCAGTAAATCTCCTGTCTCGGCCGAGGGCTTCGTGTAATGGCTCTCCTAGACACAGTGCGACCTCACCCCCAATACCGGGAGAGACGAACCCCTGAAGATCCGCTCACTGCCTCCATGTGGCTCGGGACTGTACCCAACTAAAACCTGTTTGCACGTCTCCTTTGAGCGTGGTAGGGTAGTAATCAAAGTACAGTGGGAACTCACACGAGACAAATGACGATCCCCAGGTCGATGAACTAACCTGTACACATGTCACCAGGGAACTGCTATCTGACGTCAGGTATAAGACCAACTAGCATGTTCCCGGCGAGTCCTGTCCGGTGTACTCATAACCCAATGAGCACCTGTATACATCTTAGGTGAACCAACTAACATCAGTGGCTTGTGAGACCGGCCACCGCCCCTCGTCGGGGTCTCGACTGTATACACTAGTCTACTCTGGAGTATCGATGCCATGTCTTGAAACTCCCACGACTAGGGACCTTTTAAGGATGTGCTTATAAACCCCAGCTCCCACTTATATGATCGCCCTCATACTGCTGGTGGTCAAGCAAGAATCCTAGGGGCTCTATCAACGTGTAATAGCGACATGTCAGGTCACCTAAAGCAGTACACGATGATAAAGATAAACCAGATAGCATACTATCATCTCGAGTAAGACTGTCCTACTAGGACAGGTCCTCCCTCAATCATTGCAATCACGTGTCTGTGATCCAATAATTGACTCTGAGGGCACCATCTCTAACATTTTATATCTATGAGATAGATCTAAATGGATATTAGGATTCTCACTAGGTATAGTGAGATGGTATCAATGGATCCTGGGGAGAATCACTGGAAAGGTTCCAGAGTGATAAGGACGACTGAATGTCAGTCGCAGGCATTGTCTTTACCCTCAGTAGAGGGATGGTATGTTGGAAGAGTTCCAAGCTAAGATACCGTGGCAAACTAGACGATAAAGGCTGGTGACATCGCTATCAAAGATACTACCAAAGAGGCGGTTTGGGTGTATATTAGTTCATAAGATGAACTAGGTTCCTACCATTGTGTGACAATGGAAGTGTGGCTTTGGCCCAGGAACCCCGGTCCCATCAGTGACCCAGACATATTCTGAGGCAGCATCACCTGATCATAGAGATAGTTGATCTCTAGGGTGATCGAGGTTCGGAGAGTAGACTCAGAGGATAACACGGCGGATCCACTCACAAAGGCCTTTTCCCAGAGAGAGACTATTATGGGATGGTTGAGTATGAGATACTGCAACCACTACTACAGATGGCCCTAGTGCAAGTGGGAGATTGTTAGTTATGGGTATGCCCTAGAGGCCATTACTGTACATAAGATGTATATTGTAGAGGATGCTGGGACATATATAGGTAGGACTTTCTTGTTCAACATGATAGTACGCTATCTGGTTGCTTTTTATCTTAACATGTATACTTGCAGTCTCTCTATTACATGTTGATAAAGCCCTTAGGAGATGTGCTTGACTTCCAGGACTGTGATGCAGATCATACTAGTGGGGCCTGGATAGTCAATGAGTACATCCTTCAATGTTCCTAGTCATGGGAATATCGAGATGGGGCATCAATATTCCAGAGTAGAGTAGCGTATATCTTCTCGACCTATGTGATGGGCGATGGATGATCCCATATCCATAGGTGTTTGACATCAGAGATGGTATGCGGGTGCTCAGTGGTGACTGGGAACACTGAACGGACTCGCCGAGAACTCCCAGATGGTACTATACCTCACGTCAGATGGCAGTTCTCTGGTGACACTGGTACAACTTAGTCTGTTGACCCGAGATCGTCATAGAGTCTTGTGTGTCTCCCACTGTGCTTTGATTTCCACCCTACCACGGCTCTACTGAGTCGTGAAACAGGTGGTTTTTGGGTACAGTCCCGATTCAAATGGAGGCAATGAGCGATAGGAGGGGATTCATCTCTCCCGGTATTGGGGGTTGATGTTGCGCTATGCTCGACTGGCCATAACTGGAAATCCCTGGCCTGGGATGCAGTGATTTACTGGTAAGTGTTATCAGTAGTTTCACGCTTGTTGTGGACCATACATCGGCATGACTTATCAAGCTACTGGGGTCTGACGTTTACCAACCCTAGGCGAGATATGCGACATATCAGATGAACAGACCGGACTGTGTGGTAAGTGTTACTGGTTGGATTCACAGGAGTGTGAGCAGGCTTGCTCGTTGATCTTCTGATCACTCAATACCCGGGTGGCCGTTACGTTTAGCAGACCGCTTGCGGCTTGTGGGTGATTGATATGATCACCACCTACTGCCGGCGTATTGACGAGTCTTTAGAGTCCTACACAGGGGTTTCCTGGCTCAAGCGAAACGAAATAGGAGTGCATATGAGATATGTGCGGGACCGAGAATAATACCAGTATGTGATATTGTGTTCTATTCTTGCGGTTTGTATCATCGGACGGTTATATGTGATATAGCCGGGTTACCGAATCAAGTGTTGATTCGATATATTGATACACTACATATTAGTCGGTTATATGCGATAGGACCGGATCATTAAATCAAGTATTGTTTTAATGATTTAATGTATAATTATATATTTGATATATTACTTTACATTAACTAGTATTTGTTTACTTAAGATTGATTTTCTCACTTGATGTGCACAAGTTGTATATATGATAAATGTTTGTGCACTAGTTTGTATCATGATTGATGATACATGCAAACTTGGGTGTATGTATGACTTACATCATGTTTAGGTTAATGGTTGGGTTTTATTTTCTTTTATTTATTTATTTTTAGCAAAAATAAAATGGTGGCTTTCTTTGTTTTATGCTTAAAGCTTCATGAAGCTTTTTAGCATCTTTGAAAAAGTCTAACCATTTTGTTTTGTTCTTTGACCTAACCATCAACCTAAACTCTAGTTTAGTCTCTACAATGGTTTACTCACCCATGGTTGCAACATGATAGACTTCACTTGATTTATTCTTTTTCAATAATTCATTCTTTTCTTTCTTCTTCATCTTCTTCAAGTGAAGAAAGTTTTCTCGAAAATTATCAAGTGAAGAAAAAGAGTGAGAAATCCAAATCTAAAGTGAACCCACTTCCTATTTCTTCATCCTCTACCACTTGCCATGTTGTATAGGGTGTTCTCTTCACAAAGTTCTTGACCAAGTGGAGGAATAGCTTGAGTTTGAGTCTCCCCGACGTAGATCATCTTCGGCCTCGAAGTCAACGACCTAGCCCTCTCTTTTCTCCGATGAAACCAATGCTAGGGTTCGGGATCTTGATGATCGCAACGAAGGGACGTCAACACGGAGCTTTAGAAGTGAAGGACCGGATCTACAATGCTTGTATTCCCATTCACTTAGTAGCAAAGTAGTTTGCTTGCTTGTAGTTTCGCCTTACCTCTAGTTAACGATCTTGCATAGAGTTGTTAGGCACACAAAAAATTTGATTTTTGCATGGTTGATGCATTGTGGAACCTCATGAGTGTGCCTAGGAACCCTACAACCATGAAGGCCAAGGTGGCCGCCTTAGCCGAGGAGGCGGTTCAGATCAGTCCTTGACTTTTCTCAGAAATTATTTTAAATCTTGTTTTCTCGGTTTGAGCTTTCTAACCTGTTTGTTACTTTCTTCAGGTCCTCCATCACTGCGCGCTCCTTATCACCATGGAGTCCGAGGAGGTAGCCCCGGCCATAAAAAAGGCCGGCGAGTCTTCCAAGCTGGAGAAGGAACTCCACCTCCAACTGCGGCAAGCGGGGGAGAAGGTGGCCCTCTTCGACGCTCGTCTGATTGCCGAGGGGCTGATGAACTCTAAGCTGAAGAAGTCTCATAGGCTTCTGGACGAATCCAACCGGGCTATTCAGGCCAAGTTGGAGGAAGTGAACGGCTTCTACCACTCGATGAAGAAGTCGAGGGACACCCTCAAGAGGGACGTCCGGGTGGCTTTAGACACGGTGAAGCTCGCCGGGTGCTTGGCGGAGAAGGCCGTGGAGGCATACAAGGCATCTGACCAATTCTACGCCGATCTCGCCGAATCCGTGGTCGTCGTCTAGCACAGTGCACTCGACGCCATCAGGGAGTCTGCGCTGGGGGTCATATCAGCAAGCTCCGCGCTAAATAACCCATGGCTGAGGAGGAGCTGCAAGGGGAAGTTGCCATGGCGGAGGCTGCCGGTGGAAGCGCCGACCCAGAGGTCACAGTTTTGGTTCCCGATGCTGGCGCCGGGCAGGGCGAGATCCTCCCCGAGCTGACGGCCTGAGCTTTCCTTCCTTGGGGATTTTTTTCCTTTTCATAAATAAAGTACTCATTTTTCCTTTGTCCAAATGTTTGCCCGCTGCGCAAGTATCTTTAGCTCATATACTGTTGTTTCGCGAGTGTTAGATCGCTGCTCGCTCGTCGAGTGTGAGTCGAATGATTGACAAGTGTAGGAAGGTCGGTACCCTCCCTTTCCCCGGAGTCGAGGTGGCGATCGCTCGTCGAGTCGAATGATAGCCAAGTGTAGGAAGGTCGGTATCCTCTTTTTCCCCCGAGTCGAGGTGGCAATCGCGCATCGAGTCTGAACCGATTGATGGGCCGAGCAAGAATCTACTCGGTGGCCTTGTGAGGAGGGATTTTGATCCTTAGTGTAATTGGGTAGGATGCTACCCGCTAGGGATGGGACAGCAGGAAATTGCTTGGCGGCCTCGCGATGAGGGTTTTAATCCACAGCGTAGTTGGGCAGGAAGCTACCCGTTGCAGATGGACCGAGCAGGAAGCTTCTCGGCTTCCTCGTAAGGAGGGATTCGATCCACGGCGTAGTTGGGCAGGAAGCTACCAGCTGTAGATGGACCAAGCAGGGAGCTTCTTGGTGGCCTTGCGATGAGGGCTTTAATCCATAGCATAGTTGTGCAGGAAGCTACCCGCTGCAGATGGGCCAGCAGGAGATAGCTTGACGTCCTCGTGATGAGGGCTTGTGATCCTTATCATAGTTGGGTAGGAAGCTACCCGCTAGGAACGGACCGAGAAGGAAGCTGCTCGGTGGCCTCGAGAGGAGGGCTTCGATCCTCATCGTAGTTGGACAGAAAGCTACCCGCTGCAGATGGACCGAGTAGGAAGCTGCTCGGCCGCCTCGTGAGGAGGGCTTCGATCTACAGCATAATTGGGCAGGAAGCTACCCGCTGCAGATAGACTGAGCAGGGAGCTGCTTGGTGGCCTCGAGAGGAGGGCTTCGATCTACAGCGTAGTTGGGCAGGAAGCTACCCACTGCGGACGGACCGAGCAGGGAGCTGCTCGACAGCCTTGAGAGGAGGGATTTTGATCCTTAGCGTTGCTAGGGATGACCGAGTAGGAAGCTACTCGGTCTCCTCGTGAGGAGGGCTTTGGATCTACAGCATTGTCTGGCAGGAAGCTACCCTCTGCAGATGGACCAGCAGGAAATTGCTCGGCGGCCTCGTGATGATGGCTTTTGATCCATAGCGTAGTTGGGTAGGAAGCTACCCGCTAGGGACCGACTGAGCAGGAAGCTGCTCGGTGGCCTCGAGAGGAGGGCTTCGATCCAGAGTATAGTTGGGCAGGAAGCTACCATCTGTAGATGGAACGAGCAGGGAGCTGCTCGGTGGCCTCAAGAGGAGGGCTTCGATCCACAGCGTAGTTAGGCAGGAAGCTACCCGCTGCAGATGGACCGAGCAGGGAGCTTCTCAGCGGCCTCGAGAGGAAGGCTTTTGATCCTTAGTGTTCTTGGGTAGGAAGCTACCCGCTAGGGATGACCGAGAAGGAAGCTACTCGGTCGTCTCACGAGGAGGGCCTTGGATCCACAGCGTTATGGAGCAGGAAGCTACCCGCTGCAGATAGGCCAGCAGGAAATTGCTCGGCGGCCTTTGTTAGTTATATGTATGCCCTAGAAGCCATTACTGTACATGTGATGTATATTGTAGTGGATGCTTGGAAATATATAGGGAGGAATTTCTTGAACAATATGATAATATGCTATCTGGTTGCTCTTTATCTTAACATGTATACTTATTTCTCTCTATTACATGTTGATAAAGACTTTAGGATGCGTACTTGACTACCAGGATTATGAAGCAGATCATACTAGTGGGGACAGGGTAGTCGGTAAGTACATCCTTCAAATGTTCCTAGTCGTGGGAGTATCGAGACAGGGAATCGATACTCTAGAGTAGACTAGCGTATACGCTTCTCGACCTATATGATGGGTGATGGATGATCCGACATCCATTGGTGTTTGACAACAGAGAAGGTATACGTGTGCTCAGTGGAGACAGGGTACACTGGACGGACTCACCGAGAACTCTTAGATGGAATTATACCAATCGTCAGATAGCAGTTCTCTGGTGACACTGGTACAAGTTAGTCTGTCGACCCGAAATCGTCATAGAGTCTTGTGTGATATCCACTGTGCTTTGATTTCCACCATACCTCATTCAAGAGATCGTGCAAAAATATGGTTTTTGGGTACAGTCCCGAGTCACATGGAGGAAACGAGCGATAGGAGGGAATTCGTCTCTCCCGGTATTGGGAGTTGATGTTGTGCTATGCTTGATTGTCCATAACAGGAAATCCCTGGCCAGGGTTGCTGAGATCTACTGGTAAGTGTTATCACTAGTTTCTCAAACCGTTATGGACCTTCCATTGGAATGACTTATCAGGCTATTGGGGTCTGACATTATACCACCCTCATGCTGTGATATGTGACATATCAGACGAAGAGATCGGACTGTACGATAGTGTTACTGATTGGATTCGCAGGAGTATGAGCAGGCTTGCTTGTTGATCTTCTGATCGTTCAAAACCCGGGTGGCCGTTACGTTTAGCAGACCTCTTGCGGCTTGTGGGTGTTTGATATGATCATCACCTACTGCCGGCGTATTGACGAGTCTTGTCATGCCTCGCTTCCCGGTGTACGGGCAGAGGACGCGACGAGGCCACTACGTATTTACTCTGAAGTAAATACGCTAAGCGTAACTAAGAAATATACACAAGAGAAAAATGTAATGAAACAACAACTTTATTTATTAACATTCTTTTGTACAATGCATGGAAAAGTAAATACATCTGAATGAAAGCAATGCCTAAACAATGGCATAACAGAAATGGAATGTACAGAAATGAAATGTGTACAAGTGTAACTACAGCTCGGGATCTTCAAAAAGATGGTCCAAGTCTTCAGTGTTAGGCTCGATCTCTGGAAGGTCCGAAACACCTGACGACATTCAAAGAAGAAGAAAGAGAATATCATCAGCGAACAAATTGCTCGGTAAGTCCCAAAGATAAGGGAGAAGTAGAATAGACAGAGAGTAAGAGAGAGAGAGTGTTGCTTTTAAAGTTGTATTTAGAGTTAACGCTGTTGTTTGTAGCTTGGTACAGAAGAATGCCAGTGTATACGAGAGGAGTCTCACTTGCCCCGGAGGCTAAGGTATCTGGAACTCAAGGAATCGTTTATGCCACGGTACAACAACAAAGGAATACAGGTTAGGTCTCTTATGGTTGCAGTCTCGTGCCACTTCTAACGCCTTCCGTACCAATCTACCCCTTAAACCCCGCGATGTCTTGATTGTATTGTTTGAATTGTATTGCAATTTGTATTGTCTTGTAATATAGATTGTATAATTGGATGACTTGCCGAAACCATGATATCAGTAAATGGATGTAACTGGAGAATCATGGATGTAACTGGAGAATCATATAAATGGATGTATATCCATGGTTCGGTTCAGTCAATATAGATTGAATAGATTGAATATATGTATTCCTGGATTCATATTGAATTGTAGTATTATAGATTGTACTTGAATCATATTCAAGTCAGATTATTATAATGAGACTCAGTCTGAGTCAGAACAATTAGAAAGAGAAATTGAAATCCTGAATTAAGTTTTGATGTTATCAGTAACCACTGCACATGGGCGGCAGGATTTCTGTCTTTTCAAAGACAATTACCGTGTTGATAACACCGTTTGTTAAGTTGTCTACCTTAAATAGGCAAGCGCCCATATCTCCGTCTCCCAGAGGCTCAAGAGACTGGTCCCGCTTAAACCTATATTTACTAGGGTCCTTAGGGTAATTTATAGAACTTGAAGGGGTTATATGTAAAAATACTTTTGTATAATTTTCAGAATACACCCCAAGTATTTAATTATCGTCTTTAGTGTTGTCATAGATGTAGATTTTATATTTGTGACATTTTTAGTGAAAATAACCTAATTTCATAATATAGGGTATTTAATTGTAATATTGAACTTGTATGGAATTTTATGGTATTTTCATCCAAAGTGATTCTTGTGATTTAGAAAAGTTGGAATATTTATATTATCACAAAAATAGATATTTTGATAATACATATATATATATATATATTTATATATAAATAATTTAATATATTATATTTCTAGAAATCTCATTTTCTTAAGATATTTGTATTTTAAATCTCTCGAGACCGAATGCTCCTTACGGAGGTCTGCATCTCACACTACTAAGCCCGAGGATATGCGATAATCCGCACCATCCCGAAAAGGTTCCCTAAATAGGTTGTAGCGGCGCTTTGCAAAGATTTATAAAAATGCGTAATCTTGTAGAAAAAGGTTTTAATAGTAAAAGGTAGTTTTGTGTAAAACGGTATTTCCCGAATCTATGTTTCCGAAAAGGTATTGTGCTATGTTGCATATGAGTGTTGTGAGGAGGTAGGTCATTACCTCGTGATCTATCTAAAGGTATAGCAAGAGTAATGATATTTTAAAGTCGAAACAATACTACATGGTATTTTACTGAAAAGTACGATAAAAGTTGCAATATGAAATATTTTGCTATGGAACTTGTTCAACATGTTTTGTTAATAATTAATAGTCAAGATGTAAGAGTTTAATATGGTTGTGATAAGGAAAATTGAACTTTATAAAGAAAACCGAATCGGAAGTCGGATTTAACTCCATTTTCGTCGGGTTTTAATAAAAGAAGTTTTAAGAATAGATTAGAGAGGAGGGTGGTGGAACTTACTGGATTAAAGGTTAGGGATGAGGAAGAGGAGGAAGTAGGAGTTGCCGGTGCGTCGTTTCATCACCGAGAGCTCCTAGAGTCGTCGTCGGAATTTCGTCGGTGCTTCGCCCTTCGCTAACTTCACTTGTACACAAAACTCTATAGAGTTTTCTTAAGAGTTTGGACAAAATTTGTGAGTGAGGGGGTGTGTTTAGGGGTGGTATTTATAGGAAAAGATTAGGGTTAGGGTTAGGTGAAGGGGTGTGAGATAATTGTATTAAAAATTGGATTTATTGAGATTTAAAGTGGCTCTGTTACCGATCAAAGAATTTAAATTTTACTGGAGTGATGGGGAGCCCAAGAGGCACAAGTTCACAGAAGAATGATCGATGATCCGAGGTGAATCGGGCGGCGGCGGCGGCCAAGTCGGCCTGTCCGCCGGCCATGTCACGGCGAGTCGGGCCGGGAAACTTTATCGTGGGTCGCTCGTCGGTTGGTCTACCCCCTGGTCCAGTTTATTTTATATGTGACGTAGGGTTTTTACGAGTTATGCATGTGTAGACTCTTGGAATTCTAAAAATATTAAAAGAAAACAATATTAAAAATATTGTGGGGGATAGGATTTGAACTCTGGTGCTTTGGTTCAGCAGTGCAAGGTCTTACCAATGAGCTACAAGCTCCTTCTTGCTATTAAAAAGCAAAACAAACTTATAACTTGTGCTCAGGAAAAAATAACCCTTTCTGTATTTTTTTGAAAAATTTGTACAGAAAGTTGTACAGGAAGTTTAGGGTTGTTATATTCTACCCTCATAAAAATTTCGTCCTCGAAATTTGTAAAAGGAAAGTGTAACAGATTCAAGGAAAGTTTAGTGACTGAAGTACTGACAGTGTATGAAAAATAACAAAGTGATACAAGGGTTTTTAAAAAAAATGTGAAAGAGACTTACTAGTGTTACCCTGGTCAACTGTCTCGGCTTCTACGGTTGCTAAAGTGTAAGGCTGTCGCCGTGGCACGTTCCTCCTAGCTGGAGGCACATTCCTCTGTCCTCGAGGCATGCTCCTCAGTGCCTACTGTAATTGGCGATTTGGCTGTGCAGGAGTTCTACGTGGCGGTGGTGCTGGGAGTGCAGGACGAGTTTCAGGAGCCTGGATAGCTGGCCGCTGCGGGTAGTTGGTGGGTGTGTGAACTGAGTTGTATCTATATGGACAGGTCTCAATTCTGTGATTGGACGCGCCATAAACTAGGCACAGGCCTTTTGCGCGCCTACAGTCCTTTATCAAATGCCCATCTCTTTTGCAATGGAAACAGAAATCTAGTCTTGGCTGGTTATTGGGTTCTTCAGTTCTCCTGGGTTCGAACGATGGCCTGGAAGAGGCTCCTCCTGCCATTTGAGTGGCAGGGCGTTTCAAACCGGTAGATTGAGGTCTGCCCTTCCTCTTTACTACTGCCTCATATCTTCGGGCAGCCTTCAAAGAAAAATCATGGGTTAGGAAATCCCCTGTAATTAGAGAAGCTTGGATTTCTGGGTCCAACCCTTGCCGAAATCTTGTAGCCCTGATCTCAGCAGTCGGTATGAGATGGGCTGCAAACCTGTTATAGTCTTGTGTTAGCTGTGTAGTATGTGATATAAAATTGAACACTGAGACATATCTTACCTGCTGATCTTGGTAAACTCAGCATTATACTCATCTACTAATTTGGTCCATATTGAACCTTGTTGCAGATGGATGAACTGTTGTTCCATGTCGAACCTGGCAGTCTCAGGGAAGTACTTTGCGTCGAACATGTCTTGGAAAGTCTTCCATTCGATGGGTTGATCAAAATGACTTTCTTCCGCCTTCCACCAAACCCGTGCATTGTCCGTGAGCTGCAGTTTCGCAACACGGACCTAAGCTATCTCTGGCACTTATGCTGCTGCCTGATCATCTTCGATGCTCTGAGCCCATTCCTTAGCTTCCAGCGGGCTCTCTTTTCCTGAGAAGTTCTTGGGGTGCAGTGCCCGGAATTGCTTCACTCCGGGTGCTTCCGCCTCGGGACGGTTCAAGAGAATAGCAGTCTGCTGTTGCTGTCTTTCCAGGAAGCTGCAGATCGCCTCAAGCAATACCGTATGCTCATTGATCGGAACAACTACAGCAGGTGTGAGTGATAGTGGTGGGGGAGTGTTGTTGAAGTTGGTGCTGGTGTTGTTCGGGGAATCCATAACCTTGAAAGAAAAATTTAGGTTAGGACAGATTCAAAGTATATGGAATGATAAGATTCCAGGAATGTGAATCGTAAAGAATGTTTTAGTTGCTGGTTCTTGTGTTATATTGCTTAGGTTGTTCACGCAGAACAGAACTGCATGATAGTGTTCCATACAACTCCGACCTGCATTGGCCACTGATCAGTCGAAAATAGTGCATTCTCAACTCGTTAATTTCCCTACTCTTATCATTCATATATAGGTGTTTATATAAGTCCATGGTAGCGCCCCGGCCGTCTTTCCGAGGCAAAAATGCGGAAACGAAAACTGTTTCATAACTTTGAAACCGGCGATACCGTTTGCTTAAAATCTGGATCGAACCATTAACCTACAACTAGCAATCTAGAGAAGGGATAAAAAAGCTATACCGATCGATCCGTGTCTTTCGGTCCTTGGCCACCATCCCAAGCTCCTCGCGGAAACTCCGGTCTCGATCTCCTCGTCGGAAAGGGCACCACATCTACGAGTCTTTTTACGGGCTCTCGCTTCATCCGAAGCAACTCGGGCACGAAGTGTGCTAGCCGACGTGTCCAAGGTGATGTAGAGAATGTTTGTGATCACTTTGTCTCTTGCATCCATGAGATGGATGGAGGTTGAAGGTGTTGCCATTGATGGAGATTATGAGCTAGAGAAGAAAGAGGAAGAAGAAGAAGTTTTTCTTTTTCTTTTCTTTTGTGTTATGTGTGATAAAAAATGAGAGAGTAAGAAGAGAATAATACAAGAGCCAACCTCTTCATGGAAGCCCCTCTCTCTCTCCTCTTATCATATCATCACAAATCCATCACCTTATGTGACACATGCACAAAGAAAGAGACCATGAGTCACCACTTGTGCATGTGTCACAATTAATGCTCCAAATGATGATGTTTAGCTCATAATTTCCATTAACAAACATTAATCCAAATGTTTGCAACAATAAAAAGATACGGCAACATCTAAAGTAAACTCTTGACGGATCACAAGGATACCCCTCACCTGTATATACATACCTGCATCCGCATTCCGACTAAATGCGAATGCGATGAGACTAAAGTAATCCAACAAATATAATACTAGGATCCGGTTTAAACCAAAGCCCACTAGTATGATCCGCCCGATCATGATCCGTGCACTATCGCACATATATGATCGAACCCTGCCATATTTCATACGGCCTCTACAACGTTTCGCCCGAAACTTGAGAAACTGTCTGAGAAGGACTCTAAAGACTCGTCAATACATTGGCTGTGGATTTAACCACTAGCATGTCAGTGGTACTAGCTGTACGTAACGGGCTACCAGGTATTGACTAAAAGGGAGGTCGATGAGCGAACTCATCCTGACACCCTACTGAGCCTGTCAGTGACAATATCCGTACAGCCCGGTCCGTTCGTCTATGAGCATCGCATGGCGGGCCAAGGGGGTTGGTAAAAGTCAGACCCCCAAAAGCGGTACAAGTCGTGTCGGAGTGTAGCCCAGAACACCCTGAGATACTACTGGAATACCTACCAGTAAATCTCATGCCTTGGCCAAGGACTTCGTGTAATGGCTCTCCTAGACACAGCGCGATCTGACCCACAATACCGGGAGAGACGAAACCCCTGCCGATCCGCTCACTGCCTCCATGTGGCTCGGGATTGTACCTAACTAAAACCTATTTGCACGACTCCTTTGAGACGTGGTAGGGTAGTAATCAAAGCACAGTGGGAACTCACACGAGACAAATGACGATCTCAGGTCGATGAACTAACCTGTACACATGTCACCAGGGAACTGCTATCTGACGTCAGGTATAATACCAACTAGCATGTTCCCGGCGAGTCCTGTCCGGTGTACTCATAACCCAATGAGCACCTGTATACATCTTAGGTGAACCAACTGACACCAATGGCTTGTGAGACCGGCCACCGCCCCTCGTCGGGGTCTCGACTGTATACACTAGTCTACTCCGGTGTATCGATGCCCTGTCTCGAAAACTCCCACGACTAGGAACCTTTTAAGGATGTGCTTATAGACCCCAGCTCCCACGTATATGATCGCCATCATACCGCTGGCCGTCAAGCAAGAATCCTAAGGGCTCTATCAACGTGTAATAGCGACCTGTAAGGTCACCTAAATCAGTACACGATGATAAAGATAAACCAGATAGCATACTATCATCTTGAATAAGACTGTCCTACCGGCATAGGTCCTCCCTCAATCATTGCAATCACCTGCCTGCGATCCAATAATTGACTCTGAGGGCACTATATCCAACAGTTTATTGTAATTATAACACAGATTACGAATTCATATGGAAAATACCAAATAACATGTGTTATAGTTATAATCGACATTCTAAAGGGAAATTAAGTGTTTATTACTATTCGCATGATTTTTATCTCAACACTTGTCTCGAGATTGTGTGCTGGAAATTCTCCAGGTAAAAGAGCCAGAACTGCTAAAAGTGCTGATAAAATACATCAAGTCCAAGACTTGTGATATAGAAGTAAAGAAGAAAGTATAAAAATATTCCAGACATCAGGAAAGTGCCATAAAGCCAACATGAAATAACACCGGAAATTTCATGCAGCAACTCCACCAAACGGCCGTGGATCCGCGGTCGAGTCAGGACGATATGCCGCGGATCCGTGGCTGAGTCGACTCGTCGGCGGTGAGAACTTTTTGCAGAGGCCCTCTTTCAACGGCCAAACTTCTTCAAGACGCTTCAAATCTCCAGAAGCTTCCCTCCAACAGCAAGGCTTCTCATGCAAGCTAGCTAACTATCTTAATCTAGAAACTTCTCTACTCTAGCTTCTCATACAAGCCTCATAACAACCAAGCTTCTAGGGGAAGCTAAAGGGGAAAACTATAAAAAAAGGATCTAGGGATTCATTTTGGGGTTGTTCGGTTGTTCATCAATTAGGGTAAAAACTTTAGCAAAATCCAAATCAATTCCACATGAATTGAGTGGCACAATTTTATCCAAATCAAGATCCATCGAGTACCAAATCGAGCAAGCATTCAACGAGCCTTTGAAGCAACGCCGATCTTCATCCTAGCAAGAGATCCACGACGGTCCGCGACTCACGACGATCGAGCCACGCAAAGATCGACGCCAAATTCTTCCTCAATTGAGTGGGCGAGAGCTAGTCTTGTAAACATGAGTGAGAGTTGTAATTTGAAGAAGATCTAAATAAAGGTGAAAATCTTTATTCTTGCTTTCTATTCATTCTCGCATTATGATATTCTTAGTTCTTTATTGCTTTATAATGATGCGTGAGTAAAAACTCCGCTTGTATCGGAATCGAGAGAATAGGTAGATGATTTTGATGAAATTCTTGAACGATTCTTAAGTCTTAAGAGTTTTGTAAACTTTAGGAAATTGAATCATCGAAAACCTAATTTGAGCGAGATCATTTTCATCGCTCCAAATTAGAGATCAACGATTGGTGATTCAATTTGCTAGAGGCTTGAATTTGAATGATAATCAATGAAAGGTCAAGGGATGATGATGGAGAAACCCTAATTTCTTTAATAGATCCCTAAATCTCGTTGATTGTCATCGATCTAGCAACAAATATTCAATAGATAAGAATTTGTAATCATTAGTATTCATCATTACTATCAATTTGATTGATTCCGACAAGCCTCTTTACAAATCTTAATAATTCAAACGATTTGGACATTTTCTTGATTTCTATAATTTTTTGATTTTAGATCTATTTCTTGATGTTCCTGAAACTAAAATCTCATAAATCTTGAATCATTTTCTTTTATCTTTTAATTTTCAACTCAACTAAAACAAGATCGATCAAATCACACTTTCCTTGTGGACGGTCAGCATTCACCGACGAACCTACAATAGACACCGTAAATTGATTGCAGTTTACAAATTTCTTTGGTTGTGATCTTTACACTTTTCAAAACACGACACGGAAATCAATTCAATCAAATGGCGCCGTTGCCGGGGATAGTGTGCTAATTTGTTCGTTTTTGTAATTTGAGTTGGAAAATTTATTATTCCATCAGTTTTTTAGATCAAAATTCGCAACAAGCGCTTAACAATTTGTTGTGATTTGCTGCAAGAAAATCTGGAATCTGTGGAGCGAGAGAAAAAATTTTCAGGACATCTAAAAAAGTCCATAGAGGCAACAGAAGCAGTTTCTGAAATTTTTGTGCAGGGATCACATTAGGACGCGGCGGAACCGCGGTCGTTGGAGACTTTCTGCGGCGGAACCGCGGTCGTTGGAGCCTTTCTGCGGCGGATCCGCGGTGCTTTGAAGGCTTCACTGTTCCAAAATTCTAAGGTCCTCTTTTGTCTTTCTTATCTCCTCCCTGCTCTGTCCATTAACCAATTTCTGCAGGATTCTTTGCAAAAATTCGCAGCGCCGCAAAAAGAAAAATTGTTGCGTGTTTGATCTTGGTTGTTTGCATATTTTAACACGGAAATTAAGGGGCACGACCAAAATTCAGATTAGGTCGGGATTTCATTACCCGTCCTAAGCTACAAAAATCACAAACTTGCATCTGCATAACCCTCATTAACTAAAAAATATCTAGACAGGACTCTAAGGACTGTCGCACTCACTTAGGACAGAAGGAGGTCGTAGGTAATCTATTGCTTATCCGCGTTTCTTTTATGGTGTCTAAGGCAAGTGTGTCTAATGCAAGTGGTTACTTAATTAGGCCCACTACTTACGCAATGGAGAACCTCCTACTTACCTGGCACTTACCTGGCCATAGAAGGGGCAAAGAGGTGGTAGAGGATCTATCTTGCGACTTGTCTTCTGGAAGTCTAGGAGCGGTCTAGAGACTTCACCTAGGTGACCACTAGATTTAGGGTTGCTTGTGCATTGTTTGAGTGAATTTTTCAAAAATCCGTATTTTTTCAAACCAAACACCAACTCATCTTTTCCTTAATTATCACAACGCTGTCACTTGTGCTAAACCATTTAGTGCATGCTCAGCTGGACACGGGATTCTAGTGCTCGACTTGTCCGCGCTCCTCCTATCGACTCCGAAGTCGGTAATTCTACGTCTTCTTTTTCTACATCCACTACCACACCCACTTCGATGGATGGTTCTCCATCGAACATCTTTAACACTACTCTGCCACCGTCCGCAGGTGCACAGAATTCTCCCCGCATCTCTCTCCAAGAGAGATGTTACCCTATGAGAGGTCCTCTTTCGACCTGTCTTACTATTCCACCAGCCAATGGGGAAAACTTTGAAATCAAACCACATTACATCAATCATCTACCAAAATATCACGGTCTCGAGTCTGAAGACGCATATGTATTTATTACCAAATTTGAAAATGTATGCGCAATGATAGGTACTTCACAGCTTTCTGTGGATGTTATGAGATTACGTCTTCTCCCATTTACCTTGTGCGATATAGCCGAGAAGTGGCTTTATAACACAGCCACACATTCTATTTCGAACTAGGGAGAATTCATAACAGTTCTCCTAAAGAAATTCTACCCTAATCATAAAACAGCTCGAGTCCGTAGCGAAATAAATCAATTTACCCAGCTTTCAAATGTACCATTCTCGAAGTGTTTTGAACGCTTCAAGGATCTGTTAGTTCAATGTCCTCATCACGGAATTCCTAGATAGGATCTGTGCAGAATTATATATGAGGGCATTAATCCTACCACAAAACAGAACCTTGAATCCATGTGTCAAGGCACCTTCATGAATAAAGATGATGGTGAAGCTTGGAGATACTTAAAAGATTTCGCTGAAAAATCTTTACAGTGGGAGAGTGTGAGTCAACCATCGTCTAGGGGTGGTAATCACCAATCAGATGTTTCCATAGGAGTTAGAGCTGAAATGGCAACAATGCAAAAGAAACTCGAAGCTATGGAACATAAATTTTTAGTAGCCTCCCTAAATCAAATGTCACTCTCCAAAACTGTCTGTGGATGCTGTTCTGATCCATCACATCTTATGGAAGAATGTCCTTTAAATTCTCCGTTTCAAGGTCAAGAGCATACCAATGCTGCTTTCCAACAAAGACCTAGAAACGATCTGTATTCTTCCACTTATAATCAGGGTTGGAAGAATCACCATAACTTTGCTTGGAACCAACAACAAACTCAAAATACGGTTCCAAACCAAAACAATTTCCAAAGGGGTCCTCCACCACAACAGCAACCACTTCAAATAAGTAAGCACCCCTACCAATCACAAAACTTTTAAAATCCGGTTAACACTTTTGCACTACACAACAATTCTTTGCAATTGATCAGTACTGATAACTCCTCTTCACTCGAACAAACCATGAATTTGCTTCTGACAAATTTCATGCAAGTTTCGGCTGAGATGAAGTCTTCCGTCGATAAAATCCAGAAAAACTCTGACTCCTAAAGTGAGAGTATTAAATCAATGGAAGCACAAATTGCACGGATAAATGCCGAAATGAGTGCTAGAGAGAGGGAAACTTCCAGCTCAATCTTTACCCAATCCTGGCTATGCACATCATGTGAACGCTGTCACCACGTTGAGATCTAGAAGAGTGCTTGACAGCCATGTCGGTGAAGAGATTGATACTAATAATGATGAATCAATCGATGATACCCTGGCTGAGACTTTTCCTTCCACTTCTACTTCTACTTCTGACCCCAGTTCATCTACCCCACCATTTTCTCCCGAGCCTATTCTCCATTTTTCCCAAGGCTCGAATCCTCAGCATACTCCTTCTACTTCACCAAAGACGATCCCCACTCCTATTCTAGGATCTTTCCTACCCACACGGTCTTCTCCAATGTTGGACCCCGCTATTATTGCTAAAGCTCCTTATCCAAATCGGTTAAGGGGAAACAGACCAAGTCCGCAAATGGAGAAGATCACTGAAATCTTTAAATAGGTTAACATCAATATCCCTCTCCTACATGCTATACAACAAGTCCCCGCTTATGCGAAAATTCTCAAAGACTTGTGCACTAGGAAGAGGAAGACTCAAGTGCCAAAAAAGGTATTCATGTCAAAGACTGTAGACACAGCTTTTCCCCAACAATTACCTAGGAAACGTAAGGACCCTGGCTATCCTACTATTTCTATTTCTATTGGGGGTAAACACATTAACCGTGCTCTACTTGACCTTGGTGCAAGTGTTAACCTGCTTCCTTACTCGGTTTATGAGCAGTTAGGGATTGTAGAGTTGAAACCAGCTTACTGCACTCTCTAGATGGCCGACCGATCAACAACCAAACCTAGGGGTGAGCTGGAGGATGTGTTAATAAAATTCGGAGAATTTGTATTCCATGTGGACTTTATTGTTCTCGATACACAGCCTGTAGTGAACCCACAGAATCAAATTCCGGTGATTCTCGGTCGACCCTTTTTGTCCACTTCCAATGCTATAATCAACTGTCGTAATGGCTCTATGACCCTATCCTTCGGTAAGATGTCAATAGAGCTTAACATATACAAGTTGGGAAGTGTACACTCCGAACCTACTAGTCATGCATGTTCTGTTGAATTAATGGATGTCGACAGCAGCGAATTTGATCAGCCTCATGATACTGATCTAGACTCTTTTCATATGTTGTTGTTTGACCCAACTATGTATCAAACACATATGGACTCTTCCACCGAGTTGTCCGGGTCAACATCTAACACTGATTATGAACCGTTTTTGGAGTCTGAAGATCACCCCGCGCTTTTTGATGACATTATTCTTCGGGGTATCGATGAAAGATTTGAGGAAATTTTCGCCGATGAGCTCGCATCTTTAGCAAACACGGGTGTTGAGATGAATCAACTACAAGAAAAAGGAATTGAACCCCCACCCCTTCTTCTGGGCAGCAACAAAAATGCGAGTAATCCATCATCACTATCACTGTGTCGTCTCTCCAAATTGAGATGCAAACCCATTCTTTCACACCACTTATCTTTTCCCTACTTCTTTTTGTCTCTCTACAACATGTTCTTCCACCAACCGGTACTTTTCACGGAAAAATTCTTTGAATGGTTGGTGTTGACTTTCGGTCTTTGTAAAGCTTGGCATTGACCAATAAACTTTGACCCCCTCTTGCGATTAACATTGTTTAACTCAAGTTTGGGGGGGTATATTGTTGGCTCTTGGAAACAAAATTTTTACACAAAATGGTGAGCCAAAGAATAAGTTTGGGGGGGGGGGATTTTTCACGATCATATTTCATGTCCCCGTTAATAAATTGTCCTCCCAAGCTTACAGGTTTTTGTGATCCAACAGAAGACAACAGTGAGGACACTGTTGAAAACAAGTTTGGGGGAGGTTTGTGCTTATTTACGCATCACTTTGCATCATACTTTGCATAAGCACAAAACATATAAAAAAAATGTGTACATAAATAAGATCATAAAAGATTAGATAGTGAAAAATTACATCCAAAAGATTAGAAAAGTTTAAGAAAACCAAGAAAGTTAGAAGTTTTCTTAAACGAAACTACTAATAAGTAGTTATGAGCCGTTGTCCCAAGGGTTAGTAAGATGAAAGAAGTCACTAATCTGAGGATAAAAATAAGTCTGAAAAAAAGTTTTTATTCTGGAAGCCAAACATTTGAATGTTGATACCCTACTATATGCACTTACACACGTCTTGAAACTCGGGATAGTAGAGGATACCTTGAAATGCTCTTGTCTAAAAGCCAAAGTATGAAGGAAATAATAAATGGAAAATAAAAGATAAAATGGTGAAAAGAAAAATAAACATAGGTTTTGTTATCACCAAGGCAGCAATAAAAAAATATAGCGAGGGTGGTTCATCACCTAGTGCCTTAGACCAACTGGTTTGGGAGTCACTGCTAAGCCTTAGGTGTTGCAAGACGAGGAAAATACTAATACACCTAATAAGCAAGCACATGAGTAATCGGTCGGTTAGTACCTCAAGAAGTATTAACGGTCGCATGAAAAATGTGTGAGCAAATCCATCTGGATATTCATCAATTAAAAAGTACGGAGGTAGATAGACAAGAGTATGATATCTTGAATTGAATTCTCCGAGTGTAGGGATGTCTTTTACACACACGTAGGGGTATATGATCAATGTTTGGAAGAAAGGTAGGAAAGAAGAATAAAGACGATGTTTTATTGAGGGATGATGTGATTTCTAACATCTTTTCATGACTATTAAGATAGGGCTCATGACTACCGAAAAGCTAGTATTAGTTGGAAACTCTGATTTTCAAAGTTTTTCTTTTACAGTTCTTATCTTTAAATGTAACTTTCACGGTCTTCCTTTTATTATTGGATTTTGTGGGTGCAATCCGCTGAAAACCCTCAGGAGACAGCACTCCTCCTACCAGGGACACCTAGAGGTTTAAAGGCTTGTTGCACGTGCTCAGTGCAATCGTGTTTCCTACGAAAGCGTGCTAGTTAGTTTTTCTTTTTCTTTCTCTTCTTCTTTTCTCCTTCACCTGAATAAAAGACGTTTGCTCGAGACGACCAAAATTATGTTTGGGGGAATTTGATCATTCGAAAATAGTGTATTCTCAACACGTTAATTTCCCTGCTCTTATCATTCATATATAAGTGTTTATTGTAATTATAATACAGATTACGAATTCATATGGAAAATACCAAATAACCTGTGTTATAGTTATAATTGACATTCTAAAGGGAAATTAAGTGTTTATTATTATTCGCATGATTTTTATCTCAACACTTGTCTCGAGATTGTGTGCAGGAAATTCTCTAGGAAAAAGAGCCGGAACTGCTAAAAGTGCTGATAAAATACATCAAGTCCAAGACTTGTGATCTGGCAGTAAACAAGAAAGTATAAAAATATTCCAGACATCAGGAAAGTGCCATAAAGCCAACATGAAATAACACTGGAAATTTCATGCAGCAACTCCACCAAACGGTCGCGGATCCGAGGCCGAGTCAGGACGATCTGCCGTGGATCCGCGGCCGAGTCGACTCATCGGCGGTGAGAACTTTATGCAGAGGCCCCTTTTCAACGGCCAAACTTCTTCAAGACACTTCAAATCTCCAAAAGCTTCCCTCCAACAGCAAGGCTTCTCATGCAAGCTATCTAACTACCTTAATCTAGAAACTTCTCTACTCTAGATTCTCATACAAGCCTCATAACAACCAAGCTTCTAGGGGAAGCTAAAGGGGAAAACTATAAAAAGGGATCTAGGGCTTTATTTGGGGGTTGTTCGGTTGTTCATCAATTAGGGTAAAAACTTTAGCAAAATCCAAATCAATTCCACACGAATTGAGTGACACAATTTGTAGGGTTACTAGGCACTATCATAAGGGTCAACAAGGCATCAACCATGCCGAATTCAAAATTTTCAAGTGCCGAACAACCCAAGCAAGATCTTGTTAGTTATATGTATGCCGTAGAGGCCATTACTATACATAGGATGTATATTGTAGTGGATGCTGGGACATATATAGGGAGGACTTTCTTGCTCGACATGATAGTATGCTATCTGGTTGCTTTTTACCTTAACGTGTATACTGATTGTCTCTCTGTTACATGTTGGTAAAGCCCTTAGGATGTGTGCTTGACTACCTGGACTATGATGCGGATCATACTAGTGGGGACATGGTAGTCCATAAGTACATCCTTCAAAGTCCCTAGTCGTGGGTGTATCGAGACGGGGCATCGATATACCAGAGTAGACTAGCGTGTACCTTCTCGACCCATACAGATGGGCAATGGATGATCCCATATCCATTGGTGTTTGACATCAGAGATGATATACGGGTGCTCAGTAGAGACTGGGTACACTGGACGGACTCGCCGAGAACTCCCAGATGGTATTATACCTCACGTCAGATGGCAGTTCTCTGGTGACACTGGTACAGAGTAGTCTGTTGACCCGAGATTGTCATAGAGTCTTGTGTGGTTCCCACTGTGCTTTGATTTCCATCTTACCACGTCCAAGAGGGCGTGCAAAATGGTGGTTTTTGGGTACAGCCCGAATCACATGGAGGCAATGAGCGATAGGAAGGGATTCGTCTCTCTCGGTATAGGGAGTTGATGTTGCGCTGTGTTCGATTGGCTATAACCGGAAATCCCTAGCCAGGGTTGCTGAGATTTACTGGTAAGTGTTACCAGTAGTTTCTCGAATTGTTATAGACCTCATATCGACACGACTTATCGAGCTATTGGGGTCTGACGTTTACCACCCCTAGGCGAGATATGCGACATATCAGACGATCAGACAGGACTGTACGGTAGTGTTACTGGTTGGATTCACTGGAGTGTGAGCGGGCTTGCTCGTCGATCTTCAGATCGCTCAATACCCGGGTGGCCGTTACGTTTAGCAGACCGCTTGCGGCTTGTGGGTGCTTGATATGATCATCATCTGCTGCCGGCGTATTGACGAGTCTTTAGAGTCCTACACAGAGGTTTCCTGGCTCAAGCGAAACGAAATAGGAGCGCATATGAGATATGTGCGGGACCGAGAATAATGCGTGTATGTGATACCGTATTTCATTCTCGCGATGAATGTGTCGAATGGTTGTATGCGATATAACCTAGTTATCGAATCGAGGGTTGATTCGATAAGACGATACATTAGATATTAGTCGGTTATGTTCGACATGGCCGGATCATTGAATCAAGTGTTGATTTAATGATTTAATGCATAATTATATATTTGATATATTACTTTGCATTAACTAGTATTGGTTCACTTAAGATGGATTATCTCACTCGGATGTGCGCATTGTATATGCGATATACTTTTGTGCACTTGTATGTATCATGTTTGATAATGCATGCTAACTTGTGTTTTGTGTAAATTTTAAACCATGGTTATTTAATGGTTAGGGTTTTTATTTTCATATCTATTTATTTATTTGTTTATTCATTATTGGAAAATGATAAGCATAATGCAAAATGGTGGCTTTATTTGGAAGCTTGTTGAAGCTTCATGAAGACTTTGACCAAGTGACCATTTTGTCTCATGCTTAACCCTAACCATTCCATTCAACCATGATTAACTCTCTACACATTACCATGGTTACATTATGATAAGTATTCTTATTATTTCCCTTTTGAAAATAACTTATCATAATATTCATCTTCTTCTTCTTCATCTTCTTCATTTGAAGAAGCTTGCTTCATCAATGGTGATTGATGAAAACAAGTGAGAAATCCAATTCTAAAGTCTACCCACTTCCTATTTCTTCATCCTCTACCTCTTGCCAAGTAGTAGAGTGTGTTTTCTTCACAAGTTTCATGACTTGGTGAAGTGAGAGCTTGATCTTGCGATGCTTCGACGTAGATCATCTTCGGCATGTCGTCGATGACCTAGCCCGTCTATTCTCCGACGAAGCCGACGCTAGAGCCCGTGGTTCGACTTGGACAGCGAGGGGACTTCATTGCGGAGCTATGGAGGTGGAGCACCGGATCTACAAAGGTTGTATTTCCGTATTCCTTATAGTTAAGTGTTAACTAGTTTTGTTTCGCCTAGATTTCTAGCCAACGATCCGTATTAGGGTTTCTCGGCACCGTTAAAATTTGAAATTGGCATGGTTGATGCCTTGTGAGACCTCACTAGGGTGCCTAGGAACCCTACAGTGGTATCAGAGCCTAGCTAGAGCCTTAGGCGAAGTCTAGAAGGAATTTGAAACCCGAACGAACCCGAAACCCAACTCTAAAAATGCTCTCTGTCCTTTTTTCAAAAACGTGGATTTTTCCAAATTAAAAATTGCTAAAAAATTCAGCAGGGAAATCTAAGAATTACGGCGCAAAAAGTTTCTGATGAACAGTACAAAGTGCGGCGGAACCGCGGCAGAAGCTTGGCTTCTGCGGCGGTTCCGCGGCCAGATAGTGGCATCATCATTCTATGTTTGCACAGTAATTCTTATTTTATTATGCTGGATTTTCTGGGAATTTTTAAATTTTATTCAAGAGTTGAATTTTCTGGAGTTGTTTTGGGGATTCGGTGTTTCGATTGGGGTATCAAATTTTTTCTATGTGGCTTTCCGGATAATTTTTTAGAATATGTTAAAAAGTCCGACCGGATATAAATACCTAATTTTTCCCCTGTCGGGAAATTTCCAACTATTGGATTTTCCGTAGTTTAACGACGTTCTAAGTAGTGCAAGTAACGCGATGGTCCCTCTAGAAGACAACAAACCTTAACTCGATTATGTGACCGTCTTGAACTGCCCTTTGAACCTTCGGGTTTGGGGCAGTACGGCGTGCCACATGTGAGGCGTTGGCTTGACCCTTCTACGGCTGGACCGTTGGTACTGAGGCACGAACTGAATGTTTTTAGACTTGTTTCATGTGTTGATCTGTATCGAGAAAACTTGGGTGTTCGAATGTTCAATCGGAAAGTTTAACATTTTCTAATTATCTGGAATGGGATACAATAATTGGAATTCACAAAAGTTATGAGATAACTGAATGAATGTTATAAACATAGCTGTTTAGTCTCACTTGATCGGTTGCCACGGAATTTTGATGTGATCAAAAGTCCGTCGCAATCACGTAGCGTACGCGGATACTCGCCGGGTAAACTTAATAGACAGCCTCACCCCATAGCCCCGACCAAGTGACTGTAGGAGAACCCCGTCGCCGAAAGCATCCGTTCGGGTGCTCGCGGTAGCGGTGTTCCGCCTTAGTGCACTTCGTCGACGGTATCGGGGGTGCAGCCGTCTACTGAAGTTTGCGACGAGCATTCGATCAGGGTGTCGGGAATCTTGTTGAATTACCCGACTTGATATTGAAAAGTGTTTTCGATTTTGAGACTAAAATGCGGGGTTTATAATAATTAGGCATGTGATGTCTAAAGAATTCATTTGATTAGGCATGCGATGTCTATGCAGGTTGCGGATTCCAACTGTTGTAGTTTTACACTTTCTTTTCTGTGACCGTAAGTGTAATATGTGATATCGCCGGTTTCGTTGCTATATGTCAACGACAATTAGGATGGACATATTTACTTACGTTGATGACATGTGATGTTATGTGTTGCTGGATATGTTATATTGGATCGTCGTGTTTGAATAGCCGGGGGTTTTTATGTGAGATGAGTGTTTTTTCATTTTCATTCATGTAAAAACTTGTATGTAATATTCTTTTATTGGGGCACTTCCAGGTTGCGGAAGTTGTCACCTTTTGTATATTATTTACTTTTCCGTACTAGGATAGACCCAAGGAGGGGAGCACAAGTAACTGAGTTCTGGAGTCCAGTGGGAGACCAACTCGAGGAGTCGAGTCCGGGTCTCCTAACTCTAGAATTGGTAGGGTTGCTTGCCGCTCTCGTAGGGGTCTAGGGGTGTGGGTTTGGCTATTCATCACGACCGTGGAATCCGTGTTTTATACTGGCTCGTATTGAAAACACGGACGTCCTAGTATATCCAATATTTCATATGATTCTTCTGCTGCGATATCTGTGATGTGATCATGTGATGTTCTGTGATAGATACAGTATATAGTATATATGATATATTATATAGACGTTACTTATGTTTTACACCCGCGCTTGCCCTGCCCCACTCTGCCGTTAGTTACCTAACCTAACAGTGCACGAGGGGACATCGAGGCGAATGCGGATGGCATAAGTGTACGTCGTATTTATCTGTGATGTTTAGGTACTTAAATGATGGGACTTCATTAATGTTATTAATGAAATAAAAGAAACCTAAGATGTTGTAGAATCGAATTTCAAAATAAAAAGTGTAGCTACAGTTCTTGCTTTGCACAGCGGTATATGTGATATATCCTGCACCTTATTCGATAAGGAAAGGACCGAGATCCCTTCACCGGGAGTGACTCCTTTAGCAATAACTGGTTGATGCTACACACTCGGTTTGTTTTTTGATTGCTTTTAAGAGTTTTTGCTTTACACAGTGATATATATGATATATCCCACACCTCATTCGACGAGGAAAGGACCGACGATCCCTTCACCGGGAGTGACTCCTTTAGCAAAACTACAAAAGCCTCAAAAACACTCCATTTCAAAATTCATTCGATCCTACAACGATATCAAGTTCATTACGCAATAGGTTTTCAGAAAAACCTGTCGTAGCCCTCCGTCATTTCAGATAAGTAGTAGTTAGTATTCGTGCTACGTTTGTTGGCCTGCGTCAAGGCGTAGTGTGCGGTAGCTGACTGGTGCTTATCTGCATAAGCATATGATGTGATTGGATTAGGGTAGTCGTGCGACTTTGTTGTCCTGCGTCAAGGGTCGTGCGGGTGGGTTTAATTCAATCAGGAAATGACGGGCTGAACTTGACTAGCGGACTATGGTTTGTTAGCCTGCGTCAAGGTCATAGGACGCTAGGGGCAAAATATTATCGGGATTTTCAAGTGTTGAAATTTGCAATGAGATTGCATACCTTCTATGAGATAGTTGGATCCCGATACCCGCTGCGAGTAAGAGTTACTCCTGGGAGAGTTTTACACATTACAATTAGCCGATCAAGTAGGTGTCTAGAAAGGTGTCAACGGGGTTACGCCTCTAGGAAAACGAGGTTTACATTAATTAGGTTCGTGCGAAAGCACGGGGGACCTCCCTCAAAGTACCGACACTGGCCTGGCTGAAAGATTGGCGAACTTGTAGTGTGTAATTAATCCCGGCTAGTCTTTCCTTTTAGGGTTTGAAGGAAAATTTGATAAAAAGCAGTGGGAGCCATCCTGATTAGATAAAATAATAACCAATCTATTCTTGCAAGAGTGCACGCTGAGTGTTTTCTTCTCTCTCTCTCCTGGTAGCGACTATATCACGCCTTAATCAAGATAATAATACGGATATTTGACCGAACCCGCTTGTTATACTGAGCTGGGGAACGTTGGTCCCGCTCCAACTTATAATTGTTATAAGACAGAGCAGGAAATTAGGGATTACCAGAATTCCCGTGCAGCCCAAACGAAGAAAGTGCATATGATGCATCATCTTCGGGTGTGTTCATTACAGAGAACTGTTTCTCAGTATTCTTTACGTCCTGGGTATGTGATACCAGATCAGGATCCCAGATATGTAATATGTTACATAGGGCTACAGAAAGGTAGAGAACTGAGAACGGGTGATAAGTTTCATGAGGCAGAAAACGGGGCAAGTGTTGCAGCCAAGTCTGTTGCTCACTGTCACCCTGTATTACGAATACATTGATTCTGAACAAATGTTATTAGATACCGAACCTGATATACAAAATCATATCTATCTCTTTATTAGTAAAGAAATGATAAAATTTTGTATTGTTGGATAATGTTTTGAACATTTCCTATATCAAAAGTTGATCGGTTCAGGCACGTTATCTAAAAGCGTTGATGTTCTAAATCAAACTACAGTTCTTAGTATACGGAACACACACAAGAGGAAGAGTTCAGAAATGAACGAATCCTTCTTGAGGTATTGTAGACTAGGTCATATCAATGCGACCCGACTGGCTGAGTTACATTTAGATGCATATTTAAATCTGTTTGAATTTATATCTTGTGAAACTCGCCAGTCATGTCACAAAGATAAGATGACCACAACTCTGTTTATTGGAAACAGAGAAAGAGTTAGTGAACTCTTGGGATGATACATGTTGATGTATGTAGGTCCCCTGTCTACACATGCCAAGACCGGTTCTTTATACTTCATTATATTCTCTGATAATCTTTCGAGATTCAGACCTATGTTCCTGTTGAAACACAAGTCCGAACCTTTTGAGATATTCACAGAATATAAGCTTGAAGTAGAGAACCAAAATACGGGTATAAGTATTATGTCCTTTGATGTGATCAGGGAGGAGAATACTTGAGCACGGAATTCCTGGATTATTCTAAAGGAGAATGAGATTCTCTCTCAGCATTACTCCTCCGAATACACCATAACACGATGGTATATCGGGGCGGAGCAAATAGCACCCTATGTGATAAGGTGTGCTCTATGATGAGTACTACTGAATTACCTATTTCCTTTTGGGAGTCATGCACTTGAGAAGCTGCATACCTATTGAATAGGGTTCCAATCAAATCAGTTGCCTACCATTTCATATTTGATATGATAAGGGAAGAGCCCATCTCTTAAATTAGTTGAGATTTGGGGTTGTCCAGCCTATGTCTGAAAAGCAAAATCTGGACAAGCTCGAGGCAAGATCTGTTATGTAGAACTGGAAATGTTCCAGCTATACGAACTACAGCAGATGATTTGGTAGAACCAAAGGATTCAGTAGATTCCAACGAATCTCAGCATCTCCGCCGATCTAGTAGGGTTCCTCACCCACCTGAGAGATACTTCGGTTTCTCTATGACAGTGGGAGCGAGGATTGCATCATGAGATGATGACCCAACTAGTTTCGAGCTGGCCATCAGGAGTGGGACTCTGTAAGAATGGCTGGATGCTTAGCGATCTGTGATGGAATCCTTATACACCAACAAAGTATGGACTTTGGTTGCTATATCTGAAGGGTTAAATCCCCATCAGGAGCAAGTATATCTTGAGAAGATTACTTAGTGTACATGGAAAGGTTGAGACTTTCAAAGCTAGACTTGTTAAAGGTTTACATCATTGACCAGGTGTGGATCATGATGAAACTTTTTCTAAGGATCTATGCTTAAGTCCATCCAGATCTTACTTGTCACGGCTACATACCATGACTACGATATCTGGTGGTTGGGTGTCATGACAGCTTTTCTAAATGATGTTTTAGAAGAGAGCGTCTATAAGTACACAGCCAGAGGGCCTCGTAGACAGTGGGAGCAGCGGAAACGTGTGCAAGATGCTTTATAGGATAAAGCAGGCATCGCGGAGTTGGAACATCTGTTTTGATGGAGCTGTCAAAGAAGTTGACATCGTCAAAATGGTAGATGAACCTTGTATATACAAAAAGGGTAGTAGGGAGTATGGTGACGATCCTCGTAGAGTACGTGGATGACATACTCTTGATAGGGAAGGAGTTTCCTATGCTACGCTCGATCAATCTCCGCCTATCACAATGGTTCTCCACATAGGATCAAAGTGATACCTCCTAAATCCTGGGTTTTGGATCTATGAGATAGATCTAAATGGATGTTAGGATTCTCACTAGTTGTAGTGAGACGGTATCAATCGACCCTGGGGAGAATCACTGGAAGGGTTCCAGGGTGATAAAGACGACTGAATGTCAGTCACAGGCATTGTCTTTACCCTCAGTGGAGGGACGGTATGTTGGAAGAGTTCCAAGCTAGATACCGTGGCATACTAGAAGATAAAGGCAGGATACATCGCTACTGAAGATGCTACCAAGGAGGATGTTTGGGTGTATATTGGTTCATGAGATGAACTACATTCCAACCATTGTGAGACAATGGAGTTGTGGCTTATGCCAAGGAACGCTGGTCCCATCAGTGATCCAGACATATTCTAAGGCAGTATCACCTGATCATGGAGATGGTTGATCTCCAGGGTGATCGAGGTTTGGAGAGTAGACTCAGAGGACAAACACAGCGGATCCACTCACGAAAGGCCTTTTCCCAGAGAGAGACTTTTATGGGATGGTTGAGTATGAGATACTGCAACCACTGCTACAGATAGCCCTAGTGCAAGTGGGAGATTGTTAGTTATATGTATGCCCTAGAGGCCATTACTGTACATAGGATGTATATTGTAGTGGATGCTGGGACATATATAGGGAGGACTTTCTTGCTCGACATGATAGTATGCTATCTGGTTGCTCTTTACCTTAACGTGTATACTGATTGTCTCTCTGTTGCATGTTGGTAAAGCCCTTAGGATGTGTGCTTGACTACCTGGACTATGATGTGGATCATACTAGTGGGGACATGGTAGTCCATAAGTACATCCTTCAAAGTCCCTAGTCGTGGGTGTATCGAGACGGGGCATCGATATACCAGAGTAGACTAGCGTGTACCTTCTCGACCCATACAGATGGGCGATGGATGATCCCATATCCATTGGTGTTTGACATCAGAGATGATATACGGGTGCTCAGTAGAGACTGGGTACACTGGACGGACTCGCCGAGAACTCCCAGATGGTATTATACCTCACGTCAGATGGCAGTTCTCTGGTGACACTGGTACAGAGTAGTCTGTTGACCCGAGATCGTCATAGAGTCTTGTGTGGTTCTCACTGTGCTTTGATTTCCATCTTACCACGTCCAAGAGGGCGTGCAAAACGGTGGTTTTTGGGTACAGTCCCGAATCACATAGAGGCAATGAGCGATAGGAGGGGATTCGTCTCTCCCGGTATAGGGAGTTGATGTTGCGCTGTGTTCGATTGGCTATAACCGGAAATCCTTGGCCAGGGTTGCTGAGATTTACTGGTAAGTGTTACCAGTAGTTTCTCGAATTGTTATTGACCTCATATCGACACGACTTATCGAGCTATTGGGGTCTGACGTTTACCACCCCTAGGCGAGATATGCGACATATCAGACGATCAGATCGGACTGTACGGTAGTGTTACTGGTTGGATTCACTGGAGTGTGAGCGGGCTTGCTCGTCGATCTTCAGATCGCTCAATACCCGGGTGGCCGTTACGTTTAGCAGACCGCTTGCGGCTTGTGGGTGCTTGATATGATCATCATCTGCTGCCGGCGTATTGACGAGTCTTTAGAGTCCTACACAGAGGTTTCCTGGCTCAAGCGAAACGAAATAGGAGCGCATATGAGATATGTGCGGGACCGAGAATAATGCGTGTATGTGATACCGTATTTCATTCTCGCGATGAATGTGTCGAATGGTTGTATGCGATATAACCTAGTTATCGAATCGAGGGTTGATTCGATAAGCCGATACATTAGATATTAGTCGGTTATGTTCGACATGGCCGGATCATTGAGTCAAGTGTTGATTTAATGATTTAATGCATAATTATATATTTGATATATTACTTTGCATTAACTAGTATTGGTTCACTTAAGATGGATTTTCTCACTCGGATGTGCGCATTGTATATGCGATATACTTTTGTGCACTTGTATGTATCATGTTTGATGATGCATGCTAACTTGTGTTTTGTGTAAAGTTTAAACCATGGTTATGTAATGGTTAGGGTTTTCATTTTCATATCTATTTATTTATTTGTTTATTCATTATTGGAAAATGATAAGCATAATGCAAAATGGTGGCTTTATTTGGAAGCTTGTTGAAGCTTCATGAAGACTTTGACCAAGTGACCATTTTGTCTCATGCTTAACCCTAACCATTCCATTCAACCATGATTAACTCTCTACACATTACCATGGTTACATTATGATAAGTATTCTTATTATTTCCTTTTTGAAAATAACTTATCATAATATTCATCTTCTTCTTCTTCATCTTCTTCACTTGAAGAAGCTTGCTTCATCAATGGTGATTGATGAAAACAAGTGAGAAATCCAATTCTAAAGTCTACCCACTTCCTATTTCTTCATCCTCTACCTCTTGCCAAGTAGTAGAGTGTGTTTTCTTCACAAGTTTCATGACTTGGTGAAGTGAGAGCTTGATCTTGCGATGCTTCGACGTAGATCATCTTCGGCATGTCGTCGATGACCTAGCCCGTCTATTCTCCGACGAAGCCGACGCTAGAGCCCGGGGTTCGACTTGGACAGCGAGGGGACTTCATTGCGGAGCTATGGAGGTGGAGCACCGGATCTACAAAGGTTGTATTTCCGTATTCCTTATAGTTAAGTGTTAACTAGTTTTGTTTCGCCTAGATTTCTAGCCAACGATCCGTATTAGGGTTTCTCGGCACCGTTAAAATTTGAAATTGGCATGGTAGATGCCTTGTAAGACCTCACTAGGGTGCCTAGGAACCCTACAGATCTTAGACTAGAGATTAGGCAAACAAAGCAAGTAAACAACTTTTCTTCTAAGAGTTAAGGATTACAACCTTTGTAGTTCGTTCCTTCACTTCATAAGCTCCGAGTAGTATTACCTTCTCCGCGATCCATGAACTCCCGGACTCTAGAGAGGCTCACAAGTCGAATGATCCATTCTTGCTAGAAGTCTTCCTTTTCGAAGATGATCTATCTTGAAGAAACTCAAACCCAAGCTCTTGCTTCACTAATCAAGTATTAGCAAAGCAAACATCCTAATCTAAGTGGCTAGAATGGATGAGGATGATGAAGTAGGAATTTATCTCTCTTTTGTTTTCATATTCTCCCTTATAAACATCACAAATGAAAAAGCTAGTGAAGGTTTTCTTCATGAAGCAAGAAGAAGAAGATGAAGCAAAATCTTTTGTGATGAATAATGAATTATTGTGTTGTGGTTACAAATCAACCATGTGTTAAGAATGACAGAGTTAACCCTTGTAGAGAATAAACTAGAGGCTAAGATTTGGGTTGGGTTAATAAATATCAACACAAAATATCAAAGGTCAAAGTCAAAGCTTCATGAAGCTTCATCCAAGCTTAACCCTAATCCAAACCCCAACCATATTTAAACTCCACAAAACATGTTGCATTTATAATCCTAACTTGTTACAATATTATATATCACAAATATAATATATTTTGTAACAAAATAAAATAATACAATTAACATATATCGCATATATATCAATGTATTATTCCGTGAGAAAATGAATCAATAAAGCGAGCTTATATTAGTTAATGTAATGTAATATATCTCATATATAATATACATTAAATTATCGAATCAACACTTGATCCGATAACCCGGCTATATGTCACGACCCGCAGGGTAAGGAACGTGACTGGCACTTAAGTTACGAAACGTCTCAAGGCGTCCGTAACATAAGTAAGCCAAAGCCCAGAAATCAAAACCCGATTAAGAAAATAGAGTGAAGGAAAAACCAATTTATTGAAAGCGATTTAATCCATTAAGTCACATCAAGCCTTTTTAAAAGCAACATCCCTTTTCCAAAAATTCCGGCAGAGTCTCCTGTAACGTTTCCAAAATAATAAAATATTATTTTTGGGAATTTTTATAATTTAATATTATTTTAATGAATATTTTAATATTCCGGTATAATTAAATACAAATAAATGTGGAAAAATTATGGAAAATTCTAAAATAGGGTATTTTATGGAATTATGCCATTTTAAAGTTTTTGTGATCATTTATATGCTAATTTAGTGCTAATCGCGATTAAAAATCGCTAATCGGTTTTTAGCAATTTTGTGCAAAACATGTACATATCTTTTCTCTACACTTGTGCATTTCTACCATGACTTTTCTTTTGGGTTTACTATTCAAGTGAGAAGGGATTTAGTGAAGAAAAGAAATAAGAAAAAGAAAAGAAAATAGGTATGGCGAGAGAGAGGGTAGGTGGGGTGTTGACTTAGCCTTTTTCCTCTCATTTCTTCATCACATTTCTCTCTCCCTCTCCTTCATTGCTGCTGAGCTGATGTACCCTATTCTCCCTCCCCTTTTCAAGTCCCAAATCACCATGAAATCAACTCCAAAACCCTACTCCCATTTCACTAAAAAGGTGCACGAGCTCAAGATCTACACATTGGACCAAGGAAGCAAGGATTTTGGCCACTATGGGCAACTCAAGAATTTTCTTGAGTTGCCAAAAGAGGTAATTTCTGAATCATTAGCTTAGTTTATGCATTACTTATACCCCATGTTTAGATTAGAACCGATATTATGTGTTTTGGTGGACTTAAGGAAAACCTAGTTAGGGTTTAGGGTGGATCTGAAATCAAAGTGGAATTGAGGCTTGTGATGACCTTAGAACTCCTGGTGTGATGTTATTTTGGACCCAAACCTGAACTAGAACACAGAATACGGATTTACGGAATCGATATCGGGGAAAACTGTAAATCTGGGAGTGTATTTTATAATCTGCTATCACCCGAGACGTCCTAAAATAAAATTTGTTGGACAGTAAGATGTGCAGGCACCATAGAACCACCACACAAGACCCTAGCCCCTAACTCATTTTCCCGACCGCAAATTTATTCCCTCTGGCCACAAATTGCGGCCAGACCTGCACCAAATTGGGTCTTTTTGGTTCTACAGATCCTACATGTGTAGATCAGGCCCCTGGCATGTATAGATTTGTCTAATTGGACCTAGGGTGAAATCTGGAGCCTATTTCTTTAGTTGTTGTTTTGGATTCGTGTTTCCGTATTCCGTATTTGTAATTCTGAATTTGCGTATGGTGTTTTTCCTCGACTACTTGGCATTTATACGACGATATCGATGGTTGTTGATGGTTTGGAAGGCGTTGTCCATAGGTTCTAACCTATAGATTATAGCGTATCGTTTTGGGTTTCGTATGCCGTTTTAGTTGAATTGATTTTGATACGCATTTGCGATACGTTAATGTGTAGGTACCCCATGAAAACTTCGGGACGACAAGCAAAAGCGTGGTGACGTCAACAGATAAAGGCGCAAGGTGAGTAGATTTATATCTACGGGGAGAAGTCGGGTGGATGGCGTATAGCACTCCCGCAGTCCGTGGTGATGTATACGAATACGTATACACACGTATACTTATTACGTGTTGTTTAAGATTATTGATGATAAGGATGTATTGGTTTAGTATAGTGCGAAACCCCAGAGTAGTGGTTGCATCCACACATACAAATACACATATACTTGCATACATTCTTTCTTTTACCTGTGCGCATATGGAGGTGTGATATCTACACATGGGTATGGGACTATGTGTTCATATACGGGATTTGAGGATGATAAGTGGGATTGAGATGAGTTTTGATTTGAGGCCGTGAGATTCGGCGATATGACAGAGTTCGTATTTGAGATGCGACATGATGGATTTAGCGGGCCTTTGGGCATGTGTTTTACCCCGCATTCATATTTATATAGATGGTATCGATGGTACTAGACTTTGAGTTGTACCCTAGATTATGTGATATGATGGTAGTGATACCTGATATGTGATGAGATAATGTGATATTGACCCGTACCCAGCTATTGGGATGCCGTACGATGATTTACCGTACGAGCTTTATATTGATGTTAGATCCGCACTCATGACTCGAGGATGTTATATGATATATCGTATTGTACGTGATACTATTGAGGCGAGATCACCGACTATTGTATATATATATGTATATCGACTCAGCTTTAGGTGGTTTCTATATCCCTCCCGTTTGACTTGATAGTTGGGTCCGTAGTTCGCATAATAGGCGTTAGACTAGACCCGAGTCCTACCCATTTTAAAACTAACGAATCAGGGATATTTTAAAGATAGGCAAAAGGGATTCTACGGATACTTTCAAACGACACATCTTTTCTTAAAACACCGTAGCATTTATTTTACCAAAAACCCTGATTCGTTTTATTTCAAAAGGCAAGGCTGCTTGATATATTTATTGAGATAGAGTCTGTACTGTTGCGTTGATTATTCGATTCCGCATGCTCATGCTATTTGCATTGCATTGCTTGTGTTTATTGATATATTACAGTCATGCTGCTAGGACACCAGCACCATTATCGATGATGCGTATGTTCCACGTACACATGTTTGCCGGCTCACACACTTCATCATCGATAATTTCCATGTCACTACACTGTAGTACTGTTGCATTCAGGATATGATTCTTGCATGACAGACTGATGTGCTTACATTTCTTTTACATGTCACATACATCATGCTTTCTGATTATACGCATTGAGAGTTGCTGTTTCCATGATATTTCTGGATTTTGGGAACCGTGGGTATTTCAAAAGAGAATTGTCATTGCTTTAAAAACCCGGTTACCCTTGATATGATATTTCAGTGCGTCCACTATGTGTTTTCTCGGTGCTGAGAGCGACATGCGAAACCCGATTCGAGGAGTGGATGAGCCGATTGCGGGTACATGGTAGACCCGGTATGATTCCCCTCGGCAAGATGATCGAAGGACTTTGCCGATTGAGCCTGGAGGTGGGCGAGTACCTACCGGTGATTGGTTGGACCTGGCGGTTATCTGGAGGATACCGACCAGAGTCGATAGATGGATATGGGCGTACTGCTGGGGCCGAGGGCCGATTCCGCAGACGGAGCCCGATATATGAGGATTTACGTATCGATGCTGGGCACAGTTTTCATGATGTTTTCGAGTGTCGATGCTGGACACTCCGGTTCCATGATTTTGACGTGTCGCTAGTGACACAGGTGGTTTATATCCTCATATTTCCATGCGCATGCTAATGATATTTACATGCATGATGGTTATTGTCATTGGGTGATGAGTGGACGGGATCCACGTACATGCAGATTTGATTACATTGATCATACCTCATATTTATGATATGCTATTACCTGAGGCACTGGCACGAGCACGTGGCACTACCCTCATGTATAGAGATTACATTGCCAGTTTAGCATGCTGCAGACTTATTCATATTGAGCTTTATATATATCTGATTGTATTGACCTAGGATGTGTCATACATTCGATCTCTGTTTGTAGATATTTTCTATTCACGAGTTGGCAACTCACCCCCGTTGTGCTACAGTTCTTGCAGGTTTTTGCCATACAGATTCCATAGCGACTTTTCTGGCACACTGCTTCCATACGGGTGACTTGCTTTGGTAGGTGGGTTCTTTTGTATCAGAACCGCCATTGTACATGTACTATTCATTGTATCTAGAAATTCCATCAACCAAAACTTGAATATTGTTTCAGACTTAGACACAGTGATGTATTATTTTGACCTTAGAGTCGCGCTTGTAGTATTATGGTTTTCTGGCTGTTTTGAGTTTCTTTTTGGGTTTTGATCCTCCCTATTTGGCGTTGTATATTATTATTGCTTACGTGGTTGTGACCGTCGATTGACGAAGAGCTAGCTCCTGCTTGGGGATGCCTTTTATCATTTCATATATATTATTCTTGTTGTACCCCGTTAGGGGCCAGTTTTTACAAAGAAAACTCCGTCGAAATTTCCAGAAAAGACTACACATTTTAAATATGCATTTTCGGCTTAGTTATTTGAAAATCCTTGATTTCAAACATGCTTTCTTTACTTATTAAAAACCTATTCCTTTATTTACTTTTTAAATGGTTTTAGATTTCTGGGCTTTTGGCTTACTTGGATCAGATGGAGTCCTATAGACTTCATATGGTTCAGGGGCCTGTCACGTGCTCTTTCGGGTCATGACAAAGTTGGTGTCAGAGCGCTACGTTGACCTTGGTTCGAGTCTAAGTTTGACTATGTGGAGCTTAGGGTGTTTATATATACGGAACTTAGGCTTGACCTTACGGAACTTAAACTTAGTCGAGGGGATATTATACCCGAACTTTCGTCGCATAGGATGACCCTTGGTTGATGGAGTAGGTAGCTTGAGTAGAGGGACGTACCGTACGTATGTTCCGCGGCATACTTACGACACGCCACTCCGCTTAAGAAACCTTAAGATGTACATTTCCTTGCATCGTATTATATTCCTTCCTATGATCTATCCTTATCGATATTGGTTATGGTTTTGCTGCCACGATTGCACGGGCAGAGTGAGCTACGACTCGAGTTGCGTCAGCATGAGCTCGTCGTAGACGAGGACTGACCAGGGCATGATTCTAGAGACGTATTATTACATATAGAGGCGTCGTCTTATTGTGTTTTTGCGCTATGAGCGTTTGACTGATCGCTTTTACGAGATTCTCGGGCGTACCGATCGGTACCAGAGGATTGAGCCACTGATAGAAGTTAGCCAGGATGTGTTGACCATTGATGTATCACTTATTCATGATGATTGAGGCGCTGTTCAGCCTACGGACGAATGAGCCACTTGTTGTTGCAAATGACGAGATATCACCCAGATGGTTGGAGCTACCGCAGCTTGAGCATATACTTAGAGATATGATGGTGAGTCGCTAGTCACCGAGGATGAATGACTAGGACATGTGGTTCGTTCGCTTACCTCGATGCGAGGTCACCAGATTCCAGCTAGAGGCGACTTCACGCAGATTCGTTGAGAGTCGATTGAGACGATCGAATGTCAGGAACCCATTTTCTAAGTTTAAAGTATTCGGAGAGACATGCAAGCGATTCTATGGACCCTCTAGAAGAATGAAACCCAAACTCGACATAATGACCGTGTGAAAGCCTTTGAACCTTAGGGTTTGCGGCCGTTCTGCGGCACCATTAGTGAGGCTTGGGTTTGCCCTTCTACGGCTGGACCACCGATGCTGTGGTATGTACTCGATACTATTAAACTGTACCCAAGATGTTGAGCCCTTGGGGGATTATGAAGTTCTGACGAGTCGATCTGATGGTTCGATATCATTCGGATATCATGTGATGGGACACACTGCTTGGGAGACTCCAGATACGAGCATAGCAGTTGGAGCACAGTCCGTGCAGCCACGATGAGATGAGTCCGAATCAGTCGACATTGGAGCAGGTGGAGTAAAGAGTTCGCACGAGATTTTGACGAGATGACGTTCCACTCCGCTAACTTCAGAGATGCGATATGCACGCTGAGGATGTGTTCGACTAGATATCTTCTACTGAGTGATGAAGATACCGAGTTCGTGATTTCGAGTCCGTGTGAGGGACTTCGGATGGACCGTAGCCGAGGGCATTGCAGTGCGCAGATACAGACGCGACATCAAAATGGACGATGATACAGACAAGCGGGACAAGAAGTTCGTGCGAGATGCAGACGAGCTGTTACTACTCCCCGTTAAGATTAAAGGTCGGATATGCATACAGAGGAGCAGGAATGCGACCAGCTTCCGAGTAGATGTTGTACTAAGGACGCAGATGTCCAGAGAGCGAGAGAAGATTATGCCAGAATACCAGCCTCCGTACAGTTTGGCTTAGGTGGGATCAGAAGAGACCTTGTACAGGATTCCTTCCTGTACACTGCCGCAATAAGATTTGCACCAGGAGCAGATATGTGATGTGCATTCAGAGGACCAGAGGTCGGCGCCAGAGATGTACTGCCTTACGAGTGGTCGTGAGAATTGACCGAGAGATGACTAGAGAAGTGCCAGAACGGAATCGTTTCCGTTAGCACACCTGACAGGGCCGATGAGCCGATGGATTGCGAGATTGGTAATCCACAGGGAAGATAAGGAACCATAGGCAGAGGACGCCGGCCGCGAGCAAGAGGCAAGTAGATATCTTGCGCCGCAAGCATTGGATGTACCGACACCTTCTCGACTTCGAAGGAGGATATACCGATGACGGTATTTATGATTTGTGATTTTGTGATTTGACTATCACGTATCCGCCACTTTGGATTTCGGTATTTTGGGCGATCTATTCGCATGATTTAGTCTTGATGACTGGGTTCCATGATATTTGATTTTATGCACCATGTTTGCACATACTGGGTATTTATACCTTGCGCATAGTAATTACTCTTGAGGTATTGATTGTGATTTCATGCCTATTTTATGCCGGTGATTTGATTTACGCTTCCAGCATAGTTTTCATGTAATTTTAGTGTTTTGATTTGATTTGTGCACGCTGATGCACATGGTTGTGAGATTTTCCATCGCGGTACACCTGATTTTGATTGAGCCGCATTGTTTATCGTCGACTTTGACCCTGATATTTATGATGCCGCACTCCGTGCTTTTGACTAGACTTGCGCATGTTCGGTGTTGCTATTGGATTTCGTGGTTCCGTGCATGTTGAGTGCGCAGGGTTTCGATTTTCATTCGTGCATGATGGATGCACCGATTTGGATTTTCGCGCATGTTGGGTGCATGTTTTGAGATACGATTTTGGTGCACACCTGATGCAGTAAATCAAGATTCTTCGTGCATGTCAGATGCACCTGATTTGGCCGTCAGGCACACATGTTGCCTATGACAGATTCTTCATGCACACCCGTTGCACCTGGATGTTGTTTTGTTCACCTGTATGGCACATATATGGATTTTGATTTCCGTGCGCACCAGACGCACAGGGTGGTGTTATGTGCATTTTTGGGATTTATTCCGTTTGGAGTAGTACATTTTTATGATATTTGATATTTGTTTTGGTACTGAGCAAGACTAGTCAGAAGACAGTACCTGGATATATTTTGCGTGTATTGATAGTTATCGAAGAGATTTCCAAAAAGCGAGCTATAATCTCAGCATTTATACCTACGTGTCCGATATGACACGAAACGTTTTAAAAACAAGAAAACCCTTCTAAATTGTTTTCGAAACGGCGGAACGTACATAGTAAACAAAAGATATATACATATATGGTTAATTTTTTTTATGAAAGACGTCCGCCACTATGCAGTGTTATGCGCATCGCACAACGAATTAAAAAGATTTGGCATGCATTTACATCAGCTATTCACATGTATAGATTGGATGTCTACATGTATGGTTCTGATCTATATCATATTGGTTTTGTATTGGATTTGACATTGTGTCTTTGCCATGACTCCGATGATTGCGGGATGCTTGATGGAGTTTTTCTTTCGAGTTATCTGCTCAGTACTCATGCGCATGCATTGCGCTATTATGTTTTATTTATTGATGATTCGGAGCCCCGACGACTTGGAATTTGTATCGAAATATTTTAGTATTTGGGGGTTTAAATTTAAATTCGGGGACCGAATTTCTTTAAGGTGGGTAGATTGAAACATTTCCAAAATAATAAAATATCATTTTTGGGAATTTTTATATTTTAATATTATTTTAATGAATATTTTAATATTCCGGTATAATTAAATACGAATAAATGGGGGAAAATTATGGAAAATTATAAAATAGGGTATTTTATGGAATTATACCATTTTTATGTTTTTGTGATCATTTATATGCTAATTTAGTGTTAATCGCGATTAAAAATCGCTAATCGGTTTTTAGCAATTTTGTGCAAAACATGCACATATCTTTTCTCTACACTTGTGCATTTCTACCATGAATTTTCTTTTGGGTTTACTATTCAAGTGAGAAGGGATTTAGTGAAGAAAATAAATAAGAAAAAGAAAAGAAAATAGGTATGGTGAGAGAGAGGGTAGGAGAGGGTGTTGACTTAGCCTTTTTCCTCTCATTTCTTCATCACATTTCTCTCTCCCTCTCCTTCATTGCTGCTGCGCTGCTGCTCCCTCTTCTCCCTCCCCTTTTCAAGCCCCAAATCACCATGAAATCAACTCCAAAACCCTACTCCCATTTCACTAAAAAGGTGCACGAGCTCAAGATCTACACATTGGACCAAGGAAGCAAGGATTTTGGCCACTAGGGGTACCTCAATAATTTTCTTGAGTTGCCAAAAGAGGTAATTTCTGGATCATTAGCTTAGTTTATGCATTACTTATACCCCATGTTTAGATTAGAACCGATATTATGTGTTTTGGTGGACTTAAGGAAAACCTAGTTAGGGTTTAGGGTGGATCTGAAATCAAAGTGGAATTGAGGCTTGTGATGACCTTAGAACTCCTGGTGTGATGTTATTTTGGACCCAAACCTGAACTAGAACACAGAATACGGATTTACGGAATCGATATCGGGGAAAACTGTAAATCTGGGAGTGTATTTTATAATCTGCTATCATCCGAGACATCCTAAAATAAAATCGGTTGGACAGTATGATGTGCAGGCACCCTAGAACAACCACACAAGACCCTAGCCCCTAACTCATTTTCCCGGCCGCAAATTTATTCCCTCTGGCCGCAAATTGCGGCCAGACCTGCACCAAATTGGGTCGTTTTGGTTCTGCAGCTCCTACATGTATAGATTAGGCCCCTGGCATGTATAGATTTTTCTAATTGGACCTAGGGTGAAATTTGGAGCCTATTTCCTTAGTTGCTGTTTTGGATTCGTGTTTCTGTATTCCATATTTGTAATTCTGAATTTGCGTATGGTGTTTTACCTCGACTACTTGGCATTTATACGACGATATCGAGGGTTGTTGATGGTTTGGAAGGCGGTGTCCATAGGTTCTAACCTATAGATCATAGCGTATCGTTTTGGGTTTCGTATGGCATTTTAGTTGAATTGATTTTGATACGCATTTGCGATACGTTAATGTGTAGGTATCCCATGAAAACTTCGGGACGACAAGCAAAAGCGTGGTGACGTCAACAGATAAAGGCGCAAGGTGAGTAGATTTATATCTACGGGGAGAAGTCGGGTGGATGGCGTATAGCACCCCCGCAGTCCGTGGTGATGTATACAAATACGTATACACACGTATACTTATTATGTGTTGTTTAAGATTATTGATGATAAGGATGTATTTGTTTAGTATAGTGCGAAACCCCAGAGTAGTGGTTGCACCCACACATACACGTACACATATACTTGCATAGATTCTTTCTTTTACCTGTGCGCATATGGAGGTGTGTATATCTACACTTGGGTATGGGACTATGTGTTCATATATGGGATTTGAGGATGATACGTGGGATTGAGATGTGTCGATGAGTTTTGATTTGAGGCCGTGAGATTCGGCGATATGACAGAGTTCATATTTGAGATGCGACATGATGGTTTTAGCGGGCCTTTGGGCATGTGTTTTACCCCGCATTCATATTTATATAGATGGTATCGATGGTACTAGACTTAGAGTTGTACCCTAGATTATGTGATATGATGGTGTGATACCTGATATGTGATGAGATAATGTGATATTGACCCGTACCCAGCTATTGGGATGCCGTACGACGATTTACCGTACGAGCTTTATATTGATGTTAGATCCGCACTCATGACTCGAGGATGTTATATGATATATCGTATTGTACGTGATACTATTGAGGTGAGATCACCGACTATTGTATATATATATGTATATCGACTCAGCTTTAGGTGGTTTCTATACCCCTCCCGATTGACTTGATAGTTGGGTCCGTAGTTCGCATAATAGGCGTTAGACTAGACCCGAGTCCTACCCATTTTAAAACTAACGAATCGGGGATATTTTAAAGATAGGCAAAAGGGATTCTACGGATACTTTCAAACGACACATCTTTTCTTAAAACACCGTAGCCCTTATTTTACCAAAAACCCTGATTCTTCTTATTTCAAAAGGCAAGGCTGCATTATATATTTATTGAGATAGAGTCTGTACTGTTGCGTTGATTATTCGATTCCGCATGCTCATGCTATTTGCATTGCATTGCTTGTGTTTATTGATATATTACAGTCATGCAGCTAGGACACCTGCACCATTATCGATGATGCGTATGTTCCACGTACACTTGTTTGCCGGCTCACACACTTCATCATCGATAATTTCCATGTCACTACACTGTCGTACTGTTGCATTCAGGATATGATTCTTGCATGACAGACTGATGTGCTTACATTTCTTTTACATGTCACATACATCATGCTTTCTGATTATACGCATTGAGAGTTGCTGTTTCCATGATATTTCTGAATTTTGGGAACCGTGTGTATTTCAAAAGAGAATATGTCATTGCTTTAAAAACCCGGTTACCCTTGATATGATATTTCAGTGCGTCCACCATGTGTTTTCTCGGTGCTGAGAGCGACATGCGAAACCCCATTCGAGGAGTGGATGAGCCGATTGCGGGTACATGGTGGACCCGGTATGGTTCACCTCGGCAAGATGATCGAAGGACTTTGCCGATTGAGCCTGGAGGTGGGCGAGTACCTACCGGTGATTGGTTGGACCTGGCGGTTATCCGAAGGATACCGACCAGAGTCGATAGATGGATATGGGCGTACTGCTGGGGCCGAGGGCTGATTCCGCAGACGGAGCCCGATATATGAGGATTTACGTGTCGATGCTGGGCACAGTTTTCATGATGTTTTCGAGTGTCGATGCTGGACACTCCGGTTCCCTGATTTTAACGTGTCGCGAGGGACACAGGTGGTTTATATCCTCATATTTCCATGCACATGCTGATGATATTTACATGCATGATGGTTATTGTCATTGGGTGATGAGTGGACGGGATCCACGTATATGCAGATTTGATTACATTGATCATACCTCATATTTATGATATGCTATTACCTGAGGCACTGGCACGAGCACTTGGCACTACACTCATGTATAAAGATTACATTGCCAGTTTAGCATGCTGCAGACTTATTCATATTGAGGTTTATATATATCTGATTGTATTGACCTAGGATGTGTCATACATTCGATCTCTGTTTGTAGATATTTTCTATTCACGAGTTGGCAACTCACCCCCGTTGTGCCACAGTTCTTGCAGGTTTTGCCATACAGATTCCATAGCGGCTTTTCTGGCACACTGCTTCCATACGGGTGACTTGCTTTGGTAGGTGGGTTCTTTTGTATCAGAACCGCCATTGTTCATGTATTATTCATTATATCTAGAAATTCCATCAACCAAAACTTGTATATTGTTTCAGACTTAGACACAGTGATGTATTATTTTGACCTTAGAGTCGCGCTTGTAGTATTATGGTTTTCTGGCTGTTTTGAGTTTCTTTTTCGGTTTTGATCCTCGCCCTTTGGCGTTGTATTATATTATTGCTTACGTGGTTGTGAACGTCGATTGATGAAGAACTAGCTCCCACTTGGGGATACCTTTTATCAGTTCATATATATTATTCTTGTTGTACCCCGTTCGGGGCCAGTTTTTACAAAGGAAACTCTGCCGAAATTTCCAGAAAAGACTACACATTTTAAAAGTGCATTTTTGGCTTAGTTATTTGAAAATCCTTGATTTCAAACATGCTTTCTTTACTTATTAAAAACCTATTCCTTTATTTACTCTTTAAATGGTTTTAGATTTCTGTGCTTTTGGCTTACTTGGATCAGATGGAGTCCTATAGACTTTATATGGTTCAAGGGCCAGTCACGCACTCTTTCGGGTCGTGACAAAGTTGGTATCAGAGCGCTAGGTTGACCTTGGTTTGAGTCTAAGTTTGACTATGTGGAGCCTAGGGCGTTTATATATACGGAACTTAGGCTTGACCTTACGGAACTTAGACTTAGTAGAGGGGATATTATACCCGAACTTTCGTTGCATAGGATGACCCTTGGTTGATGGAGTAGGTAGCTTGAGTAGAGGGACGTACCGTACGTATGTTCCACGGCATACTTACGACACGCCACTCCGCTTAAGAAACCTTAGGATGTACATTTCCTTGCATCGTATTATATTCCTTCCTATGATCTATCCTTATCGATATTGGTTATGCTTTTGCTGCCACGATTGCACGGGCAGAGTGAGCTACGACTCGAGTTGCGTCAGCATGAGCTCGTCGTAGACGAGGACTGACCAGGGCGTGATTCCAGAGACGTACTATTGCATATAGAGGCGTCGTCTTATTGTGTTTTTGCGCCATGAGCTTTTAACTGATTGCTTTTACGAGATTCTCGGGCCTACCGATCGGTACCAGGGGATTGAGCCACTAATAGAAGTCAGCCAAGATGTGATGACCATTGATGTATCTCTTATTCATGATGATTGAGGCGCTGTTCAGCGTACGGACGAAGGAGCCACTTGTTGCTGCAAATGACGAGATATCTCCCAGATGGTTGGAGCTACCGCAGCTCGAGCATATACTTAGAGATATGATGGTGAGTCGCTAGTCACCGAGGATGAATGACTAGGACATGTGGTTCGTTCGCTTACCCCGATGCGAGGTTACCAGATAGATTGATTCCAGCTAGAGGCGACTTCACGCAGATTCGTTGAGAGTCGATTGAGACGATCGAATGTCAGGAACCCATTTTCCAAGTTTAAAGTATTCGGAAAGACATGCAAGTGATTCTATGGACCCTCTAGAAGATTGAAACCCTAACTCGACATAATGACCGTGTGAAAGCCTTTGAACCTTAGGGTTTGCGGCAGTTCCGCGGCGCCATTAGTAAGGCTTGGGTTTGCCCTTCTACGGCTGGACCACCGATGCTGTGGTATGTACTCGATACTATTAAACTGTACCCAAGATGTTGAGCTCTTGGGGGATTATGAAGTTCTGACGAGTCGATCGGATGGTTCGATATCATTCGGATATCATGTGATGGGACACACTGCTTGGGAGACTCCAGATACGAGCATAGCAGTTGGAGCACAGTCCGTGCAGCCAAGATGAGATGAGTCCGAATTAGTCGACATTGGAGCAGGTGGAGTAAAGAGTTCGCACGAGATTTTGACGAGATGACGTTCCACTCCGCTGACATCAGAGATGCGATATGCACGCTGAGGACGTGTTCGACTAGATATCTTCTACTGAGTGATGTAGATACCGAGTTCGTGATTTCGAGTCCGTGTGAGGGACTTCGGATGGACCGTAGCTGAGGGCATTGCAGTGCGCAGATAGAGACGTGACGTCAAAATGGACGATGATACAGACAAGCGGGACAAGAAGTTCGTGCGAGATGAAGACGAGCTGTTACTACTCCCCGTTAAGATTAAAGGTCGGATATGCATATAGAGGCACAGGGATGCGACCGGCTTCCGAGTAGATGTTGTACTAAGGACGCAGATGTCCAGTGAGTGAGAAAAGATTATGCCAGAGTACCAGCCTCCGTACAATTTGGCTTAGGCGGGATCAGAAGAGACCTTGAGCAGGATTCCTTCCAGTACACTGCCGCAATAAGATTTGCACCAGGAGCAGATGTGTGATGTGCATTCAGAGGACCAGAGGTCGGCGCCAGAGATGTACTGCCTTACGAGTGGTCGTGAGAATTGACCGAGAGATGACCAGAGAAGTGCCAGAACGGAATCGTTTCCGTTAGCACACCTGACCGGGCTGATGAGCCGATGGATTGCGAGATTGGTAATCCACAGGGAAGATAAGGAACCATAGGCAGAGGACGCCAGCCGCGAGCAAGAGGCAAGTAGATATATTGCGCCGCAAGCATTGGATGTACCGACACCTTCTCGACTTCAAAGGAGGATATACCGACGATGGTATTTATGATTTGTGATTTTGTGATTTGACTATTTCGTATCCGCCACTTTGGATTTCGGTATTTTGGGCGATCTATTCGCATGATTTAGTCTTGATGACTGGGTTCCATGATATTTGATTTTGTGCACCATGGTTGCACATGCTGGGTATTTATACCTTGCGCATAGTTATTACTCTTGAGGTATTGATTGTGATTTCATGTCTATTTTATGCCGGTGATTTGATTTATGCTTCCAGCATAGTTTTCATGTACTTTTAGTGTTTTGATTTGATTTGTGCATGCTGATGCACATGGTTGTGAGATTTTCCATCACGGTACACCTGATTTTGATTGAGCCGCATTGTATATCGTCGACTTTGACCCTGATATTTATGATGCTGCACTCCGTGCTTTTGACTAGACTTGCGCATGTTCGGCATTGCTATTGGATTTCATGGTTCCGTGCATGTTGAGTGCGCAGGGTTTTGATTTTCATTCGTGCATGATGGATGCACCGATTTGGATTTTCGCGCATGTTGGGCGCATGTTTTGAGATACGATTTTGGTACACACCTGATGCACTAAATCGAGATTCTTCGTGCATGTCAGATGCACCTGATTTGGCCGCCAGGCACACACGTTGCCTATGACAGATTCTTCGTGCACACCCGTTGCACCTAGATGTTGTTTTGTGCACCTGTATGGCACATATATGGATTTTGATTTCCGTGCGCACCAGACGCACAGGGTAGTGTTATGTGCATTTTTGGGATTTATTCCTTTTGGAGCAGTACATTTTTATGATATTTGATATTTGTTTTGGTACCGAGGATGACTAGTCAGAGGACAGTACCTGGATATATTTTGCATGCATTGATAGTTATCGAAGAGATTTCCAAAAAGCGAGCTATAGTCTTAGCATTTATGCCTGCGTGTCTGATATGACACGAAACGTTTTAAAAACAAGAAAACCCTTCTAAATTGTTTTCGAAACGGCGGAACGTACATAGTAAACAAAAGATATATACGTATATGGTTAATTTTTTTTATGAAATATGTCCGCCACTGTGCAGTGCTATGCGCATCGCACAACGAATTAAAAAGATTTGGCATGCATTTACATCAGCTATTCACATGTATAGATTGGATGTCTACATGTATGGTTCTGATCTATATCATATTGGTTTTGTATTGGATTTGACATTGTGTCTTTGCCATGACTCCGATGATTGCGGGATGCTTGACGGAGTTTTTCTTTCGAGTTATCTGCTCAGTACTCATGCGCATGCATTGCGCTATGATGTTTTATGTATTGATGATTCGGAGCCCCGACGATTAGGAATTTGTATCGAAATATTTTAGTATTTGGGGGTTTAAATTTAAATTCTGGGACCGAATTTCTTTAAGGGGGGGTAGATTGTAATTTTTCCGAAATAATAAAATATTATTTTGGGGAATTTTTATAATTTAATATTATTTTAATGAATATTTTAATATTTCGGTATAATTAAATAAAAATAAATGGGCAAAAATTATGGAAAATTCTAAAATAGGGTATTTTATGGAATTATGCCATTTAAAATTTTTTGTGATCATTTATATGCTAATTTAGTGCTAATCGCGATTAAAATCGCTAATCGGTTTTTAGAAATTTTGTGCAAAACATGCACATATCTTTTCTCTACACTTGTGCATTTCTACCATGACTTTTCTTTTGGGTTTACTATTCAAGTGAGAAGGGATTTAGTGAAGAAAAGAAATAATAAAAAGAAAAGAAAATAGGTATGGTGAGAGAGAGGGTAGGTGAGGGCGTTGACTTAGCCTTTTTCCTCTCATTTCTTCATCACATTTCTCTCTCCCTCTCCTTCATTGCTGCTGAGCTGCTGCTCCCACTTCTCCCTCCCCTTTTCAAGCCCCAAATCACCATGAAATCAACTCCAAAACCCTACTCCCATTTCACTAAAAAGGTGCACGAGCTCAAGATCTACACATTAGACCAAGGAAGCAAGGATTTGGCCACTATGGGCAACTCAAGAATTTTCTTGAGTTGCCAAAAGAGGTAATTTCTGGATCATTAGCTTAGTTTATGCATTACTTATACCCCATGTTTAGATTAGAACCGATATTATGTGTTTTGTTGGACTTAAGGAAAACCTAGTTTGGGTTTAGGGTGGATCTGAAATCAAAGTGGAATTGAGGCTTGTGATGACCTTAGAACTCCTGGTGTGATGTTATTTTGGACCCAAACCTGAACTAGAACACAGAATACGGATTTACGGAATCGATATCGGGGAAAAATGTAAATCTGGGAGTGTATTTTATAATCTGCTATTGGTTAGTAGGTTTTTTAAGATCAAAAATATTTTTACCGCAATCAGAAAAGGCGTCGCTTTGCAGCTAGCCGGTGAATACGAGTCGGTCCACAGGGATGTGTAATTTTCCTAAGTGTTCTCACGAGTTGATTCCAATGGTTGTTTGGTTTTGTTTTAATTGAATCTAAAACTAAGTTGTACGATGATAAAGAAACTTGCTAGGGTTAGGTCTAAGGTAGGGTTTGATAAGATTGAATGTCACATCTCTTTCATTGCCCTAAATGAAATCTTTCAGAAGTTATAGCAACTATTAGAAAAAGGGATTAGGATGTTTGGGAAGAAACGAAGTTTCTTCCTCTAGATCCTTATCCGTCCTTTCCTAATATTTGCTCTAACCTTCATGGAAGAAATGCATGTCCGGTCCTTTATACTACGGTTTCACCGTTAACTCGTGGGTAGGGTGCCGTAGGGAGCGGATCATGCATGCATGCATGAAGTTCTAGTTATTAAAAATAATCGGGCTTGAAAGAGATGAGAGATATTCATCTCTCATTCCCTCCTTTATTCCTAACCCTAACAAGCGAGGAAATTACTCGCTCATTAGGGGATCTTCTAAAAATAACATTTTCAAATAACTTACCTACGGCAGTTTAAGAAAGATTACACTAGATTAAACTAGGGCAAAAGATTAATTAGATCTAGGGAAACAATTAAATTATCAACTGAGGCAGAAATTAAAAATAGAACTTACAGAAATGATGCTCTTCCCACTGAATTAAATCTGAATTTTATTTCATTGAAAGGAGGCATCCCTATTACAGTATTTTGATTACAATTTTATAGGGAAACAGGGAAATTTAGGGTTACAGGATTCGCACATATGCGATTACAAAAATACCCCCAAAAAATCCCAACAAAATCACCGACGCACCGCCACCAAAAATATGCTCCGACGTGCGCACTAGACGACCGCGGAACCGCGGCTCCAGCCTGGATTTTGCCGCGGTTCTACGGCCAAACTAGGGACTTGTGTCTGGAAAATTTTGGTTTTCTTCTATACTTCTTGGGCTTTCTATTTTTCTAATTCTTTTCTCCATTTGACTTCTGGGTCTTCTCCAGATCTTCAGTGAAAACTTGTAATGATCTTTTAACCGTTACTTTGACATTTTGGACCTTGCATTGCCTTGTACAGTTGTGAATTTTTCTTCGTCTAGGCTCGACTAGAATCCTTCTACTTGTGGGTCAAAAGTCTCTCTTTTGTATCATCTTTTGTCTTTTTCACTGTCTTCGCTCCATCAACCTGTATCCTGTAATATATAGCAGACATGCGTCAAAAGCACCTGTTTATTTATAAAACGAATAAGAATGGGGAATATAATAATGCAATATTATGATATGAACAAATACCCCCAAACTTATCTTTTGCCCGTCCTCGAGCAAACTTATTATTTTATTCTCGATAAAACCTAACCGCACTTTCGCAGGGAAACGCAATTGCACTGAGCTCGTGCAACAAGCCGTTAAACCTCTAGGTGTCCCTAGTAGGAGGAGTGTTGTCTCCTGAGGGTTTTCAGCGGATACTACCCACAAAATCCTATCAATTAGGCCTACTGACTTTAATTCTCCAATTAGGTTTTATAACAAGGAATTCTATTATCATTGACTCATAAATTACCCACCCATATTCTTCACACTTCCTCATCATTTAACTTAAGATTATATATGTTCGATAGACTAACTCAGCTTTCAGCATTTCTTAAGTTTTCCTTTTAAGGTTCCATCTCCACTTGGGAATTTTTCTATCAACTCTACTAAAGATACAACTTCTATTCTTCATTCCTTTCTCTTATCTCAATTCTAATCATATATCCCCACGTGTGTGTATAAATCACCCCTACACTTGGAAATTCAAATCAAGCAATCATACTCTTGTCCGTTGTCTAAAGCACTACTTAACTGGTGAATTCACATCCTTCATGCGACTGTTAATACTTCTTGAGGTACCAACAACCGATTACAAGATATGTTTGCACTTTAGAGCGTAATTCCTAGTCTTGCAACACCCAAGGCTTTTAGCAGTGACTCCCAAACCAGTTGGTCTAAGGCACTAGGTGATGAAGCCCCCTCGCTAAATATTTTTCTATTTTTACAGCCTTAAGTAATCACAAAAACCAGTGTTCATTTTTTTCCTTATTCACCCTTTTTTTTTCTTTTATTTTCTTCGTACTAAGGACTGTTAGTTATATGTATGCCCTAAAGGCCATTGCTATACATAGGATGTATATTGTAGTGGATGCTGGGACATATATAGGGAGGACTTTCTTGCTCGACATGATAGTATGCTATCTAGTTACTCTTTACCTTAACATGTATAATGATTGTCTCTCTGTTACATGTTGGTAAAGCCCTTAGGATGTGTACTTGACTACCTGGACTATGATGCGGATCATACTAGTGGGGACAGGATAGTCCATAAGTACATCCTTCAAGGTCCCTAGTCATGGGTATATCGAGACGGGACATCGATATACCAGAGTAGACTAGCGTATACCTTCTCGACCCATACAGATGGGCGATGGATGATCCCATATCCATTGGTGTTTGACATCAGAGATGTTATACGGGTGCTCAGAGGAGACTGGGTACACTGGACGGACTCGCCGAGAACTCCCAGATGGTATTATACCTTACGTCAGATGGCAGTTCTCTTGTGACACTGGTACAGAGTAGTTTGTTGACCCGAGATCGTCATAGAGTCTTGTGTGGTTCCCACTGTGCTTTGTTTTCCACCTTACCACGTCCAAGAGGGCGTGCAAAACGGTGGCTTTTGGGTACAGTCCGGAATCACATGGAGGCAATGAGCGATAGGAGGGGATTCGTCTCTCCCGGTATAGGGAGTTGATGTTGTGCTGTGTTCGATTGGCTATAACCGGAAATCCCTGGCCAGGGTTGCTGAGATATACTGGTAAGTGTTACCAGTAGTTTCTCGAACTGTTATAGACCTCATATCGACATGACTTATCAAGCAATTGGGGTCTGACGTTTACCACCCCTAGGCGAGATATGCGACATATCAGACGATCAGACCGGACTGTACGGTAAGTGTTACTGGTTGGATTCACAGGAGTGTGAGCGGGCTTGCTCGTCGATCTTCTGATCGCTCAATACCCGGGTGGCCGTTACGTTTAGCAGACCGCTTGCGGCTTGTGGGTGTTTGATATGATCATCACCTGCTGCCGGCGTATTGACGAGTCTTTAGAGTCCTACACAGGGGTTTCCTGGCTCAAGCGAAACGAAATAGGAGCGCATATGAGATATGTGCGGGACCGAGAATGATTCGTGTATGTGATACCGTATTCTATTCTCGCGATGAATGCATCGATTGGTTATATGTGATATAACCTAGTTGTCGAATCAAAGATTGATTCGATAAGCCGATACAAAGGATACTAGTCGGTTATATGCGATATGACCAGATCGTTAAGTCAATTGTTGATTTAATGATTTAATGTATAATTATATATTTGATATATTACTTTGCATTAACTAGTATTGGTTCACTTTAAATGGATTTTCTCACTTGGATGTACAAGTTGTATATGTGATATACTTTTTGTGCAAATGATTGTATCATGTTTGATGATACATGTTTACTTGGTTAAGTGTAAAGAATTAAACCATGGTTAAACATATAATTAGGGTTTTATTTTTCCATTACTTATTTATTCATTTATTTATTTGTTTATACAATTTGGAAAATAAATGGCATAAAGAGAAAAGAATGGTGGCTTTATTTGTAGTTTAGTTGAAGCTTCATGAAACTTTGACCTAGTCCACCATTCTTGTCTCTTGATTAACCCTAACCATCATATCTAACCATGGTCTATTCTCTACACTAAACTAAGGTTAGTATTATGATAAGTATTCATTTTCCTTTTCATTTTAAATAACTAATCATAATATTTCTATCTTCTTCTTCTTCTTCTTCAAGAAGAAAACCTAGACTTCATCAATGGTGATTGATGAAAAAGAGTGAGAAATCCAATTCTAAAGTCTACCCACTTCCTATTTCTTCATCCTCTACCTCTTGCCAAGTAGTAAAGTGTGTTTTCTTCACAAGTTTCATGACATGGTGAAGTTGGTGCTTGATCTAGCGATGCCTCGACGTAGATCATCTTCGGCATCGTCGTCGATGACCTAGCCCGCTTTTACTCCGATGAAGCCGACGCTAGAGCCCAAGATCCGATTTGTACAGCGAGGAGACATCATCGCGGAGCCATGGAGGTGGAGAACCGGATCTACAAAGGTTGTATTTCCGTTTACCATTTAGTTAAGTTGTTAACTAGTTTCCTTTTCGCCTAAACTTCTAGCCAACGATCCGTATTAGGGTTTCTCGGCACCCCTAAAATTTGAAATTGGCATGGTTGATGCCTTGTGAGACCTCTTGAGAGTGCCTAAGAACCCTACAGTGGTATCAGAGCCTAGCTAGAGCCTTAGGCGATGCGTAGACGGAATTAGAAGTCCGATGAACCGAAACCCAAACCCTAAAATGCTCTCTGTACATTTTTGTAATTCGTGGTTTTTTGAGAATTAAAAATATGCAGAAAAGTAAGCAGGAAAAACTAAGAATTACTGTGAAGTTTGGGCCCCTAATTCCATAATTCGACCGCTGAACCGCGGCCAAACCAGGGGTTTGGCGGCGCTTCCACGGCCCAAATTTGGACTTAGTCCCTCAAATTTCATATATTTATTCTTAGGTCCTTTCTTGGCAATTTTTTATGTGATTTTTTTAATTCCACTCAAGTGTTGAGTTTTCTAGGGTTTTATTGGAGATTCGTTAATTTGATCGGATAATTTAACTTCGTTTATGTTTTTCCGGATATTTTTAGAAACTGTTAAAAAGTTCGACCGGATTTAAATACCCATTTTTCCCCTGCCGGAAAATTTCCAAGTGTTGGATTTTTCCGTGGTTTAAAGACATTCTAAGTAGTGCAAGTAACGCGATGGACCTTCTAGAAGACAACAAACCTTAACTCGATTATGTGACCGTCTTGAACTGCCCTTTGAACCTTCGGGTTTGGGGCAGTACGGCATGCCACATGTGAGGCGTTGGCTTGACCCTTCGACGGCTGGACCGTTGGTACTGAGGCATGAACTGGATGTTTTTAAACTTATTTCATGTGATGATCTGTTTCGGGAAAACTTGGGTGTTTGACTGTTTGATCGGAGAGTTTAACATTTTATATTTATCTGGAATGCGATACAATAATTGGAATTCACAAGTAGTTATGAGATAACTGATTTGAATGTTATAAACATAGCACTTTAGTCTCACTTGATCGGTTTCCACGGAATTTTGATGTGATCAAAAGTCCGTCGCAATCACGTAGTGTACGCGGATACTCGCCGGGTAAACTTAATAGACAGCCTCACTCCATAGCCCCGACCAAGTGACTGTAGGAGAACCCCGTCGCCGAAAGCATCCGTCCGGGTGCTCACGGTAGTGGTGTTCCGCCTTGGTGCACTTCGTCGACGGTATCGGAGGTGCGGCCGTCTACTGAAGTTTGCGACGAGCATTCGATCAAATTGTCGGGAATCCTGTTGAATTGCCCGACTTGGTATTGAAAAGTGTTTTCGATTTTGAGACTAAAATGCGGGGTTTATAATTGTTAGGCATGCGATGTCTAAAGAATTCATTTGGTCAGGCATGCGATGTCTGAGGTGGTTGCGGATTCCAACTGTTGTAGTTTTACATTTTCTTTTCTGTGACCGTAAGTGTAATATGTGATATCGCCGGTTTCGTTGCTATATGTCAACGACAATTGGGATGGACATATTTACTTACGTTGATGACATGTGATGTTATGTGTTGCTGGATATGTTATATTGGATCATCGTGTTCGAATAGCCAGGGTTTTTTTATGTGAGATGAGTGTTTTTCATTTTCATTCATGTAAAAACTTATATGTAATATTCTTTTATTGGGGCACTTCCAGGTTGCGGAAGATGTCACCTTTTGTATATTATTTACTTTTCCGCACTAGGGTAGACCCAAGGAGGGGAGCACAAGTAACCGGGTTCTGGAGTCCAGTGGGAGACCAACTCGAGGAGTCGAGTCCGGGTCTCCTAACTCTAGAATTGGTAGGGTTGCTTGCCGCTCTCGTAGGGGTCTAGGGGTGTGGGTTTGGCTATTCATCACGACCGTGGAATCCGTGTTTTATACTGGCTCATATTGAAAACACGGACGTCCTAGTATATCCAATGTTTCATATGTTTCTTCTGCTGCGATATCTGTGATGTGATCATGTGATGTTCTGTGATAGATAAAGTATATAGTATATATGATATATTATATAGGCGTTACTTATGTTTTACACCCGCGCTAGCCCTGCCCCGCTCTGTCGTTAGTTACCTAACCTAACGGTGCACGAGGGGACATCGAGGCGAATGCGGATGACATAAGTGTACGTCGTATTTATCTGTGATGTTTAGGTATTTAAATGATGGGACTTCATTAATCTGATTAATGAAATAAGAGAAACCTAAGATGTTGCAGAATCGAATTTCAAAAAATAAAACAGGTAGCTACAGTTCTTGCTTTGCACAGAGGTATATGTGATATATCCTGCACCTTATTCGATGAGGAAAGGACCGAGATCCCTTCACCGGGAGTGACTCCTTTAGCAATAACTGGCAGATGCTACACACTCGGTTTGTCTTTTGATTGCTTTTAAGAGTTTTTCTTTGCACAGTGATATATATGATATATCCCACACGTCATTCGACGAGGAAAGGACCGATGATCCCTTCACCGGGAGTGACTCCTTTAGCAAAACTAGAAAAGCCTCAAAAGCACTCCATTTTAAAATCATTTGATTCTACAACGATATCAAGTTCATTACGCAATAGGTTTTCAGAAAAACCTGTCGTAGCCATCCGTCATTTCAGATAAGTACTAGTTAGTATTCGTGCTGCGGTAGTTTGGCCTCCGTCAAGGCGTAGTGTACGGTAGCTAACTAGTGCTTATCTGCTAGCATATGATGCGATTGGATTAGGGTATTCGTACGGCGTTGTTTGGCCTCCGTCAAGGGTCGTGCGGGTGGGTTTAATTCAATCAGGAAATAACAGGTTGAACTTGACTAGCGGACTATGGGTAGTTTGGCCTCCGTCAAGGTCATAGGACGCTAGGGGCAAAATATTATCGGGAATTTCAAGTGTTGAAATTTGCAATGAGATTGCATACCTTCTATGAGATAGTTGGATCCCGATACCCGCTGCGAGTAAGAGTTACTCCTGGGAGAGTTTTATACATTACAATTAGCCGATCAAGTAGGTGTCTAGAAAGGTGTTAACGAGGTTACGCCTCTGGGAAAACGAGGTTTACATTAATTAGGTTCGTGCGAAAGCACGGGGGACCTCCCTCAAAGTACCGACACTGGCTTGGCTGAAAGATTGGCGAACTTGTAGTGTGTAATTAATCCCGGCTAGTCTTTCCTTTTAAGGTTTGAAGGAAGATTTGATAAAAAGCAGTGGGAGCCATCCTGATTAGATAAGATAATAACCAATCTGATCTTGCACGAGCATACGCTAAAGTGTTTTCTTCTCTCTCTCTCCAGGTAGCGACCATTTCATGCCCTAATAAAGATAAAAATACGGATATTTGACCGAACCCGCTTGTTATACTGAGCTGGGGAACGTTGGTCCCGCTCCAACTTATAATTGTTATAAGACAGAGCAGGAAATTGGGGAATACCAGATTTCCCGTGCCGCCCAAACGAAGAGAGTGCATGTTGATGCATCATCTTCGGGTGTGTTCATTATATAGAACTGTTTCTCAGTGTCCTTTACGTCCTGGGTATATGATACCGGATCAGGATCCCGCATATGTAATATGTTACATGGGCTACAGATAGGTAAAGAACTGAGAACGGGTGATAAGTTTCATGAGGCCGAAAACGGGGCAAGAGTTGCAACCAAGTCTGTTGGTCACTGTCACCCTGTATTACCAATACATTGATTCTGAACGAATGTTATTAGATACCGAACCTGATATACAAAATCATATCAGTCTCTTTATCAGTAAAGAAATGATAAAATTTTGTATTTTTGGATAATGTTTTGAACATTTCCTATATCAAAAGTTGATCGGTTCAAGCACGTTATCTAAAAGTATTGATGTTCTAAATCAAACTACAGTTCTTAGTATACTGAACACACAAAAGAGGAAGAGTTCAGAAATGAACGAATCCTTCTTGTGGCATTATAGACTAGGTCATATCAATGCGACCCGACTAGCTGAAGTTACATATAGATGCATATTTAAATAAGTTTGAATTTACATCTTGTGAAACTCGCCAGTCATGTCACAAAGATAAGATGACCACAGCTCCGTTTACTGAAAACAGAGAAAGAGTTAGTAAACTCTTGGGATGATATATGTTGATGTATGTAAGGTCCCCTGTCTACACATGCCAAGACCGGTTCTTTATACTTCATTACATTCTCTGATGATCTCTTTAGATTCAGACATATGTTCCTGTTGAAACACAAGTCCGAACCTTTTGAGATATTCACAGAATAAAAGCTAGAAGTAGAGAACCAATACGGGTATAAGTATTATGTCCTTTGATGTGATCAAGGAGGAGAATACTTGAGTACGGAATTCCTGGACTATTCTAAAGGAGAATGAGATTCTCTCTCAGCATTACTCCTCCGTATACACCATAGCACGATGGATATCGGGGCGGAGAAATAACACCCTATGTGAAAAGGTGTGCTCTATGATGAGTACTACTGAGTTACCTATTTCCTTTTTGGGAGTTATGCACTTGAGAAGTTGCATACCTATTGAATAGGGTTCAAATCAAATCAGTTGCCTACCACTTCACATTTGATATGATAAGGGAAGAGCCCATATCTTAAGTTGGTTAAGATTTGGGGTTGTCCGGGCTATATCTAAAAGCATAATCCGGACAAACTCGAGGTAAGGTCTGTTATGTACAACTGGAAAGGTTCCAGCTATACAAATAACAGCAGATGATTTGGTAGAACCAAAAAGATTCAATAGCTACCAACGAACCTCAGCCTCTCCGCCGATCTAGTAGGGTTTCTCACCCACCTGAGAGATACTTCGGTTTCTCTATGACAGTGGGAGCGAGAATTGCATCATGAGATGATGACCCAACTAGTTTCGAGCTGGCCATCAGGAGTAAGACTCTGTAGGAATGGCTGGATGCTTAGTGATCTGAGATGGAATCCATGTACACCAACAAAGTATGGACTTTGGTTGCTAAATCTGAAGGGTTAAATCCCCATCAGGAGCAAGTAAATCTTGAGAAGATTACTTGGTGTAGATGGAAAAGTTGAGACTTTCAAAGCTAGACTTGTTAAAGCTTTTCGTCATCGACCAAGCGTGGATAATGATGAAACCTTTTCAAGTATCTATGCTTAAGTCCATCCAGATCCTACTTACCACGGCTACATACCATGACTACGATATCTGGTGGTTGGGTGCCATGACTTCTTTTCTAAATGATGTTTTGGAAGAGAGCGTCTATAAGTACACAGCCAGAGGGCTTCGTAGACAGTGGGAGCAGCGGAAACGTGTGCAAGATGGTTTATAGGATAAAGCAGGCATCGCGGAGTTGGAACATCTGTTTTGATGGATTAGTCAAAGAAGTTGACATCATCAAAATGGTAGATGAACCTTGTATAAACAAAAGGTAGTAGGGAGTATGGTGACGATCCTCGTAGAGTACGTGGATGACATACTCTTGATAGGGAAAGAGTTTCCTATGCTACGCTCGATCAATCTCCGCCTATCACAATGATTCTCCACAAAGGATCAAAGTGATACCTACTAAATCCTGGGTTTTGGACCTATGAGATAGATCTAAATGGATGCTAGAATACTCACTGGCTGTAGTGAGATGGTATCAATTGATCCTGGGAAGAATCACTGGAAGTGTTCCAGGGTGATAATGACGACTGAGTGTCAGTCACAGGCATTGTCTTTACCCTCAGTAAAGGGACGGTATGTTGGAAGAGTTCCAAGCTAGATACCGTGACATACTAGACGATAAAGGCTGGATACATCGCTACTTAAGATGCTACCAAAGAGGCTGTTTGGGTATATATTGGTTCATGAGATGAACTACGTTCCTACCATTATGAGACAATGGAGTAGTGGCTTATGCCAAGGAATGCCGGTCCCATCGGTGATCCAGACATATTCTAAGGCAGTGTCACCTGATCATGGAGATGGTTGATCTCCAGGGGATCAAGGTTAGGAGAGTAGACTCAGAGGACAACACAGCGGATCCACTCACAAAGGCATGTTCCCAGAGAGAGATTTTTTTATGGGATGGTTGAGTATGAGATACTACAACCACTGCTATCAGATGGCCCTAGTGCAAGTAGGAGATTGTTAGTTATATGTATGCCCTAGAGGCCATTGCTATACATAGGATGTATATTGTAGTGGATGCTGGGACATATATAGGGAGGACTTTCTTGCTCGACATGATAGTATGCTATCTGGTTACTCTTTACCTTAACATGTATAATGATTGTCTCTCTGTTACATGTTGGTAAAGCCCTTAGGATGTGTACTTGACTACCTGGACTATGATGCGGATCATACTAGTGGGGACAGGGTAGTCCATAAGTACATCCTTCAAGGTCCCTAGTCGTGGGTATATCGAGACGGGGCATCGATATACCAGAGTAGACTAGCGTATACCTTCTCGACCCATACAGATGGGCGATGGATGATCCCATATCCATTGGTGTTTGACATCAGAGATGTTATACGGGTGCTCAGTGGAGACTGGGTACACTGGACGGACTCGCCGAGAACTCCCAGATGGTATGATACCTTACGTCAGATGGCAGTTCTCTGGTGACACTGGTACAGAGTAGTCTGTTGATCCGAGATCGTCATAGAGTCTTGTGTGGTTCCCACTGTGCTTTGTTTTCCACCTTACCACGTCCAAGAGGGCGTGCAAAACGGTGGCTTTTGGGTACAGTCCCGAATCACATGGAGGCAATGAGCGATAGGAGGGGATTCGTCTCTCCCAGTATAGGGAGTTGATGTTGTGCTGTGTTCGATTGGCTATAACCGGAAATCCCTGGCCAAGGTTGCTGAGATATACTGGTAAGTGTTACCAGTAGTTTCTCGAACTGTTATAGACCTCATATCGACACGACTTATCAAGCTATTGGGGTCTGACGTTTACCACCCCTAGGCGAGATATGCGACATATCAGACGATCAGACCGGACTGTACGGTAAGTGTTACTGGTTGGTTCACAGGAGTGTGAGCGGGCTTGCTCGTCGATCTTCTGATCGCTCAATACCCGGGTGGCCGTTACGTTTAGCAGACCGCTTGCGGCTTGTGGATGTTTGATATGATCATCACCTGCTGCCGGCATATTGACGAGTCTTTAGAGTCCTACACAGGGGTTTCCTGGCTCAAGCGAAACGAAATAGGAGCGCATATGAGATATGTGCGGGACCGAGAATGATTCGTGTATGTGATACCGTATTCTATTCTCACGATGAATGTATGGATTGGTTATATGCGATATAACCTAGTTGTCGAATCAAGGATTGATTCGATAAGCCGATACAAAGGATACTAGTCGGTTATATGCGATATGACCGGATCGTTAAATCAATTGTTGATTTAATGATTTAATGTATAATTATATATTTGATATATTACTTTGCATTAACTAGTATTGGTTCACTTTAAATGGATTTTCTCACTTGGATGTACAAGTTGTATATGTGATATACTTTTTGTGCAAATGATTGTATCATGTTTGATGATACATGTTTACTTGGTTAAGTGTAAAGAATTAAACCATGGTTAAACATATTATTAGGGTTTTATTTTTCCATTACTTATTTATTCATTTATTTATTTGTTTATACATTTTGGAAAATAAATGGCATAAAGAGAAAAGAATGGTGGCTTTATTTGTAGTTTAGTTGAAGCTTCATGAAACTTTGACCTAGTCCACCATTCTTGTCTCTTGCTTAACCCTAACCATCATATCTAACCATGGTCTATTCTCTACACTAAACTAAGGTTAGTATTATGATAAGTATTCATTTTCCTTTTCATTTTAAATAACTAATCATAATATTTCTATCTTCTTCTTCTTCTTCTTCAAGAAGAAAACCTAGACTTCATCAATGGTGATTGATGAAAAAGAGTGAGAAATCCAATTCTAAAGTCTACCCACTTCCTATTTCTTCATCCTCTACCTCTTGCCAAGTAGTAGAGTGTGTTTTCTTCACAAGTTTCATGACTTGGTGAAGTTGGAGCTTGATCTAGCGATGCCTCGACGTAGATCATCTTCGGCATCGTCGTCGATAACCTAGCCCGCTTTTACTCCGATGAAGCCAATGCTAGAGCCCAAGATCCGATTTGTACAGCGAGGAGACATCATCGCGGAGCCATGGAGGTGGAGAACCGGATCTACAAAGGTTGTATTTCCGTTTACCATTTAGTTAAGTTGTTAACTAGTTTCCTTTTCGCCTAAACTTCTAGCCTACGATCCGTATTAGGGTTTCTCGGCACCCCTAAAATTTGAAATTGGCATGGTTGATGCCTTGTGAGACCTCTTGAGAGTGCCTAGGAACCCTACAAGGACTTTAGACAAGAGCATTTCAAGGTCTCTTCTACTATTCCAAGTTTCAAGGTGCGTAATTGTGCAAATTGTAGGGTATACATTTTCAGAATATAGACTTAAGCTAGGAATTATTTTTCAAACTTATACTCTAATAAGAATATCAATATTTTTCCTTTATTTCAATTTAGCCCAAAAAGTGAACTCAAAATTTGCCTAAATCTAAATAAACTACAAAGACATATACTTTCTACCGTTAATCATTAAAGAAGGTTATTTTTAGGGTTTTTAATTTACTACGTCTAAGATCTAGTTGTTCCTAGCCAGTTAACCTATCTGTCAAACTCAAGTTAAATATGGTCAAAATTGAATACATTAATTTTTATAATTTTTGAAATTTTCAATTTTTTATTGGTTTTCAAAATAAATATGCAAATGCAAAAATATGTACATATGAATGCGAAGGAAGAAAACGTAACGAGCATACCCCCAAACTTAAACTTGACAGTGTCCTCACTGTCATGCTGCACCAAGAGGGTCAAAATGCCGGCACTCCCCTGTTTATTTTTTTATTATTTTATTGTTAAAAGAAAAACAAAAATATATACAGAAAGGCTTCCCCCCAAACTTCAGTAAAACAATGTTAGACATTACTGCCAGACTTTGCATAGACCAAACATCAACACCAACCAGTCGAAAAATTTATCTGTAAAGAGTGTCGGATGGTGGAAGAACATGTTGTACCGATCCAAAAAGAATTGGGGAAGATAGGAGTGATGGCAGGGAAAGTATGGAAGTGAATAGATATGATGTGGTGATGAATCAAAACGAGAATGAGAATGATCGGCAATCAGTGGAATATTGGCATTCTCATAGCTTATTAAAAGAAATGGGGGTGGTTCAACTTCTAAAGGAGGAAGTTGACTAACTACACCATCCCCAAGATGTTTCTATGGGTCCTTTATTGACTTGGCATCATCCATCAATTGCATATGATATTCAATTATGAGGAAACTAATCTCCTCGATGTCCGCCATAGTCCAGCCGGAAACTTGCCGCCTATCTTGTAAGACCTTTAAAATAGCATTCTCTTGCTCGAAGGCTAGAGAGACTGATATTATAATAGGAAAGGTCTCATTCTCACCTATGTAAGCATATTTAAGGTGAGGCGGCAAGGACATTAGTTTGAGTTTCGGAGGCGAAAGAGTCATTGCGGAATCTACCTCGAACTCAAAGGACTCCAACACAGGTTCGAAATCATTGCAAACAACCGATTCGGATGTTTCAACCAACTCATCCAAAAATTCAAAAGACTCATATTCGGGCTGTGAGTTTTCATCATCCGAAAAAGTGAAGCATTCATAATCAATATCGGTTGTGCCAACTGTGGTAGGCTTAAGGAGGGACGCACTAGTGGCGTCAAAACTGTTCTCATCAAACAAGAAAATTTCAAACTCGCAGTCCTCCTGCGTGATTTCGTGAATAGAACAAACTTCTCGTGTACTAGTATTAAGCACGGGGAGCAGACTTCCTAACTTGAAAATATTGAACTCACTAGACGTCTTCCCGAAGGATAGAGTCATGGAGCCATTGCGACAGTTTATTACGGCATTGGAAGTGGCTAAAAATGGTCGACCGAGAATCACCGGAATTTGGTTCCATGAGTTAGCAACAGGTTGTGTGTCCATAACAATAAAATCAACGGGGAATATGAACTCCCCAACTTTGATCAACACATCCTCTAGCTCACCCCTTGGATGGGCGATTGATCGATCAGCCATTTGGAGAGTACAGTGAGTGGGCTTAAGCTCTCCAATACCTAATTGCTCGTACACAGAATAAGGTAGCAAATTGACACTAGCACCAAGATCTAGTAGTGCTCCATTGATGTTCTTATCCCCAATTGTTATCGAAATAGTAGGACAACCGGGGTCCTTGTGCTTTTGGGGTAAATATTGGACAAGAGCATCGCTAACAGCACTGGCCACGAAAACTTTCTTTGGTACTTGTGACTTCCTCTTTTTGGTGCATAAGTCATTTAAGATTTTTGCATATGAAGGAACTTGTTGGATTGCATCCAAAAGAGGGATATTTATGCTCACATGTTTGAACAACTCAACAATCTTCTCCATTTGTGGAGTTGGTTTATTGGATCTCAACCGGTTTGGAAAAGGAGCATTTTTAAATGTTGTTGAGTCCAATTTTTGCGGATCAGATTGTTGAGTTGGAACGGAACCCCGTGTAGATGTGTTCGTGTTGTGAGAAGTGGGTCCGTTCGAGCTAGAAGGAGTAGAGCCTTTTGAGTGATGGAGAACAGGCTCTAACAAAGAAGAAGAAGGTGAAGAAGAACCACCGGCAGGGGTGTCATTGTGAATGCCCACATTTTCCCCGATCTCAACGTGGTCATAGCGTTTACGTTATGAGTTTGCTGTTGATGTGCAGCATGTGCGTGACCGGGATTGGGCAGTGGTTGAGATAGGAGCTTTCCTTTCTCTCGCTCGCTCAATGCTGCATTAAGTTGTGCAATTTGTGCCTCAATAGATTTGATGCTTTGATCGTGTGATGCACTATTTTGCACCAAAGATTGAATAGAAGTCTCTAATCTTGCTGTAGATTGTGTAGATTGCTTTAGGAACGCATCTAGACTTCTTTCGAGCGAGCTAACCTTGTCATTGTTAGGTTGAACAAAATTGTTTGGCGCGTAAGAATTATTAGGCACAAAATTGTTCACTTGATTAGGGTAAGTTTGCTGTTGGAAAGGTTGTTGAAATTGAGTTTGTGGGGGTGCTTGTTTTTGTTGTGGAGGAGGCCCTTGATTATTGTTATTTCCTTGGAATTGTTGATTTTGGTTCTAAGCGAAATTTGGGTGACTCCTCCACCCCGGATTGTATGTCGAAGAGTATGGATCGTTTCTCTGTCGTTGCTGAAAGGCAGTATTGACTTGATCCTGTCCTTGAGTAGATGCATTGTATGGACACTCTTCGGTGAGATGTGATGGAGCCGAAAAACAAGCACAAACAGTTCGTGGAGGCACAACAGGGGCAGGAGAAGACGATGAGATTTTGGTCTCAATCGCTTCCAGCTTTTTCGTAAGAGCGGCCATCTCGGCCTTCATGGCAATCGACATCTCTACTTGATGTATGCCTGCCCTAGATTGACCACTAGAAGAAGATGATGTGGTCTTGGTGCTCTCCCACTGAATTGTTTGTTCACTAAGATCCTCAAAAACTGCCACGCTTCCTCACTAGATTTGGAGAGAAAGTGACCTTGACAGATGGTTTCTAGCAAATGCTTCGTTGCCGAGTTCAATCCCTCGTATAATGTTTGGCAAAGTTGCCAACTTTCAATCCCATGATGAGGGCATTGAACGAGTAGGTCTTTGAATCTTTCAAAACACTTCCAAAATGGTTCGGAAGGAAGCTGTGAGAATTGTATAATCTAATTACGGATTCTAGCAGTTTTGTGGTGAGGATAGAACTTGTTAAGAAAAGCTTTCACAAAATCGTCCCAATTTCTAATTGAATGTGATGCGGTGCTGTATAGCCACTTCTCGGCTAGGTCACATAAGGTGAAAGGAATGACCCTTAGCCTTATAGCTTCATCACTTAATTGGGTAGTTTTCATCATAGCGCAAACGTTTTGGAATTTATTTATAAAAATATACGCATCCTCTGATTCCAAACCATGAAATTTTGGCAGCATATTGATGAAATGTGGTTTTATTTCAAAATTGTCCCCATTTGCCGGTGGGGGTGAAAGACAGGTAGGTAAAGAAGTGCGGACAGGGTAGAAGAGATCCTGGAGTGCAACTCGTGCGGGCGCTTCAACAGGCGGTTGATTCGGGTTATTCGCACCTAACATAGGTGGAATCATTCCCGTCGGTAAGGTCTCGTTGGGGTTGAATCCCGACATGCCTTCGGGGGAAGAATTTGAAGGTGGAGGTAAGAAAGTGGACGGAATTTCGATTTCGGTGTCGAAAGGTTCGTCGGTCGGTACCAACGAAACACGGACTAATCGGGCGTTAGTGTCCCTAGTCCAAAGTGACATACACTAAAGGGGTAGTGTAGTCAGAAAAAAAATGAAAGATAGAATGTGGAGGTAAGATAACGTCAATGAAAGGAAGTGGTGTATGTGAGGTGCAGGTTTTCTTTAGCGACAAGTTGCAAGTTTTGAAATGATTTTCCTTTTTTGTTATTTATGTTTGTGAGAGTTTTGCAAAGAGGTTTTTTGAAAAGAGACTTGAGACGCAGACGCGATCAACCACACATGCACAATCAGGCCTAGATCTAGGGTCACCTAGGTCAGCTAGACAGCTCCTAACTAGGGCTAGAAATAGGACCTCAAACCGTCTCTTTACCGTCAATTGCGGCCAGGTAAGTGCCAGGTAAGTGGGAGGCTCCCCGCACAAGTAGCGGCCTAATTAAGTAACCACTTGCCTTGACACACTTGCCTAGACAACGCAAAGTCAGTTAGGATAAACGGTCGATGCCTATGTCTAGTCCTTTTTCCTATTGAGCTCGAAGTCCTTAGGGCTGAGTCTAGTATTTTTTTTAATTAATTGTGGTCGATGCAAATGCTTTAAGTTCTTTCTGGGGTCCTGGGAAGGGTGATGAAATCCCCACCCAATCTGAGTTTGGTCAATAGCCCCTTAAAGTCCAATTAAATTATGCAAAACATTAAATTCACTAGCAATCAATTTTTTTTTAGCGCGGCGCAAAGAAACCTGCAGAAAATCTGTTATTTAGAAGGGGGAGAAGATTTTTAGCGCAAAGAAATCCTGCAGAAAATTTCGCAAAAGATATATGGAGGTTGACAGAGAGGAGTAAAAGATAACAAACCAACAAAATTTCAGGTGCTGATGTGGCCGTATCACCGCGGAACCGCGGTTTGGGGAGCACTTATGCCGCGGAAGGGCGGCAGAGTAGTGGGATCAGGGCTCTGTAAAAATTGTGCTATTCTGTTGTCGAATTTGCCCTCTGTTCTGATGTACCCTTTTCTGTTTTGCCCTCTGTAAATTTCCAGATCCGAGATTCTTCGCTGTTCCTGCAAGATTCAAACAATAAAACCCTTCAAACAGATAAAAATGATAAAAATTTTTGTACTTTTTATATTTTCAGATTTTTATGATTTTTAAAATTTATATCAACCCGAAATTACACAAAAGAAATTTTTACGCCATCCCCGGCAACGGTGCCATTTGGTTAGTAGGTTTTTTAAGATCAAAAATATTTTTACCGCAATCAGAAATGGCGTCGCTTTGCAGCTAGCCGGTGAATACGGGTCGGTCCACAGGGATGTGTAATTTTCCTAAGTGTTCTCACGAGTTGATTCCAATGGTTGTTTGGTTTTGTTTTAATTGAATCTAAAACTAAGTTGTACGATGATAAAGAAACTTGCTAGGGTTAGGTCTAAGGTAGGGTTTGATAAGATTGAATGTCACATCTCTTTCATTTCCCTAAATGAAATCTTTTAGAATTTATAGCAACTATTAGAAAAAGGGATTAGGATGATTGGGAAGAAACGAAGTTTCTTCCTCTAGATCCTTGTCCGTCCTTTCCTAATATTTGCTCTAACCTTCATGGAAGACATGCCTGTCCGGTCCTTTATACTACGGTTTCACCGTTACCTCGTGGGTAGGGTGCCGTAGGGAGCGGATCATGCATGCATGCATGAAGTTCTAGTTATTAAAAATAATCGGGCTTGAAAGAGATGAGAGATATTTATCTCCCATTCCCTCCCTTATTCCTAACCCTAACAAGCGAGGAAATTACTCGCTCATTAGGGGATCTTCTAAAAATAACATTTTCAAATAACTTACCTACGACAGTTTAAGAAAGATTACACTAGATTAAATTAGAGCAAAAGATTAATTAGATCTAGGGCAACAATTAAATTATCAACTAAGGCAGAAGTTAAAAAAAGAACTTACAGAAATGATGCTCTTCCCACTGAATTAAATCTGAATTTTATTTCATTGAAAGGAGGCATCCCTATTACAGTATTTGGATAACAATTTTATAGGGAAACAAGGAAATTTAGGGTTACGGGATTCGCACATGTGCGATTACAAAAATACCCCCGAAAAATCCCAACAAAATCACCGACGCACCGCCACCAAAAATATGCACCGACGTGCGCACTAGACGGCCACGGAACCGCGGCGCTAGCCTGGATTTGGCCGCGGTTCCGCGGCCAAACTAGGGACTTGTGTCTGGAAAATTTTGGGTTTTCTTCTATGCTTCTTGGGCTTTCTATTTTTCTAATTCTTTTCTCCATTTGACTTCTGGGTCTTCTCCAGATCTTCAGTGAAAACTTGTAATGATCTTTTAACCGTTACTTTGACATTTTGGACCTTGCATTGCCTTGTACAGTTGTGAATTGTTCTTCGTCTAGGCTCGACTAGAATCCTTCTACTTGTGGGTCAAAAGTCTCTCTTTTGTATCATCTTTTGTCTTTTTCACTGTCTTCGCTCCAAGAACCTGTATCCTGTAATATTTAGCAGACTTGCGTCAAAAGCACCTGTTTATTTATAAAACAAATAAGAATGGGGAATATAATAATGCAATATTATGATATGAACAGATATCACCCGAGATATCCTAAAATAAAATTGGTTGGACAGTAAGATGTGCAGGCACCCTAGAACCACCACACAAGACCCTAGCCCCTAACTCATTTTCCCGGCAGCAAATTTATACCCTCTGGCTGCAAATTGCGGCCAGACCTGCACCAAATTGGGTCGTTTTAGTTCTGCAGCTCCTACATGTGTAGATTAGGCCCCTGGCATGTATAGATTTGTTTAATTGGACCTAGGGTGAAATCTGGAGCCTATTTCGTTAGTTGCTGTTTTGGATTCGTGTTTCCCTATTCCGTATTTGTAATTCTGAATTTGCGTATGGTGTTTTACCTCGACTACTTGGCGTTTATACGACGATATCGAGGGTTGTTGATGGTTAGGAAGGCGTTGTCCATAGGTTCTAACCTATAGATCATAGCGTATCGTTTTGGGATTCGTATGCCGTTTTCGTTGAATTGATTTTGATACGCATTTGCGATACGTTAATGTGTAGGTATCCCATTAAAACTTCGGGACGACAAGCAAAAGCATGGTGACGTCAACAGATAAAGGCGCAAGGTGAGTAGATTTATATCTACGGGGAGAAGTCGGGTGGATGGCGTATAGCACCCCCGCAGTCCGTGGTGATGTATACGAATACGTATAAACACGTATACTTATTATGTGTTGTTTAAGATTATTGATGATAAGGATGTATTGGTTTAGTATAGTGCGAAACCCCAGAGTAGTGGTTGCACCCACACATACACGTACACATATACTTGCATACATTCTTTCTTTTACCTGTGCGCATATGGAGGTGTGTATATCTACACAAGGGTATGGGACTATGTGTTCATATACGAGATTTGAGGATGATACGTGGGATTAAGATGAGTCGATGAGTTTTGATTTGAGGCCGTGAGATTCGGCGATATGACAGAGTTCGTATTTGAGATGCGACATGATGGTTTTAGCGGGCCTTTGGGCATGTGTTTTACCCCGCATTCATATTTATATAGATGGTATCGATGGTACTAGACTTAGAGTTGTACCCTAGATTATGTGATATGATGGTAGTGATACCTGATATATGATGAGATAATATGATATTGACCCGTACCCAGCTATTGGGATGCCGTACGACGATTTACCGTACGAGCTTTATAATGATGTTAGATCCGCATTCATGACTCGAGGATGTTATATGATATATCGTATCGTACGTGGTACTATTGAGGCGAGATCACCGACTATTGTATATATATATGTATATCGACTCAGCTTTAGGTGGTTTCTATACCCCTCGCGATTGACTTGATAGTTGGGTCCGTAGTTCGCATAATAGGCGTTAGACTAGACCCGAGTCCTACCCATTTTAAAACTAACGAATCGGGGATATTTTAAAGATAGGCAAAAGGGATTCTACGAATACTTTCAAACGACACATCTTTTCTTAAAACACCGTAGCCCTTTTTTTACCAAAAACCCTGATTCGTCTTATTTCAAAAGGCAAGGCTGCATGATATATTTATTGAGATAGAGTCTGTACTGTTGCGTTGATTATTCGATTCCGCATGCTCATGCTATTTGCATTGCATTGCTTGTGTTTATTGATATATTACAGTCATGCTGCTCGGACACCAGCACCATTATCGATGATGCGTATGTTCCACGTACACTTGTTTACCGGCTCACACACTTCATCATCGATAATTGCCATGTCACTACACTGTAGTACTGTTGCATTCAGGATATGATTCTTGCATGACAGACTGATGTGCTTACATTTCTTTTACATGTCACATACATCATGCTTTCTGATTATACGCATTGAGGGTTGCTGTTTCCATGATATTTCTGGATTTTGGGTACCGTGGGTATTTCAAAAGAGAATATGTCATTGCTTTAAAAACTCGGTTACCCTTGATATGATATTTCAGTGCATCCACCATGTGTTTTCTCGGTGCTGAGAGCGACATGCGAAACCCGATTCGAGGAGTGGATGAGCCGATTGCGGGTACATGGTGGACCCGGTATGGTTCCCCTCTTCAAGATGATCGAAGGACTTTGCCGATTGAGCCAGGAGGTAGGCGAGTACCTACCGGTGATTGGTTGGACCTGGCGGTTATTCGGAGGATACCGACCAGAGTCGATAGATGGATATGGGCGTACTGCTGGGGCCGAGGGCCGATTCCGCAGACGGAGCCCGATATATGAGGATTTACGTGTCAATGCTGGGCACAGTTTTCATGATTTTTTCGAGTGTCGATGCTGGACACTCCGGTTCAATGATTTTGACGTGTAGCGAGGGACACAGGTGGTTTATATCCTTATATTTCCATGCACATGCTGATGATATTTACTTGCATGATGGTTATTGTCATTGGGTGACGGGTGGACGGGATCTACGTACATGCAGATTTGATTAGATTGATCATACCTCATATTTATGATATGCTATTACCTGAGGCACTGACACGAGCACTTGGAACTACACTCATGTATAGAGATTACATTGCCAGTTTAGCATGCTGCAGACTTATTCATATTGAGGTTTATATATATCTGATTATATTAACCTAGGATGTGTCATACATACATTCGATCTCTGCTTGTAGATATTTTCTATTCACAAGTTGGCAACTCACCCCCGTTGTGCCACAGTTCTTGCAGGTTTTTGCCGTACAGATTCCATAGCGGCTTTTCTGGCACACTGCTTCCATACGGGTGACTTGTTTTGGTAGGTGGGTTCTTTTGTATCAGAACCGCCATTGTACATGTATTATTCATTATATCTAGAAATCCCATCAACCAAAACTTGTATATTGTTTCAGACTTAGACACAGTGATGTATTATTTTGACCATAGAGTCGCGCTTGTAGTATTATGGTTTTCTGGCTATTTTGAGTTTCTTTTTGGGTTTTGATCCTCATCCTTTGGCGTTGTATATTATTATTGCTTAAGTGGTTATGACCGTCGATTGACAAAAAGATAGCTCCCGCTTGGGGATGCCTTTTATCATTTCATATATATTATTCTTGTTGTACCCCGTTCGGGGCCAGTTTTTACAAAGGAAATTCTGCCGAAATTTCCAGAAAAGACTACACATTTTAAAAATGCATTTTCGGCTTAGTTATTTGAAAAACCTTGATTTCAAACATGCTTTCTTTACTTATTAAAAACCTTTTCCTTTATTTACTCTTTAAATGGTTTTAGATTTCTGGGCTTTTGGCTTACTTGGATCAGATGGAGTCCTATAGACTTCATATGGTTCAAGGGCCAGTCACGTGCTCTTTCGGGTCGTGACATCTCCTTTGTAAAACAGGCCCCTAAACGGGTACAAAACTGGAGTATAACTGAATAACATGAAATATGGCATCCCCAAGCCGGAGCTAGCTCAGCTCTTCGCCACAAGGCAGTCACAAATCCAACGCAAAGTAAAACAGCAATGTGCATAAATAAGCATAAGAAGCACAAGTACAATATCATGTCGACTCAAGCGAGCTCGACCCCAAAATACAGCATAAAGAGTCCACAAATATCACAGTCTTGTCTCTAGGTCAATATATAACAATACAAATAACATGTACAGCTGATACAGTAGATGGAGTACTCTAGATACAATGAATATACAAGGTGGTACAAAATAATAACACAACCCACCAATGAGCAAAACCCTCGAGTCCAGGCAAAAGAGGCAAAAGAAGCTAGTGCGTCCGCCGCTACTGTGCTGACGGAGCAGACCTGCAAAAAGGCTATGGCACAACGGGGGTGGGTTGCCAACTCGTGAGTAATAAATAACATCTACAGAGGCTATCGCAAGCATGCACGCAAGTATACTAGCATTTACAATATAGATAAGGCAGGGTATACTAGCAGGTATGTATGCAACATGAATGTATTAGCAGGTATGTATGCAATATGAATCAACTCATGATCTGAATGTATAAGTATAAGAAATTATATTGTTCTTTTAGGAATCTCTTTTGAAATATCAGCACAATACCAATAGAATCAACAAGAATCTGTGTCCAGTATCGACACCTCAAAACTGTCTCAATCTCATGTATCCGTGTCACAGTATATCTGGCCTCAGCCGTCCGGCTGACCCATCTCAAATATCAATATCTCATCATCTCGCGACCATGGTCGGTATCCTCTGGATATCCGCTGTGCCAAAAAGTCACCGGTAGGTAGTCCATCCCCTGCCAGGCTCATCGTCAACAACACGAGCTTCTTGCCCCAGGGTACCTTACCGGGCCTACCATGTACCGAGACGGTTCATCCAACTCCTCGAAACGGGTCTCGAAAACCACAGCAAACTCATGGTGGACGACACTTACATCACCAGAAAACCGCAACTTTGCATATATTTTAAAAAGGTAATAAGTTTATAAATTCTTGCGGCTTTCCCCCGAAATCCAGAAATATCATAAATCTCAAGAAATCACCATAAGTGCATATGTCAATGATAATGAATGCATATGGTATCAATAATCAAGTTGCAATGTATGATTAATAGACTAGGCATGAACAAATGATGTATTGAGGTACATGCACATGAATAGCAATCCTACAATTTCATTTTAGGGATTTAAATGCAATGGCACCGGTTTAAGCATCAATTATAGTGAACATGTTTCAGATTATAAGTTATCTAGTGTTGTGGCATAGCAATTACCAAGGCGTGTGTGTACGCATGAATAGTGCTCGTGCTGCATATAAAAACCCTGGCAATGGTGCAGGTGTCCTATAGAATGAGTTCGCATATTGTATATCAAAATAGAGCATGAATGTAGCAAGATGTTATGCAAGCATTAACTCATAATTACTAATATCACTAGAAATTTTTAAATTACTTAAACTATCGGGCGACTTGCGCCATCCAAACGATTGTCCCCCGTAGATGTTACATCTACTCACCCGTGATCTCGCGCTGGGTGTGTCCGACCACCTGCTTTCCTTTCTCCGCGGCGCTCGAAGTTCCCGACTGCGAACCTAGAATTTACATAAAGTAACACACATAAGGCAAATCCTGCAAAATCGTGATATATCGATCAAAAGAATAACTCGTGTGTGAATCTAAACGCGCGTGCACTCGATACGTCGCGACGTGCATAACCACACCAGAAACCAACCCGACACGCTGTGTCGCGTAGCGCACCATAGAACCAACTCAGATCCCACACGTGTCACAAAAGTTTAAAAACATCGATATAGGGTTTAATACTCCAGATTTCGACTCGAGTCAAAACAGCAAAAGTTGCTCATACCAAAAACCCTAGCTACACAGTAGACACCTACAAGCAAAACCCAACACCCAAGCCCACATTCTGGCCGCAATTTGCGGCCATATCTATTAAATCTGCGGCCGTGAAGGGGAGAGGGGTCCCCATGTTTTGTGTGTGTGTGTCTGACATGGTCACCATGCTACAGTTTTCAAAACTTTTTCCTGAATGGCCCGGGTCAAGAGCAGATTCCAGAAAGGCTACAAAGTCCACTTTAAATGCTAAATTACACCAAATCGAAACAATCAGGTATTTATTGTGAAATCTTGGATAGATCTAGGGTTAATTGGTCTTAACAACACCTAGTAAGGCTACACTAACAATCATAACCATCACTTTGCCAAATCTCACTTAAATTACCCAAAACTAGCACTAAATCACATAATAAACACTAAACTAAACTAAATAACCATATCCTTGCAAGGTAAGAAGTTAGGTTAAGGGATTATACCTCTAGAGACACTAGGATGAAGGAGAAGAGAAGAAGGAGAAGGAGAAGAAGATGTTGCTGCTGCTGTTGAACTGTTGCTGTTGTTGCTGTTTTTGTTGTTGTTGCTTCTATTGTTGCTGCTGCTGCTGCCAAGGCTGCTGCTGTTGGGGCTATTGTGTGAGAGTGAGAGGGAGAGATGTGAGTGAGAAAGAGTGTGAGGGAAAAAGCAAGGGTTATGAAACTAAATGGGAGTCAACCTCCCTCACTCTCTCTCTCATCAATAAATGACAAGCATGCTCAAGCCATCATGGCCTCTCTCTCTCACCCTAAACTAGTCAACCCCTACCCTAATTCAAATTTTAAAACTAAAACCCTTTAATTAAAAACAAATTAGCTTAACAAATGGGTTAGTCCACCATGGTCATCTAAACATGGTTTAACCCTAGACTTAACCCAAGTTAACATGCACAAGTGTGTGCAGTCTGGATAAAATTCTAATAAAATATTCATAAAACCAGATAAATTATTTGAAAACCATTTTGGTAAACTTTTTACCAAAAACCCCACATTAAAACACAATTACCACTAAACACAAATCTAAGGTGTTACAATCTTCCCCCCTTAAGAAAATTCGTTCCCGAATTTAAAAATATATAGTTACGCGTACCTTCAAAGAGATAAGGGAATTTCTTCTACATCTCTCCCTCGGCCTTCCAAGTGATCTCTTCACCATTCGGGCTGCGCCAAAAAACCTTCACAGATGGCTGGACCTTTGATCGAAGTTTCTTCACCTGCCGATCCAATATCACTACTGGCTGCAAGGTGAACGAAAGATCGTGCTCAAGCTGAACGGTCTGATGCCGAATCGTGTGAGAAGGGTCATGAAAATATCTGCGTAGCATCGACACGTGGAAGACGGGGTGAACATCTGGAAAGCTGGGTGGAAGAGCCAAACGATATGCAACTGCGCCGACACGCTCGAGAATCTCGAAGGGACCCACAAATCTGGGACTAAGCTTTCCATTTCGCCCAAATCGCATCATGCCCTTCATCGGAGAGACCCTCAGAAAAACATGATCGCCAACTACGAACTCTAGTCTGCGACGGCGCCTGTCTGCATACGATTTCTGCCTGCTCTGAGCCACTCTCATCCGATCTCGAATCAACAGTACTTTCTCGGTTGTCTCCTGCACGATCTGCGGCCCCAAAATACTTCTCTCGCTAAGCTCAGTCCAACAGACGGGCGATCTACATCTCCTCCCATACAAAGCCTCGAAAGGTGCCATCTGAATAGTATCCTAGAAGCTGTTGTTGTAGGAGAACTCCATTAAAGGTAAATGATGATCCCAGCTACCACCAAAGTCCAAGACGCACGCTCGGAGCATGTCCTCGAGAGTCTGAATAGTCCGCTCTGACTGGCCGTCGGTCTGCGGATGAAATGCTGTGCTGAAACTCAAATGGGTGCTTAACGCCTCTTGAAGTCTCTGCCATAGCCGGCTGGTAAACTAGGTGCCTCGGTCTGACACGATACAAGTCGGTACGCCATGCAACCGTACGATCTCGTCGATGTAAATCTGGGCATACTGAGCAAAGCTGAAAGTGGTCTTCACTGGCAGGAAGTGAGCCGCTTTCGTCAATTGATCCACGATCACCCAAATGGAGTCGAACCCTCAACTGGTCCTGGGTAGACACACAATGAAGTCCATAGAAATCTGCTCCTATTTCCACTCCGGAATGGGCAAAGGCTGCAACTCCCCTGCTGGCCTCTGGTGCTCGGCCTTGACTTGCTGACAAGTCAGGCATCTTGACACGAAGTCTGTGACGTCCCTCTTCATCCCGTCCCACCAATAAACATCTCTCAAATCGTTGTACATCTTGGTGGAACCCGGATGAACGCTGTATGTCGATCTATGCGCCTCCTCAAGAATCTCACGCCGCAGTCCCTCAGAATCTGGTACGCACAATCGAGTCCCAAATCGCAGTACTCCCTGATCATCGATCACGAACTCAGAATCTCCGCCCTGCCTAATCTGCTCCATGATCTCTGAAAGACGGTCATCACAGGGCTGTGCCTCTTGAATACGGTCAAGTAACTGCGGACGTGCACGAACATGCGCAAGCTGTCCCCCTGTCGGAGTGAACTCGAACTCAACTCGGCTGTCGCATAAAATCTGCCAATCTGCTGACGACTGCCTCTGTACTGCACTCAAACAAGCTAGACTACCCCCGGGCCTCCTGCTCAAAGCATCCGCCACTACATTAGCCTTGCCCGGGTGATACAAAATCTCGCAATCGCAGTCCTTTACTAGTTCCATCCAACGGCGCTGTCTGAGATTCAGGTCTCGCTGCTGAAATATATACTTTAAGCTCTTGTGATCAGTGAATATCTGGTACGACTCGCCGTATAGGTAATGTCGCCAGATCTTAAGTACAAAGACCACTGCAGCAATCTCCAAATCATGAGTGGGTTAGTTCTGTTCATATTTCTTCAACTGCCGTGAAGCATACGCGATTACCCTGTCATGCTGCATCAATACTGTAACGCCTTGAAATTCGTTTAGAATGTTTTCGCGTTAATTAGCAAGTGTGCGTGTTTTTCGAAAAAAATGGATATCCTATTTTTCTTCTTGACAAGTGGTCTTTTGTGTTGTGAAGTGTGTAGGGTCCCTAGGCACACTAGTGAGGTCTCGCAAGGCATCGAACATGCCAATATAAAAAAATTCTAGGTGCCGAGAGACCCGACTACGGATCGTTTGCTAGAAAACTAGGCGAAAAAGCTAACTAGTTAACAATTAACTAAGGGAATACGGAAATACAACCTTTGTAGATCCGTTTGTCCACCTCCATAGCTCCGCAACGAAGTGCCTTCGCTGTCTAAGTGAACTCCCGGGCTCTAGCGTCGGCTTCGTCGAAGAATAAGCGAGCTAGGTCATCGATGTCCATGCCGAAAATGATCTACGTCGAGGCATCGCTAGATCAAGCTCCACCTTCACCTTGCCATGAAAACTTGTGAAGGAAACACACTCTACTACTTGGCAAGAGGTAGAGGATGATGAAATAGGAAGTGGGTTCACTTTAGAATTGGATTTCTCACTCATATGCTCAATATGCCATTAATGAAGACAAGCTTCTTCATGAAGAAGAAGAAGAGCAAGAAGAAGATAAAAGTTATGATAAGTTAATTTAGAATAGAATAATAAACTTATCATAATTTTCACCATGGTTAGGTGTAGAGAATTAACTTAGGTTAGATCAATGGTTAGGGTCAAAAGAAGAAGACAAAATGGTTAAGTGGTCAAAGTTTCATGAAGCTTCAATAAGCTTCATGAAGAATAAAGAAAGAAAACCATTTTGTTTTTCTTCTTTTATGCTTTAATTATTTTCCAAAATGAATAAGCAAATAATTAAAAGAATATGCAAAACCCTAATCACCATCTTGACCATAGTTTTATTCTATACACTTAACCAAAAACCATGCATCATCAAGCATGATACAAGTAAGTGCACAAAACTATATCGTATATACAATGTGCACACCCGAGCGAGAAAATACATTTAAAGTGAACCGATACTAGTTAATGCAAAGTAATATATCAAATATATAATTATGCATTAAATCATTAAATCAACACTTGACTCAATGATCCGGTCATGTCGCACATAACCGACTGGTATCATCAGTAACAACTTATCGAATCAACACTTGATCCGATAACTCGGCTATATCGCATATAACCGATCAATGTCACATCGCGAGAATCGAATACAGTATCACATACTGGTATTATTCTCGGTCCCGCACATATCTCATATGCGCTCCTATTTCGTTTCGCTTGAGCCAGGAAACCTCTGTGTAGGACTCTAAAGACTCGTCAATACGCCGGCAGCAGATGATGATCATATCAAACATCCACAAGCCGCAAGCGGTCTGCTAAACGTAACGGCCACCCGGGTATTGAGCGATCTGAAGATCGACGAGCAAGCCCGCTCATACTCCAGTGAATCCAACCAGTAACACTACCGTACAATCCGGTCTGATCGTCTGATATGTCGCATATCTCGCCTAGGGGTGGTAAACGTCAGACCCCATTAGCTCAATAAGTCGTGTCGATATGAGGTCTATAACAATTCGAGAAACTACTGGTAACACTTACCAGTAAATCTCAGCAACCCTGGCCAGGGATTTCCTGTTATAGCCAATCGGACACAGCGCAACATCAACCCCCTATACCGGGAGAGACGAATCCCCTCCTATCGTTCATTGCCTCCATGTGACTCGGGACTGTACCCAAAAACCACCGTTTTGCACGCCCTCTTGGACGTGGTAAGATGGAAATCAAAGCACAGTGGGAACCACACAAGACTCTATGACGATCTCGGGTCAACAGACTACTCTGTACCAGTGTCACCAGAGAACTGCCATCTGACGTGAGGTATAATACCATCTGGGAGTTCTCGGCGAGTCCTTCCAGTGTACCCAGTCTCTACTGAGCACCCGTATATCATCTCTGATGTCAAACACCAATGGATATGGGATCATCCATCGCCCATCTGTATGGGTCGAGAAGGTACACGCTAGTCTACTCTGGTATATCGATGCCCCGTCTCGATACACCCACGACTAGGGACTTTGAAGGATGTACTTATAGACTACCATGTCCCCACTAGTATGATCCGCATCATAGTCCAGGTAGTCAAGTACACATCCTAAGGGCTTTACCAACATGTAACAGAGAGACAATCAGCATACACGTTAAGGTAAAGAGTAACCAGATAGCATACTATCATGTCGAGCAAGAAAGTCCTCCCTATATATGTCCCAGCATCCACTACAATATACATCCTATGTACAGTAATGGCCTCTAGGGCATACATATAACTAACAATCTCCCACTTGCACTAGGGCCATCTGTAGCAGTGGTTGCAGTATCTCATACTCAACCATCCCATGAAAGTCTCTCTCTGGGAACAGGCCTTTTGTGAGTGGATCCGCTGTGTTGTCCTCTGAGTCTACTCTCCTAACCTCGACCGCCCTGGAGATCAACCATCTCCATGATCAAGTGATACTGCCTTAGAATATGTCTGGATCACTGATGGGATGGACGTTCCTTGGCATAAGCCACAACTCCATTGTCACACAATGGGAGGAACTAAGTTCATCTCATGAACCAATATACACCCAGACTGCCTCTTTGGTAGCATCTTAAGTAGCGATGTATCCTGCCTTTATCGTCTAGTATGTCACGGTATCTAGCTTCGAACTCTTCCAACATACCGTCCCTTTACTGAGGGTAAAGACAATGCCTGCGACTGACATTCAGTCGTCTTTATCACCTTGGAACACTTCCAGTGATTCTCCCCAGGATCGAATGATACCATCTCACTACAGCTAGTGAGTATCCTAACATCCAATTAAATCTATCTCATAGATCCAAAACTCAGGATTTAGGAGGTATCATCTTGATCCTATATGGAGAATCATAGTGATAAGCGGAGATTGATCGAGCGTAGCATAGGAAACTCCTTCCCTATCAAGAGTATGTCATCCACGTACTCTACGAGGATCGTCACCATACTCCCTACTACCTTTTTGTATATACAAGGTTCATCTACCATTTTGATGATGTCAAACTCTTTGAACGCTTCATCAAAACAGATGTTCCATCTCCGCGATGCCTGCTTTATCCTATAAAGCATCTTGCACACGTTTCCGCTGCTCCCACTGTCTACGAAGCCCTCTGGCTGTGTACTTATAGACGCTCTCTTCTAAATCATCATTTAGAAAAGCAGTCAAGACACCCAACCACCAGATATCGCAGTCATGGTATGTAGCCGTGACAAGTAGGATCTGGATGGACTTAAGCATAGCTACTTGAAAAGGTTTCATCATTATCCACACCTGGTCAATGATGCAAACTTTTAACAAGTCTAGCTTTGAAAGTCTTTACTTTTCCATGTACACCAAGTAATCTTCTCAAGATATACTTGCTCCTGATGGGGATTTAACCCTTCAGATATAGCAGCTAAAGTCCATACTTTGCTGGTGTATAAGGATTCCATCTCAGATCACTAAGCATCCAGCCATTCTTACAGAGTCTTACTCCTGATGGCCAGCTCGAAACTAGTTGGGTCATCATCTCATGATGCATTCCTCGCTCCCACTGTCATAGAGAAACCAAAGTATCTCTCAGGTGGGTGAGGAACCCTACTAGATCGGCGGAGAGGCTGAGGTTCGTTGGTTTCTACTGAATCCTCTGGTTGTACCAAATCATCTGCTGTAGTTTGTATAGCTGGAACAATTCCAGTTCTACATAACAGACCTTGCCTTGAGCTTGTCCGGATTTTGCTTTCAGACATAGGCCGGACAACCCCAAATCTTAACTAGCTTAAGACATGGGCTCTTCCCTTTCCATATCTCATATGGAGTGGTAGGCAACTGATTTGATTCGAACCCTATTCAATAGGTATGCAGCTTCTCAAGTGCATAACTCCCAAAAAGGAAATAGGTAACTCAGTAGTACTCATCATAGAGCACACCTTATCACATAGGGTGTAATTGCTCCACCCCGATATACCATCGTGCTATGGTGTATACGAAGGAGTAATGCTGAGAGAGAATCTCATTCTCCTTTAGAATAGTCCAGGATTTCCGTGCTCAAGTATTCTCCTCCTTGATCTCATCAAAGGACATAATACTTATACCCGTTTTGGTTCTCTACTTCTAAATCATATTCTGTGAATATCTCAAAAGGTTCGGATTTGTGTTTCAACAGGAACATATGTCTGAATCTTGAGAGATTATCAGAGAATGTAATGAAGTACAAAGAACCGGTCTTGGCATGTGTAGACAGGGGACCTTTATACATCAACATGCATCATCCCAAGAGTTCACTAACTCTTTCTCTGTTTTCAATAAACAGAGCTGGTGTCATTATATCTCTGTGACATGACTGGCAAGTTTCACAAGATGTAAATTCAAACTAATTTAAATATACATCTAAATGTAACTTCAGCTAGTTGGGTCACATTGATCTGACCTAGTCTACAATACCTCAAGAAGAATCCGTTCATTTCTGAACTCTTCCTCTTGTGTGTGTTCCATATACTAAGAACTGTAGTTTGATTTAGAACATCAATGCTTTTAGATAACGTGCCTGAACCGATCAACTTTTGATATAGGAAATGTTCAAAACATTATCCAACAATACAAAATTTTATCATTTCTTTACTAATAAAGAGAGTGATATGATTTTGTATATCAGGTTCGGTATCTAATAACATTCGTTCAGAATCAATGTATTGGTAATACAGGGTGACAGTGACCAACAGACTTGGCTGCAACACTTGCCCCGTTTTCTGCCTCATGAAACTTATCACCCGTTCTCAGTCCTCTACCTTTCTGTAGCCCTATGTAACGGATTACATATCTGGAATCCTGATCTGGTATCACATACCCAGGACGTAAAGGTTACTGAGAAACAGTTCTCTGTATAATGAACACACCCGAAGATGATGCATCAGCATGCACTCTCTTCGTTTGGGCGGCACGGGAAATATGGTATTCCCCAATTTCCTGCTCTGTCTTATAACATTTATAAGTTGGAGCGGGGCCAACGTTCCCCAGCTCAGTATAACAAGCGGGTTCGGTCAATAATCCGTATTATTATCTTGATTAAGGCGTGATATGGTCGCTACCTGGAGAGAGAGAGAAGAAAACACTCAGCGTGCGCTCTTGCAAGAATAGATTGGTTTTTATTTTATCTAATCAGGATGGCTCCCACTGCTTTTTATCAAATCTTCCTTCAAACCCTAAAAGGAAAGACTAGCCGGGATTAATTACACACTACAAGTTCGCCAATCTTTCAGCCAGGCCAGTGTCGGTACTTTGAGGGAGGTCCCCCGTGCTTTCGCACGAACCTAATTAATGTAAACCTCGTTTTCCCAGAGGCGTAAACTCGTTAACACCTTTCTAGACACCTACTTGATCGGCTAATTGTAATGTATAAAACTCTCCCAGGAGTAACTCTTACTCGCAGCGGGTATCGGGATCCAACTATCTCATAGAAGGTATGCAATCTCATTGCAAATTTCAACACTTGAAATTCCCGATAATATTTTGCCCCTAACGTGCTATGACCTTGACGAAAGCCAACAAACCATAGCCCGCTAGTCAAGTTCAACCCGTACATTTCTTGATCGAATTAAACCCACCCGCACGACCCTTGACGAAAGCCAACAAAGCCGCACGACTACCCTAATCCAATCGCATCGTATGCTGGCTGATAAGCAGCATATAGCTACCGCACACTGCACCTTGACGAAAGCCAACAAATGCAGCACGAATACTATATACAACTTATCTGAAATGACGGAGGGCTACGACAGGTTTTTCTGAAAACCTATTGCGTAATGAACTTGATATCGTTGTAGAATCAAATGATTTTTAAATGGAGTGCTTTTGAGGCTTTTCTAGTTTTGCTAAAGGAGTCACTCCCGGTGAAGGGATCGTCGGTCCTTTCCTCGTCGAATGAGGTGCGGGATATATCATATATATCACTGTGCAAAGCAAGAACACTTAAAAGCAATCAAAAGACAAACCGAGTGTGTAGCATCTGCCAGTTATTGCTAAAGGAGTCACTCCCGGTGAAGGGATCTCGGTCCTTTCCTCATCGAATAAGGTGCAGGATATATCATATATACCGCTGTGCAAAGCAAGAACTGTAGCTACCTGTTTTATTTTGAAATTCGATTCTACAACATCTTAGGTTTCTTTTCCTTTCATTAATCACATTAATGAAGTCCCATCATTTAAGTACCTAAACATCACAGATAAATACGACGTACACTTATGCCATCCGCATTCGCCTCGATGTCCCCTCGTGCACCGTTAGGTTAGGTAACTAACGGCAGAGCAGGGCAGGGCTAGTACGGGTGTAAAACATAAGTAACGTCTATATAATATATCATATATACTATATACTGTATCTATCACAGAACATCACATGATCACATCACAGATATCGCAGCAGAAGAAACATATGAAATATTGGATATACTAGGACGTCCGTGTTTTCAATACGAGCCAGTATAAAACACGGATTCCACGGTCGTGATGAATAGCCAAACCCACACCCCTAGACCCTACGAGAGCGGCAAGCAACCCTACCAATTTTGGAGTTAGGAGACCCGGACTCGACTCCTCGAGTTGGTCTCCCACTGGACTCCAGAACCCGGTTACTTGTGCTCTCCTCCTTGGGTCTATCCTAGTGCGGAAAAGTAAATAATATACAAACGGTGACAACTTCCGCAACCTGGAAGTGTCCCAATAAAAGAATATTACATACAAGTTTTTACATGAATGAAAATGAAAAACACTCATCTCACATAAAAACCCCCGGCTATTCAAACACGACGATCCAATATAACATATCCAGCAACACATAACATCACATGTCATCAACGTAAGTAAATATGCGCATCCCAATTGTCGTTGGCATATAGCAACGAAACCGGCGATATCACATATTACACTTACGGTCACAGAAAAGAAAGTGTAAAACTACAACAGTTGGAATCCGCAATCTACATAGACATCGCATGCCTAATCAAATGAATACCTTAGACATCACATGCCTAACAATTACAAACCCCGCATTTAGTCTCAAAATCGAAAACACTTTTCAATGTCAAGTCGGGCAATTCAACAAGATTCCCGACATCCTGATCGAATGCTCGTCGCAAACTTCAGTAGACGGCCGCACCCCTGATACCGTCGACGAAGTGCACCAAGGCGGAACACCGCTGCCGCGAGCACCCGAACGGATGCTTTCAGCGACGGGGTTCTCCTACAGTCACTTGGTCGGGGCTATGGAGTGAGGCTGTCTGTTAAGTTTACCCGGCGAGTATCCGCGTACGCTACGTGATTGCGACGGACTTTTGATCACATCAAAATTCCGTGGCAACCGATCAAGTGAGACTAAACTGCTATGTTTATAACATTCATTCAGTTATCTCATAACTTCTTGTGAATTCCAATTATTGTATCCCATTCCGGATAAATAGAAAATGTCAAACTTTCCGATCGAACAATCGAACACCCAAGTTTTCCCGAAACTGATCAACACATGAAACAAGTATAACAACATTCCGTTCGTGCCTCAGTACCAACGGTCCAGCCGTAGAAGGGTCAAGCCAACGCCTCACATGTGGCACGCCGTACTGCCCCAAACCCGAAGGTTCAAAGGGCAGTTCAAGACGGTCACATAATCGAGTTAAGGTTTGTTGTCTTCTAGAGGGTCCATCGAGTTACTTGCACTACTTAGAACGTCGTTAAACTACGGAAAGATCCAACACTTGGAAATTTCCCGACAGGGGAAAAGTTGGGTATTTATATCCGGTCGAACTTTTTAACATATTCTAAAATTTATCCGGAAAGCCACATAGACAAAATTTGATACTCCGATCGAAACACCGAATCCCCAAAACATCTCCAGAAAATTCAACTCTTGAATTAATATTAAAAATTCCCAGAAAACTCAGCTCTTTTAACTAGGAATTACTGTGCAAAGGAACAGGGATGACGTCATCAAGGGGCCGCTGATCCGCCGCAGAAGCCATGCTTCTGCCGCGGATCCGCCGCGAAATTTACTGTTCATGAAATAATTTTTGCATCGTAATTCTTAGATTTCCCTGCTGAATTTTTTAGTAATTTTTAATTTGGAAAAATCCACGTTTTTGGAAAAAGGACAGAGAGCATGTTTGTGATCGGGTTTCAGTTTCGTTCGGACTTCAAATTCCGTCTAGACTTCGCCTAAGGCTCTAGCTAGGCTCTGATACCACTGTAGGTCCCTAGGCACACTAGTGAGGTCTCGCAATGCATCGAACATGCCAATATAAAAAAATTCTAGGTGCCGAGAGACCCGAATACCGATCGTTTGCTAGAAAACTAGGCGAAAAAGCTAACTAGTTAACAATTAACTAAGAGAATACGGAAATACAACCTTTGTAGAACCGTTTTTCCACCTCCATAGCTCCGCAACGAAGTGCCTTCGCTGTCCAAGTGAACTCCCGGGCTCTAGCGTCGGCTTCGTCGAAGAATAAGCGAGCTAGGTCGTCGATGTCCATGCCGAAGATGATCTACGTCGAGGCATCGCTAGATCAAGCTCCACCTTCACCTTGCCATGAAAACTTATGAAGGAAACACACTCTACTACTTGGCAAGAGGTAGAGGATGATGAAATAGGAAGTGGGTTCACTTTAGAATTGGATTTCTCACTCATATGCTCAATATGCCATTGATGAAGACAAGCTTCTTCATGAAGAAGAAGAAGAGCAAGAAGAAGATAAAAGTTATGATAAGTTAATTTAGAATAGAATAATAAACTTATCATAATTTTCACCATGGTTAGGTGTAGAGAATTAACTTAGGTTAGATCAATGGTTAGGGTCAAAAGAAGAAGACAAAATGGTTAAGTGGTCAAAGTTTCATGAAGCTTCAATAAGCTTCATGAAGAATAAAGAAAGAAAACCATTTTGTTTTTCTTCTTTTATGCTTTAATTATTTTCCAAAATGAATAAGCAAATAATTAAAAGAATATGCAAAACCCTAATCACCATCTTGACCATAGTTTTATTCTATACACTTAACCAAAAACCATGCATCATCAAGCATGATACAAGTAAGTGCACAAAACTATATCGTATATACAATGTGCACACCCGAGCGAGAAAATCCATTTAAAGTGAACCGATACTAGTTAATGCAAAGTAATATATCAAATATATAATTATGCATTAAATCATTAAATCAACACTTGACTCAATGATCCGGTCATGTCGCACATAACCGACTGGTATCATCAGTAACAACTTATCGAATCAACACTTGATCCGATAACTCGGCTATATCGCATATAACCGATCAATGTCACATCGCGAGAATCGAATACAGTATCACATACTGGTATTATTCTCGGTCCCGCACATATCTCATATGCGCTCCTATTTCGTTTCGCTTGAGCCAGGAAACCTCTGTGTAGGACTCTAAAGACTCGTCAATACGCCGGCAGCAGATGATGATCATATCAAACATCCACAAGCCGCAAGCGGTCTGCTAAACGTAATGGCCACCCGGGTATTGAGCGATCTGAAGATCGACGAGCAAGCCCGCTCATACTCCAGTGAATCCAACCAGTAACACTACCGTACAGTCCGGTCTGATCGTCTGATATGTCGCATATCTCGCCTAGGGGTGGTAAACGTCAGACCCCATTAGCTCAATAAGTCGTGTCGATATGAGGTCTATAACAATTCGAGAAACTACTGGTAACACTTACCAGTAAATCTCAGCAACCCTGGCCAGGGATTTCCTGTTATAGCCAATCGGACACAGCGCAACATCAACCCCCTATACCGGGAGAGACGAATCCCCTCCTATCGTTCATTGCCTCCATGTGACTCGGGACTGTACCCAAAAACCACCGTTTTGCACGCCCTCTTGGACGTGGTAAGATGGAAATCAAAGCACAGTGGGAACCACACAAGACTCTATGACGATCTCGGGTCAACAGACTACTCTGTACCAGTGTCACCAGAGAACTGCCATCTGACGTGAGGTATAATACCATCTGGGAGTTCTCGGCGAGTCCGTCCAGTGTACCCAGTCTCTACTGAGCACCCGTATATCATCTCTGATGTCAAACACCAATGGATATGGGATCATCCATCGCCCATCTGTATGGGTCGAGAAGGTACACGCTAGTCTACTCTGGTATATCGATGCCCCGTCTCGATACACCCACGACTAGGGACTTTGAAGGATGTACTTATAGACTACCATGTCCCCACTAGTATGATCCGCATCATAGTCCAGGTAGTCAAGTACACATCCTAAGGGCTTTACCAACATGTAACAGAGAGACAATCAGCATACACGTTAAGGTAAAGAGTAACCAGATAGCATACTATCATGTCGAGCAAGAAAGTCCTCCCTATATATGTCCCAGCATCCACTACAATATACATCCTATGTACAGTAATGGCCTCTAGGATACATATAACTAACAAAGTGTTCTTATGGATATATATATATATATATATATATATAGGGTTGTTAATTATTTTTAGTTGTGTTTACCCTAATTGGAAATTGTGTTAGTGTACACATGCACGCTTAACACATTTTTTGTGACTTTGGTTAAAAAGTGTAACATGTTAACCCTTTTTCTTTCTTGCATGGTTTTACTTATCCCACCCATTTAAACAAGTCAAAAACTTTTTATTATAATGCAAATTTAAATAGAAATGAAGGTATGGTGGTTAGGTATGGGATTTGACCTTGTTTGACCCTTGCTTCTCTCTCATTTCTCTCTCTTTTCCTCACTCTGAGCTCCAGCAGAAAGAGAAGCAGCAACAACACCATTTTCTCCATTTCTCCCTTCTCTTTTCATTTCTCATTAAACCCCCATTCAAACCCTACTCAAAACAACACTTTTCCTTCACAAACCATACAAAAAATTGAGCTTTTGAGGTGTTTGGTGGTGGATCTGCACACTTGAGGAAAAAGTAGGGATTTTTGGTGTTTCTGAAGGTGTTTTGAACGTATTAACTCATCCTTAACACCCCCTTTGGATAACTTGTTGTATTTTTGGCTAAATATCATATTTTATGCATATTTTGTGCTATATAAAGGGAATTAGTGAGGTTATGATAAAAAAAATTAACTTTTTACGGCTTGATTAGCTTGGTAATGTGATATTAGTGTAGTTTTAGACTTGGGTTTGCTTCAGATTTCACAAATATACCCTAAACTATCATTTTAGTGCAAAAGTGTGATTTTAAACTTGAAGTTGGGTTCTGTTGAAACTGCTACTACCCGGGGTGTTTTATAATAAAATTGTAATTACTGGGATATACACAGGATGTATGGAGTGCACACACCCAACCCGGAAGCCCACCCCCTACCCAGGCCGCCGAAAAACTCATTCTGGCCGCAATTTGCGGCCAGATGGGAGGGTATTGGGTTGGGGTTCTGGTGGTTGGTGTCTGCTGATATTTGGGGTTTCATGGTATATTTATTTTTATAAAACTCCTTCTGTATCAAAATCTGGGACCTATTACCCTATTTTCCGTATTTTAAATCTCCGCGACACGCGTGATACGTGTGTGGTTTTGGATTGTGCTGCATATCGCGACGCATCAGGTTAGCTTCAGGAGCATGATCCCACGTTTTAGCGTATCGCACACACGCGCGCTTGGGTTACTACACGGGGTTCTAGTTTGACCTTAATATTGCGTTTTTGGTGGATTTGAGCTTATGTGTGATATTTTGTGTAAATCTAGGTTCGCAGACGAGTGAGACGGACGCTGCGAAGAAGGGGAAGCAAGTCGTCGGCTACACTTAGCGTGAGACTTCGGTGAGTAGATTTAACATCTACGGGGATATCGCCCGCATGGCGTTCTACGTCAGGGCTGATAGGACTTCATAGCTACACATTGCATTTACCTACATTGACTGTTCATGGATACTGTTGTCGCATTCTGCATTCCCTGCTACTTGTATGAAAACTTAGAATTGATAGAACACCGCACTATTACTAACGGTTTATGTGGCATGAGCACTAATCTGCATGATACACACACAGAGTTAGTAATTGCCATGACACACTCACTGTAGAATTGCCATGATCAATATACAGTAGTTCATTTCATATATGATTCGATATGATTTTCATAGAAATTGGAAGCCGCATGCTGTCTTTGAAAACTGAACTATCTTAAGAAACGCGGTTTCCCCCTTGTACCTATATTATGATGACTTGATGTACATAGCACATCGTATTTGATTTACTCATTGGTGTTGGATTTTTATGTGATTTCTGGTTTTGAGGACAGTGGAATTATTTAAGAAAAGATGCACTATTTGAAAACCCGGTTCCTCGTGATATGATATTTTGGTGCGTCCACCACGCGTTTTATCGGTGCTGAGACGTGTGCTTGGAACCCAATTCGTGGGGTAGATGATCCGTTTGTGGGTTCGTGGTGGACCCGGTATGGCTCCCCTCGGCAAGATGATCGATGGACTTGCCGATTGAGCCTGGAGGTGGGCGAGTACCTACTGGTGATTGGTTGGACCTGGCGGTTATCCGGAGGATACTGACCAGAGTCGAGAGATTGATGCGGGATGATCCGTACTGCCGGGGCCGAGGGCCGATACCGCAGACGGAGCCCGTGGGCTGATCCGGACTTACGGAGCCCGATGTATGAGGATTTGCGTGTCGATGCTGGACACGAGTATTTATGATATTTCGGGTGCCGATGTTGGGCACTCGTGATTCTCAGAGATATACAGGATTTGAGGGCCGAGGAGAGTGCCGGCGCCTGAGTTTATTTGGGGTTTGGGTATAGCTTGGCATCGACTATTTTTCCACGATTGATATTTCGTGTAGATGTTGTTTATCCCATACTCAGCATTGATTATCATGTATCTCATCCTGTAGTTATTTTACCTGACAGAGCATTTGCATGATTATTGCACTTACTGCTTGTCGCATATAGATTTACCTGCTGGCATTTGATAGCGTAGCGCAGTACGTGCATGCTCGTGATTACCTTTATATGTTATCTCTATTCACGAGTTGGCAACTCACCCCGTTGTGCCACAGTATTTGCGGGTTGCCCATCAGAGTAGTCGCGGCAGGCTGCCTTTTTGCATCTTTTGACTTCAGATATCACTACAGTTGGTGCGAGAGCTATTTTGCTATTTAGGTGAGTTGTGGTATCTGGTTACTTTTATTGTACACACTTTTGTATCTAGTATTCTCCATCTACCATATATGTACTTGATTAGAGACAGTGTGAGGACGATGATGTATATTTTTGTATGCTGGTGTCGAGCTCGTGGGAGCCGACTTTATATTTGCAGTTATTATTCTGGGATGTTACTTTTTGCATTCTTCGCTACGGCGTCGTATTTTACTCTTGTGGTGATGGTTTCCGCCGTTGGGCGTGATTGCTCCTGGTTAGGGATGCTTTGTTCATTATATTTCTTTTTCACTTATATCCTGTTTTACCCGATTCTCGGGGTTACTTTTACAAAGGAAATGTTGCCAAAATTATTATAAAGATAATTTAACTTTAAAAAGAACCTCATTGAACTAATTAAGGTTTCTGAATGTTTTCATTAAATGTTTTCAACACTCACTACTTTTAAATGGTTTTGATTTCTGGGTTCGGCTTACTTAGTCGCGTTACGCCTGTAGACGTAGCATAGTTAAGTGCCGGTCACGAGTCGAAATACTCGGGTCGTGACAAAGTTGTTATCAGAGCGTAGGTTTTACCTTTCGGAGTGTTCCTAGGATGACCCTGGTATAATGGAGTAGGTAGCTGAAGCAGGGTGGCGTAGCGTGCGTATGTTCCGCGGCATAGTCACGACACGGTACTCCGCCAAAGTGACCATAAGACTTATTGATTTAAATTCCTTTTTAGTATATACATTCTTGCGATTCGATTTCTGCATCCTTATCGAATCCTATTTTCCTTTCAGCCATTATGCCGCTTTCTTCCCCTGAGTGTCAGAGATGCTAGAGCACGCAGGTTCGAGTCTTTACGCCAGACTCCGGAGATGTCAGTGGCAGAGTATGATGTGCTGTTCACAGAGCTATCTATCTATGCGCTGTATCTAGTGGCTACCGAGGAGTTGCGAATCAAGAGATTTGTTCGAGGCTTGCTTACACCACTGTTCCTTGCGATCAGCGCGCAGCACTACGAGACATATGCAGCAGCGGTAGATGCAGCTCTCTTAGTCGAGGAGCGCCTTGCTGAGACTTCGGTAGTTCCAGAGCCGAAGAGAGTTCGTACTGGTATATCAGCACGGAGACAGACATTCAGACGCCGCGACAGGTATCGTTCAGGTACGATGAGTGGCAGAGATTCGGGACGAGGCCAGATGTTTAGTTCATACCCACGAGAGAGTCAGCAGTCATCGCGAGGTTGCTATAGATGCGGCAGTTTACTTCACCTCGTCAGAGATTGTCCTGAGATTCACCGGAGGGAGACAACAGCACCGCACGTCACCTTACCAGCTTCACCACCCCAGAGGGCATTGCCTGTTGTTCCTACTGTTACTCCGTGTCAGTCTCATACACAGAGAGGTCATGGGCGTGGAGGAGTTGCTCAGAGAGGACGGGATGACCGAGGCAGAGGACAGTCAGTCACAGATGGAGGGCAGGCACGAGTTTTTGCTTTGACGCATCAGGACGCGCAGGCGTTCAATGTGGTGGTCTCAGGTATCCTTCCAGTATATTCTGTTGATGCACACGTGTTGTTCGATCCCGGATCCACGCACTCGTACGTATCCACACACTTTGCGCCGAGTTTGGGTAGAGAGTCTGGGTTGCTTGATCAGCCGCTTGTTGTGACTACTCCTGTGGGAGAGTCGTTTGTTGCTAGGCACGTGTTCCGATCCTGTACCACCTGTATTGGCGAGAGAGAGCTGCCTGTCGATTTGATCCTTCTCGAGATGTTGGACTTCGACGTTCTTTTGGGCATGTATTGGTTGGCCACGTGCTATGCTTCTGTGGACTGCCGTGGGAAGATAGTTAGATTTTGTTTTCCCGGCGAGTCGGTTTTTGTTGTGTTGGGGGACCGTGGTGCCGCCCCACACTGTGTGATTTCTTCTTTTCGCGCTGGACAGCTTTTGAGGAAGGGATGCCAGGGATTTCTCGCCTATGTTTATGATACTAGAGCCACAGAGGTTCCTCTGGATCAGGTTCCGGTTGTTAGCGAGTTCCCTGATGTGTTCCCTGACGAGCTTCCTGGGCTACCGCCCGAGCGCGACATTTCTTTCTGTATTGATTTGGTTCCTGGCGCGGGACCTATTTTTATACCGCCATATCGGATGGCCCCGGCAGAACTTCGAGAATTGAAGGGTCAGTTGCAAGATTTGCTGGATAAGGGACTTATTCAACCCAGTGTTTCTTCTTGGGGTTCTCCGGTCCTGTTCGTCAAGAAGAAGGACGGCAATTTGCGTCTGTGTATCGACTACCGCCAGCTGAACAGAGTTACAGTGCGGAACAGATATCCTTTGCCGCGTATCGACGATTTGTTCGACCAGCTTCACGGGGCAGGATACTTTTCGAGGATCGATTTGTGATCAGGCTATCATCAGCTGCGGGTTCAACAGGAGGACATTCCTAGGACAGCTTTCCGCACGCGCTACGGCCATTACGAGTTTTTGGTGATGTCGTTCGGACTCACCAATGCGCCAGCAGCATTCATGGATTTGATGAACCGTATTTTCCGGCCGTATCTTGATCTGTTCATCATTGTATTCATTGACGATATTCTGGTGTATTCTCGGAGTAGAGAGGAGCACGAGCAACACCTGCGGATTACACTGCAGACCTTAAGAGATCATCAGCTTTTCGCCAAATTCTCCAAGTGTGCTTTCTGGCTGGACAGCGTAGACTTCTTGGGGCACGTGATTTCACGGGACGGTATATGTGTAGACCCGAGGAAGATCGAGGCCGTTCGGAGTTGGCCCAGACCCACATCAGTTACGGAGATTCGCAGCTTTCTAGGGCTGGCCGGCTACTACAGGCGATCTGTGCAGGATTTCTCTCGCATTGCTACACCTTTGACCGGGTTGACCCGGAAGAGAGTTCTTTTCGTTTGGACAGAGGAGTGTGAGCACAGTTTTCAGCAGTTACTGGCTCTACTGACTACGGCACCAGTATTATCGTTGCCTTCAGGGTCAGGTGGATTTGTGGTATATTGTGATGCTTCTCTAGTGGGGCTAGGGTGTGTTCTGATGTAGCATGACAGGGTGATCGCGTATGCTACGCGGCAATTGAAGAAACATGAACAGAACCTACCCCACTCACGATTTGGAGATGGCTGCAGTGGTCTTTGCACTTAAGATCTGGCGACATTATCGGTATGGAGAGTCGTGCCAGATATTTACTGATCACAAGAGCTTAAAGTATATCTTCCAGCAGCGAGACCTGAACCTTAGACAGCGCCGATGGATGGAGTTAGTGAAGGACTACGACTGCGAGATCTTGTACCACCCGGGCAGGGCTAATGTAGTGGCGGATGCTTTGAGTAGGAGGCCCTGAGGTAGTCTATGTCGTTTGAGCGCAGTACAGAGGCAGTCGTCGACGGATTGGCAGATTTTATGTGACAGCCGGGTACAGTCCAAGTTTATGCCGATCGGAGCACAGATTGCGCATGTTCGTCCACGCTCGCAGTTGCTTGACCGTATACATGAGGCACAACACAGTGATGACCGTTGTTCAGAGATTAGGACGCAGATGGGACAGGGCAGATTTTCCGAGTTCGTGATCGATGATCAGGGGATACTACGATTTGGGACCAGATTGTGCATACCAGATGCTGAGGGACTGCGGCATGAGATTCTCGAGGAGGCACATCGATCGGTGTATAGTGTTCATCCAGGTTCCACCAAGTTGTACCACGATTTGAGAGATGTTTACTGGTGGGACGGGATGAAGAGGGACATCGCAGATTTTGTGTCGAGATGCCTGACTTGTCAGCAAGTCAAGGCTGAGCATCAGAGGCCCGCGAGGGAGCTACAGCCGTTGCCCATTCCAGAGTGGAAATGGGAACAGATTTCTATGGACTTTATTGTGGGTCTACCCAAGACTAGTCGAGGGTATGACTCCATCTGAGTGATCGTGGATCGTTTGACGAAAGCGGCTCACTTCCTACCGGTGAAGACGACTTTCGGATTTGCTCAATATGCCCAGATTTACATTGATGAGATTGTACGACTACACGGAGTTCCGGCATGTATTGTGTCCGACAGAGGCACCCAGTTTACCAGCCGACTATGGCAGAGGCTTCAGGAGGCTTTGGGCACCCGCTTGAGTTTCAGCACAGCATTTCATCCGCAGACCGACAGACAGTCAGAGCGGACTATTCAGACTCTCGAGGACATGCTCAGAGCATGCGTACTAGACTTCGGAGGTAGCTGGGATCATCATTTGCCCCTAGAAGAGTTCTCCTATAACAACAGCTACCAGCAGACCATTCAGATGGCACCGTTTGAGGCTCTTTATGGGAGGAGATGTAGATCGCCCGCCTGTTGGACAGAGCTCAGTGAGAGCAGTATCTTAGGTCGCAGATTGTGGAGGAGATGACCGCAAAGATCCAGTTGATTCGCGATAAGATGAGAGCAGCCCAGAGTAGGCAGAGATCTTATGCGGACCGTCGTCGGCGTAGACTTGAGTTTTCTGTTGGGGATCATGTTTTCTTGAGGGTCTCCCCAATGAAAGGTGTGATGAGATTTGGGAAGAAGGGGAAGCTTAGTCCCAGATATGTAGGCCCCTTCGAGATCCTCGAGCGTGTTGGTGCGGTTGCGTATCGGTTAGCCCTTCCGCCCAGTTTTCCAGACGTGCACCCGGTATTTCACGTTTCGATGCTCCGCAGATATATTCATGATCCTTCACATGTGATTCAGCACCCGACGATCCAGCTTGAGCATGACCTTTCCTATGCAGAGCAGCCGGTGATGATCTTGGATCAACAAGTGAAGAAATTAAGATCGAAGGACATACCGTCAGTCAAGGTACTTTGGCGTGGCCAGAGCGGCGAGGAGGTCACTTGGGAGACCGAGAGCGAGATGAGAAAGAGGTATCCCCATCTTTTTGAAGGTATGTATAGTTAGATTTTTAAATTTGGGGACCGAATTTCTTTAAGGAGGGTAGATTGTAACGCCTTGAAATTCGTTTAGAATGTTTTCGCGTTAATTAGCAAGTGTGCGTGTTTTTCGAAAAAAATGGATATCTTATTTTTCTTCTTGACTAGTGGTCTTTTGTGTTGTGAAGTGTTCTTATGGATATATATATATATAGGGTTGTTAATTATTTTTAGTTGTGTTTACCCTAATTGGAAATTGTGTTAGTGTACACATGCACGCTTAACACATTTTTTGTGACTTTGGTTAAAAAGTGTATCATGTTAACCCTTTTTCTTTCTTGCATGGTTTTACTTATCCCACCCATTTAAACAAGTCAAAACCTTTTTATTATAATGCAAATTTAAATAGAAATGAAGGTATGGTGGTTAGGTATGGGATTTGACCTTGTTTGACCCTTGCTTCTCTCTCTTTTCTCTCTCTTTCCCTCACTCTGAGCTCCAGCAGAAAGAGAAGCAGCAACAACACCATTTTCTCCATTTCTCCCTTCTCTTTTCATTTCTCATTAAACCCCCATTCAAACCCTACTCAAAACAACACTTTTCCTTCACAAACCATAGAAAAAAATGAGCTTTTGAGGTTTTGGTGGTGGATCTGCACACTTGAGGAAAAAGCAGGGATTTTTGGTGTTTCTTAAGGTGTTTTGAAGGTATTAACTCACCTTTAACACCCCCTTTGGATAACTTGTGGTATTTTTGGCTAAATATCACATTTTATGCATGTTTTATGCTATATAAAGGGAATTAGTGAGGTTATGATAAAAAAATTAACTTTTTATGGCTTGATTAGCTTGGTAATGTGATATTAGTGTAGTTTTAGACTTGGGTTTGCTTCAGATTTCACAAATATACCCTAAAGTATCATTTTAGTGCGAAAGTGTGATTTTAAACTTGAAGTTGGGTTCTGTTGAAACTGCTACTACCCGGGGTGTTTTATAATAAAATTGTAACTACTGGGATATACACAGGATGTATGGAGTGCACACACCCAACCCGGAAGCCCACCCCCCTACCCAGGCCGTCGAAAAACTCATTCTGGCCGCAATTTGCGGCCAGATGGGAGGGTATTAGGTTGGGGTTCTGGTGGTTGGTGTCTGCTGATATTTGGGGTTTCATGGTATATTTATTTTTATAAAACTCTTTCTGTATCAAAATCTGGGACCTATTACCCTATTTTCCGTATTTTAAATCTCCGCGACACGCGTGATACGTGTGTGGTTTTGGGTTGTGCTGCGTATCGCGACGCGTCAGGTTAGCTTCAGGAGCATGATCCCACGTTTTAGCGTATCGCGCATACGCGCGCTTGGGTTACTACACGGGGATCTAGTTTGACCTTAATATTGCGTTTTTGGTGGATTTGAGCTTATGTGTGATATTTTGTGTAAATCTAGGTTCGCAGGCGAGTGAGACGGACGCTGCGAAGAAGGGGAAGCAAGTCGTCAGCTACACTTAGCGCGAGACTTCGGTGAGTAGATTTAACATCTACGGGGATATCGCCCGCATGGCGTTCCACGTCAGGGCTGATAGGACTTCATAGCTACACATTGCATTTTCCTACATTGACTGTTCATGGATACTGTTGTCGCATTCTGCATTCCCTGCTACATGTATGAAAACTTAGAATTGATAGAACACCGCACTATTACTAACGGTTTACGTGGCACGAGCACTAATCTGCATGATACACACACACCGTTAGTAATTGCCATGACACATTCACTGTAGAATTGCCATGATCAATATACTGTAGTTCATTTCACGTATGATTCGATATGATTTTCATAGAAATTGGAAGCCGTATGCTGTCTTTGAAAACTGAACTATCTTAAGAAACGCGGTTTCCCCCTTGTACCTATATTATGATGACTTGATGCACATAGCACATCGTATTTGATTTACTCATTGATGTTGGATTTTTATGTGATTTCTGGTTTTGAGGACCGTGGAATTATTTGAGAAAAGATGCACTATTTGAAAACCCGGTTCCTTGTGATATGAGATTTTGGTGCGTCCACCACGCGTTTTCTCGGTGCTGAGACATGTGCTTGAAACCCGATTCATGGGGTAGATGATCCGTTTGCGGGTTCGTGGTGGACCCGGTATGGTTCCCCTCGGCAAGATGATCGATGGACTTGCCGATTGAGCTTGGAGGTGGGCGAGTACCTACCGGTGATTGGTTGGACCTGGCGGTTATCCGGAGGATACTGACCAGAGTCGAGAGATGGATGCGGGATGATCCGTACTGCCGGGGCCGAGGACCGATACTGCAGACGGAGCCCGTGGGCTGATCCGGACTTACGGAGCCCGATGTATGAGGATTTGCATGTCGATGCTGGACACGAGTATTTATGATATTTTGGGTGCCGATGTTGGGCATTCGTGATTCTCAGAGATATACAGGATTTGAGGGCCGAGGAGAGTGCCGGCGCCTGAGTTTATTTGGGGTTTGGGTACAGCTTGGCACCGACTATTTTTCCACGATTGATATTTTGTGTAGATGTTGTTTATCCCATGCTCAGCATTGATTATCATGTATCTCATCCTGTAGTTATTTTACCTGACAGAGCATTTGCATGATTATTGCACTTACTGCTTGTCGCATATAGATTTACCTGCTGGCATATGATAGCGTAGCGCAGTACGTGCATGCTCGTGATTACCTTTATATGTTATCTCTATTCATGAGTTGGCAACTCACCCCGTTGTGCCACAGTATTTTCAGGTTGCCCATCAGAGTAGTCGCGGCAGGCTGCCTTTTTGCATCTTTTGACTTCAGATACCACTACAGTTGGTGCGAGAGCTATTTTGCTATTTAGGTGGGTTGTGGTATCTGGTTACCTTTATTGTACACACTTTTGTTTCTAGTATTCTCCATCCACCATATATGTACTTGATTAGAGACAGTGTGAGGACGAAGATGTATATTTTTGTATGCTGGTGTTGAGCTCGTGGGAGCCGACTTTATATTTGCAGTTATTATTCTGGGATGTTACTTTTTGCATTCTTCGCTACGGCGTCGTATTTTACTCTTGTGGTGATGGTTTCCGCCGTTGGGCGTGATTGCTCCCAGTTAGGGATGCTTTGTTCATTATATCTCTTTTTCACTTATATCCTGTTTTACCCGATTCTCGGGGTTACTTTTACAAAGGAAATGTTGCCAAAATTATTATAAAGATAATTTAACTTTAAAAAGAACCTCATTGAACTAATTAAGTTTTCTGAATGTTTTCATTAAATGTTTTCAACACTCACTACTTTTAAATGGTTTTGATTTCTGGGTTCGTCTTACTTAGTCGCGTTACGCCTGTAGACGTAGCGTGGTTAAGTGTCGGTCACGAGTCAAAATACTCAGGTCGTGACAAATACGCATCCTAGCCCCACTCGTGAAGCGTCACAATAGACAACAAATCCGCCTGATCCTGAATGCAGCGATAACACCGGTGCCGTAGTCCAACAAGTCCGTAGCTGCTGAAAACTGTGCTCGCACTCCTCTGTCCAATCGAAAGGAACTCCCTTCCGGGTCAATCCGGTCAAAGGTGCAGCAATATGGGAGAAATCCAGTACAAATCGCCTGTAGTAGCCAGCCAGGCCTAGGAAACTGCTGATCTCGGTAACCGATGTCGGTCTGGGCCACTGCTGAACGACCTCGATCTTCTTCGGGTCTACACATATGCCATCTCTTGTAATCACGTGGCCCAAGAAACCAACGCTGTCAAGCCAAAACGCACACTTGGAGAATTTCGCGAACAGCTGGTGCTCCCTCAAAGTCAGCAACGTGATCCGCAAGTGCTGCTCGTTCTCCTCTCGGCTCCGGGAATACACCAAAATATCATCAATAAACACGATGATGAAAAAGTCAAGATACGGCCTTAATATACGGTTCATCAAATCCATGAATGCTGCTGGGGCGTTGGTGAGTCCGAACGACATCACCAAAAACTCATAGCGGCCGTAGCGCGTGCGGAAAGCTGTCCTCGGTATATCCTCCTGTCGAACTCGTAGCTGATGGTATCCTGATCGCAAGTCGATCCTCGAAAAATATCCTGCCCCCTGAAGCTGGTCGAACAGATCGTCGATACGTGGTAAAGGATACCTGTTCCGTACAGTAACTTTGTTCAGCTGGCGGCAATCAATGCACAAGCACAAACTTCCGTCTTTCTTCTTGACGAACAGGACAGGAGCACCACACGGAGAAATGCTAGGTCGAATAAGCCCTTTATCTAACAAATCTTGCAGCTGATCCTTCAGTTCTCTAAGCTCCGTCGGGGCCATCCGATAAGGAGGTATAGAAATAGGCCCCGAGCCGGGAATCAAATCAATACAGAAGGCAATATCGCGCTTAGGCGGTAGCCCAGGAAGCTCGTCAGGGAAAACATCAGAGAACTCACATACAATCGGAACCTGGTCTGATGGAATATCTGTAGCTCTAGTATCGAAAACATAGGCTAGAAATCCCCGACATCCCTTCCTCAACAGCTGTCCAGCGCGAAGAGAAGAAATCAATATGTGAGGGGTGGCACCACGGTCCCCATGCACAACAAAAGCCGGCTCGCCGGGAGAAAAAAATTTAACTGTCTTCTCACGGCAGTCCACCGACGCATAGCACGTGGCTACCAATCCATGCCCAAAAGAACGTCGAAGTCCAACATCTCAAGAATGATCAAGTCGACAGGCAACTCTCTCTCGCCAATACGGACAACACAGGATCGGAACACGTGCCTAGCAACAAACGACTCTCCCACAGGAGTGGTCACAACGAGCGGCTGATCAAGCAAACCGGACTCTCTACCCAAACTCGGCACGAAGTGTGTGGAAACGTATGAGTGCGTGGATCCAGGATCAAACAACACGTGTGAGTCAACAGAACATACAGATAGGGTACCTGTCACTACGGCATTGGATGCCTATGCATCCTGCGGCGTCAAAGCAAATACTTGGGCCTGACCCCCACCAATAGCTGGCTGTCCTCGGCCTCGGCCTCGGTCTCCTCGTCCTCTCTGGATCGGACCGCCACGTCCACGGCCTCTGGGTGAATCAAACTGACGTGGAGCATCGCCTGGGATAGGAAGTAGAGCTCTCTGAGGAGGAGGTGGTGAAGGTGGTAAGGTCACATATGGAACTGTCGCCGCTCCCTGTCGTCTCACCGGACAGTCTCTGATAAGATGGTGCGGACTCCCGCACCCATAACATCCTGGCGACGCCTGCTGTCCCGGCGGATATGAACCATATAACTGACCCCGTCCAACTCCTCTGCCGGGCCCATCTCTCGGAAAGAGTCTGGCACGCTGCCTCTGAGATGGTACATCGGTACGAATCCTCTTCGGCCTAGAAACGGCCGAAGTCGCTGAAATACGTGCCTCCATCTGTAATGTCGTGTCCATAGTAGCTGAATAAGTGTCAAAGTGGCAAGAAATAGCTGGGTGTCAAGTCCCTGCACGAACCTCTTCACTCTATTTTCTTCAGTATCTACCAAATACGGAGCATATCTGGACAACTGCGTGAACTGAACATCGTACTCAGACAGCGTCATCCCGGGAGTCTTGATCAAGGCTTTAAAACTACGAGCTCTAGCATCACGAATGCTCTCTTGTAGGAAACGAGATAGAAATACCGCTGTGAACTCGGCTCAAGTCATAGGAGGTAGACCTGCAGCTCGAGCTCTCTCGACGGACTCACACCACGTCTGCGCAAGGCCCTCTAGACGGAAACTCGCAAGCTCCACCCATCGATCGTCAGAACATCTGAGCGAACGGAAAATCCTGGCTAATCTGTCAAGGAATGTCTGTGGATCCTCCGCTGCATCTATGCCGGTGAAGACTGGAGGTCTCAGCCTCATGAAATCCTGTAGTGATACTGGGATAGCCACGGTAGTAGTAGTAGGAGTAACTATCTGGGCAGCAGGTACCATGGTAGTCTATGATGTGGTAGGTACGTCCTCCGATCTCGATGCACGACTAGCCTCTACTAAGGATCCCACCATCTGTCGTAACTCCTGCATACCTCCCATCATCTGTCGTAGCTCCTCCATACGAGACTCTAGCCTATCCATGCGGCCTGGGGAAGGCGGATCAGTCTGTCCCTGAGGCGTAGGTATACCACCCTGCTCGGTCCTCGTCTCAGACGAGCCTGCTCGGATCTCATCTGTCATGACCCGAAAGAGCACGTGACTGGCCTTTGAACCATATGAAGTCTATAGGACCCCATCTGATCCAAGTAAGCCAAAAGCCCAGAAATCTAAAACCATTTAAAGGGTAAATAAGGAAAAAACTGGTTTTAAGAAGTAAGAAATCATGTTCCGAAAATCAAGTTTTTAAATAACTAAGCCGAATATGTATTTTAAAAATGTGTAACCTTTCCTGAAAAATTCGGCAGAGTTTCCTTTGTGAAAACTGGCCCCGAACGGGGTATAACAAGAATAATATATATGAAATGATAAAAGGCATCCCCAAGCGGGAGCTAGCTCTTCATCAATCGACGGTCACAACCACACAAGCAATGATAATATACAACGCCAAAGGGCGAGGATCAAAACCCAAAAAGATCTCAAAACAGCCAGAAAACCGTAATACTACAAGCGCGACTCTAAGTTCGAAATAATACAACACTGATTTCTGAGTCTGAAACAATATACAAGTTTTGGTTGATGGAATTCTAGATACAATGAATAATACATGAACAATGGCGGTTCTGATACAAAAGAACCCACCTACCCAAGCAAGTCACCCATAAGGAAGCAGTGTGCCAGAAATGCTGCTATGGAATCTGTACGGCAAAACCTGCAAGAACTGTGGGCACAATGGGGGTGAGTTGCCAACTCGTGAATAGAAAAATATCTACAAGCAGAGATCGAATGTATGACCCATCCTAGGTCAATACGATCAGATATAAATAAACCTCAATATGAATAAAACTGAAGCATGCTAAACTGGCAATGTATTCTCTATACATGAGTGTAGTGCCAAGTGCTCGTGCCAGTGCCTCAGGTATTAGCATAACATAAATGTGAGGTACAATCAATGAAATCAATCTGCATGTACGTGGATCCCGTCCACTCGTCACCCAATGACAATAACCACCATGCATGTAAATATCATCAGCATATGCATGGGAATATGAGGATATAAACCACCTGTGTCCCTCGCGACACGTCAAAATCATGGAACCGGAGTGCCCAGCATCGGCACTCGAAAACATCATGAAAACTGTGCCCAGCATCGGCACGTAGATCCTCATATATCGGGCTCCGTCAGTCCGGATCGGTCCACGGGCTCTGTCTGCGGTATCGGCCCTCGGCCCCGGCAGTACGCCCATATCCATCTATCGACTCTGGTCAGTATCCTCCGGATAACCGCCATGTCCAACCAATCACCGGTAGGTACTCGCCACCCTGCCAGGCTCATCGTCTACTCCACGAAAAACATTTCTTGCCCCGGGGAACCATACCGGGTCCACCATGTATCCGCAATCGGCCTCATCCGCCTCCTCGAATCGGGTTTCACATGTCGCTCTCAGCACCGAGAAAACACATGGTGGACGCACTGAAATATCATATCAAGGGTAACCAGGTTTTAAAACAATTACATATTCTCTTTTTGAAACACCCACGGTTCCCGAAAACCAGAAATATCATGGAAACAACATATTTCAATGCGTATAATCAGAAAGCATGACGTATGCGACATGTAAAGAAATGTAAGCAACATACACTGAATGCAACAGTACTACAGTGTAGTGACATGGCAATTATCGATGATGAAGTGTGTGAGCCGGCAACAAAGTGTACGTGGAACATACGCATCATCGATAATTGTGCTGGTGTCCTAGCAGCATGACTGAAATATATCAACAATATAAGCGATGCAATGCAAACAGCATGAATATGCGGAATCGAATAATCAACGCAACAGTAAAGAACCTGCCTCAATAAATATATCATGCAGCCTTGCCTTTTGAAATAAGACGAATCAGGGATTTTGGTAAAATAAGGGCTACGGTGTTTTAAGAAAAGATTCGTCATTTGAAAATATCCGTATAAACCCTTTTTGCCTATCTTTACAATACCCCCGATTTGTTAGTTTTGAAATAGGTATGACTCGGGTCAATCTAATGTCTACTAAGTAATCTAAACAGGAGGGGTATGAAACCACCTACATCTGAGTCGACATTCACATATATATACAATAGTCAGTGATCTCGCCTCAATAGTATCACGTATGATACGGTATATCATATAACATCCTCGAGTCATGAGTGCGGATCTAACATCAATGTAAAGCCCGTACGGTAAATCGTCGTACGGCATCCCAATAGCCGGGTACGAGTCAATACCACATTCATCTCAACACATATTCGGTATCACTACCATCATAACACATAATCTAGGGTACAAATCTAAGTCTAGTACCATCGACACCATCTATGTAAAAATGGATGCGGGGTAAAACACATGCCCAAGGCCCTGCCAAAACCACCATGTCGCATCTCAAATACAAACTCTGTCATATCGCCGAATCTCACGACCTCAAGTCAAACTTATCAACTCATCTCAATCCCGTATATGAACACATAGTCCCATACCCATGTGTAGATATACACCTCCAAATACGCACAGATAAATGAATGAATGCATGCAAGTATATGTGTATGTGTATGTGTGCAACCCCTACTCTAGGGTTTCACACTATACTAAACCGATACATTCTTATCACCAATAATACCATTATTATCATCAATAATCCTAACAACACATAATAAATATATGTGTGTATACGTATTCGTATATATCACCACTGACTGCGGGGGTGTTATACGCCATCCACCCGACTTCTCCCCGTAGATATAAATCTACTCACCTTATTTCTCGTGTGCCAATGCCGATATCGCTATCTTCATCTTCTTTGCCTCAACATCACGTAGGGTACCTATAAGTATATCACAACGCTAAAGCATATGAAAATCACATCGGAAACCAAAATAGCAGACGCTACTCACATAGGTAAAAACCTATCGTCTCGCATGTAAACACGATCAATATCCACTTGTCGTTGACGTCCAAACGCCACCCGACAGAAACGAATTACCAAATACCAAAATCCATGCTAAAACAAGTCGTAAATGTAACTTTCCAGAAAATAAAATATTATTTTTTTTCTTTCTTTGAGAATTTAAAATAATAAAATAATGACCATGTGTAAAACAAAAAAAGATATCTTCAGCGATTGGCCTAAAAATATTTATGCTTGAGGAGTTTGTCACAAATTGGTATTGTTGTAGCACGTATGTGTATATACATACAAACATATATATATATATATATATATATATATATATATATATATATATTTAAACCAATGTGTGTGTGTATTTATATGGTATGATTGGAGCTATCACCATTTTTCCCTAGTTCCCATGTTTCCCCCTTAATTATTCCTGGGTTACCCCATTTCTTTCCTCCCCCACTCTGGAAAATTCCAACAAGAAAAAAGGGGGGTTTCCCCATCTCATCTTCGCGCGCGAGAGAGAGAGCCCTAGATCGGCGATCTCGCGACACGCAACCCCGCCGCCGCCGCCGACTTCTCCTCCGTCTCTCCCCCTAAATTCAAACCCTAACCCTATTAATGGCGTGTGCGGCATCTCCTCCCCTGAGCCAAGCGTGCTTCCCCCGTTCTTCTCCGATGACGTCGTCTTCAACGTCGTGGCCAAGAAGGAGGCGGATCCTCATGAATGGGCGTGCCTCTACCGCGTCTCCACCCGCTTCGCCTTCCTCATCGCCACCTGCTGCTTCCGATCGAGATGCCCTTCCACCGTCTCCGATCTCGTCGCCTACTCCTAATCATCGTAGCTCTCGCCTTCTTTTTCTCCTCAACAAGCTACCAATTGTCCTCGGCGCCACCCACGACGACATCCCGAATCTCGCAGCGTTTCCCCCCTCGACCGAGTTCCAGTGGGTTGCCGCCAACGTCGCGCCCTTCGTCCCCACATTGAGGATCTCAATCGTCGCCGTCGGGTACTAGGTGCTCAAGTCGAACGACGCGGGGCTGGCGTCTCAGCTGCTGCCGGCGATGCTGTCTTCCTGCAGGTATACTTCATGTTTTCTTAGCATATGCCGCAATTGCTGTGCTTAGATCTCAGTGTTGGTCTAGAAGAGGAATACTGCATTGTTGGCTATTGGGAACTTCTGTATCTGTTCGATTGCTGTTGGGATGTTTGTAGAGGTTATAGTCATGTATCTAATCCAACACCGAGCCTATCACCCTGGAATTGACAATCTTTTGGTTCTTCTCATTGGAGGAATTCCCATAGCCATGCCCAATGTTTTGTCTGTTACGATGGCAATCGGATATCATCGGTTGTCTCAGCAGGGAGCTATAACGAAGAGGATGACTGCTATTGAAGAAATGACCAGCATGGATGTTCTTTGCTGCGATAAAACATAAACCGTTAATCTGAACAAACTAACTGTGGACAAGAACCTTGTCGAGGTTTTTAACCATATGAGGAGCAGATATGTGATGCTTGGATTGCTATGATCTAGGGGTTGGGGATCTATAGCCGAGCTACGGAAGCTCTTCGAATGTATGGAGAAATAGAGGGGGAAGGTGTGAGGCCAAATGACGTAACATTCTTGGGGGTCTTGGATGCGTGTAGTTATGGGGGAATGGTGAATAAAGCAAAGGATGTCTACAAAAAGATTGTAGTAGAATATGGGACGAACCTGAATATGAAGCATGATGAATGCATAGTTGATCTATTGGGGAGGTTAGGGCTGTTGGATGAAGCACATGAGCTTATAAGAAGAGTGCCTTTGGAAAGGGATGCTATGGCATGGCGATCATTGCTTGCGGCTTGTAGAGTGCATGGAGATATCAGGCTTGGTAAGCTTACACGAGAAGCCTTAGTGGCTTTGGGCGATGATCACCCAATTGACTCGATTCTTTTAACAGGTGCACATGCATTGTTGGGGAAGTAGGCGGAAGTCAGAATAATGAGGGATTTGGATCAGAAAGGGATGAAGATGGTGGACAAGATGGAGCCAGGGTACAGCTTGATTGAGATGAGTAGATAGATGATGAAGAGAAATAGGCAAGTGGATGTAAGGATACCCTCATGTGGTTTTTGAACATCAAGGATGAGCATGGCGTCATCGACTTCGACAGACAAGGGCCAGGTGAGTAGATGCATATCTACGGGGAAAGTAGGATGGATGGCGTTTAGCACCCCCGCAAACGTAAAATAGGGATATTACTTATTGTCATTAGGAAGTCGGACGTGACCTTAGATTCTTGGCGAGTAGGATCCTATTAAAGACTTTAGGTTGGACTAGACCGATTTAGAAAGACTTAACTAGAGAATGAATGCCTTGGAGGGAATTCATAGGTTTCAGGTAGATACACACGCACACACATACATTTGATTTGGTGTAGGGTTCTATAGGTATATATATACACACACACACACACACACACACACACATACACACACATATAACATATACACATGATATTGGGAGGTTATATGATATTTGGAAAGGAGCCAGTATGATTGGACGTGATGCCGTGAGTTAAAGATATATGATCGAGTATGACATGAGATGTACTATGATATTAGCGGATCGTTGGGAAATGAGAAAATAGATATGTATACACAAACGATAATAGGTGATGATGCACATAGGTAATAATTGACCCATACCCTAATTTTGGGATGCCGTACGGCGGATCTTACCGTATGAGGCATAAATGTGATGATTGATCCCCACTCTTCACTCGAGGAAGTCGTACTATGTACGTGACGTTATTGAGGCTGGATCGCCAACTACTAGAGATATCGACTCAGACTTTAGGAGGATTCTTCTTACCTATCGACAAGTGTCCTTAGTTAGTTCCTTATTTGGTTAGGTAGATCTTAGTTTAGGCTCGAGTCATACTCATTTTCAAAACTAACGGATCATGCTTACTTTTCATCCAACAAGCTGTATAACTAGTAATTAGTATATATATTCTCTAGTTGTGCGTTTACTACACATTTACTGTTATATTCATGATTGCACTTATCGCATTGCATATTCATACGTATGATTATTTAGCCATTATGAAACTCTTTCTGTTAGGACACTAGCACCATTACCGATGACGCGCATGTTTCACGTACACTTATTTGCCGGCTCACACACATCATCATCGGTAATTGCCATGTCACATACACTTTAGAACACATTATCTTTTATTGATAGAATCAGCTAAAGGCTAGATCAATATAATAATGTATGGTTACTCTCATGTGCTAGTTAGACATTGCATTCATTACATGGAAACTTCTTGCATTCCTATTTTCATATTATCATGTAGTATTGTGGGGATTATGCCGATACTCATTATTACTTACTCATGATTTTGAGATTTTGGATTTCTATGAGATTTCTGGATTTTGGGGAAAACCGCAAGAATATATATAAAAACTTCTCTCTCTCTCTCTCCCTCTCTTTTTGAAATATAAGCTGCGGTTTTCTCGTGATGTATATGTCGTCCACCATGAGATTTCATGTTTTCTGTTGGATTTCGAGACCCGATTCGAGGAGTGGATGAACCGTCTCGGGTACATGGTGGGCCCGGTATGGTACCCCGGGGCAAGAAGATCGAGTTGTAGACGATGAGCCTGGCAGGGGAAGACTACCTACCGGTGATGTCTGGCGCGGCGGATATCCGGAGGATACCGACCGTTGTCGTGAGATTTGATGATATGGGCCGATCCGGACTGACGGAGCCCGAGATATTGAGACTATAAGACATTGAGACTATGAGGTATTGAGACTTGAGATTTACCTATTTTGTGTCGATGCTTGACACGGATTTCCATGGATTTCACTGATGATATTTCAGATTTCTATACAAATTTTACTAGGATAAAAGTTAATGATTTCTTATACAGAAATACCCAGATTTCAGGTTGATTGTTTTACATTCATGGTGCATGCATACTCATTCACATGACATATTACTATTTGAGGTACTGACACGAGCACGGAGCATTTGCACTTACACGTAGTTTATTACCCCGCCATTACTAGATGACCAATAATATATTAGTATATTATTATGACCTAGGACAGCGTCGTGCATTCGATTTCTTTTCGCAGATGTCTTCTACTCACGAGTTGGCAACTCACCCCCGTTATGCCAAATTTTCTTACAGGTTTAGGTGTACAGGTTTCCTTGGCGGCTTGCTGCACACCACTTCATTCAGGGCGATTGCTAGGTAGGTGAGTTCACTTGTATCGTGACCACTATTGTATTTTCATTATTTCAGTTATATCTAGTAAGCTCCATCAACCAAACATTGTACATTTGCTAGATTTGGAAATTGGTTGTAGATTCTTTTGACCTTAGAGTCACGCTGTTTTATTGTTATGGTTTTTCTGGTTTTCTTGATGATGCTAGTTTCCTTTCCTTTCTGAGTTTTGATCCTCGTCCTTTGACGTTGTATTTTATATTGCCTGTGTGATTGTTTCCGCCATTTGGCGAAGATCTAGCTTCCATTTGGGGATGCCTTTATTCTTTTTTTTTTTTTACTTTCTTGCTTTGTACCCGTTTCGGGGCTAGTATTTACAAAGGAGACTCTGCCGAAATTTTCGGGAAATTTTGATGCTTTTAAAATATTTAATGCGACCTATTTGGTTTAAATCACTTTTATTAAATAAGTTTTCTTTCACTCTATTTCATTATTTGGTTCAGATTTCTGGGTCTTGGCTTACTTAGATTACGTCATGCCTCCAGACGTTGCGTAATTTAAGTGCCAGTCACGTTCCGTACTTTCGGGTCGTGACAAGTTGGTATCAGAGCGCTAGGTTTAACCTTTGTATAAGTCTAGGTGACCCTTGGTTGATGGAGTAGGTGACTTAGGTAGAGTGACGTACCGTGGGTATGATCCACGGCATACTTACGATACGCTACTCTGCTTAAGAAGCCTTAGGATGTACATTTCCTTGCACCGTATTCTATTTGTTCCTTTGATCTATCTTCGTCGATATCCGATGGTGGTTTCTGTTACCACGGTCGCACGGGAAGAGGGAGCTGCGGCTCGAATGCGATAACCCTTAGGGTGTCGTTTATTCTTGAGGATGGAAGCATTGTTTAGCGTCCGGACGAAAGGTGTTCACATGCCGTCCAGACGAAGTTAAAAAGGTTCGAACGATTGTCAGAAATCATTTTCCCAAATTTAAGGTATTCGGAGGAACATGCAGGTATTTCTATGGACCATCTAGAAGAATGAAACCCTAACTCGACATAATGACCATGAGAACGCCTTTGAACCTTAGGGTTTACGGCAGTTCCGCGGTGCCATTAGTGAGGCTTGGGTTTGCCCTTCTACGGCTGGTCCGCTGATGCTGGGGCATGTACTGGATATAATTTCCAGAAGAAGTTGCGATGAGTATGCAGTTGTTCCAGAACAAGAAATGGATTTAGTAAAGGATAATTTCCGGGCAGTTCAGCAGAAATGAGATTCGGGAGAGATCCCGACAGGAACTTTCTGGAAATACTACACGAGAAGATTTGGACCCACGATCAGTTGTATTACGCACACCCAGTAGGACAGAGTTCGGCATCGTCGATGAGACATGTTATGAGTGACCATGATAGTTATCCAGAGACTTTTAGAGGATGTGCCAGAGCGGAATTGTTTCCCTCATTGTTTCCATATTGGGCCATGGAGCCGAGAAGCTATGTAACTGGCAATCTGCGGTGAAAGACGAGAGCCTAAGAACACAAGGCGGCAGGCCATGAATAGGATGCAAGGAGATATCTTGCTCTGCTAGTTTTGGATGCACCGACACCCTTCGACATTCGAGAAGGAGCACATCGACGTCAGTGTTACGATCTGCGATTTTGTGATTTGAATCTTATATTTCCGTTGTTTGGATTTCGGTATTTCGACGGTTCGTTTTATGATTGATATTTTTGTGTGCACCCTAGTTGCACTTGACTCGTATTTTTATGTATTAGTCGTACTGATGATCGTTTTTGTGCCCCATTGCACCTGATTCTGACTTATGTTTTCGGGATAGTTTACATACGCTTTTCGTACATTAATTTGGTCTTGTGCACGCTGATGCACGTGCTTGTGAGATTATCTATCACGGTATACTTGATTTTGATTCGGTGTATGTCTTATATCGCTGATTTCGATTTTTATATGCGATATTTGTTCTCGTTCCCCTTAGTGCACTGGATTGTGTTTTCGTGCACCATGTGCACCTGATTGAGATTTTTGCACATATTTGGCGCACTTGATATGATTTTGTGCACACCAGGTGCACTAAATCGAGATTTTTCGTGCATATCAGACGCACCGGATATTGTTGTCAAGCACACCCGTTGCATTTGACAGATGTTTTTGGTGCACACCCATTGCACTCAGTTATGTTTCTGTGCACTCTCGTGGCACCAGTATTTGATTTCGATTTCCATGCGCATCAGACGCACGTGGTATACTTTCTATGTATTTTTATGATTGATTTCTTTAGAGTAGCATAATTTATGATATTTACTATACAGTTTAGTAACCGAACAGGACTGGTCTGAGAACAGCACCTGAGTAATTTTGCATGCCTTTTTATTTGGACGCTTCCACGATTTCAGGAGGTACGCACTATACATACGTTGTTATTATAAGTATATTATATTGGTTTTAATATTGGATATTGACACTGTATTTTCGCCATAATTCCGATGATTGCACACTGCTTGACGGAGATCTGATTTTGAGTTTTACCATCATTTGTCATGCGCATCCATTGCATTACGATATGTTTTGTGTATTCATGATCTCGGAGCCCCGTTGATATGATTTACTGGCTAAAATGTTTTAGTATTTGGGGGAATTTTAATTTAAATTCGGGGACCGAATTTTTTTAAGAGGGAAAGATTGTAACTTTCCAGAAAATAAAATATTATTTTTTTTCTTTCTTTGAGAATTTAAAATAATAAAATAATGACCTTGTGTAAAACAAAAAAAGATATCTTCAGCGATTGGCCTAAAAATATTTATGCTTGAGGAGTTTGTCACAAATTGGTATTGTTGTAGCACGTATGTGTATATACATACATACATATATATATATATATATATATATATATATATATATATATATTTAAACCAATGTGTGTGTGTATTTATATGGTATGGTTGGAGCTATCACCATTTTTCCCTAGTTCCCTTGTTTCCCCCTTAATTATTCCTGGGTTACCCCATTTCTTTCCTCCCCCACTCTGGAAAATTCCAACAAGAAAAAAGGGGGGTTTCCCCATCTCATCTTCGTGCGAGAGAGAGAGAGCCCTAGATCGGCGATCTCGCGACACGCAACCCCGCCGCCGCCGCCGACTTCTCCTCCGTCTCTCCCCCTAAATTCAAACCCTAACCCTATTAATGGCGTATGCGGCATCTCCTCCCCTGAGCCAAGCGTGCTTCCCCCGTTCTTCTCCGATGACGTCGTCTTCAACGTCGTGGCCAAGAAAGAGGCGGATCCTTATGAATGGGCATGCCTCTCCCGCGTCTCCACCCGCTTCGCCTTCCTCGTCGCCACCTGCTGCTTCCGATCGAGATGCCCTTCCACCGTCTCCGATCTCGTCGCCTACTCCTAATCATCGTAGCTCTCACCTTCTTTTTCTCCTCAACAAGCTACCAATTGTCCTCGGCGCCACCCACGACGACATCCCGAATCTTGCAGCGTTTCCCCCCTCGACCGAGTTCCAGTGGGTTGCCGCCAACGTCGCGCCCTTCGTCCCCATATTGAGGATCTCAGTCGTCGCCGTCGGGAACTAGGTGCTCAAGTCGAACGACGCGGGGTTGGCGTCTCAGCTGCTGCCGGCGATGCTGTCTTCCTGCAGGTATACTTCATGTTTTCTTAGCATATGCCGTAATTGCTGTGCTTAGATCTCAGTGTTAGTCTAGAAGAGGAATACTGCATTGTTGGCTATTGGGAACTTCTGTATCTGTTCGATTGCTGTTAGGATGTTTGTAGAGGTTATAGTCATGTATCTAATCCAACACCGAGCCTATCACCCTGGAATTGACAATCTTTTGGTTCTTCTCATTGGAGGAATTCCCATAGCCATGCCCAATGTTTTGTCTGTTACGATGGCAATCGGATCTCATCGGTTGTCTCAGCAGGGAGCTATAATGAAGAGGATGACTGCTATTGAAGAAATGACCAGCATGGATGTTCTTTGCTGCGATAAAACATAAACCGTTAATCTGAACAAACTGACTGTGGACAAGAACCTTGTCGAGGTTTTTAACCATATGAGGAGCAGATATGTGATGCTTGGATTGCTATGATCTAGGGGTTGGGGATCTATGGCCGAGCTACAGAAGCTCTTCGAATGTATGGAGAAATAGAGGGGGAAGGTGTGAGGCCAAATGACGTAACATTCTTGGGGGTCTTGGATGCGTGTAGTTATGGGGGAATGGTGAATAAAGCAAAGGATGTCTACAAAAAGATTGTAGTAGAATATGGGACGAACCTGAATATGAAGCATGATGAATGCATAGTTGATCTATTGGGGAGGTTAGGGCTGTTGGATGAAGCACATGAGCTTATAAGAAGAGTGCCTTTTAGAAAGGGATGCTACGGCATGGCGATCATTGCTTGCGGCTTGTAGAGTGCATGGAGATATCAGGCTTGGTAAGCTTGCACGAGAAGCCTTAGTGGCTTTGGGCGATGATCACCCAATTGACTCGATTCTTTTAACAGGTGCACATGCATTGTTGGGGAAGTAAGCGGAAGTCAGAATAATGAGGGATTTGGATCAGAAAGGGATGAAGATGGTGGACAAGATGGAGCCAGGGTACAGCTTGATTGAGATGAGTAGATAGATGATGAAGAGAAATAGGCAAGTGGATGTAAGGATACCCTCATGTGGTTTTTGAACATCAAGGATGAGCATGGCGTCATCGACTTCGACAGACAAGGGCCAGGTGAGTAGATGCATATCTTCGGGGGAAGTAGGGTGGATGGCGTTTAGCACCCCCGCAAACGTAAAATAGGGATATTACTTATTGTCATTAGGAAGTCGGACGTGACCTTAGATTCTTGGTGAGTAGGATCCTATTAAAGACTTTAGGTTGGACTAGACTGATTTAGAAAGACTTAACTAGAGAATGAATGCCTTGGAGGGAATTCATAGGTTTCAGGTAGATACACACGCACACACATACATTTGATTTGGTGTAGGGTTCTATAGGTATATATATATATATATACACACACACACACACACACACATACACACACATATAACATATACACATGATATTGGGAGGTTATATTATATTCGGAAAGGAGCCAGTATGATTGGACGTGATGCCGTGAGTTAAAGATATATGATCGAGTATGACATGAGATGTACTATGATATTAGCGGATCGTTGGGAAATGAGAAAATAGATATGTATACATAAACGATAATAGGTGATGATGTACATAGGTAATAATTGACCCATACCCTAATTTTAGGATGCCGTACGGCGGATCTTACCGTATGAGGCATAAATGTGATGATTGATCCGCACTCTTCACTCGAGGAAGTCGTACTATGTACGTGATGCTATTGAGGCTGGATCGCCAACTACTAGAGATATCGACTCAGACTTTAGGAGGATTCTTCTTACCTATCGACAAGTGTCCTTAGTTAGTTCCTTATTTGGCTAGGTAGATCTTAGTTTAGGCTCGAGTCATACTCATTTTCAAAACTAACGGATCATGCTTACTTTTCATCCAACAAGTTGTATAACTAGTAATTAGTATATATATTCTCTAGTTGTGCGTTTACTACACATTTACTGTTATATTCATGATTGCACTTATCGCATTGCATATTCATACGTATGATTATTTAGCCATTATGAAACTCTGTCTGTTAGGACACTAGCACCATTACCGAAGACGCGCATGTTTCACGTACACTTATTTGCCGGCTCACACACATCATCATCGGTAATTGCCATGTCACATACACTTTAGAACACATTATCTTTTATTGATAGAATCAGCTAAAGGCTAGATCAATATAATAATGTATGGTTACTCTCATGTGCTAGTTAGACATTGCATTCATTACATGGAAACTTCTTGCATTCACATTTTCATATTTTCATGCAGTATTGTGGGGATTATGCCGATACTCATTATTACTTACTCATGATTTTGAGATTTTGGATTTCTATGAGATTTCTGGATTTTGGGGAAAACCGCAAGAATATATATAAAAACTTCTCTCTCTCTCTCTCCCTCTCTTTTTGAAATATAAGCTGCGGTTTTCTCGTGATGTATATGTCGTCCACCATGAGATTTCATGTTTTCTGTTGGATTTCGAGACCCGATTCGAGGAGTGGATGAACCGTCTCGGGTACATGGTGGGCCCGGTATGGTACCCCGGGGCAAGAAGATCGAGTTGTAGACGATGAGCCTGGCAGGGGAAGACTACCTACCGGTGATGTCTGGCGCGGCGGATATCCGGAGGATACCGACCGTTGTCGTGAGATTTGATGATATGGGCCGATCCGGACTGACGGAGCCCGAGATATTGAGACTATGAGACATTGAGACTATGAGGTATTGAGACTTGAGATTTACCTGTTTTGTGTCGATGCTTGACACGGATTTCCATGGATTTCACTGATGATATTTCAAATTTCTATACAAATTTTACTAGGATAAAAGTTAATGATTTCTTATACAGAAATACCCAGATTTCAGGTTGATTGTTTTACATTCATGGTGCATGCATACTCATTCACATGACATATTACTATTTGAGGTACTGACACGAGCACGGAGCATTTGCACTTACACGTAGTTTATTACCCCGCCATTACTAGATGACCAATAATATATTAGTATATTATTATGACCTAGGACAGCGTCGTGCATTCGATTTCTTTTCGCAGATGTCTTCTACTCACGAGTTGGCAACTCACCCCCGTTATGCCAAATTTTCTTACAGGTTTAGGTGTACAGGTTTCCTTGGCGGCTTGCTGCACACCACTTCATTCAGGGCGATTGCTAGGTAGGTGAGTTCACTTGTATCGTGACCACTATTGTATTTTCATTATTTCAGTTATATCTAGTAAGCTCCATCAACCAAACATTGTACATTTGCTAGATTTGGAAATTGGTTGTAGATTCTTTTGACCTTAGAGTCACGCTGTTTTATTGTTATGGTTTTTCTGGTTTTCTTGATGATGCTAGTTTCCTTTCCTTTCTGAGTTTTGATCCTCGTCCTTTGACGTTGTATTTTATATTGCCTGTGTGATTGTTTCCGCCATTTGGCGAAGATCTAGCTTCCATTTGGGGATGCCTTTATTCTTTTTTTTTATTTTCTTGCTTTGTACCCGTTTCGGGGCTAGTATTTACAAAGGAGACTCTGCCAAAATTTTCGGGAAATTTTGATGCTTTTAAAATATTTAATGCGACCTATTTGGTTTAAATCACTTTTATTAAATAAGTTTTCTTTCACTCTATTTCATTATTTGGTTCAGATTTCTGGGTCTTCGCTTACTTAGATTACGTCATGCCTCCAGACGTTGCGTAATTTAAGTGCCAGTCACATTCCGTACTTTCGGGTCGTGACAGTAAACCATGCACCAACATAGGAAAATCAACCCAGATTTTACCCTAGATGGAATCAGTCAAAACTAGACATACCCAGGGTCAAGAATAGAGGAAATAGGGCCATGCACAAAAATCGAGACAGATCCCTCCTGCTCTGGCCTCAATTTGCGGCCAGAAAGAATTAATTGGCGGCCTCACTATGGGGTTGAGGGCTAGGGTTTGGTGTGGTGGTTGCATGGTGCCTGCACATCTCACTGTCAACTCAGTTTTATTTTTGGGGTCTCGGGTTGAAAGCAGATTCTCAAATACACTCACAGAATTACAGTTTTCCCCCGACATCGTCTCATAAATCCGTATTGTGTTCTAGTCTCTAGTTTAATCCAATAACACATCACCACAGGGTTTCTAAGGTCACAACAAGCCTCAATTTCATCTTTGTTTTCAGTTTTACCCTAAACCCTAACTTGAATTCTTCAAAATCCTCAAAACGACACAATATCGATATGAAGCTAATATGGATGCAATAATAATTGAATTACTAAACTAGGGGTGCAGAAATTACCTCCTTTGGCAACTCAAGAAAATTCTTGAGTTGCTCAAAGTCCTCCAAATCCAATCTTGCTAGGTTCAATGTGTAGCTAGTGAGCTTGGGAACATTTTTTGTGAAGTGGAAATGGGGTTTTGGCTTTGTTTTCATAGTGGATCTAGGGTTTTTGTGAAGAGTGAGAGTGAGGGAGAGGGAGGAGCAGCAGCTCTTCATGAGAGGGGAGAGAAAAGGAGAAGGAAAAATGATGGGGTATGGTTCAAAAAGGTGAAGGTTGACTTGGTCCCTTTCTCTCTCTCATCATGAAACCTTTTCTTTTCTTTTCTTCACTAAACTCTTCTCACTTGAATAGTAGACCCAAAAGAAAAGCCATGGTAGAAATGCACAAGCAACACAAGTGTAGAAAATGATATGTGCACATTTTTGCACAAAAGCTAAAAAATCCAATTAGTGATTTTTAATCGCGATTAGCACTATATTAGCATATAACTAATCTTAAAAACTTTAAAATGGCATAATTCCATAACATACCCTATTTTTAGAATTTTCCATAATTTTCCAAAATTTTTCTCCATTTATTTGTATTTAATTATACCAGAATATTAAAATATTCATTAAAATAATATTAAATTATATAAATTCCCAAAAAATAATATTTTATTATTTTGAAACGTTACAATCTACCCCCTTAAAGAAATTCGGTCCCCGAATTTAAATTTAACCCTCCAAAAACTAAAATATTTCAATACAAATTCCAAATCATCGGGGCTCCGAAATCAGCAATACATAAAATGTATCCTAGCGCAATACATGCGCACGAGTACTGAGCAGATAACTCAAAAGCAACACTCCATCAAGCAGCCCGCAATCATCGGAGTCATGGTAAAGACACAAATGTTAAATCCAATACAAAACCAATATGATATAGATCAGAACTATACATGTAGACACCCAATCTATACATGTGAATAGCTGATGTAAATGCATGCCAAATCTTTTTAAGTCACTGTGCGATGCGCGTAACACTGCATAGTGGCGGACGTTTTTCAGAAGAAAATAACTATATACGTATATATATATCCTTTGTTTAATAGGTACGTTCCGCCGTTTTAAAAACAATTTAGAAGGGTTTCCTTGTTTTTAAATGTTTCGTGTCATATCGGACACGTAGGTATATATATATCAAGACCATAGCTCGCTCTTTGGAAATCCCTTCGAACTATCAATGCATGCAAAATATATCCAGGTACTGTCCTCTGACTAGTCCTGCTCGGTACAAAACGAATATCAAATATCATGAAAATGTACTGCTCCAAAAGGAATAAATCCCAAAAATGCACATAACATCACCCTGTGCGTCTGGTGCGCACTGAAATCAAAATCCATATATGTTCCATACAGGTGCACAAAACAACTTCTAGGTGCAACGGGTGTGCACGAAGCATCTGTCATAGGCAACGTGTGTGCCTGGCAGCCAAAATCCGGTGCATCTGACATGCACGAAGAATCTCGATTTAGTGCATCGGGTGTGCACCAAAAATCGTATCTCAAAACATGCGCCCAACATGTGCGAAAATTCCAAATCGGTGCATCCATCGTGCATGAATGTAATCTAAACCCTGCGCACTCAACATGCACGGAAACACAGAATCCAATAGCAAACGTCGAACATGCGTAAGTCCAGTCGAAAGCACGGAGTGCAAGAATCATAAATATCAGGGTCAAGTCGACGATATAAAATGCGGCTCAATCAAAATTAGGTGTACCGCGATGGAAAAGCCCACAACCGTGTGCATCAGCGTGCATAAATCAAATCAAAACACTAAAAGTGCACGAAAACTATGCTGGAAGCGTAGATCAAATCACCGGCATAAAATAGGCATGAAATCACAATCAATACCTCAAGAATAATAACTATGCGCAAGGTATAAATACCCAGTAGGTGCAACCATGGTGCACAAAATCAAATATCATAGAACTCAGCCATCAAAACCAAATCATGCGAATAGATCGCCCACAATACCGAAATCCAAAGTGACGGATACGTGATAATCAAATCATAAAATCACAAATCATAAATCATAAATACCGTCGTTGGTATACCCTTCTTCATGGTCGAGAAGGTACCGGTACATCCAATGCTAGCGGCGCAAGATATCTACTTGCCTCTTGCTCGCGGCTGGCGTCCTCTGCCTCTGGTTCCTGATCTTTCCTGTAGATTACCAATCTCGCAATCCATCGGCTCATCGGCCCCGTCAGGTGTGCTGACAGGAACGATCCCGTTCTGGCACTTTTCAGTCATCACTCGGTCAATCCTCACGACCGCTCGTAAAGCAGCACATATCTGGCGCCGACCTCGGGTCCTCTGAATGCACATCACGCATTTGCTCCTGGTGCAAATCTTCTTGCAGCAGTGTACTGGAAGGAATCCCTGCTCAAGGTCTCTTCTGATTTTGCCTAGGCCAAACTGTACAGGGCTGGTACTCTGGCATAATCTTTTCTCGCACTCTGGATGTCTGCGTCCTTAGTACAACATCTCCTCGGAAGCTGGTCGCATCCCTGCGCCTCAGTGGGCATATCCGACCTTTAATCTTAACGGGGTGTAGCACCAGCTCGTCTGCATCTCGCACAAACTTCTTGTCCCGCTTGTCTGTATCATCGACCATTTCGACATCGCGTCTCTACCTGCGCACTGCAATGTCCTCGGCTACGGTCCCTCCGAAGTCTCTAACACGGACTCGAAATCACGAACTCGGTATCTTCGTCACTGAGTAGGAGATATTTAGCCGATCACGTCCTCAGCGTACGTATCGCATCTCTGATGTCAGCGGAGCGGAGCGTCATCTCGTCGAAATCTCGTGCGAACTCTTTACTCCACCTTGCTCCAATATCGACTGATTCGGACTCATCTCATCATAGCTACACGGACTGCGCTCCAACGGCTATGCTTGTATCTGGAGTCTCCCAAGCAGTGTCCCATCACAATATCTGAAAGATGTCGAACCATCCGATCGACTCGTCAGAACCTCACAATCCCCCAAGAGCTCAACATCTCGGGTACAGTTTAATAGTATCGAGTATATACCACAGCATCGGTGGTCCAGCCGTAGAAGGGCAAACCCAAGCCTCACAAATGGCGTCGCGGAACTGCCACAAACCCTAAGGTTCAATGGCTTTCACACGGTCATTATGTCGAGTTAAGGTTTCATTCTTCTAGAGGGTCCATAGAATCGCTTGCATGTCTTTCCGAATACTTTAAACTTGGAACATGGGTTCCTGACATTCGATCGTCTCAATCGACTCCCAACGAATCCGCGTGAAGTCGCCTCTAGCTGGAATCAAACTATCTGATGACCTTGCATCGGGGTAAGCAAACGAACCATATGTCCTAGTCATTAATCCTCGGTGACTAGCGACTCACTATCATATCTCCAAGAACATGCTCATGCTGCAGTAGCTCCAATCATCTGGGCGATATCTCATCATTAGCAGCAACGACTGGCTCATTCGTTTATACGCTAAACAGCGCCTCAATCACCCTGGATAAGCGATAATACCAACGGTCATCACATCCTGGCTGGCCTCTATCAGTGGCTCGATCCTCCGGTGCCGATCGGCACATCCGGAAATCTCGTAAAAGCGATCAATCCAACGCTCATGTCGCGAAAACACAATAAGACGACTCCTCAATATGCAATCGTATATCTCGAGAATCACGCCCTGGTCAGTCCTCGTCCACGACGAGCTCATGCTGACGCAACTCGAGCCGTAGCTCACTCTGCCCGTGCAATCGCGGCAGCAAAACCATCACCAGAATCGATGAGGATAGATCATAAGGAGGAATATAATACGGTGCAAGGAAATGTACAACCTAAGGTTTCTTAAGCGGAGTGGCGTGTCGTAAGTATGCCGCGGAACATACCCACGGTACGTCACTCTACTTTAGTCACCTATTCCATCAACCAAGGGTCATCCTACACGGTGAAAGTTCGGGTCTAATACCCCCTCGACTAAGTCTATGTTCCGTAAGGTCAAGCCTAAGTTCCGTATATAGATAACGCCCTAGGCTCCACATAGTCAAACTTAGACTCGAACCAAGGTCAACCTAGCGCTCTGATACCAAGTTTGTCACAACCCGAAAGAGCACGTGACTGGCCCTTGAACCATATGAAGTCTATAGGACCCCATCTGATCCAAGTAAGCCAAAAGCCCAGAAATCTAAAACCATTTAAAGGGTAAATAAGGAAAAAACTGGTTTTAAGAAGTAAGAAATCATGTTCCGAAAATCAAGTTTTTAAATAACTAAGCCGAATATGTATTTTTAAAATGTGTAACCTTTCCTGAAAATTTCGGCAGAGTTTCCTTTGTAAAAACTGGCCTCGAACGGGGTACAACAAGAATAATATATATGAAATGATAAAAGGCATCCCCAAGCGGGAGCTAGCTCTTCGTCAATCGATGATCACAACCACACAAGCAATGATAATATACAACGCCAAAGGGCGAAGATCAAAACCCAAAAAGAACTCAAAACAGCCAGAAAACCGTAATACTACAAGCGCGACTCTAAGGTCGAAATAATACAACACTGATTTCTAAGTCTGAAACAATATACAAGTTTTGGTTGATGGAATTCTAGATACAATGAATAATACATGAACAATGGCGGTTCTGATACAAAAAAACCCACCTACCCAAGCAAGTCACCCATACGGAAGCAGTGTGCCAGAAATGCCGCTATGGAATCTGTACGGCAAAACCTGCAAGAACTGTGGCACAACGGGGGTGAGTTGCCAACTCGTGAATAGAAAAATATCTATAAGCAGAGATCGAATGCATGACCCATCCTAGGTCAATACGATAAGATATAAATAAACCTCAATATGAATAAAGCTGAAGCATGCTAAACTGGCAATGTAATCTCTATACATGAGTGTAGTGCCAAGTGCTCGTGCCAGTGCCTCAGGTATTAGCATAACATAAATGTGAGGTACAATCAATGAAATCAATCTGCATGTACGTGGATCCCGTCCACTCGTCACCCAATGACAATAACCACCATGCATGTAAATATCATCAGCATATGCATGGGAATATGAGGATATAAACCACCTGTTTCCCTCGCGACACGTCAAAATCATGGAACCGGAGTGCCCAGCATCGGCACTCGAAAACATCATGAAAACTGTGCCCAGCATCGGCACGTAAATCCTCATATATCGGGCTCCGTCAGTCCGGATCGGCCCATGGGCTCTGTCTGCGGTATCGGCCCTCGGCCCCGGCAGTACGCCCATATCCATCTATCGACTCTGGTCAGTATTCTCCGGATAACCGCCAGGTCCAACCAATCACCGGTAGGTATTCGCCACCCTGCCAGGCTCATCGTCTACTCCACGAAAAACATTTCTTGTCCCGGGGAACCATACCGGGTCCACCATGTACCCGCAATCGGCCTCATCCGCCTCCTCGAATCGGGTTTCACATGTCGCTCTCAGCACCGAGAAAACATATGGTGGACGTACTGAAATATCATATCAAGGGTAACCGGGTTTTAAAACAATTACATATTCTCTTTTTGAAACACCCACGGTTCCCGAAAACCAGAAATATCATGGAAACAACATATCTCAATGCGTATAATCAGAAAGCATGACGTATGCGACATGTAAAGAAATGTAAGCAACATACACTGAATGCAACAATACTACAGTGTAGTGACATGGCAATTATCGATGATGAAGTGTGTGAGCCGGTAACCAAGTGTACGTGGAACATACACATCATCGATAATTGTGCTAGTGTCCTAGCAGCATGACTGAAATATATCAACAATATAAGCGATGCAATGCAAACAGCATGAATATGCGGAATCGAATAATCAACGCAACAGTAAAGAACCTGCCTCAATAAATATATCATGCAGCCTTGCCTTTTGAAATAAGACGAATCAGGGATTTTGGTAAAATAAGGACTACGGTGTTTTAAGAAAAGATGCGTCATTTGAAAATATCCGTATAAACCCTTTTTGCCTATCTTTACAATACCCCCGATTCGTTAGTTTTGAAATAGGTATGACTCGGGTCAATCTAATGTCTACTAAGTAATCTAAATAGGAGGGGTATGAAACCACCTACATCTGAGTCGACATACACATATATATACAATAGTCGGTGATCTCGCCTCAATAGTATCACGTATGATACGGTATATCATATAACATCCTCGAGTCATGAGTGCGGATCAAACATCAATGTAAAGCTCGTACGGTAAATGGTCGTACGGCATCCCAACAGCTGGGTACGGGTCAATACCACATTCATCTCAACACATATCCGGTATCACTACCATCAAAACACACAATCTAGGGTACAAATCTAAGTCTAGTACCATCGACACCATCTATGTAAAAATGGATGCGGGGTAAAACACATGCCCAAGGCCCTGCCAAAACCACCATGTCGCATCTCAAATGCAAACTCTGTCATATCGCCGAATCTCACGACCTATAGTCCAAACTTATCAACTCATCTCAATCCCGTATATGAACACATAGTCCCATACCCATGTGTAGATATACACCTCCAAATACGCATAGATAAATGAAAGAATGCATGCAAGTATATGTGTATGTGTATGTGTACAACCCCTACTCTAGGGTTTCGCACTATACTAAACCGACACATTCTTATCACCAATAATACCATTATTATCATCAATAATCCTAACAACACATAATAAATATATGTGTGTATATGTATTCGTATACATCACCACGGACTGCGGGGGTGCTATACGCCATCCACCCGACTTCTCCCCGTAGATATAAATCTACTCATCTTGTTTCTCGTGTGCCAATGCCGATATCGCTATCTTCATCTTCTTTGCCTCAAAATCACGTAGGGTACCTACAAGTATATCACAACGCTAAAGCATATGAAAATCACATCGGAAACCAAAATAGCACACGCTACTCACATAGATAAAAACCTATCGTCTCGCATGTAAACACGATCAATATCCACTTGTCATTGACGTCCAAACTCCACCCGACAGAAACGAATTACCAAATACCAAAATCCATGCTAAAACAAGTCGTAAACCATGCACCAACATAGGAAAATCAACCCAGATTTTACCCTAGATGGAATCAGTCAAAACTAGACATACCCAGGGTCAAGAATAGAGGAAATAGGGCCATGCACAAAAATCGAGACAGATCCCTCCTGCTCTGGACGTAATTTGCGGCCAGAAGGAATTAATTGGCGGCCTCACTATGGGGTTGGGGGCTAGGGTTTGGTGTGGTGGTTCCATGGTGCCTGCACATCTCACTGTCAACTCAGTTTTATTTTTGGGGTCTCGGGTTAAAAGCAGATTCTCAAATACACTCACAGAATTACAGTTTTCCCCCGACATCGTCTCATAAATCCGTATTCTGTGTTCTAGTCTCTAGTTTAATCCAATAACACATCACCAGAGGGTTTCTAAGGTCACAACAAGCCTCAATTTCATCTTTGTTTTCAGTTTTACCCTAAACCCTAACTTGAATTCTTCAAAATCCTCAAAACGACACAATATCGATATGAAGCTAATATGGATGCAATAATAATTGAATTACTAAACTAGGGGTGCAGAAATTACCTCCTTTGGCAACTCAAGAAAATTCTTGAGTTGCTCAAAGTCCTCCAAATCCAATCTTGCTAGGTTCAATGTGTAGCTAGTGAGCTTGGGAACATTTTTTGTGAAGTGGAAATGGGGTTTTGGCTTTGTTTTCATAGTGGATCTAGGGTTTTTGTGAAGAGGGGGAGTGAGGGAGAGAGAGGAGCAGCAGCTCTTCATGAGTGGGGAGAGAAAAGGAGAAGGAAAAATGATGGGGTATGGTTCAAAAAGGTGAAGGTTGACTTGGTCCCTTTCTCTCTCTCATCATGAAACCTTTTCTTTTCTTTTCTTCACTAAACTCTTCTCACTTGAATAGTAGACCCAAAAGAAAAGCCATGGTAGAAATGCACAAGCAACACAAGTGTAGAAAATGATATGTGCACATTTTTGCACAAAAGCTAAAAAATCCAATTAGCGATTTTTAATCGCGATTAGCACTATATTAGCATATAACTAATCTTAAAAACTTTAAAATGGCATAATTCCATAACATACTCTATTTTTAGAATTTTCCAAAATTTTCCAAAATTTTTCTCCATTTATTTGCATTTAATTATACCAGAATATTAAAATATTCATTAAAATAATATTAAATTATATAAATTCCCAAAAAATAATATTTTATTATTTTGAAACGTTACATCATCTCGGGCAGCAGCCCTCTGGGCTCTCGTAGCCTTCGGCGGCATAGTGGCTGGTACAGGAAACAGGATAATAAGAACAGTGCAATAGAATCATAGGATACACGAAATTGAAGAAGGAACTTTCAAGCAAGTATATCCTAAAGTCACTTAGGCGGAGTACCGTATCGCAAGTATGCCGCGGACATACACACGCTACGTTACCCTGCTTAAGTCACTTACTTCATCTACCATGGTCATCCTACACTTAGAAAGGTAAAACCTATCGCTCTGATACCAACTTTGTCACGACCCGCAGGGTACGGAACGCGACTGGCACTTAAGTTACGAAACGTCTCAAGGCATCCGTAACATAAGTAAGCCAAAGCCCAGAAATCAAAACCCGATTAAGAAAATAGAGTGAAGGAAAAACCAATTTATTGAAAGCGATTTAATCCATTAAGTCACATCAAGCCTTTTTAAAAGCAACATCCCTTTTTCCAAAAATTCCGGCAGAGTCTCCTTTGTAAAACAGGCCCCCAAACGGGTACAAAACTAGAGTATAACTGAATAACATGAAATATGGCATCCCTAAGCGGGAGCTAGCTCTTCGCCCCAAGGCGGTCACAAATCCCACGCAAAGTAAAACGGCAATGTGCATAAATAAGCATAAGAAGCACAAGTATAATATCATGTCGACTCAAGTGAGCTCGAACCCAAAATACAGCATAAAGAGACCACAAATCTCACAGTTTCGTCTCTAGGTCAATGTACAACAATATAAATAACAGGTACAGCTGATACAATAGATGGAGTACTCTAGATACAATGAATATACAAGGTGGTACAAAATAATAACACAACCCACCTATGAGCAAAACCCTCGAGTCCAGGCAAAAGAGGCAAAAGAAGCTAGTGCGCCCGCCGCTACTGTGCTGACGGAGCGGACCTGCAAAAAGGTTGTGGCACAATGGGGGTGAGTTGCCAACTCGTGAATAATAAATAACATCTATAGAGGCTATCGCAAGCATGCACGCAAGTATACTAGCATCTACAATATATATAAGGCAGGGTATACTAGCAGGTATGTATGCAACATGAATGTACTAGCAGGTATGTATGCAATATGAATCAACTCGTGATCTGAATGTGTAAGTATAAGAAATTATATTGTTCTTTTAGGAATCTCTTTTGAAATATCAGCATAATACCAATTGAATCAACAAGAATCTGTGTCCAGCATCGACACTTCAAAACTGTCTCAATCTCATGTATCCGTGTCACAGTATCTCTGGCTTCAGCCGTCCGGCTAGCCCATCTCAAATATCAATATCTCATCATCTCGCAGCCACGGTCGGTATCCTCTGGATATCCGCCGTGCCAAAAAGTCACCGGTAGGTAGTCCATCCCCTGCCAGGCTCATCGTCAACAACACGAGCTTCTTGCCCCAGGGTACCTTACCGGGCCCACCATGTACCCGAGACGGTTCATCCAACTCCTCGAAACGGGTCTCGAAAACTACAGCAAACTCATGGTGGACGACACTTACATCACTAGAAAACCGCAACTTTGCATATATTTTAAAAAGGTAATAAGTTTATAAATTCTTGCGGCTTTCCCCCGAAATCTAGAAATATCATAAATCTCAAGAAATCATCATAAGTGCATATGTCAATGATAATGAATGCATATGGTATCAATAATCAAGTTGTAATGTATGATTAATAGACTAGGCATGAACAAATGATGTAATGAGGTACATGCACATGAATAGCAATCCTACAATTTCAATTTAGGGATTTAAATGCAATGGCACCAGTTTAAGCATCAATTATAGTGAACATGTTTCAGATTATAAGTTACCTAGTGTTGCGGCATGGCAATTGCCAAGGCGTGTGTGTACGCATGAATAGTGCTCGTGCTGCATATAAAAACCCTGGGAATGGTGCAGGTGTCCTATAGAACGAGTTCGCATATTGTATGTCAAAATAGAGCATGAATGTAGCAAGATGTTATGCAAGCATTAACTCATAATTACTAATATCACTAGAAATTTTTAAATTACTTAAACTATCGGGCGACTTGCGCCATCCAAACGATTGTTCCCCGTAGATGTTACATCTACTCACCCGTGATCTCGCGCTGGGTGTGTCCGACCACCTGCTTTCCTTTCTCCGCGGCCCTCGAAGTTCCCGACTGCGAACCTAGAATTTACATAAAATAACACACATAAGGCAAATCCTGCAAAAACGTGATATATCGATCAAAAGAATAACTCGTGTGTGAATCTAAACGCGCGTGCACTCGATACGCCGCGACGTGCGTAACCACACCAGAAAACAACCCGACACGCTGTGTCGCGTAGCGCACCACAGAACCAACTCAGATCCCACACGTGTCACAAAACTTTAAAAACATCGATATAGGGTTTAATACTCCAGATTTCGACTCGATTCAAAACAGCAAAAGTTGCACATACCAAAAACCCTAGCTACACAGCAGACACCTACAGGCAAAACCCCAACACCCAAGCCCACCTTCTGGCCTCAATTTGCGGCCAGATCTATTAAATCTGCGGCCGTGAAGGGGAGAGGGGTCCTCGTGTTTTGTGTGTGTGTGTCTGACATGGTCACCATGCTACAGTTTTCACAACTTTTTCCTGAATGGCCCGGGTCAAGAGCAGATTCCAGAAAGGCTACAAAGTCCACTTTAAACGCTAAATTACACCAAATCGAAACAATCGGGTATTTTTTGTGAAATCTGGTGTAGATCTAGGGTTAACTGGTCTTAACAGCACCTAGTAAGGCTACACTAACAATCACAACCATCACTTTGCCAAATCTCACTTAAATTACCCAAAACTAGCACTAAATCACATAATAAACACTAAACTAAACTAAATAACCATATCCTAGCAAGGTAACAAGTTAGGTTAAGGAATTATACCTCTAGAGACACTAGGATGAAGGAGAAGGAGAAGAAGATGTTGCTGCTGCTGGAGTGCTGCTGCTGCTGCTGGAGTGCTGCTGCTACTGCTGAACTGCTGCTGTTGTTGTTGTTTTTGTTGCTGTTGCTGCTGTTGCCAAGGCTGCTGCTGATGCTGTTGCTTCTGTTGCTGCTGCTGCTGCTAAGGCTGCTGCTGTTGGGGCTGTTGTGTGAGTGTGAGAGCGAGAGATGTGAGTGAGAAAGAGTGTGAGGGAGAAAGCAATGGTTATGAAACTAAATAGGAGTCAACCCCCCTCCCCCCCCACTCTCTCTCTCCTCAATAAATGCCAAGCATGCTCAAGCCATCATGGCCCCTCTCTCTCACACTAAACTAGTCAACCCCTACCCTAATTCAAATTTTAAAACTAAAACCCTTTAATTAAAAACAAATTAGCTTAACAAATGGGTTAGTCCTCCATGGTCATCTAAACATGGTTTAACCCTGGACTTAACCCAAGTTAACATGCACAAGTGTGTGCAGTCCGGATAAAATTCTAATAAAATATTCATAAAACCAGATAAATTATTTGAAAACCGTTTTGGTAAACTTTTTACCTAAAACCCCACATTAAAACACAATTACCACTAAACACAAATCTAAGGTGTTACACTATAATACATATAACCGACTAATATAACATGTACCATTTCATCGAATCAACACTTGATCCGATGACCCGGCTATATCACATATACCCGGACGATATCTCATATCGCAAGAATAGAATACGGTATCTCATATCGTATCATTCTCAGTCCCGCACATATCACATATGTGCTCCTACTCCGTTTTGCCTGAGCCAGGAAACCTCTGTGTAGGACTCTAAAGAATCGTCAATACGCCGGCAGTAGGTGATGATCAAATCAAACACCCACAAGCTGCAAGCGGTCAGCTAAATGTAAAAGCTACCTTGGTATTGAGCGATCAGAAGATCAACAAGCAAGCCTGTACATTCTCCTGCGAATCCAATCAGTAACACTCCCGTACAGTCCGGTCTCTTTGTCTGATATGTCGCATATCTAGTCTAGGGGTGGTAAACGTCAGACCCCAGTAACCGATAAGTCGTGTCGGTATGAGGTCCATAAAAGTTCGAGAAACTACTGATAACACTTACCAGTAAATCTCAGTAACCCTGGCCAGAGATTTCCAGTTATAGCCAATCGAACACAGCGCAACATCAACTCCCAATACCGAGAGAGACGAAACCCCTCATATCGCTCATTACCTCCATGTGAATCGGGACTGTACCCAAAAGCCACCGTTTTGCACGTTCTCTTGAACGTGGTAAGCTGGAAATCAAAGCACAGTGGGAATCACACAAAACTCTATGACGATCTTGGGTCTACAGACTAACCTGTACAAGTGTCACCAGAGAACTGCCATCTGACGTGAGGTATAATACCATCTGGGAGTTCTCGGCGAGTCCGTCCAGTGTACCCAGTCTCCACTGAGCACCCGTATACTATCTCTGATGTCAAACACCAATGGATATGGGATCATCCATCGCCCATCTACATGGGTCGAGAAGCTATAAGCTAGTCTACTCAGGTATATCGATGCCCTGTCTCGATATACGTACGACTAGGAACATTTGAAGGATGTACTTAGCGACTACACTGTCCCCACTACTATGATCTGCATCATAGTCCTGGTAGTCAAGTACTCATCCTAAGGGCTTTATCAACATGTAACATAGAGACAATCAGAGTACATATTAAGATAAAGAGCAACCAGATAGTATACTACTATGTCGAGCAAGAAAGTCCTCCATATATATGTCCAAGCATCCACTACAATATACATCGTATGCACAGTAACGGCCTCTAGTGCATACATATCACTAACAATCTCCCACTTGCACTAGGGCCATCTGTTGTGGTATCGCATACCGAACATTCAGCTGTGGTTGAAATATCTCATACACAACCATCCAATAAAAGTCTCTACTGGGAAATAGGCCTTTGTGAGTGGATCCGCGCTGTTGTCCTCTGTGTCTTCTCTCCTATCCTCGATCTCCCTGGATATCAACCATCTCCATGATCAGGTGATACTGCTAAAGAATATGTCTGGATCTCTGAAGGGACGGGGGTTCCTAGGCCTAAGCCACAACTCCATTGTCACACAATGGTAGGAACGAAGTTCATCTCATAAACTTATATATATATATCCAGACTGCCTCTTTGGTAGCATCCTTGGTAACGATGAATCTAGCCTTTAATCGTCTAGTTTGCCATGGTATCTAGATTGGAACTCTTCCAACATACCGTCCCTCTACTGAGGGCAAAGACAATGTCTGTGACTGACATTCAGTCGACCTTACCACCCTGGAACCATTCCAGTGATTCTTCCCAGGATCGATTGATACAATCTCACTACACCTAGTGAGAATCCTAACATCCATTTAGATCTATCTCATAGATCCAAAATCCAGGATTCAGGAGGTATCACCTTGATCCTATATGGAGAATCCTTGTGATAAGAGGAGATTGACCGGGCGTAGCATAGGAAACTCTTTCCTTATCAAGAGTATGTCATCTACGTACTATACGAGGATCACCACCATACTCCCTACTACCCTTTTTTTATATTCAAGGTTCATCTACCATTTTGATGAAGTCAAACTTTTTAACTACCACATCAAAACAGATGTTCCAACTCCGCGATGCCTGATTTATCCCATAAAACAACTTGCGCACGTTTTCGCTGCTCCCACTGTTTACGAAGCCCTCTGGCTGTGTACTTATAGACGCTCTCTTCCAAATCATTATTTAGAAAAGCTGTCTTGACACCCAACCGCCAGATATCGTAGTCATGGTATGTAGCAATGGCAAGTAGGATCTGGATGGACTTAAGCATAGCTTTGAAAGTCTCAACTTTTCCATGTACACCTAGTAATCTTCTCAAGATATACTTGCTCCTGATGAGGATTTAACCCTTCAGATAAAGCTATCAAAGTCCATACTTTGTTGGTGTATATGGATTCCATCTCAGATCGCTAAGCATCCAGCCATACTCATAGAGTCGACACTCTTGATGGCCTGCTCGAAACAAGTTGGGTCATCATCTCATGATGCAATCCTCGCTCCCACTGTCATAGAGAAACCGAAGTATCTCTCAGGTGGATGAGGACCCTACTAGATCGGCGGAGAGGCTGAGGTTCGTTAGAAACTATTGAATCCTTTGGTTCTACCAAATCATCAGCTGCAGTTTGCATAGCTGGAACTATTTCCAGTTCTACCTCATGACCATTAATTTCTTCACAAGAAATTCCCTTTCACAAAGGTGGCATGCTGAGAAACAAAACATCTTTTGTTCCTCGATGTGGTAGAAGATATTCCATTGCTAATGCTTGGGATATCCAACAAACTTCCACTGAACAGACCTTGCCTCGAGTTTGTCCGGATTTTGCTTTTGACATAGGCCGGACAACCCCAAATCTTAACATTTTTAAGAGATGGGCTCTTCCCATACCATATCACATATGGAGTGGTAGGCACCTGATTTGATTGGAACCCTATTCAATAGGTATGCATCTTCACAAGTGCATAACCCCCAAAAGGAAATAGGCGACTCAGTAATACTCATCAAAGAGCACACCATATCTCATAGGGTGTGTTTGCTTCACCCCGATACACCGACGTGCTGTGGTGTTTACGGAGGAGTAATGCTGAGAGAGAATCTCATTCTCCTTTAGAATAGTCCAGGAATTTCATGCTCAAGTATTCTCCTCCCTGATCTCAACATAGGACATAATACTTATACCGGTTTTAGTTCTCTACTTCTAACTTATATTCATTGAATTTCTCAAAAGGTTCAGACTTGTGTTTCAACAGGAACATATGTTCGAATCTTGAGAGATAATCAGTGAATGTAATGAAGTACAAAGAACCGGTCCTGACATGTGTAGACAGGGGACCTTACATACATCATCATGTATCAATCCCAAGAGTTCACTAACTCTTTCTCTGTTTCCAATAAACGGAGCTGTGGTCATCTTATCTTTGTGACATGACTGGCAAGTTTCACAAGATGTAAATTCAAACAGATTTAAATATGCATCTAAATGTAACTTAGCTAGTCGGGTCGCAGTTGATATGACCTAGTCTACAAATACTTCAAGAAGGATTCGTTCATTTCTGAACTCTTCCTCTTGTGTGTGTTCTGTACATTAAGAACCGTAGTTTGATTTAGAACGTCTATGCTTTTAGATAACGTGCCTGAACCGATCAACTCTTGATATGGGAAATGTTCAAAACATTATCCAACAATACAAAATTATATCCTTCTTTACTTATAAAGAGGCTGATATGATGTTGTATATCAGGTTCGGTATCTAATAACATTCGTTCAGAATCAATGTATTTGTTAATACAGGGTGATAACTACCAATAGACTTGGCTGCAACACTTGCACCATTTTTAATTCTTGAAACTTATCACCCGTTCTCAGTTCTCTACCTATCTGTAGCCCATGTAACAAATTACATTTGCGGGATCTGATCCGGTATCTCATACCCAGGACGTAAAGGATACTGAGAAACAGTTCTCGGTAATGAACACACCCGAAGAAGATGCATCAGCATGTACTTTCTTCATTTGGGCGGCACGGGAATTCTGGTAATCCCCTATTTCCTGCTCGGTCTTATAACAATTATAAGTTGGAGCGGGACCAACGTTCCCTAGCGCAGTATAAGAAGCAGGTTCGGTTAATACATCCGTATAATTATCTTGATTAAGGCGTGACATGGTCGCTACCTGGAGAGAGAGAAGAAAACACTCAGCGTATGCTCTTGCAAGATTAGATTGGTTATTAATATATCTAATCAGGATGTCTCCCACTGTTTTAGTCAAATCTTCCTTCAAACCCTAAAAGGAAAGACTAGCCGGGATTAATTACACCCTACAAGTTCGCCAATCTTTCAGCCAGGCCAGTGACGGTACTTTGAGGGAGGTCCCCCGTGCTTTCGCACGGACCTAATTAAAATAAACCTCGTTTTCCCAGGGGCGTAATCCCGTTAACACCTTTCTAGACACCTACTTGATCGGCTAATTGTAATGTGTAAAAATCTCCCAGGAGTAACTCTTAATCCCAGTGGGTATCGGGATCCAACTATCTCATAGGAGGTATGCAATCTCATTGCAAATTTCAACACTTGAAATTCCCGATAATACTTTTTACCCCTAGCACCTATGACCTTGGCTATGGTCAGCATATCATAAGCACTAGTGAAGTTCTATCCGTCATTTCGTCGTTAATTAGACCCACCCACATGACCCTCGGCTATGGTCAACATAATCATGTGACTGTCCTAACTAATCGCATCATATGCTGTATAGGAAAAGCATCACTTAGCTACTGTACACTACGCCTCGGCTAAGGTCGACATATACAACACGAATACTAAGTACTCTATTTCCTAAAATGACGGAGGGCTACGCAGGTTTTTAAGAAAACCATGAGCGTAATGAACTTGATATCGTTGTAGAATCGAGTGAATTTGAAAAGGAGTGTTTTTGAGGCCTTTGCTAGTTTTGCTAAAGAGGTCACTCTCGGTGAAGGGATCTCGGCTCTTTCCTTATCGAATAAGGTGCAAGATATTTCACAAATACCGCTGTGCATAGCAAAACTATAGAAGCAATCAGAAGACAAACCGAGTGTGTAGCATTTGCTAGTTTCGCTAAAGAGGTCACTCCCGGTGAAGGGATCTCGGCTCTTTCCTTATCGAATAAGGTGCTTGATATTCTACAAGGAATACTGCTATGCAAAGCAACAATTAGAGCTACCTGCTTTCGAGACAAGTTTCTACAACATCTTTAGGTTTCTTTTATTTCATTAATCTCATTAATGAAGTCCCATTTTATTATGCTTCACAAGCATCACATTTGAAACGAAATCAACAATATAACATATATCTCATATATATATAATATAAACATTCTCTCAGGCAGTAATATGATCTCATCACAGAACATTGCAGCAGAAGAACATATATGAAATATTGGATATACTAGGAGGTCCGTGTTTTTAATACGAGCCTGTATAAAACAAGAATTCCACGGTCGTGATGAATAGACAATCCCACACCCCTAGACCCCTACGAGAGCAGCAAGCAACCCTACCAATTCTAGAGTTAGGAGACCCGGTCTCGACTCCTCGAGATGGTCTCCCACTGGACCCTAGAACCCGGTTACTTGTGCTCCCCGCCTTGGGTCTATCCTAATGCGGAAAAGTAAATAATATACAATGGTGACATCATCCTCAACCCAGAAGTGCCCCAATAAAAGAATATTACATATAATGAATTTTACATGAATGAAAATTAAAACCCTCATCTCACATAAACCCCCCGGCTATTCAGAACACGACGATCCAATATAACATATCACAGCAACACATAATATCTCATATCATCAACGTAAGCAAGTATGCGTATCCCGATTGTCGTTGATGTATAGCAACAAAGCGGGCGATACACAACATACTACGCTTACGGTCACATAAAAGAAAGTGTAAAACTACAACAGTTGGAATCCGCAACCACCTTAAACATCGCATGCCTAACCAAATGAATTCCTTAGAGATCGCATGCCTAACAATTATAAAACCCGCATTTTAGTCTCATTATCGAAAACACTTTTCAATATCTAGTCAGGCAATTCAATAAGATTTCGGACATCCTGGTCGAATGCTCGTCGAAAACTTTAGTAGACGGCCGCACCCCAGATGCCGTCGACGAAGTGCACTAAGGCGGAACACCGCTGCCGCGAGCACCCAAACGGATGCTTTTGGCGACGGGGTTCTCCTACAGTCACTTGGTTGGGGCTATAGGGCATGGCTATCTATTAAGTTTACCCGGCGAGTATCCGCGTACGCTACGTGATTGCAACGGACTTTTGATCGCATCAAATTCCCGTGGCAACCGATCATCTGAGACTAAACTGCTAGATTTATTACATTCAAATTAGTTATCTCATAACTACTTGTGGATTCCAAATATTGTATCACATTCCAGATAAATAGACAATGTTAAACTTTCCGATCGAATGATCAAACACCCAAGATTTCCCAAATAGTTCAACACTTGAGCGGAGTTCAAAATCCCAGAACATGTCACAGCCCCAATGAACCAGCCGTAGAAGAGTCAAACCAACGCTTCACATGTGGCAACGCTAAACAACCAAAAACCCTAGGGTTCAGTGGCAGTTTTGACGGTCACAATCGAGTTAAGGTTACGTTCTTATAGAGGGTCCACAGATACGCTTGCATGATTTCCCGAAAGTTTCAAACTCGTGAAAAAATCCAACACTTGAAAATTTTCCGCCAGGCGAAAAAGTGAGTTATTGATATCCATTCGAACTTTTTAACACGTTCTAAATTATCCGGAAAAACTAAACGATGTTAAACTTTCCGATCGAATCAACGAATACAAAAGATCTCCCGAACACTCAACACTTGAGTAATATTAAAGATTCCCAGAAGCATAATTTAATACCTATGGATCCACTCCTGAAGTACGATCCCTCAACCCCCATGTACTGCCGTGGAACCGCCGCCAATAGCTTGGTTTGGCCGCGGTTCCGCGGTGTCTTGGTGGATTCAGGGGGTCGTACGTCACAGATATCCATAGAATCACCTGCTTATTTTTCTGAGTATTATTAATACAGAAAAAACCAAGTTTTAAAAAAATTTCCAGAGAGGGGGTTAAAAACGATGTTTCAGGATTCAATCGGACTTTTAACTTCGTCTAGACAACGCCTAAAGCTCTAGCTAGGCTCTGATACCACTGTAGGGTTACTAGGTACTATCACAAGGGTCAACAAGGCATCAACCATACCGAATTCAAATTTTTCAAGTGCCGAATAACCCAAGCAATATCTTAGACTAGAGATTAGGCAAACAAAGCAAGTAAACAACTTTACTTCTAAGAGTTAGGGATTACAACCTTTGTAGTCCGTTCCTTCACTTCATAAGCTCCGGGTAGTAGTCCCTTCGCCGCGATCCATGAACTCCCGGACTCTAGAGAGGTTCCACAAGTCGAATGATCCATGCTTGCTAGAAATCATCCTTTTCGAAGATGATCTACCTTGAAGAAACTCAAACCCAAGCTCTTGCTTCACTAATCAAGTATTAGCGAAGCAAACATCCTAATCTAAGTGGCTAGAATAGATGAGGATGATGAAGTAGGAATTTAGCTCTTTTTTTTCATATTCTCACTTATAAACATCACAAATGAAAAAGCTAGTGAAGGTTTTCTTCATGAAGCAAGAAGAAGAAGATGAAGCAAAACCTTTTGTGATGAATAATGAATTATTGTGTTGTGGTTACAAATCAACCATGCGTTAAGAATGATAGAGTTAATCCTTGTAGAGAATAAACTAGAGGTTAAGGTTTTGGTTGGGTTAATAAATATCAACACAAAATATCAAAGGTCAAAGTCAAAGCTTCATGAAGCTTCATCCAAGCTTAACCCTAATACAAACCCAAACCACGTTTAAACTCCACAAAACATGTTGCATTTGTAACCCTAACTTGTTACAATATTATATATCACATATATAATATATTTTGTAACAAAAGAAAATAATACAATTAACATATATCGCATATATATCAATGTATTATCCCGTGAGAAAATGAATCAATAAAGCGAGCTTATATTAGTTAATGTAATGCAATATATCTCATATATAATATACATTAAATTATCGAATCAACACTTGATCCGATAACCCGGCTATAATACATATAACCGACTAATATAACATGTACCATTTCATCGAATCAACACTTGATCCGATGACCCGGTTATATCACATATACCCGGCCGATATCTCATATCGTGAGAATAGAATACGGTATCTCATAACGTATCATTCTCGGTCCCGCACATATCACATATGTGCTCCTACTCCATTTTGCCTGAGCCAGGAAACCTCTGTGTATGACTCTAAAGAATCGTCAATACGCCGGCAGTAGGTGATGATCATATCAAACACCCACAGGCTGCAAGCGGTCAGCTAAACGTAACGGCTACCCAGGTATTGAGCGATCAGAAGATCAACAAGCAAGCCTATACATTCTCCTGCGAATCCAATCAGTAACGCTCCCATACAGTCCGGTCTCTTCGTCTGATATGTACCATATCTAGTCTAGGGGTGGTAAACGTCAGACCCCAGTAACCGATAAGTCGTGTCGATATGAGATCCATAACAGTTCGAGAAACTACTGATAACACTTACCAGTAAATCTCAGCAACCCTGGCCAGGGATTTCGAGTTATAGCCAATCGAATACAGCGCAACATCAACTTCCAATACCGGGAGAGACAAAATCCCTCCTATCGCTCATTGCCTCCATATGATTCGGGACTGTACCCAAAAGCCACCGTTTTGCACGTTCTCTTGAATGTGGTAAGGTGGAAATCAAAGCACAGTGGGAATCACACAAGACTCTATGACGATCTCGGGTCTATAAACTAACCTGTACCAGTGTCACCAGAGAACTGCCATCTGAGGTGAGGTATAATACCATCTGGGAATTCTCGGCGAGTCCGTCCAGTGTACCCAGTCTCCACTGAGCACCCGTATACTATCTCTGATGTCAAACACCAATGGATATGGGATCATCCATCGCCCATCTACATGGGTCGAGAAGCTATACGCTAGTCTACTCAGGTATATCGATGCCCTGTCTCGATATACGTACGACTAGGAACATTTGAAGGATGTACTTAGCGACTACACTATCCCCACTAGTATGATCTGCACCATAGTCCTGGTAGTCAAGTACTCATCCTAAGGGCTTTATCAACATGTAACATAGAGACAATCAGAGTACATGTTAAGATAAAGAGCAACCAGATAGTATACTACTATGTCGAGCAAGAAAGTCCTCCATTTATATGTCCAAGCATCCACTACAATATACATCGTATGTACAGTAATGGCCTCTAGGGCATACATATCACTAACATAATTTGATCCAAATCAAGATCCATCAAGTACCAAATCAAGCAAGCATTCAACGAGCCTTTGAAGCCACGCCGATCTTCATCCGAGCAAGAGATCCACGATGGTCCGCGACTCACGACGATCGAGCCACACAAAGATCGACGCCAAATTCTTCCTCAATTGAGCGAGCGAGAGCTAGTCTTGTAAACTTGAGTGAGAGTTGTAATTTGAAGAAGATCTAAATAAAGGTGAAAATCTTTATTCTTGCTTTCTATTCATTCTCGCATTATGATAGTCTTAGTTCTTGATTGCTTTATAATGATGCGTGAGTAAAAACTCCGCTTGTATCGGAATCGAGAGAATAGGTAGATGATGTTGATGAAATTCTTGAACGATTCTTAAGTCTTAAGAGTTTTGTAAACTTTAGGAAATTGAATCATCGAAAACCTAATTTGAGCGAGATCATTTTCATCGTTCCAAATTAGAGATCAACGATCGGTGATTCAATTTGCTAGAGGCTTGAATTTGAATGATAATCAATGAAAGGTCAAGGGATGATGATGGAGAAACCCTAATTTCTTCAGTAGATCCCTAAATCTCGTTGATTGTCATCTATCTAGCAACAAATCTTCAATAGATAAGAATTTGTAATCATTAGTATTCATCATCACTATCAATTTGATTGATTCCGACAAGCCTCTTTACAAATCTTGATAATTCAAACGATTTGGACATTTTCTTGATCTCTACCATTTCTTGATTTTAGATCTATTTCTTGATGTTCTTGAAACTAAAATCTCATAAATCTTGAATCATTTTCTTTTATCTTTTAATTTTCAACCCAACAAAAACAAGATCGATCAAATCATACTTTCCCTGTGGACGATCCTCATTCACCGACGAACCTACAATAGACACCGTCAACTGATTGCGGTTTACAAATTTCTTTGGTTGTGATCTTTACACTTTTCTAAACACGACACGGAAATCGATTCAATCAGCCACCAACAAAACCTGTCACGCCCCGCTTCCCGGTGTACGGGCAGAGGACGCGACGAGTCCGCTACGTATTTACTCTGAAGTAAATACGCTAAGCGTAACTATGCAATATAAAAGAAATATACACAAGAGACAAATGTAATGAAACAACAACATTATTTATTAACATTCTTTTGTATAATGCATGGAAAAGTAAATATATCTGAATGAAAGCAATACATAAACAATAGCATAACAGAAATGGAAAGTACAGAAATGAAATGTGTACAAGTGTAACTACAGCTCGGGATCTTCAATAAGCTGGTCCAAGTCTTCAGTGCTAGGCTCGATCTCTGGAAGGTCCGAAACACCCGACGATATTCAAAGAAGAAGAAAGAGAATATCGTCAGCGAACAAATCGCTCGGTAAGTCCCAAAGATAAGGGAGAAGTAGAATAGACAGAGAGTAAGAGAGAGTGTGTAGCTTTTAAAGTTGTATTTAGAGTTAACGCTGTTGTTTGTAGCTTGGTACAGAAGAATGCCAGTGTATATGAGAGGAGTCTCACTTGCCCCGGAGACTAAGGTATCAGGAACTCAAGGAACCGTTTATGCCACGGTACAACAGCAAAGGAATACAGGTTAGGTGTCTTATGGTTGCAGTCTCGTGCCACTTCTAACACATTCCGTACCAATCTATCCCTTAAACCCCGCGATGTCTTGATTGTATTGTTTGTATTGTATTTCAATTTGTATTGTCTTGTAATATAGATTGTATAATTGGATGACTTGCTGAAACCATGATATCAGTAAATGGATGTAACTGGAGAATAATGGATGTAACTGGAGAATCATATAAATGGATGTATATCCATGGTTCGGTTCGGTCAATATAGATTGAATATATGTATTCCTGGATTCATATTGAATTGTAGTATTGTAGATTGTACTTGAATCATATTTAAGTCAGATTATTATAATGAGACTCAGTCTGAGTCAGAAAAATTAGAAAGAGAAATTGAAATCCTGAATTAAGTTTTGATGTTATCGGTAACTGCTGCACATGGGCGACAGGATTTGTGTCTTTTTCAAAGACGATTACCGTGTTGATAACACCGTTTGTAAAGTTGTCTACCTTAAATAGGCAAGCACCCATATCTCCGGCTCCCTGAGGCTTAAGAGACTGGCCCCGCTTAAACCTATATTTACTAGGGTCCATAGGGTAATTTATAGAACTTGAGGGGGTTATATGTAAAAATACTTTTGTATAATTTTCAGAATACACCCCAAGTATTTAATTATCATCTTGAGAGTTTTCATAGATGTAGATTTTATATTTGTGACATTTCTAGTGAAAATAACCTAATTTCATAATATAGGGTATTTAATTGTAATATTGAACTTGTATGGAATTTCATGGTATTTTCATGTAAAGTGATTCTTGTGATTTAGAAAAGTTGGAATATTTATATTATCACAAAAATAGATATTTTGATAATACATATATATATATTTATATTTAAATAAAAATAATTTTAATATATTATATTTCTAAAAATCTCATTTTCTTAAGATATTTGTATTTTAAATCTCTCGAGACCGAATGCTCCTTGCGGAGGTCTGCATCTCGCACTAATAAGCCCGAGGATGTGATAATCTGCACCATCCCGAAAGGGTTCCCCAAATGGGTTGTAGCGGCGCTTTGCAAAGATTTATAGAAATACGTAATCTTGTAGAAAACGGTTTTTATAGTAAAAGGTAGTTTTTTGTAAAACGGTATTTCCCGAATCTATGTTTCCCAAATGGTATTGTGCTATGTTGCATATGAGTGTTGTGAGGAGGTAGCTCATTACCTCATGATCTATCTAAAGGTATAGCAAGATTAATGATATTTTAAAGTCGAAACTATACTACATGGTATTTTACTGAAAAAGTACGATAAAAGTTGCAATATGAAATATTTTGCTATGGAACTTGTTCAACATGTTTTAATAATGATTAGTAGTTAAGATGTAAGAGTTTAATATGGTTGTGATAAGGAAAATTAAACTTTATAAAGGAAACCAAATCGGAAGTCGGATTTAACTCCGCATCCGCCGGGTTTTAAGAATAGATTAGAGTGGAGGAAGGTGGGACTTACTGGCTTAAAGGTTAGGGATGACGAAGAGGAGGATGTAGGAATTGCCGGTGCGTCGTTTCGTCGCCGAGAGCTCCTAGAGTCGTCGTCGGAATTTCGTCGGTGCTTCGTCCTTCGCTAACTTCACTTGTACACAAAATTCTATAGAGTTTTCTTGAGAGTTTGGACAGAATTTGTGAGTGAGAGGTGTGTGTTTAGGGGTGGTATTTATAGGAAAAGATTAGTGTTAGGGTTAGGTGAAGGGTGTGAGATAATTGTATTAAAAATTTGATTTATTGAGATTTAAAGAGGCTCTGTTATCGATCCAAGAATTTAAATTATACTAGAGTGATGGGGAGCTCAAGAGGCATAAGTTCACAGAAGGAAGATCGGCGATCCGGGGTGAATCGGCCGACGGCGGCGGCCGAGTCGGCCGGTCCGCCGGCCGAGTCACGGTGAGTCGGGCCGGGAAACTTTGTCATGGGTCGCTCCTCGGTTGGTCTACCCACTGGTCCAGTTTGTTTTATATGTGACGTGGGGTTTTTACGAGTTATGTACATGTAGACTCTTGGAATTCTAAAAATATTTAAAGAAAACAATATTAAAAATAATGCGGGGGATAGGATTTGAACTCTGGTGATTTGGTTAAGCAGTGCAAGGTCTTACCAATATGAGTTACAAGCTCCTTCTTGCTATTAAAAAAAAACAAAACTTATAACTTGTGCTCTGGAAAAAATACCACTTTATGCATTTTTTTGAAAAATTTGTACAGAAAGATGTACAGGATGTTTAGGGTTGTTACATTTTACCCTCCTTATAAAAATTTCGTCCTCGAAATTTGTAAAAGGAAAGTGTAACGGATTCAAGGAAAGTTTAGTGACTGAAGTACTGACAGTGTATGAAAAATAACAAAGTGATATAAGAGGTTTTAAAAAAAATGTGAAAGAGACTTACTAGTGTTACCTTGGTCAACTGTCTCGGCTTCTACGGCTGCTAAACTGTAAGCTTGTCGTCGTGGCACGTTCCTCCTAGCTGGAGGCATGTTCCTCAGTGCCTGCTGGAATTGGCGATTTAGCTGTGCAGGAGTTCTACGTGGAGGTGGTGCTGGGAGTGCAGGATGAGTTGCAGGAGCCTGGATAGTTGGCCGCTGCGGGTAGTTGGTGGGCGTGTGAGCTGAGTTGTATCTATATGGACAGGTCTCAATTCTATGATTGGACGCGCCACAAACTGGGCACAGGCCTTTTGCGCGCCTACAGTCCTTTATCAAATGTCCATCTCTCTTGAAATGGAAACAGAAATCTGGTCTTGGCTGGTTATTGGGTTCTTCAGTTCTCCTAGGTTCGAACGGTGGCCTGGAAGAGGCTCCTCCTGCCATTTGAGTGGTAGGGCGTTTCAAACCGGTAGATTGAGGTCTGCCCTTCCTCTTTAATACTGCTGCATATCTTCGGGCAGCCTTCAAAGCCAAATCATGGGTTGGGAAATCCCTGTAGCTAGAGCGGCTTCGATTTCCGGGTCCAACCCTTGCTGAAATCTTCTAGCCTTGATCTCAGCAGTCGGTATGAGATGGGCGCAAAACTGTTACGGTCTTATGTTAGCTGTGTAATATATGATATAAAATCGAACACTGAGACATATCTTACCTGCTGAGCATGGTAAACTCAGCATCATACTCATCTACTGATTTAGTCCACATTGAACCTTGTTGCAGATGGATGAACTGTTGTTCCATGTCGAATCTGGAAGTCTCACGGAAGTACTTTGCGTCGAACATGTCTCAGAAAGTCTTCCATTCGATGGGTTGATCAAGACGGCTTTCTTCCGCCTTCCACCAAACCCATGCATTGTCCGTGAGCTGCAGTTCCGCAACACGGACCCAAGCTATCTCTGGCAGTTGTGTTGCTGCCAGATCATCTTCGATGCTCTGAGCCCATTCCTCAGCTTCCAGCTGGCTCTCTTTTCCTGAGAAGTTTTTGGGGTGGAGTGCCCGGAATTGCTTCACTCCGGGTGCTTCCGCCTTTGGACGGTTCAAGAGAATAGCAGTCTGCTGCCGCTGTCCTTCCAGAAGGCTGCGGATCACCTCAAGCAATACCGTCTGCTCATTGATCGGAGCAGCTACGGCATGTGTGAGTGATAGTGGTGGGGGAGTGTTGTTGAAGTTGGTGCTGGTATTGTTCGGGGAATCCATAACCTTGAAAGAAAAATTTAGGTTATGACAGATTCAAAGTATATGGAATGATAAGATTCAAGGAATGTGAATTGTAAAGAATGTCTTAGTTGCTGGTTCTTGTGTTATATTTCTTAGGTTGTTCACGCAGAACAGAACTTCATGGTAGTGTTCCATACAACTCCGACCTGCATTTGCCAACAACAAAACCTGTCACGCCCTGCTTCCCGGTGTACGGGTAGAGGAAGCGACGAGGCCGCTACGTATTTACTCTAAAGTAAATACGCTAAGCGTAACTAAGCAATATAAAAGAAATATACATAAGAGACAAATGTAATGAAACAACAACTTTATTTATTAACATTCTTTTGTACAATGCATGGAAAAGTAAATACATTTGAATGAAAGCAATGCCTAAACAATGGCATAACAGAAATGGAAAGTACAGAAATGAAATGTGTACAAGTGTAACTACTGCTCGGGATCTTCAATAAGCTGGTCCAAGTCTTCAGTGCTAGGCTCGATCTCTGAAAGGTCCGAAACACCTGACGACATTTAAAGAAGAAGAAAGAGAATAACGTCAGCGAACAAATCGCTCGGTAAGTCCCAAAGATAAGGGAGAAGTAGAATAGACAGAGAGTAAGAGAGAAAGTGTAGCTTTTAAAGTTGTATTTAGAGTTAACGCTGTTGTTTGTAGCTTGGTACAGAAGAATGCCAGTGTATACGAGAGGAGTCTCACTTGCCCCGGAGACTAAGGTATCAGGAACTCAAGGAACCGTTTATGCCACGGTATAACAGCAAAGGAATACAGGTTAGGTGTCTTATGGTTGCAGTCTCGTGCCACTTCTAACACCTTCCGTACCAATCTATCTCTTAAACCCCGCGATATCTTGATTGTATTGCGATTTGTATTGTCCTACAATATAGATTGTATAATTGGATGACTTGCCGAAACCATGATATCAGTAAAAGGATGTAACTGGAGAATCATGGTGTAACTGGAGAATCATGTAAATGGATGTATATCCATGGTTCGGTTCAGTCAATATAGATTGAATATATGTATTCCTGGATTCATATTGAATTGTAGTATTGTAGATTGCACTTGAATAATATTCAAGTCAGATTATTATAATGAGACTCGGTCTGAGTCAGAACAATTAGAAAGAGAAATTGAAATCCTGAATTAAGTTTTGATGTTATCGGTAACTGCTGCACATGGGCGGCAGGATTTGTGTCTTTTTCAAAGACGATTACCGTGTTGATAAAACCGTTTGTTTAGTTGTCTACCTTAAATAGGAAAGCACCCATATCTCCGGCTCCCTGAAGCTCAAGAGACCGGTCCCGCTTAAACCTATATTTACTAGGGTCCTTAGGGTAATTTATAGAACTTGAGGGGGTTATATGTAAAAATACTTTTGTATAATTTTCAGAATACACCCCAATTATTTAATTATCGTCTTTAGAGTTGTCATAGATGTAGATTTTATATTTGTGACATTTCTAGTGAAAATAACCTAATTTCATAATATAGGGTATTTAATTGTAATATTGAACTTGTATGGAATTTCATGGTATTTTCAGGTAAAGTGATTCTTGTGATTTAGAAAAGTTGGAATATTTATATTATCACAAAAATAGATATTTTGATAACACACACATATATATATATTTATATAAAAATAATTTTAATATATTATATTTGTAGAAATCTCATTTTCTTAAGATATTTGTATTTTAAATCTCTCGAGACCGAATGCTCCTTGCGGAGGTCTGCATCTCGCACTATTAAGCCCTAGGATGTGCGATAATCTGCACCATCCCGAACGGGTTCCCCAAATGGGTTGTAGCGGCGCTTTGCAAAGATTTATAAAAATACGTAATCTTGTAGAAAACGGTTTTAATAGTAAAAGGTAGTTTTGTGTAAAACGGTATTTCCCGAATTTATGTTTCCCAAAAGGTATTGTGCTATATTGCATATGAGTGTTGTGAGGAGGTAGGTCATTACCACGTGATCTATCTAAAGGTATAGCAAGACTAATAATATTTTAAAGTCGAAACTATACTACATGGTATTTTACTGAAAAGGTACGATAAAAGTTGCAATATGAAATATTTTGCAATGGAACTTGTTCAACATGTTTTGTTAATGATTAATAGTCAAGATGTAAGAGTTTAATATGTTTGTGATAAGGAAAATTAAACTTTATAAAGGAAACCGAATCGGAAGTCGGATTTAACTCCGCTTCCGTCGGGTTTTAATAAAAGAAGTTTTAAGAATAGATTAGAGAGGAGGGAAGTGGGACTTACTGGATTAAAGGTTAGGAATGAGGAAGAGGAGGAAGTAAGAGTTGCCGTTGCGTCGTTTCGTCGCCGGGAGCTCCTAGAGTCGTCGTTGGAATTTCGTCGGCGCTTCGCCCTTCGCTAACTTCACTTGTACACATAATTCTATAGAGTTTTCTTGAGAGTTTAGACAGAATTTGTGAGTGAGGGGGTGTGTTTAGGGGTGGTATTTATATGAAAAGATTAGGGTTAGGGTTAGGTGAAGGGGTGTGAGAAAATTGTATTAAAAATTGGATTTATTGAGATTTAAAGAGGCTTTGTTACCGATCTAAGAATTTAAATTATACAGGAGTGATGGGGAGCTCGAGAGGCGCAAGTTCACATAAGGAAGATCGGTGATCCGGGGTGAATCGGCCGGCGGCGGCGACCGAGTCGGCCGGTCCGCCGGCAGAGTCACGGCGAGTCGGGCCGGGAAACATTGTCATGGGTCGTTCGTCGGTTGGTCTACCCCCTGGTCCAGTTTGTTTTACATGTGACGTAGGATTTTTACGAGTTATGCACGTGTAGACTCTTGGAATTCTAAATTATTTAAAAGAAAACAATATTAAAAATAAAGTGGGGGACATGATTTGATCTCTGGTGCTTTGGTTCAGCAGTGCAAGGTCTTACCAATGAGCTACAAGCTCTTTCTTTCTATTAAAAAGCAAAACAAAGTTATAACTTGTGCTCAGGCAAAAATATCCCTTTCTGTATTTTTTTGAAAAATTTGTACAGAAAGTTGTACAGGAAGTTTAGGGTTGTTACAAGTCTTTAGAGTCTTACACGGAGGTTTCCTGGTTCATGCGAAACGAAGTAGGAACACATATGTGATATGTGCAGGACCGAGATTAATGCGCGTATGTGATACCGCATTCTATTCTCGCGATATGTGATATCGGACGGTTATATGTGATATAGCTGTTGGAGATAGTGCCCTCAGAGTCAATTATTGGATCACAGGCACGTGATTGCAATGATTGAGGGAGGACCTATCCCGGTATGACAGTCTTACTCGAGATGATAGTATGCTATCTGGTTTACCTTTATCATCGTGTACTGCTTTAGGTGACCTGACAGGTCGCTATTACACGTTGATAGAGCCCCTAGGATTCTTGCTTGACTGCCAGCAGTATGAGGGCGATCATATAAGTGAGAGCTGGAGTGTATAAGCACATCCTTAAAAGGTCCCTAGTCGTGGGAGTTTCGAGACAGGGCATCGATTCTCCAGAGTAGACTAGTGTATACAGTCGAGACCCCGACGAGGGGTGGTGGCCAGTCTCACAAGCCACTGGTGTCAGTTGGTTCACCTAAGATGTATACAGGTGCTCATTGGGTTATGAGTACACCGGACAGGACTCGCCGGGAACATGCTAGTTGGTCTTATACCTGACGTCGGATAGCAGTTCCCAGGTGACATGTGTATAGGTTAGTTCATCGAACTGGGGATCGTCATTTGTCTCGTGTGAGTTCCCACTGTGCTTTGATTACTACCCTACCACGGCTCAAAGGAGTCGTGCAAACAGGTTTTAGTTGGGTACAGTCCCGAGCCACATGGAGGCAGTGAGCGGATCTTCAGGGGTTCGTCTCTCCCGGTATTGGGGGTGAGGTCGCGCTGTGTCTAGGAGAGCCATTACACGAAGTCCTTGGCCAAGGCAGGAGATTTACTAGTAGGTATTCCAGTAGTATCTCAGGGTGTTCTGGGCTACACTCCGACACGACTTGTACCGCTTTTGGGGGTCTGACTTTTACCAACCCCCTAGGCCCGACATGCGATGCTCATAGACGAACGGACCGGACTGTACGGATATTGTCACTGACAGGCTCAGTAGGGTGTCAGGATGAGTTCGCTCATCGACGTCCCTTTTGGTTAATAGCTGGTGGCCCGTTACGTATTGGCTTATACCTTTGACTTGCTAGTGGTTAAATCCACAGCCATAGTATTGACGAGTCTTTAGAGTCCACCACACATTCAGTTACTCAGCTTTCGGGTGAAACGCTGTAGAGGCCGTATGGAGATATGGCAGGGTCCGATCAGATACGTGCGGTATTGCATGGATCAGGATCAGACGGTTAGTACTAGAGGCCGTATAGATATATGGCAAGGTTCGATCGGATACGTGCGGTATTGCACGGATCGGGATCGAACGGATATTACTAGCCGGCTTTGGTTTAAGCCGGATCCTAGTATAGTACAGTGTAGATTTTATCTCATTGCATTTGTATCCGGACGGAATACAGATGCGGGTGTGTATGCACAGTATGGGGGTTTTCCTGTAATTTATTACGGGACCAGTTTTCTGGAGTTGCCAGTTTGCATTCCGTTCTGGCCGGTTTTCCTTTGTTCTTTCCTGGCCGGACTTTTCCGATGGAGGGGGTTATTTGCAAGTTTGCAAATAACATTTGTGGAGGGAGTTTCTTGCAAATGTATTATTTATGAAAGCATCTTTTGATACCATTCTTATCTATCATCATCACTTGCTTTTTGGTGATTTGAGGTGATTAGAGGTTGATGTGAATTTGTTATGATGATGTTTGGATATGGTCACCCTCTCTCTTTTGCTACACTCACCTCCCTCTTGCTTATGTATTCTTTCCTCCACCATTCTAAGAAGAGAGGGTTTTCATTTTGAGAAAAGAGAAGAAGAAGTTTTCATTCTTGTGAGTTTCATTCTTGATCTCATTTCATGCTAGAAAAATGCAAGCACTATTTTTCTTATCTTGATTCCTCCATCATCTTCAAAGGCAACAAACCCCAAATGAGACATAGCTTCAACCCTACACATTCTACAGCAAATCTTGGACGCGTCGGCCAGCCAACTTCGCGCCCGAGTTGTCTCGGTATTGAGGTGGGAGCCCGTAAAAGATGCAGGCGATGTGGTGCCCTTCCGGCGAGGAGGCGACGACCGGAGTTTCCGCAGGAGATCGGGACGACGACGAGAAGACCGGAGGACTCGGATCATTCGGTATATCTCTGACCCGTCTTGTTAGTTAGCTAGGACAAGTTTAATGGCCCGATCCGGGGTTTAGTGCACGGTGGTGCCGGTTTGCTAAGTTCGTAAAATTAAAGTTTATCACCGCTTCCGCATTTGGCCGTCGGATTGACGGCCGGGGCGCCGCCGTGCACTTACAGTGGTATCAGAGCCTCGCCATTAACTTCGTCTAGCTTCGTTTGATGTGTTTTACATTTCCGATCGACCAAAATTCCAAAACTTGCATTTTTGTTCACATCAGTTTTCTGTTGAAATTTTTTGGTCTCGAAAATTTTTTCAGGTTGTAAAATATAGATGTACTGGAAATTCTAAGACTACTGGGAAAATTCGACACAGTCAGTCGACGACTGAAGCGCGGAACCGCGGCCAAACCCCCCCTTGGGCCGCGGTTCCGCCGCACATTGGTGTCCTCACTGTGTCCAATTTCTCCAGTGGGCTTCTGGGCAAATTTTAGGGGTTTTGGAATATTAATATTGGGCCCAGATTTTCTGTGAGTGCTACAGTATTGCTTGGGGGCCCACTTGTTAATTTTTGATCGATCGGATATTTTAAACACATTATTTCACAGTATTTACATTATATCTGCGACCGTGAATGTCACTTGATCGGTAAATCCAGTCTAACTGCTATAGCCCGGTTAGATGGATTTGCGAACGTGACTTTCACGTTGATGTTCTGTGATTTTGCTGTGATGTTGCGGATCGGTCGTGGGGGATAGCCTGGATGCAATGCTAGTACAGTTTCTGTTGTATTATGTACATTTGATATTGCGGGGCGAGCGTCCGACATGTGGACTGCCGTCACTGCCCGTTTGTATTATTCTTTTGGGGCACGACCTGGTTGCGGTCGATGTACCCGTTGTATGTATATTTTACTTTCTGTACTAGGATTGCCCCGCGGTGGGGTGCACGGATAGCCGGGTTCTGGAGGGCAACAAGCCCGCATCTCAGGGCATTGAGACGGAGGGGGCTTCAGTCTGGAATTGGCGGGATATTCGCCGCACTCGTAGGGGGTACAGGTTGACCCAGGAGGGGTGCCCAAGTTACCGGATTCCGTGAAGTGCTGGGTGGTCCATTCACGGTGCTGAAGGGGGCTGCCCCGCTTCAGGTTTTGGCGGGTGACTTGCCGCGCCCGTAGGGGTCTAGGATTTCATTGCACAGGCTATCCACACGACCAGGGGAACGTCGGGTTTCAGTAGTGGCTCTGTGAAACCCGGGGATCCCAGATATCTGTATTGTTCTGTGATGCTGTACATTTCTGTGATGTTGCATTTTATTCATGCCTTGAGCGAAATATAATATATTGGTATATATATTAGTAGATGTTGTATACGCTTTTCATCCGCGCTAGTCCAGTCCCCGCTCTGCCGTTAGTTAGCTAACCTAACGGGTGATGACGGGACCCAGTGGCGAATGCGGATAGCATATACGTACGTCAGTATATTTTCGTTCTTTGTGGTGTGATCAATTGATGGGACCGCGTTGATTCGGATCAATGCAAGTTAAAACAAACCTATTCTGATGTTTTTGGAACACTTTTCAAAAAGCTGTTATTGCAAGGACGTTCACTTTTGTTTTGCATCGTGGTATTCATTTGGAATATCCTGCTCCTCAGTCGACGAGGCAAGGGCCGAGATCCCTTCACCGGGAGTGACCCCTTGGACAGAAGTTTGCGTCAGGGCATTAACTTCACTATAGCCGATTACTTTTGCTTTGCATCGTGGTATTCATTTGGAATATCCTGCACCCCATTCTACGGGGAAAGAGCCGAGATCCCTTCACCGGGAGTGACCTCTTTAGTAAAGGTTTTCGTCACTATATTTTCTAAAAAGCTATCCGTTCCTTCAACGATATCAAGTTCATTACGTTAAAGGTTTTCGCCAGAAACCATTCGTAGCCCTCCGTCGTTTCATATGGGTAGTCAATAGTATTCAAGCTGTGTTTGTTGGCCAAAGTTAAGGCACAGTGTTTGGTAGCTGTTGGTTATTCATATGCAGCATAGATAGATGCGTTGGTTTGGAACAGTCGTACTGCCTTGTTGGCCAAAGTCAAGGGTAGGTACGGGTGGATTCAAATTAACCTGGAGAATGACGGGTAGAACTTGACATGTGACTTATGATTTGTTGGCCAAAGTCAAGGTCATAAGAGCATGGGGTAAAAATCATATCGGGAGTTTCAAAAGAACTGAAACTTGCCAGATATGCGCATACCTTCTGGAGTGTGATACCGTGAGCGGATTCTGTCACGTTATCATGCGATGATAGTTGGATCCCGATTCCCACTGATGAGTTGGTTTACTCCTCGGGTGACCCCGACTAATTCTTCTTTAAGGTTTGGAGGAGAATTTGAGGTACAGTGGGAGGTTTCCAGATTAGATAAATTGGTAACCATTCTGATCTAGGTTAGAGTGCATGCTGAGTGTTTCTTTTCTCTCTCTCTGGCAGCGACCATTGACCCGACCCTTGACTATGACTCAGTGACCAAGTTGACCGAACCTTCTTTACACTGGCTTTTGGATTGTCAGAGTTGAAGACCTCATTGCCACTCCTACTTTTACCCTTTTCTCCAGGACACCCCGTATTACTACGAACGTCCACTTCCATTGGACAAAACCATCGTATGGTTAGATACGAACTCGAAGGAATTCGAGGATGGTTTCCGGTTTTGGAGAAAACGGATAGGATTATTCAGTTGTCTTTTCCATTTTACCTTCTCTCAAGTTGTGAGTACTCCTTGGTTTAGGAGATAGTACACCTATTATGAAAATTGGATATTCTTCTTCCAAACCTTAGGCTGGTGCCGACCGGTAGGGAATGAAGAAAACCAATTAGCCTAAACGTTGTACAGAAAGTATTAAGATTAAGACAAAGGAAGGGATTAGTAAGAGGGCAAAGTAAATTGCGACTGATATTCACGACCAAACCAAGTATTTCTTCGCCAATCATAAATCACCTTTGTATTTCTCCAGGACACTCCGTATCACTACGAAGATCCACAGTTTATTGGATAATCCATCGTATGGTTATATACGAACTCGAAAGGAACTTGTTCCAGTTCAGGGATGGATTCTGGTCCAGAAGAAATAGGAATAAAGGTTTATTCAGTTGTCTTTTATCTTCACCTTCTCTCGCATTGCGAGTGCTCCTAGGATTAGGACAGTACACCCATTATGCTTATTGGATAGTCTTCTTCCAAACCGTAGGCTGGTGCCGAACGGTAGGGAAGGAAGAAAACCAATTGGCCTAAAGGGGTGTGCAGAAGGTAATGACTAAAGACATATAAAGGGATTTGGAGAGGTGGCAAAGAATTATACGGTTATAGTTGTGAATCTGAATAATGGTAGAGGCATTACTAGGAATACCAGGATACCCCATCGAAACATTTCAATGTTTCAGTTCAACTGTGTACTGTTAAAAGAAAACTGATTTCCCGATTGGACACTTGCTCCAGGGTATGTATTTACCAGGTTTGAACATCTGTATGGTTTTACAGATGATGAGTGGGAGTAAGTTATTGGGAATAGGGTGATCATCCTCATTATATCGGGATTCGTTATAATCGGTGATATTTGAGGAGATCACCTGGGCTGTTTGCCGGTCGGCAAATATTTGGTTTTGAATATCCGCTGTTGTGCACCAATTTCAAATTGATATATCTGTACGTCTATTTTCATAGAGTGAGATATACCTTTTGATATTATGTCGATGACATTTATCTATATCAGTGGATGGTTAGGTAAGGAGCATTAAACAGCGGTGTAATTCTTCTTAACCATAAGTACAGTTTTTAACCTACGACACACAGTGAAAGAGTTGTTAGACTCAGCGGACTTATACAGAGTATTGTATGTTGTCCAGTGTCCATTAGGACAGAGGGGTTGGTCCTCATACTATATTCTGTTTACTTTTAACTTCTCTAGTTCTTAGACATGTGTTTCGAAGAAACACAGGGTCCAAGTTTTGAGGAGTTATAGGTATTTGAATAGAGTAGAGAACCAGGTGTAACAAGTATCGGGATTCTTCAAAGTGATCGAAGATGTAGATACTTGTGTATGGTATTCAGTTGATAATAATGATAAAGAGAAATTGCTTCTCTTTCAGGTTACTTATAATTGGAAGCATTCCTAAGTTGAGTAACGCTGATCGGCCTCTTTCTATATAGTTGACATGCACAGGAGATAGCTGCATGATTTGAATCTGGTTCAATTAAATCAGTGCCTCTGGTTCTATATTGGATATAGTACAGTTCATATCTTAACATTGTTAAGGTACGGGGAGTTGTCCGGCTTATGATTAAAACCAGACTCTGGATAACTCAAGGCACGTTTCTGTAATGGCTGTTTGTGGGTTGACCCAGGCTATGACGTGGGTTGATTTTCTACCATCTGGCAGATCAATAGAAATATTGTTCTAGACTCGCCACAGTTTTATTAAAAATGGATTTTTTTAAAAACAGTATTGGGAGTATGGTAGAACTGGAACTGATTCCAGAACCGTAAACGATTACTGAAGATTTGATAAGGAACCTAAAGATTCAATCTGATTTGACATTCCATTGGCCACTCCGCAGATACGGTGGGTAACTTCAGCCACCCGAGAGGTGCTCCGGTAGCCTCAAGGACGGTGACAGGGAAGTTCTTGTTTACCCACAATTGCCATTGCTGTTGTTCCAGACTGTGAGACCCGGCAGGAGGATGAGTATAGCGTCGTTTTGAACTAGCTTCAGAAGTGTGCGTGTATATGACTCTGCCAGAGGGTTGTCATAGTCAGTGGGAGTAGCGGAAGCATTAGTGGACATCAGGCTTATGTCTATTTATAGACTAAAGCAGATATAGCGGAGATAGATCATCTATTTTCTGATGTGACAGTCATAAGTTTGACGTCATCAGAATAGGGGATGGATCTGTTGAGAAGGTAGTAGGGTGTGATATCCTGGTATTTGGATGACATACACAAAGTAGGAAGTGATATTCCTATACTACGATCGGTTATACTTTGGTCGTCACACAGTGGTTTCTCCACAAAGGACTTGGACATTATATCAGACATACTGGTTACTAGGTCTATGGTTTTAGATCTAGATTTGGGTGGTTTCCCAATCTGGGTACTTAGACAACATTCTAAGAGTATTTAGAACGGACGACTCCTGGCATGGTAGTGTACCTGCAGGTAATGGAGTCACCCTCTCTAAAGGTGTCTTATAGACTAAAGTAGAGAGGGATGTGCATGATTGGCAGATCACTTGCTTAGGCAATTGAGTCAATCATGAGATGTCAAGTACCACACCAGATGTTGTTCTTGCACTGAATGCAATAAGTTGACATTGATCCAATCCTGGAGAAACAGTCGGAAACAGTTTTAGAACATAAGTGGATGTTCTAGGGATATGATAACGACAGCCTCATTTGGGAGACAGTTATCATTCCAGGCTTCCAAGGTGACATGGACGACAAGGAGGTTGTCAGAGTTAAAGTTTTCCTTCTGACGAGGGGCAGTATTCTGGACAAGTGATCCAGGCAGATACTGAGGGAGGCATGGCGCAGGATACTGATTAAGTTCAGTTGACGATACAGTCTGAGAAGTTTGGATTTAGAGTTCATTTATGAGCTAGGTCCCATCAGACATCCAGACATTCTAAGACAGGTATTGCTCATTTCGGGAGATGGTTTTCTCCGCGAACTTGAGATATAGAGAGAGACATAGATAGAAACATCTAGGCGGATCCACTCACTGAGGCTATTCCTTGAACGCAATAGTTTCGCAAACAGGCTTTGTACGACTGACTAGTAGAGGAGTTGGGTGTTCGGTATCACACGGGCTGTGAGTATGGGACATCGCAATAATTAGCCTTGAGTGCAAGTGGGAGATTGTTGGAGATAGTGCCCTCAGAGTCAATTATTGGATCACAGGCACGTGATTGCAATGATTGAGGGAGGACCTATCCCGGTATGACAGTCTTACTCGAGATGATAGTATGCTATCTGGTTTACCTTTATCATCGTGTACTGCTTTAGGTGACCTGACAGGTCGCTATTACACGTTGATAGAGCCCCTAGGATTCTTGCTTGACTGCCAGCAGTATGAGGGCGATCATATAAGTGAGAGCTGGAGTCTATAAGCACATCCTTAAAAGGTCCCTAGTCGTGGGAGTTTCGAGACAGGGCATCGATTCTCCAGAGTAGACTAGTGTATACAGTCGAGACCCCGACGAGGGGCGGTGGCCGGTCTCACAAGCCACTGGTGTCAGTTGGTTCACCTAAGATGTATACAGGTGCTCATTGGGTTATGAGTACACCGGACAGGACTCGCCGGGAACATGCTAGTTGGTCTTATACCTGACGTCAGATAGCAGTTCCCAGGTGACATGTGTACAGGTTAGTTCATCGACCTGGGGATCGTCATTTTTCTCGTGTGAGTTCCCACTGTGCTTCGATTACTACCCTACCACGGCTCAAAGGAGTCGTGCAAACAGGTTTTAGTTGGGTACAGTCCCGAGCCACATGGAGGCAGTGAGCGGATCTTCAGGGGTTCGTCTCTCCCGGTATTGGGGGTGAGGTCGCGCTGTGTCTAGGAGAGCCATTACACGAAGTCCTTGGCCAAGGCAGGAGATTTACTAGTAGGTATTCCAGTAGTATCTCAGGGTGTTCTGGGCTACACTCCGATACGACTTGTACCGCTTTTGGGGGTCTGACTTATACCAACCCCCTAGGCCGGACATGCGATGCTCATAGACGAACGGACCGGACTGTACGAATATTGTCACTGACAGGCTCAGTAGGGTGTCAGGATGAGTTCGCTCATCGACGTCCCTTTTGGTCAATAGCTGGTGGCCCGTTATGTATTGGCTTATACCTCTGACGTGCTAGTGGTTAAATCCACAGCCATAGTATTGACGAGTCTTTAGAGTCCACCACACATTCAGTTACTCAGCTTTCGGGCGAAACGCTGTAGAGGCCGTATGGAGATATGGCAGGGTCCGATCAGATACGTGTGGTATTGCACGGATCAGGATCGGACGGTTAGTACTAGAGGCCGTATAGATATATGGCAAGGTTCGATCGGATACGTGCGGTATTGCACGGATCGGGATCGAACGGATAGTACTAGCCGGCTTTGGTTTAAGCCGGATCCTAGTATAGTACAGTGTAGATTTTGTCTCATTGCATTTGTATCCGGACGGAATACAGATGCGGGTGTGTATGCACAGTATGGGGGTTTTCCTGTAATTTATTACGGGACCAGTTTTCTGGAGTTGCCAGTTTGCATTCCGTTCCGGCCGGTTTTCCTTTGTTTTTTCTTGGCCGGACTTTTCCGATGGAGGGGGTTATTTGCAAGTTTGCAAATAACATTTGTGGAGTGAGTTTCTTGCAAATGTATTATTTATGAAAGCATCTTTTGATACCATTCTTATCTATCATCATCACCTGCTTTTTGGTGATTTGAGGTGATTAGAGGTTGATGTGAATTTGTTATGATGATGTTTGGATATGGTCACCCTCTCTCTTTTCCTACACTCACCTCCCTCTTGCTTATGTATTCTTTCCTCCACCATTCTAAGAAGAGAGGGTTTTCATTTTGAGAAAAGAGAAGAAGAAGTTTTTCATTCTTGAGAGTTTCATTCTTGATCTCATTTCATGCTAGAAAAATGCAAGCACCATTTTTCTTATCTTGATTCCTCCATCATCTTCAAAGGCAACAAACCCCAAATGAGACATAGCTTCAACCCTACACATTCTACAGCAAATCTTGGACGCGTCGGCCAGCCAACTTCGCGCCCGAGTTGTCTCGGTATTGAGGTGGGAGCCCGTAAAAGATGCAGGCAATGTGGTGCCCTTCCGGCGAGGAGGCGACGACCGGAGTTTCCGTAGGAGATCGAGACGACGACGAGAAGACCGGAGGACTTAGATCATTCGGTATATTTCTAACCCGTCTTGTTAGTTAGCTAGGACAAGTTTAATGGCCCGATCTGGGGTTTAGTGCGTGGTGGTGCCGGTTTGCTAAGTTCGCAAAATTAAAGTTTATCACCGCTTCCGCATTTGGCCGTCGGATTGACGGCCGGGGCGCCGCCGTGCACTTACAATAGCCGGGTTATCGGATCAAGTGTTGATTCGATAAGTTGTTACATTTGATATTAGTCGGTTGTATGTGATATAGCCGGATTATTAAATCAAGTGTTGATTTAATATTTTAATATATAATTATATATTTGATATATTAACTTATATTAACTAATATTTGCTCACTTAAACATTTCTTTTTCTTACTTTGTGCTTTAGTATATATGTGATATATATTAATGTACATTATATTGTGTCATGCTTGATGCCACATGCATCATGGGTGTATGAGACTTACACCATACTTGAAATAATGAAGGGTTTATATTTATTTTAGTAATTCATAAATTGGTGGAAATTGGATTAATGGTAGAAGCTTGGAGAAGCTTATGGAACCATTGACCAAGTCCACTAATTTTGTTTCACTTATAGATATTTATTAACCTAACCATTATACTAGCCATAGTTAGGTCTCTACATGAGTTAGTGTATGACACTAACTCATCTATGGTTGGTATTCTCACCTCATTAGTTTATTTCTCATCTCCACTTCATCTTCTTCTTCCTTATGAAAAAAGCTTGCTAGCATTTGGAAATGGTGAAGAAATATTGTGAGAAAAATAAATCTAAAGTGAGTCCATTTCCTACTTCATCATCCTCTACTATATTATCCATTTAGTTTAGGGTGTTTGCTTCACTAATTTACCATTAGTGAAGAGGTAGCATGAGCTTGAGTCTCCTCGACGTAGATCATCTTCGGCCTCGAAGACTTCGAGCAAGCTTGTTCATTTCTTCATGTGAACCCTTACTAGAGTTCGGGTGTTCACTACTTGGAGCGAAGGGACTATTACACAGAGTTTTAGAAGTGAAGGACCGGTCTACAAAGGTTGTATTCCTCATTCACTTAGATGTAAAGTTGTTTTCATTACTAGTTCGTCTAAATCTCTAGTTAAGATTCTAGGGTTAGGGTTCTTTAGTACGGTAAAAATTTGAAAACGGCATGGACGATACCTCCCGAAACCTTGCTGCCGCCCTACGCAACCCTACAGTGGTATCAGAGCCATGCTCGAGAATTAGACGATGTTTGTAGGATTACGAAACCGAAACAACTCCGAAACACCCGAAACACATTCCTAGTTTCTGTCGAATTTTAAATGGCGTCTAAAAATTTTTTAGCAACTGCAGAATGTTGTATGTGATATAACATGAAACCATACAAATTTGAAGCAAGACCGCCTTCTTTTGGCCGACCACATGAACAAAAAATCTGAGCTCCTCGGTTTTCTGGTGGTGTTTTGTGTTCAAATTTTTAGGATGTACCAGTCTCTGGGTTTTGGTGTTTCAGGTGTTGCTTGTTTTTGCTAAGTTTGCATGTGATGTTAACTTTCTACAAAGGCAATTCGGAGAGTTTCGTATGTAAGTCCACGTTACCTCTCCCGGTACTTACGGGCTTGCGGAAATGATGAAAAACGATTTTTCAAGAGGTGGTAATATGGACTCAAAATACGGATCTTTGTTAAACAACTAACTAACAAACCTAACAAGAGTTTTACCTACTCGTTTAGGGGGTTATACCTTTCTTGAACTCCTTCGTCTTCCTGTGTACGGATCGGCCTCACCTCGTCGTCTCCTTGCGCCGAAGATGGATCCACCTGAAAGCTTCTACCTTTGGCTTCTTCTTCGAACTTGAAGAAACTAGAACACTTGGTTTGCTAAACCATGTGAACTAGGATGAGTAGAGAAGTGATATGGGTTTTCTTTTATCTCTAAGGCAATATTTCTCAACTCATGAAAGGGTGTTGCCTTGAGCTAGAGAGAGAGCAAGAGGAAGAGCAAGAGGGAGAGCTCAAGCAAGAGAGAGAAATGAAATGAGAGAATGAGTAAGTCTTTTACCATCCAAGCTCTCATAATCCAAAACCAAGATTACTCAAAATAGTAATTGAGTATTATGTGATGGTTCAAGGCAAAATGGCCATATCATTTTATGCACTCATTTTGCAAAAACAAACAAGCAAGCAAAAGTCTTTGCCATGAAATGATAGCTATTGTAATTATGATGGTCAACTAGTCCAACCTAGTCAACCGGTCAACAAAGTCAACAAGTCAACAAAGTCAACCCCTCATCTCAACTATGACACAATAATACTTAATTAATATTATCATTAATCATATTTCTTATTCTCATTGGGGTTTAGCAAAAGTCAATGGTCAACAGTGAACAGTCAACAGTCAACAACCCCAATGAGAATCCTCTGCCTCTGTCTCTCTATCAACTGTGCATACATACCCGCATGCGTTCCGAGGAACACGAATACAAACGAGATAAAACCAATCCCAAAATGTACACAAGGATCTGGCTTAAACCAAAGCCCGCTAGTGTTAACTGTCCGGACACCAAACGTGCACAAGTCCACGGATGTGACCGAACCCTGTCGCAAAACCATGCGACCTGTCGCAAAACCATGCGACCTCTACTCTTTTGCCTAAAAGAGAATAGCTTTCTGTGTGGGACTCTAAAGACTTGACACTACGCTGGCAAGTGGGTTTAACTACAGACCGCAAGCGGCACTAGCTGTGCGTAACGGTCCCTAGATAGATGCCGATAAGAAGACTGACGAGGTGAAACCCATCTGAACTCCTACTGAGCCCGAATGTGACAATCTCCGTACAGTCCGGTTTTTTCGTCTGATACATCGCATGGCGGGTCTAGGGGGGCGGTAAACGTCAGTTCCCTACTAGCGGTACAAGTCGTGTCGGAGTGTAGCCCAGAACATCCTGAGATAACACTGGAAACCTACCAGTATATCTCGCTTGCCCTGGCCAGGGACTACTCGTGTAATGGCTCTCCTAGACACAGCGCGATGTCAACCCCCAATACCGGGAGAGACGAATCCTGTCTAACCGTCACTGCCTCCAAGTGCTTCGGGACTGCACCCAACTACTACCTGTTTGCACGACTCCTTTGAGCCGTGGTAGGGTAGTTATCTAAGTACAGTGGGAACACACTCGAGGCGAAGTGACAGTGTCAAGTCAGCGGACTAAGCTGTACTCATGTCACCTGGGAACTGATAACTGATGATAGATATAGTACCAACCAACAGTTCCCGATGAGTCCTGTCCAGTGTACTCGTAACCTAACGAGCACCCGCATACTATCTCAAGTACGACGTACTGACGGCTGTGGGACAGACCGTCTCCCACACTGGGATGAGAAGCGCATACGCTAGTCTACTCCGGAGTATCGATGCCCTGTCTCGATAGTCCTACGACTAGAGACCTGCATATGGATGTGCTTGTGGATTACCCAGCCCCCACTAGTGTGACTGCCATCACAACGCTGGTAATCAAGCAAAGATCCTAAGGGCTCCACTAATGTGTATAGGTGATATACTAAAATAAACATATGTACACATTAAAGTAGAAACAAACCAAGTTGCATACTACTATATTGAGCAAGATTGTCTATACAAGGTGAATATCCCAAGCTTCCATTAAGTAATATACAAACTAGTATGATACAGTAATGGCCTCTAGGGCATATATACTAACAATCTCCCACTTGCACTAAGGCCATGTACTGGCGTATCGAAGACCTATTATCTCGATCAGCCGCTCGAACTGAGTCTGGGGTAAGGCCTTTGTGAGTGGATCAGCAGTGTTATCTTCCGTAGAAACTCTCCGAACCTCGATCTCCTGGCGACCCACGATCTCCCTGATCAGGTGATACCGCCTCAAGATGTGTCTGGACTTCTGATGGGACCTGGGTTCCTTTGCTAAAGCTATAGCCCCGTTGTTATCGCGATACAGAGGTATTGGATCAACAATGGACGGAACCACCTGAAGTTCAGTTAAGAACTTCCTTATCCAGACGGCTTCTTTTGCGGCATCTGCAGCAGCGATATATTACGCTTCCATCGTCGAGTCAGCAATGGTTTCCTGTTTGGAACTCTTCCAACACACCGCCCCTCCATTGAGGGTAAAGACATAACCCGACATGGACTTGGAAACATCCTTGTCACTCTGGAAGCTGGAGTCAGCAAAAGTCTCGATCTGGAAGTCTTTTCCGCCATACACCAAGAACATCTCCTTAGTCCTTCTCAGGTACTTGAGAATGTTCTTTACTGCTATCCAGTGTTTCTCTCCAGGGTTTGAATGATACCGACTTACCACACTCAGTGCATAAGCTACATCTGGTCTGGTACACAACATCGCATACATTATAGAGCCTACCACAGAAGCGTAGGGTATAATAGACATGCGATCCCTTTCCAAATCAGTCTTGGGAGACATCTCTTTGGAGAGGGTGATCCCGTGACAAGCCGGTAGATTACCGCGTTTGGAATCTTCCATACTGAATCTTTTCAGTATGGTGTCGATGTACCTGGACTGTGAAAGTCCTAATATCCTCTTGGATCTGTCACGATAGATCCGGATCTCCAGAATGTATGAGGCATCACCCAGGTCTTTCATGGAGAACCTGTGTGATAAGAACCCTTTGACAGATTGTAGCATAGCAATGTCATTTCCTATTAAGAGAATGTCATCCACGTATAAAACGAGGAATACTACAGTTCTCGCTACAAATCTACTATAGATGCATGGATTATCTGGATTTTTGATAAACCCAATTTCTTTGACCGTCTCATCAAAACAGATGTTCCAACTTCGCGGTGCCTGATTTAGTCCGTAGTTGGACTTAAGCAACTTGCACACCTTTCCGCTGCTCCCACTCTGAATGAAACCCTCTGGCTGGTCCATATAAATACACTCCTCTAAATTTCCATTTAGAAAAGCAGTCTTTACGTCCATCTGCCAAATCTCATAATCGTGGAAGGCAGCAATGGCAAGAAGGATCCGAATGGATTTCAGCATAGCTACTGGAGAAAAGGTCTCGTCATAATCCAAACCAGGTCTTTGACGAAAACCCTTTGCAACCAGTCTAGCTTTATAGGTCTCAACCTGTCCATCTACACCAATCTTCCTTTTGAAGATCCACTTGCATCCAACGGGTTTTACCCCATCTGGAGCAACGTCCAACGTCCATACTTTGTTGGTGTACATGGACTCCATTTCGGTCCGCATTGCATCCAGCCATTTTACCGAGTCAACGCTCTGAATGGCCTGCTGGAAGCTAGTCGGCTCATCATAATCAATGATGCAATCTTCTCTATCCCCGTCAATGAGAAAACCGTAGTATCTCTCCGGCGGATGAGACTGCCTACTACTCCTGCGGAGCGGCGTAGGAATGTCATGTTCTTTTGAACCCTCTGGTTCTACTAAGCTTTCAGTAATAGCTCGTGGTTCTGGAATTTCTTCCAGTTCTATTGCGCTCCCACTTATCTGATTCTCCAAAAACTAAGTTTCCAAGAAGTGGGCATGCCGAGAAACAAAAACCTTTTGTTCCTCTTCGCAATAGAAGAAATATCCCTTGGAGTTCTTTGGATATCCCACAAACTTGCACTGTACTGAGCGTGCCTCGAGCTTGTCCGCATGCTGCTTTTTGACAAAAGCTGGACATCCCCATGTCTTAATGTGATTAAGATAGGGTCTCTTCCCACACCACATCTGATATGGTGTAGTAGGCACAGTCTTAGTTGGAACTCGGTTCAAAAGGTATGCAGCTGATTCTAGTGCATATCCCCAGAATGATCGCGGTAACTCAGCGTTACTCATCATGGACCGTACCATATCCAATAGGGTTCGGTTCCGTCTCTCCGATACACCGTTATGTTGCGGAGTGTATGGAGGAGTAAGCTGAGAGAGAATTCCATTCTCTTTTAAGTAATCCAGGAACTCGGCACTCAAGTATTCACCACCTCGATTCGATCTCAGTGTCTTGATACATTTGCCGGTTTATTTTTCTACTTCATTCTTATATTCCTGGAATTTTCCAAAAGCTTCGGATTTATGTTTCAATAAGAAGACATAACCGTACCTTGAAAAATCATCCGTAAAATTAATGAAGTAAGAATAACCGCTTCGCGCATGTGTAGACATTGGACCGCACACGTCGCTGTGTACGAGTCCCAAAAGCTCGCTCGCTCTTACTCCGTGTCCAGTGAGCGGAGTCTTTATCATCTTTTCTTTGAGACAGGATTGACAAGTGGCATACGATTGATATTCGAACTGATCCAAATATCCTTCTGTATGTAACTTCGTCAACCTTCTCTCATTGATGTGACCCAGTCTACAATGCCATAAGAAAGTCTGATTTATTTCCGGAGACTTTCTTTTGTGTGTATTCTGGACATTGAAAATCTGTGGTTGGTTTAATACGTATATACCATTGCTTAATGTACCTGACCCAATCAGAACTTGATTAAGGTGAATGTTTACAACATTACTTACAAACGCAAATTCATAACCTTCTTTAGAAATCAAAGATACAGAAATGATATTACAAGTTGCGTTGGGTACAAAAAAGCAAATACGTAAAACCAAAACATGCCCATCTGACATTCCCAGGTGATAGTCCCCCATGGCCTTAGCATCCATGCTAGCTCCGTTTGCAACTTTGAAGGTCATGTCACCTGCCTTCAAAAACCTACGGTTTCTCAACGCCTGCAAAGAATTACAGATATGAGATCCTGATCCGGTATCCAATACCCAGGAAGTAGAGTTTATTGATAGACAGTTTTCAATAACATACACACCTGAAGTTGAATCCGCAACTTGCTTCAGATCCTGTGTTCTGGCTTTCCAAGCCCTGCAATCTTTCTTCCAGTGCCCACTCTTATGACAGTAAAAGCACTCTTCCTTCCCCACAAGTTTCCCTGGTATCTTTGTTGCTTTTGCCTTTCCCTTCGTATCCACTTTACTAACACCGCCCCTTGGTTTGGCGGGGGTTTTCTTCTTCTTTCCCTTGGCTTTCGCCTTGGACCTAGAAGAGGAAGATCCTCCTACAAACTAAGTGGATGTTTCCCTACCTTTCTGTAGGGTGCCCTCTGCACTCCTTAGCATGTTGAGGAGTTCTGAAAGTTCAACTTCCTTTTCTTGCAAGTTGAAATTCACGATGAACTGGGCGTAAGTGGAAGGAAGGGACTGAAGAATCAAGTCCGTATAGAGCTCATTCTCCAACGTGGTCCCAAGGTCTGCGAGCTCCCCTATGAAGCCAATCATCTTAAGAACGTGTTCCGCTACCGATGATCCGACGGCCAATCTTGCCGAAAACAACATCTTCGACACTTCGTATCTGGCGATACGAGATTGCTCTCCATACAGTTCTTTTGTATGGAGAAATATGGATTCGAGGTCCATATTCTCGTGCCTCCTCTGATGTTCATTGTCCATAGAGGCAAGCACGAGGCACTTGGTCTTCGCACAATCGATTTCCTAGGTCTTATGGATTTCCCTATCCGCGACGCTGGTTTTTGGACCTGGGACAGGGGGGGCTTTGGTGGTAAGGAGATACCCCAACTTGTCATAAGTGATTGCCATTTTGACATTCCTGAGCCAATCTTTGTAGTTTGGCCCTGTCAGTATGTTTTTATCTAGTAGTAACTTAAGTCTGGTCATGATGTTTGGTCGCTGCAATTAGGAGAGAGAGAAGAAACGCTTTAGCATGATGCTCTTGCAAGTTTAGAGTGGTTTTTAATTTGTCTAAACTGGATGGCTCCCACTGTCTCTCGAATCCCTCCTCAAACCAAACAGGAAGAATTAGTCAGGATCAATCTCACCGTACAATACTTGCTTAACCGTTCGGCCAGGCTGGCGTCTGTACTTCGAGGGAGGTTTTCCAACGCTTTCGCGAAGTTCCTTAATTAAATAACCTCTTTTCCCTGGGGGCGTAGCCTCGCTAACACCTTTCTAGACACCTACTTAGTTTATAGTATTGATCGTTAAGGGAGAAATTTCCCGAGGAGTAGCATATACTCACAGTAGGATCGGGATCCAAATATCATAGCGTGACAAAACTGAAGGAATCCTACCAGAATCATCACACTCCAAATTGTATGCAGCGCTAGCAAGTTGCAGTTCTTTTGAAACTCCCGATGTGGATTTTTGCCCCATGCTCTTATGACCTTGACTTTGGCCAAAATATCATAAGTCACATGTCGAGTTCTACCCGTCATTCTCCAGGTTAATTTGAGCCTACCCGCACATACCCTTGACTTTGGCCAAAATGGTAGAACGACTGCCCCAAACCAACACATCTATCTATGCTGCACATGAATACCCAATAGCTACCTATCACTATGCCTTGACTTTGGCCAACATACATAGCTTGAATACTTATTGACCATTCATGTGAAACGACGGAGGGCTACGAATGGTTTTGGCAAAACCGTGAACGTAGTGAACTTGATATAATCAAAGGAACGAGATAGCTTTTAAAAGAGTGGCTTAAGCTCCGCGTTTAAAAGTTATTTTTGAAAAGAAACCGAGTGGTTTTGAAAGTGTTCCAACGACTTTTACTTGGTTTATTTTTTTCTTGCATTAATTCCAATGCGTCCCATCATTTAATCCTACCATTGCAGAAAACAACCAAAATATGACGTACGCTTATGCCATCTGCATTCGCCACGGGGCCCCGTCATTATCCGTTAGGTTACTTAACTAACGACAGAGCGGGGGCTGGACTAGCGCGGATGCAAAATATAAGTAACGCCTAAATAATATCATATATAGATATATTGCAATGATAGCCATTTCAGATCACAGATGAACACATTGGATGTACTAGGAATCCGCAATTCGTACGAGCCTATAACGAAAAGCGGATTACACGGTCGCGATGAATAGCCAATACCCCACCCTAGACCCCTACGGGTGCGGCAAACTACCCGCCAAATATCTGAAGCGGAGCAACCTCCTTCAACGACGTGAGTAGGACACTCGGCACTTCGAGATACCCGGTAGTTTGTGTACCCCACCTTGGGTCTATCCTAGGAGCAAAAACAGTAAAAAGAATTATACAATGACGGCTACAACCTTGACCCGGTTGTGCGGCCAAAAATAATATTACATCAAATACAAATTTACATGAATTGAAAGATAAAAGGAAAAACTCTCATCTCAAAACCCCCCGGCTATTCATCCGCGACAATCCAATGAATTCATATATATATACCATCAACATTACAGATCACAGATATGTATAACCCCCACTAATCGACGTATAGCGATTAGCGGACGTTCAATACATATAACACATCACAGATATATACCCGTCAGCTTAAGTCTTTAGAAGTTCGATCAAAATACATATTTTTAAGCCCCAAAAACAAATTTTGCTTTCTGGAAAATCTGGGCAGAAAAATCATATTGTAAAAATCCCAAAATACCCCACTGAACAAACTGTGAGAAAAATCGCCCACGGCCGAGTCAACTCGGCCGTGGATCCGCGGCGGGAGTAATCCCCCGCCGCGGTTCCGCGGCGCGTTGATCGGTTCAGTGGACCATTTTTCTACAGTTGCTTCTAAAAACCCTGAGCCGAATTTTAAGATAAGATTTATCATTTTTTGGAACAGAAAAAAATTCGGCAGAAAGTAGGCATTTCGGGCGTATTTCGCGACTTTTTCTCCGATCGAATTTCTAGTTACTTTGCTAGCATGTTAGATAGTGTTTAACTTGGCTCTGATACCACTGTAAGTCCACGTTACCTCTCCCGGTACTTACGGGCTTGCGGAAATGATGAAAAACGATTTTTCAAGAGGTGGTAACATGGACTCAAAATACGGATCTTTGTAAAACAACTAACTAACAAACCTAACAAGAGTTTTACCTACTAGGTTAGGGGGTTATACCTTTCCTGAACTCCTTCATCTTCAACTCTTTCCGGTGTACGGATCGTCCTCACCTCGTCGTCTCCTTGTGCCGAAGATGGATCCACCTGAAAGCTTCTACCTTTGGCTTCTTCTTTGAACTTGAAGAAACTAGAACACTTGGTTTGCTAAACCTTGTGAACTAGGATAAGTAGAGAAGTGATATGGGTTTTCTTTTATCTCTAAGGCAATATTTCTCAACTCATGAGAGGGTGTTGCCTTGAGCTAGAGAGAGCAAGAGGAAGAGCAAGAGGGAGAGCTCAAGAAAGAGAGAGAAATGAAATGAGAGAATGAGTAAGTCTTTTGCCATCCAATCTCTCATAATCCAAAACCATGATTACTCATAATAGTAATTGAGTATTATGTAATGGTTCAAGTCAAAATGGCCATATCATTTTATGCACCCATTTTGCAAAAACAAACAAGCAAGCAAAAGTCTTTGCCATGAAATGATAGCCATTGTAATGATGATGGTCAACTAGTCCAACCTAGTCAACCGGTCAACAAAGTCAACAAGTCAACAAAGTCAACCCGTCATCTCAACCATGACACAATAATACTTAATTAATATTATCATTAATCATATTTCTTATTCTCATTAGGGTTTAGCAAAAGTCAATGGTCAACAGTGAACAGTCAACAGTCAACAACCCCAATGAGAATCCTCTGCCTCTGTCTCTCTGTCAACTGTGAATACACACCCGCATCCGCGTTCCGAGGAACATGAATACAAACGAGATAAAACCAATCCCAAAATGTACACTAGGATCTGGTTTAAACCAAAGCCCGCTAGTGTTAACAGTCCGGACACCAAACGTGCACAAGTGCACGGATGTGACCGAACCCTGTCGCAAAACCATGCGACCTGTCGCAAAACCATGCGACCTCTACTCTTTTGCCTAAAGGCGGCTTTCTGTGTGGGACTCTAAAGACTCGAAACTACGCTGGTAGTAGGTTTAACCACAGACCGCAAGAGGCACTAGCTGTGAGTAACGGTCCCCAGATAGATGCCGACAAGAAGACTGACGAGGTGAAACCCATCCGAACTCCTACTGAGCCTGAATGTGACAATCTCCGTACAGTCCGGTCTGTTCGTCTGATACATCGCATGGCGGGCCTAGGGGGCGGTAAACGTCAGTCCCCTACTAGCGATACAAGTCGTGTCGGAGTGTAGCCCAGAACACCCTGAGATAACACTGGAAACCTACCAGTATATCTCGCTTGCCCTGGCCAGGGACTACTCGTGTAATGGCTCTCCTAGACACAGCGTGATGTCAACCCCCAATACCGGGAGAGACGAATCCTGTCTAACCATTACTTCCTCCAAGTGCTTCGGGACTGCACCCAACTACTACCTGTTTGCACGACTCCTTTGAGCCGTGGTAGGGTAGTAATCTAAGTACAGTGGGAACACACTCGAGGCGAAGTGACAGTGTCAAGTCAGCGGACTAAGCTGTACTCATGTCACCTGGGAACTGATAACTGACGATAGGTATAGTACCAACCAACAGTTCCCGACGAGTCCTGTCCAGTGTACTCGTAACCTAACGAGCACCCGTATACTATCTCAAGTATGACGTACTGACGGCTGTGGGACAGACCGTCACCCACACTGGGATGAGAAGCGCATACGCTAGTCTACTCTGGAGTATCGATGCCCTGTCTCGATATTGTTGGATATATGTATGCCCTAGAGGCCATTATATGATAGTGGATGTATTTATACATGTATATATATATATATATATATATATATATATATATTCAGTGTACATTCTTGCTCGACATGATAGTATGCTATATGGTTCTTCTTTATCTGACATGTAGATTTGATCATGCTTTTACTCATTCATACATGTTGATAAAGCCCTGAGGATATCGGCTTGACTACTGTGATTATGATGGAGATCATACTAGTGGGACATCTGTAGTTTATAAGCATATCCTAAAATGTCCCTAGTCGTAGGTATATCGAGACGGGGCATCGATATACCAGAGTAGACTAGCGTATATGATACTAGACCCATATGATGGACGATGGATGTTCCCACATTCATCGATGTTTCACATCAAGATCATATACGGGTGCTCAGTGTTGACTGGGTATACTGGACGGACTCACCGAGAACTCCTATATGGAATTATATTTATCGTCGGATAGCAGTTCTCAGGTGACACTGGTACAGGTTAGTCTGTAGACCCGAGATCGTCATAGAGTCTTGTGTGCTCTCCCACTGTATTTTGATTACCACCCTACCACGGCTCTACTGAGTCGTGCAAACAGGTGGCTGTTGGGTACAGTTCCGAGACACACGAAGGCGATGAGCGATAGGAGGGGTTTTCATCTCTCCCGGTATTGGGAGTTGATGCTGTGCTGTGCTCGACTGGTTATATCAGTAAGTCCCTAGCCAGGGCTACTGAGATTTACTGATAAGTGTTATCAGTAGTTTCTCGATCTGTTATAGACCATTCATCGGCACGACTTATTGAGTTATTGGGGTCGATATGACCATCCCTAGACTCGATATGCAGCATATCTGACGAAGAGACCGGACTGTACGGTAGTGTTGCCGGTTGGCTCGACGTGAGTTGTAGCAGGTTCGCTTGTTTTCTTCTGATCGCTCAATACCCGGGTGGCTGTTACGTTTAGCTGACCGCTTGCGGCTTAGGGGTGTTTGATATGATCATCACCCACTGCCGGCGTATTGACGAGTCTTAGAGTCCCACAATGGAGTTACCTAGTCCAGGCGAAACGTTGTGATGCGCGTATGCGATATGCGTATGGACCCGGTTAAAATGCGCGTATGAGATACCGTATATTAATCGGGGGGCTTGCTTTTGGTTAGGTCGTATGTGATATGGCCGGATTGATAAATCAAGTGTTGATTTATCATTTAACCATTAGTTTCTCACTTAAAATCCTTTCTTGTATTTTTGATGTATGCATGCATGTATGCATTCATTCTTGTTCATGCACATATGGATGTGCATGCACAAATGCATACATATATCATTCTATCATGGTTGTTTATACATAGAAAATGGTGGCAATATAAGACTCACACCATGGTTTATATTATGGATTATTATTTCTATTTATGTTAAAATAAAAGAAAAGAGATAAGATTAATTCATGGATTAGTTTCTACACTCTTCTTTTGACCTAACCATGTTCACCTACTTATTTACCATGATTTAATCTTTCTCTTGTGTTTTAACTAAAGAAAAAATAAATATCCATAATAGATAACCATGGTTTGAGATGAAGAGGAAAAATATATATAGATATATTTTCCATTTTCTTCACAAGGGTTAATCTTTTACTCTTGTTCAAAAAGCCATCATCTTCTTCCTCCTTCTTCTTTTGCTCTCTAGATTTCTATAGTGAGCAAAACACTCATCAAGTTAGGTTTTTGAAGTGAGAATAGCCCCCACAACATCATTCTACACAAGTCTAGCCCACTTGTTTAGAGTGTTAGCTTCATTTCTTTCTCTTGATAAAGTGAAGTTGCAAGCTTGGACAAAGGAGCTTCGGGTGGATCGTCATGGATGCTAGAAGACCTCAAGCTAACCGTTTTCCAACTCTCAAGTGGCCAAGGAGTCAAGAATAGGGAGCTACAAAGGTTGTACTCTCAAAACCCTAGCCTTTGTTACTTGTATTGTTATGAAACCTTAATTTTTCTAGGATAGATCCTTTGTATGCTTACTTAGCACCATAAAAATCTAATCTTTGGTATATGTGATGCTTCCAAACCTCTCATAGGGTGCTAGGTAAACCTAACATTGGTATCAGAGCCGACCTAGAACATTAGGTGACACTTTAGCGAAGTAAAAACTCCGATCGAACCGAAATACGGGTTTTTGGAACCCTCTCTGGACATTTTTTCAAACCTGGTTATTTTAAGAATTAAAAATATGTAAAAAATTCAGCAGGCAAATCTAAGAAACAATGTAAAAAACGATGCAGTGAACAGTCATTTCCACCGCGGAAACGCGGCCAAAGCTTGCTTGGGCCGTGGTTCCGCGGCCGTACAGGTGAGTCAATGCATGGTTTTTATACTGTAATACCTAAAACTTCTTGTTGATATTTTTGGGTATTTTTAATCTGTCTTCAGTGAAGAATGTTCTGGGGATGGTTTTGAGTTCATTGATTCGATCGGAATTTTAACTTCTTTCTCTTTCCGGGTAAATTAGAAAGTATTGAATTGTTCGAATGAATATCATTTGCTCACTTTTCAAGGGGTTTAAATCTTTCGGAGATACGTGCAAGTTTTGTGGTGGACCCTCTAGAAGACAACAAACCTTAACTCGATTATGTGACCGTCTTTAACTGCCCTTTGAACCTTTAGGGTTTGGGGCAGTACGGCGTGCCACATATGAGGCGTTGGCTTGACCCTTCTACGGCTGGACCGCTACTACTGTGACACACTCCGGATTTTTTAAACTCCGCTCAAGTGTTGAGCTTTAGGGGATTTTGGGTATTTGATCATTCGGTCGAAAACTTTAATACTATCTATTTATCTGGAATGTGATACAATATGTGGAATTCATATAGTTGAGGCATGAAATACGAAGTATGTGATACTTCGCATTTATGATGTCTAAAGAGAATGTGGATTCCAAATATTGTAGTTTTACACTTTCTTTTCTGTGACCGTAAGTGTAGTATGTCGATATCGCCGGTTTCGTTGCTATACATCAATGACAATTGGGGTACGCATACTTACTTACGTTGATGATATATGATATTATGTGTTGCTGAGATATGATATGCAGGATTGTCGCGATTGAATAGCCGGGTTTTTTTTTATGTGAGATGAGAGTTTTATATTTTCATTCATGTAAATTCAAATGTAATGTAATATTCTTTTATTTGGGACACTTCCGGGTTGAGGTTGATGTCACCAGTGTTGTATATTATTTACTTTTCCGCATTAGGATAGACCCAAGGAGGGGAGCACAAGTGACCAGGTTCTGGGGTTCAGTGGGAGGCCATCTCGAGGAGTCGAGACCGGGTCTCCTAAACACCAGGATTGGTAGGGTCGCTTGCCGCTCTCGTAGGGGTCTAGGGGTGTGGGCTTGGCTATTCATCGCGACTGTAGAATCCGTATTTTCTATTGTTCGCTAAATACTAAATACGGACGTCCTAGTATATCCCACATTATATATATGTTTCTGCTGCCTGTGTTTTGTGATATCTGAGACGAATGACATATTATATATATGATATATAGTAGACGTTGCTTATGTTTTACACCTGCGCTAGTCCCGTCCCGGTATGCCGTTAGTTAAGTAACCTAACGGTGCATAACGGAACATTGTGGCGAATACAGATGACATACGCGTACGTGTTATTTTCGTTTCTTTTCTGTGATTGGCTTAAGGACTTAAATGATGGGATTACATTAATATGATTAATGTAAAGAAAATAAACCTAAATAGATGTTGTAGAATCAGATTTGAAAACCACTCGGCTCTTTATGAAAAAGCTGTATTTCAAAAACTGCGGAGCACAAGCCACTCCTTTTGAAAACCATTTGATTCTACGACGATATCAAGGTCAAAGCGTTAAAGATTTTCTTAAAAATCATCCGCAACCCTCCGTCATTTTAGGAAGTAGAGTACTTAGTATTCGTGCTACGTTTGTTGACTTTAGTTAAGGCGTACTGTACGGTAGCTAAGTGATGTCTTCCTACACTGCATATGATGCAAATTAATTAGGACATTCATGCGACTTTGTTGACCATAGTTATGGAAGGTATGGGTGGGTCTAATTGATCAAGAAATGACGGGTAAAACTTGACTGGTACTTATGATTTGTTGACCATAGTTAAGGTCATAAGTACTAGGGGTAAAAATCACATTGGGAATTTCAAGTGTTGAGATTTGCAATGAGATTGCATACCTTCCATATGATGGTTGGATCCCGATCCCACTGTGGGCAATAGTTGCTCCTAAGAGAGTTTTCCAGTTTACAATTAGCTAACTCATTAGGTGTCTAGAAAGGTGTTAACGGGGCTATGCCTCTAGGAAAACGAGGTTTACTTTAATTAGGTCCGTGCGAAAGCACGGGGAACCTCCCTCAAGTACCGACACTGGCCTGGCTGAACGGTTAGCGAAGTTGTAGACTGTAATTAATCCTAGCCAGTTTTCTTTTTAAGGTTTGAAAGAAAAACTGGATTAAAGCAGTGGGAGACATCGATTAGACAAGATAATAACCAATCTGATCTATGAAAGAGCTTTCGCTGAGTGTATTCTTTTCTCTCTCTTAATGGCAGATACCAATGACTGGACTCAAGCTTCTACTAGATAAAAACAAACTGAATGGGACCAATTATAAAGACTGGCTGAGGAATCTGAAAATAGTCTTGACTTATGATAAAGTATCATATGTCCTCACGGCTTCAGCCCCGCCCACCCCAGGTCCAAAATCCTCAGTTGCGGACATTGAAGTCCGCAAGACATGGGACGCTGACTGTGCCACGGCCAAATGCCTCGCGCTTGCATCGATGGACAATACACATCAAAAGCAGCACGAGAATATGGACATTCAAACTATATTCCTCCATACAAAGTAGTTGTATGGAGAGCAATCCCGGGTATTACGATACAAAGCATCAAAGAAATTGTTTCAGATGCGAATGGCCCTTGGCACACCGGTAGGAGACCATGTTCTGAAGATGATAGCTCTTATAGAAGAGCTTGAGGACCTTGGATGGACAATAGACAATGAACAATATACGGATATTATTCTGCTGTCCCTCCCCTCCACCTTTGCTCAATTCATCATAAACTTCAACATGCACGGCATGGAGAAGGAACCACCTGAACTCCTTAATATGTTAAGGAGTGCAGAGAGCACTATGAAATCAATGAAAACTCCCGTTATGACTATTGGGCAATCTTCTTCTTCTCGCCCAAAGGAAAGAAAAAGAAGAAGCCCACCAATCCTAATGGTGGAATTAAAAAGGTGAAGGGAAAGGAAAAGTCCAAAGCTGGAGACTCGGGGAAAGGTGAATGTTTTCATTGCCACATGACAGGACATTGGAAGCTCAACTGTACGGAGTACTTGAATCTCAAGAAGAAGCATGGGGATGCTTCCACTTCAGGTGTGTTTGTGACAGAAAACTGTTTTTCAATAAACTCTGCTTCCTGGGTATTAGATACCGGTTCAGGTTCTCACATTTGCAATTCTATGCAGGGGCTAAGAAATAGCAAAGTTTTGAAGACATGTGACCATACTCTCCGCGTTGGAAATGGTTCCAATGTACATACAGTCGTAGTGGAAGAGTATCACTTGGGGTTGCCATCTGGGTGTATATTGGTTTTGAACCCATGTTATTTTGTACCAAGTATGCTATGTAATATAATATCTGTTTCTTTGTTAGACAATGAAGGATATAATTTTGTATTGCAGAACAATGTTATGAACATTCATCTAAATCAAATGTTGGTTGGGTATGGTACACTTAATAACGGGATATACGTCCTAAATCAACACACAGTTTTCAGTATACAACAAACTAAGAAAAGAAAACTTTCAGAAATAAATGAAGCTTTTCTTTGGCATTGTAGACTTGGTCATATTAACGAAACAAGACTAAACAAGTTACACAAAGATGGATATTTAAACCCTTTTGAATATAAATCTTATGCGACTTGCCAGTCTTGTATCAAGGGTAAAATGACCAAAACTCCGTTTACCAGACACGGAGAAAGAGCTACTGAACTCCTAGGCCTCATACATAGTGATGTATGCGGGCCAATGTCTACACAGGCTAGAGGCGGTTTTTCATACTTCATTACGTTCACCGACGATTTCTCAAGATTCGGTCATGTATTTTTATTAAAGCACAAGTCCGAAGCTTTCGAGAAATTCATTGAATATAAACAAGAAGTAGAAAAACAAACCGGCTTGAGTATCAAGATGCTTCGATCAGATCGAGGTGGGGAATACCTTAGTACAGAATTTGCAAACTTCCTAAAAGAGAATGGGATTCTCTCTCGGCTCACTCCACCTTACACACCACAGCACAACGGTGTGTCTGAACGACGGAATAGGACCCTATTAGATATGGTCCGATCCATGATGAGTGATGCTGAGTTACCCGTCTTATTTTGGGGGCATGCATTGGAGACTGCAGCGTTTCTGCTGAACAAGGTTCCAACCAAAACTGTGTCTACCACGCCATATGATATATGGCATGGGAAGAGACTATCTCTTAAGAGAATTAAGATTTGGGGTTGCCCGGCCTATGTTAAAAAGCAGAATCCGGTCAAACTCGAGACACGGTCAGTCATGTGTAATTTTGTGGGGTATCCAAAGAATTCTTATGGATATCTATTCTACCACAAAGAGGAACAAAAGATGTTTGTTTCTCAGTATGCCACATTCTTGGAAAAAGAGGTTTTCACAGATAAAGATGATGGCAAGGTGGTGGATCTAGAAGAGGTTCTAGAGACACAAACTACAAATGACGATTTGGTTGAACCGGCTATAGCAATAGAAACTAAGGAACCTCGGCCACTCCGAAGGTCTGGTAGGACTTCTCGTCCACCGGAGAGGTACTACGGTTTCCTCATTGTTGGTGACGGAGAAGACTGCATCATGGATGATGATGATCCTACCAGTTTTCAGCAAGCTATCACAAGTGGGGACTCTGTGAAGTGGCTGGATGCCATGAGATCCGAAATGGAGTCCATGTACACCAACAAAGTATGGACTTTGGACGTTGTACCCCCTGGGGTAAAACTTGTGGGATGCAAATGGATCTTTAAAAGAAAGATTGGTGTAGATGGGCAGGTAGAGACCTATAAGGCAAGACTTGTGGCGAAAGGTTTTCGTCAAAGACCAGGTTTGTACTATGACGAAACTTTTTCGCCCGTAGACATGCTTAAATCCATTCGGATCCTACTTGCTATTGCTGCTCACTACGACTATGAAATCTGGCAGATGGACGTTAAAATAGCATTTCTAAATGGAGATTTAGAAGAATGCGTTTATATGGATCAGCCAGAGGGCTTCATTGACAGTGGGAGCAGCGGGAAAGCATGTAGATTGCTTAAATCCATATATGGGTTAAAACAGGCATCTTGGAGTTGGAGCATCTATTTCGATGATGTTATCAAAGAGTTTGATTTCATCAAAAATCCAGAT